>LS990922.1:36349886-36949886 GCA_900464855.2 Musa schizocarpa | reverse complement strand
ACTGCGTAAACTACACTTAGATACAAACTGTGAATCGGCTTTTACATCGAAATTGTTTTTATCGGACGAATGCAGCTTTCGTTTTTTAAATCGCTGAAAGATTTTCGCTGCACTAATTCACCCCCCCCCTCTTAGTGCTCTCGACCCTAACATCTTCCATATGCTTTCAAGCTATCTTTACAAAAATGCATTCAAGTTAACCTCTCTCTGAAACGGTTTTCGTCAAAATCGATTTTTATCGTACGAAGGTTTTTTGAACCAACATAATTTTACCGCGGCACTAATTCATCCCCCCTTTTAGTGCTGACTTGTTCCTAATAGTTGGTATCAAAGCCTCGGTATTTCTCATTTGGTTTAACACCCAAGAGAAATGACTCTTTTCGGCTTTCAAGAGGGTCACTCTCTCATTCGTCCTCCCTTGTTAAATAGGATAGACTACACATATTGGAAAACTCGAATGAGAGCTTTCTTGCTTTCGTTAGATTTGAATTTATAAAATATTATCAAAAGAGATTTTCAAAAGTCTTATACTCCAATGAAATAATGAAATGATTTGGAGAAATTTTTTTTTCTTAAATGCAAAGGCTATGAATGCCTTATTTTACGCCTTAGATAAAAAGGAATTTAATCGGGTTTCTATATGTAAAACAGCGTTCGATATATGGCACACTCTTAAAATCATACACGAAGGCACAAGTAGTGTTAAGGACTCTAAAGTTAATTTTTTGATACACGATTTTGAACTGTTTCATATGAAACCAAGCAAAACCATTGGAGACATGTACACCCATTTTATGGATGTTGTTAATAGTTTAAAAACACTTGGTAGAAGTTTTTTAGATTTTAAACTTGTAAACAAAATTTTATGTTCTCTTAATAAGAATTAGGATTTAAAAGTAACGATAATTTAAGAATAAAAAAATTTGAATACCTTTCCGATTGAAGAACTAATAGGGTCTTTAATGACCTATGAAATGACGTGTAATGTACGTGAAGAACTTGAGAACCACCTTCCAAAGGACAGGAAGGATTTCGGACTAAGAACAATTGAAGACCACTCGAGCATAAGCTCAAGTGATGGTGAACTTGAATTCCTCACTATGAAATTTAAAAAGCTCATTAAACAAAAATTAAAGAACAAAAAGAACACAACTACTTGCTATGAACACAAGAGGAAGAAGGTGACTTTGGATGAATCAAGCTCCTCCGAAGACGAGGAGAAAATCAACAAAGACGAGGTAGCAAACTACGTTTTAACAACTTTCGACGATGAGGTAATCAAAATGCCTTTAGTTTATTTTGAAATTACTTGATGTTTCTCATGAGTTGTTCTTAATTTAGTTTAGAAAAATTATATATTTTTTTAATTGCATGTTTAACGATAGAATGAAAATGTTAAATGGGATCATGCTTGCCTTTCAAGTGATTTAAAAAATAATCATGAAAATTGCATGTTTTATAAAAAAATAATTTTGAATACCTTATGAAATCATGTTTGATTTGATGTAATAATGTAAGCATCATGCTTGACAATTTTATATTTAATTAAGCATGATGATTTGAAGAAATAGTGTTAGTGTTGACGATTGTATATTTAATGATGCATAATGATGTAATAAAATATTAAATATTTTAATACCATGATTGACGATTTTATGTATGAGATTTTAAAGTTATACATGATGATTTTTGTGATTTATTGATCTTGATAATTTTTATGATGATAAATCTTGCACTTTCATTTTAAACAATGATATATATATTTTGATTTGGCATAAAAAAGACAAAGGCATATATGAAACAAACTAAAAAGAGGAAACCTTTTTTTTAATCAAAATCTCTTCTTTTAACCCCTACAATTTTTCTTGGTATTTTATTTAAGAGGAGATCTGCTATATGAATCATGTCTTTTGATATTTACATGATCTTATCTCTCATGATATGATTTATTTTTGTATAACCCTTTGTATTCATCACCCAATTAATTCTTCTTGATAAGATGAAATGAATGTGATGAAATGAAATTATGCATGAAATACTCATGATATTGTTTTGATGCCCTAAAATGATATAAAATTTTCTAGCTTATGAGTATCATGTATGATATGATCATAATGATGATTGATTTATTTTTTTTGATATCATGCATTAAAAATGAAATGTAAGGTTTTGAAATTGTACATGTTTTAATTTGAAACTATTATGATGCACAAATATATTGAAAAAAAGATTGATACTTCAACTTTGTCATGATTTGAAAAATGATGTAAAGGGAAAAGAATTACAACATTGTATTCTTCCCTTCTTTTTGACAAAGAAAAAGGGGGAGAAATACTGCTAGCTCAAACATTGCAAAGGAAGCAAATATTTGCTAGCTTACATATTGCAAGGAGAAGAACTTGATATCTTTAACATCACTAAAAATTTGCTACATTGCATGATGTAAAATTTGCTAGAATTACTAGCTTGTGATCTAAAGAGAAGCAAAGAGTTACTATCTAAAAAGAAGCAAAAGTGCTATATTGCCTATCTCAAGAAGTAAAACATGCTAACTTGCACATCTAACAAAATTTACGAACTTGCATATTTCAAGAAGCAAGAGTTGCTTTCGTGAACATCTAAAAATTGCTAGCTCGCAAGTTTTAAAATATTATAAAATTATTGCTAGCTTGCATGATGATAAAACTGAAGATTATGTTTATTATGCAATGAGTTGAACTTGTATTTTCAAACACTAGAAAGTTACACTTTTCCTTTTTGTTGATGACAAAGGGAGAGAATTATGATGTTATGCATAAGTTTATGATAACATATTGCTTGGATTTTTGAATCTAAGAGTCTCTATCAATACGGCATATTAATAGGAGAGTTTGTTTTAACTCCGCCATCAATTGGTTGTCATTATAAAAAAGGGAGAGATTGTTGAATCTCGTATTTTGATGATGAAACCAATTGATAAGTGTTTATGATTTAATCTGTGTTTTTAGTGATGCAGGATGCTTCAATCAGGATGAGACAAATAAAGCAGAAAGAATCATGTTAGGCTAGTGGAACATGTCAGAAGATTGGACGTCGAGCTAGAGGATCGGTCAACGTATCGATAATAGACATCGAGCCATGGATTCGGGCATCAGGCTAAGAAGAGCGGGTATTGCGCCAAGGATATCGGAGTTGCGGAGTCAACTGGTCGATTGGATAATAAGCCGCAAGAGAGAACGATGCGCCGAAGAATCAGACGAAGCGTCGATGGGCCAATGACATGTCGGACAACAAGATTCAAGCTTAGTAATAATTGTCTAGATCAAAGTGTGTTTTTACATATGCAGGATTAACTACAATAGCAAGGAATAAAGCAAAATGAAGTCTCGGAGTTAAGAAAGTAATTTTGCTGGGAGTTCGAGAGTTCATCGGAAGTCCGAATGTTCATCGGAAGTTTAGCAAGAACCAGCCAAGAAGTCTTAGAGCGTACTAGAGAAGCTTGTCGGAGAAGAACTTGATATCTTGAACATCACCAAAAAATTGCTATCTTGCATGGTGTAAAATTTGCTAGATTGCTAGTTTGTGATCTAAAGAGAAGCAAAGAGTTATTATATGAAAAGAAGCAAAAGTGCTATCTTGCCTATTTCAAGAAGCAAAACATTCTAATTTGCACATCTAAAAAAATTTAAGAACTTGCATATTTCAAGAAGCAAGAGTTGCTTTCTTAAACATCTCAAAATTGCTAGCTTTCATGTTTTAAAATGTTGTAAAATTATTACTAGCTTACATGATAATAAAACTGAATATTATATTTATTATGCAATGAGTTGAACTTGTATTTCCAAACACTAGAAAGTTACACTTCTCCTTTTTGTTGATGACAAAGGGGGAGAAGTATGATTTTATGTATAAGTTTTTGATAACATGTTGCTTGGATTTTTGAATGCAAGAGTCTCTATCAATACGACATATTGATAGGGGGAGTTTGTTTAAACTCCCGGAGTTTGTTTTAACTTCCGTCATCGATTAGTTGTCATCATCAAAAATGAGAAAATTATTGAATCTCGTATTTTGATGATGAAACCAATTGATAAGTGTTTATGATTTGATCTGCGTTTTTAGTGACACAGGATGCTTCGATTAGGATGAGACAATTAAAGTAGGAAGAATCATGTTGGGCTGGTGGAACATGTCAGAAGATTGGACGTTGAGCCGAACGATCGGTCAATGTAACGAGAGCAAAGCCATGGATTCGGGTATCGGGCCAAAAAGAGCGGGTATTGCGCCAATGATATCGGAGTTGTGGAGTAAACTAGCCGATTGGGCAATAGACTACAAGAGAGAACGATGCGCTGTAGAATCGGACGAAGCGTCGATGGGCTAATGACATGCTGGACAACATGATTCAAGCTTAATACTAATTGTCTAGATCAAAGTGTGTTTTTATATGTGCAGGATTAACTACGATAGCAAGGCATAAAGTGTTGAATCTCGGATTTTGATGATGAAGTCAATTGTCATTTGTTGTCTAATCTATGTGTTGAGATAAGTGTGCAGGATTAACTACGATGAAAGTTAGACAAGCAGCAGGAGTTGCGCCGGAGTCAAGAACATGATCACGTTGGGAGTTCGAGAGTTCGACGGAAGTTCGGACGGTCGTCGGAGGTTCTACGAGAACAGATTCGAGAAGTCCAGAAGCTTGCCAAGTGAAGCTCGTCGGAACTCGCCAAGTGGATCGTCGCAAAGTCCAGGAGTTTGCCGGAAGTCCGTAGAAGAATCACCGAGGGTTCATCGGATGATCGACGGAAGTTCGCCGGAAACTCGTCGGAAGAAGCGATTGATGCATCGGAGCAAAGCTGCAGAAATTGTCTTAGATATAATCGTAGTTAGCACATTGATTAAGTTGGAAAATGGGAGGTGATCCCATTAGCTTAATCTTGGGGCAATTGGGCCTCTGAAAAGATTGAAATCGGGCCGAATGGAGCTAACCATTAGGACCCGATTACACCGGGCGGTTGCAAACCGCCTAAGGCCGAGGAGGTGCAACCGCCGGGCTATGTCTCCCAGCGAGACTAGGCGGTGCAACCGCCCCAGCCAGAGGTGCAACCGCCCGAGCTCAGTCTTCGAGCTAGATCGGGAGGTGCAACCTCCTTGATGAGAGGTAGCACCGCTGAGCTCGGTCTTGAAGCAGGCGAGGAAGGTGCAACCGCCCCGATCGAGAGGTGGCACCCGCCTCGGGCTCAATCTTCGAGCTAGAATCAAGCGGTGCAACCGCCCCGACAGAGAGGTGCAACCACTGGGCTCGATCTCCGAAGCTCTGCCGGCGGTGCAACCTCTCCGATCAAGAGGTGCAACCAGCGATCCCGGAATTCCGGGATTTGATCGTTTGAGCTCCAAATTTGAACTGGGTTGGGGCCTATAAATACCCCACCCATTCAGCACTGAAAAGATACAGATCTACACCAATTTCTTGATCTTTTCTGTGATTCTAAAACTCAAATTTGTGTAAAGTCCAAAAGTTCTCCTCTTTCTGTTCTTCAAGTCTTGAGTTGTAAAGAGAGGAGAGAAAGGATCTGTAAGGGTTGTCTCTGAGCCCGTCAAAAGGAGTGAAACTGTAAAAAGGGCAGTTGGCCTTCGCCCATTGAAGGAAGGCAGCTAGTTGACGTCGGTGATCTCGCGGAGGAGGAAGCCAAAAGTGGAGTAGGTCAAGACTGACCGAACCACTCTAAATCTCTGGTTTGCTTTTACTTTGAGCACTTTATCATTACTGCAAACCTCCTACATTGCTACTGCCCCTCTGCGCATTTACGAACGAGTCTCTAACTTCTGATCTTTCGAATCTGCATTCAGAGGCGTAAATCGGTGTTTTTTTCACGATCTTTACACTAGTTTACGCCACGTTTTGATTCCATTTATAACTGCAAATTGCTTTCTGCGTATTCATAAAACGCTTTTTCAAAGTTCAAAACTGCGTTTAGACGTAAAATTACGTTTAGGCGTAAAACTGTGTTTAGGCGTAAAACTACGTTTAGGCGCAAAACTGCGTTTAGGCGTAAAACTGCGTTTAGGCGTAAAACCGTTTAGGCATAAAACTGCGTTTAGGCGTAAAACTGCGTTTAGACGCTAAAAAACTGCGTTTAGGCGATAAAACTGCACTTAGGCGTAAAACTGCACTTAGGCGTAAAACTGTGTTTAGGCGTAAACTGCGCTCAAACGCAAAATGGCGCTTTAGACGCATAAACCGCGCTTTAAACGCAAAACTGTGTTTAGACGCAAACCGCGCTTAGACGCAAACTGTGTTTACGCATAAACTGTGTTTAGACGCAAATCGCGCTTTTAGGCGAAAACTGGCGCTTTTAAATGCAAACTGCGCTTAGACGCAATCTGTATTTAGACGCAAACTGCATTTAGACGCAAACTACTTAAACTATAAACTGTGAATCGGCATTTACATCGAAATCGTTTTTATCGGACGAACGCGGCTTTTGTTTTTAAATCGCTGAAAGTTTTCCGCTGCACTAATTCACCCCCCCCCTTCTTAGTGCTCTCGATCCTAACATAAAGCAAAACAAAGTCTCAAAGTCAAGAACATTATTTCATTGGGAGTTCTAGAGTTCATCGGAAGTTTTGCAGGAACTAGCCGAGAAGTCTCTGAGCTTGCCAAAGAAGCTTGTTGGAGAAGAACTTGATATCTTGAATATCACCAAAAATTTGCTATGTTGCATGATGTAAAATTTGCTAGAATTACTAGCTTGTGATCTAAAGAGAAGCTAAGAGTTACTATCTGAAAAGAAGCCAAAGTGCTATCCTGCCTATCTCAAGAAGCAAAACATGCTAACTTGCACATCTAGCAAAATTTACAAACTTGCATATTTCAAGAAGCAATAGTTGATTTCTTGAACATCTCAAAATTACTAGCTTGCATGTTTTAAAATATTATAAAATTATTGCTAGCTTGCATGATGATAAAACTAAATATTATGTTTATTATGCAATGAGTTGAACTTGTATTTCCAAACACTAGAAAGTTACATTTCTCCTTTTTGTTGATGACAAAGGGGGAGAAGGATGATGTTATGCATAAGTTTATGATAACATGTTGCTTTGATTTTTGAATCCAAAAGTCTCTATCAATACGGCATATTGATAGGGGGAGTTTGTTTTACCTCCGTCATCAATTGGTTGTCATCATCAAAAAGGGGGAGAATGTTGAATCTCGCATTTTGATAATGAAACCAATTGATATGTGTTTATGATTTGATCTGTGTTTTTAGTGGCATAGGATGCTTCGATTAGGACGAGACTATTAATGCAGGAAGAATCATGTTAGGCCTATGGAACATGTCAGAAGATTGGACGTCGAGCCAAAGGATCGGTCAACCTATCGATAGCAAGCTTCGAGCTATGGATTCGGTCATCAGGCCAAGAAGAGTGAGTATTGCGCCAAGGATATCGGAGTTGCGGAGTCAACTAGCCGATTGGGCAATAGACCGCAAGATAGAATGATGCGCCGAAGAATTGGACGAAGCGTTAATGGGTCAAAATGACATGTCGGGCAACATGATTCAATCTTAGTAATAATTGTCTAGATCAAAGTGTGTTTTTACATGTGCAGGATTAACTACGATAGTAAGGTATAAAGCAAAATGAAGTCTCGGAGTCAAGAACGTGATTTCGTTGGGAGTTCGCGAGTTCGTCGGAAGTCCGACCTTTCGTCGGAAGTTCTACGGGAATCAGCCGAGAAGTCTCGGAGCTTGCCAGAGAAGCTCATCGTAGAAGAACTTGATATCTTGAACATCATCAAAAATTTACTATCTTGCGTGATTTAAAATTTTCCAGAATTGCAACCTTATGACCTAAAGAGAAGCAAAGAGTTACTATCTGAAAAGAAGCAAAAGTGCTATCTTACCTATCTCAAGAAGCAAAACATGCTAACTTGTACATTTAGGAAAATTTACGAACTTGCATATTTCAAGAAGCAAGAGTTGCTTTCTTGAACATCTCAAAATTGCTAGCTTGCATGTTTTAAAATGTTGTAAAATTATTGCTAGCTTGCATGATGATAAAACTGAAGATTATATGCAATGAGTTGAACTTGTATTTCCAAACACTAGAAAGTTACACTTCTCCTTTTTGTTGATGACAAAGGGCGAGAAGTATGATATTATGCATAAGTTTATGATAACATGTTGCTTAGATTTTTTAATCTAAGAGTCTCTATCAATACGACATGTTGATGGCGGGGTTTGTGTAAACTCTAGGAGTTTGTTTTATCTCCATCATCAATTGGTTGTCATCATCAAAAAGAGGGAGATTGTTGAATCTCATATTTTGATAATGAAACCAATTGATATGTGTTTATGATTTAATCTACATTTTTAGTGACGCAGGATGCTTCGATCAGGATGAGATAATTAAAGCATGAAGAATCATGTTGGGCTGGTGGAAAATGTCAGAAGATTGGACGATGAGCCGAATGATCAGATAATGTATCAACAGCAGGCCTCGAGCTACGGATTCGAGCATCGGGCCAAAATGAGTGTGTATTGCGCCAAGGATATCGGAGTTGCTGAGTCAACTAGCCGTTTGGGCAATAGGCTGCAAGAGAGAACGATGCGCCGAAGAATCGGATGAAGTGTCGATGGGCCAATGATATGCCGGACAATATGATTCAAGCTTTGTAATAATTGTCTAGATCAAAGTATGTTTTTATATGTGTAGGATTAACTACGATAACAAGGCATAAAGCAAAATAAAGTCTCGGAGTCAAGAACGTGATTTCGTTGTGAGTTCGAGAGAACGTTGGAAGTCCGGATGTTCGTCAGAAGTTTTGCAGGAACCAGTAGAGAAGTCTCGAAGCTTGCCAGAGAAGCTCATCAGAGAAGAACTTGAAATATTGAACATCACTGAAAATTTGCTATCTTGCATGATGTAAAATTTACTAGAATTACTAGCATGTGATCTAAAGAGAAGCAAAGCTTTACTACTGGAAAAGAAGCAAAAGTGCTATCTTGCCTATCTCAAGAAGCAAAACATGCTAACTTGCACATTTAGCCAAATTTACGAACTTGCATATTTCAAGAAGCAAGAGTTGCTTTCTTGAGCATCTCAAAATTGCGAGCTTGCATGTTTTAAAATGTTGTGAAATTATTGCTAGCTTGCATGATGATAAAACTAAAGATTATGTTTATTATGTAATGAGTTGAACTTGTATTTCCAAACACTAGAAAGTTACACTACTCCTTTTTGTTGATGAGAAAGGGGGAGAAGTATGATGTTATACATAAGTTTATGATAACATGTTGCATAGATTTTTGAATCCAAGAGTCTCTATCAATAGAACATATTGATATGGGGAGTTTGTTTAAACTTCGAGAGTTTGTTTTTAACTCCGTAATCAATTGGTTGTCATCATAAAAAAGGGGGAGATTATTGAATCTCGTATTTTGATGATGAAACCAATTGAGAAGTGTTTATGATTTGATCTGCATTTTTAATGATGCAGGATGCTTGGATCAGGATGAGACAATTAAAGTAGGAAAGATCATGTTGGGCCGGTGGAACATGTCAGAAGATTGGACGTCGAGCTGGAGGATCGATCAACGTATCGATAACAGGCTTCGAGCCATGAATTCGGGCATCGGGCCAAAAAGATCGGGTATTGCGCCAAGGATATCGGAATTGCGGGGTCAATTGGCTGATTGGGCAATAGGCCGCAAGAGAGAACGATGCACCGAAGAATCGGACGAAGCATCGATGGGCTAATGACATGTCTGACAACATGATTCAAGCTTAGTAATAATTGTCTAGATCAAAGTGTGTTTTAACATGTGCAGGATTATCTACGATAGCAAGGCATAAAGCAAAATGAAGTCTCGGAGTCAAGAACATGATTTTATTGGGAGTTTGAGACTTCGTCGGATGTCCGGACGTTCGTCGGAAGTTCTACAAGAATCAGCCGAGAAGTCTCAGAGCTTGCCAGGGAAGCATGTCGGAGAAGAACTTGATATCTTAAACATCACTAAAAATTTGCTATCTTGCATGATGTAAAATTTGCTAGAATTGCTAGCTTGTGACATAAAGAGAAGTAAAGTGTTACTATCTAAAAAGAAGCAAAAGTGCTATCTTGCCTATCTCAAGAAGCAAAACATGCTAACTTGCACATCTAGCAAAATTTACGAACTTGCATATTTCAAGAAGCAAGAGTTGCTTTCTTGAACATCTCAAAATTGCTAGCTTGCATGTTTTAAAATATTGTAAAATTATTGCTAGCTTGCTTGATGATAAAGCTGAAGATTATGTTTATTATGCAATGAGTTGAACTTGTATTTCCAAACACTAGAAAGTTACACTTCTTCTTTTTGTTGATGACAAAGGGGGAGAAGTATGATGTTATGCATAAGTTTATGATAACATGTTGCTTGGATTTTTGAATCCAAGAGTCTCTATCAATACGGCATATTGATAGGGGGAGTTTGTTTAAACTCCGGGAGTTTATTTTAACTCCGTCATCAATTGGTTGTCATCATAAAAAAGGGGGAGATTGTTGAATCTCATATTTTGATGATGAAACCAATTGATAAGTGTTTATGATTTGATCTGCGTTTTTAGTGACGTAGGATGCTTCGATCAAGATGAGATAATTAAAGCAGGAAAAATCACGTTGGGCTGGTAGAACATGTCATAAGATTGGACGTCGAGCCAAAGGATCAGTAGACATATCGACAGAAGGCTTTGGGCCATGGATTCGAGCATCGGGCCAAGAAGAGCGGATATTGTGCCAAGGATATTGGAGTGACGGAGTCAACTGGCCGTTTGGACAATAGGCCGCAAGAGAGGATGACGCACCTAAGAATCGGACAAAGAGTCGATGGGCCAATGACATGCCGGACAATATGATTCAAGCTTAGTAATAATTGTCTAGATCGAAGTATATTTTTACATGTGTAGGATTAATTACGATAGCTAGACATAAAGCAAAATGAAGTCCCAGAGTCAAGAACGCGATTTCGTTGGGAGTTCGAGAGTTCGTTGGAAGTCCTGACGTTCATCAAAAGTTCTGCATGAACTAGCTGAGAAGTCTCAGAGCTTGCCAGAGATGCTCACTAGAACTCACCAAGAAGATTATCGTGAAGTCCAAGAGCTTGCTGGGAGTCCGCTGGAACATTGCCGAGAGATTGTCGGAAGTTCGCCAGAAAAAACTAGACCTACGGACTTGTATAGCATAGGAAATGTCTTAGAATTCATAGTTAGCATGTAATTGGGATTGGATTTGGGCCAACCCAATTAGGGGCTAGTTGGGCCCATGTAAGGACTGTGTTGGGCTCAATGAAAGGCCCAAACAGTGACCCAAGAGATGGAACCATCGTAGCACAGTCTTCGAGATTGTGTCATGCGGTGGTACTGCCAATCTGGGCAGTGGTACCACCCCTAGCAGGGTGCCAGGTGGTGGTATGGCCAGTCTGGGTGGTGGTACCGCCTAGTGGCCTAGTGCTAAGCGGTGGTACCACCCAGTGCAGTGTTAGTGTTAGACTGAAACTAGCAGTGGTACCACCCGAACCCAGGAAACCCGGGATGAGATGTTTTTAGGCTCCAAGTTTGAATCAACTTGAGGCCTATAAATACCCCTCTCATCCCTGGTTAATATATATAAGTATTGAAAGTAAAAAAGAAAGAAACTCTGCTATAATCTTATGTGAAACTCCTCTCAAAGTTCTAAGTGTTAGAATAGTTTGAGAGAGGAGTGAGTGGGGGTGTAAGGGTTATCTCCTAAACTCGGTAAAAGGAGAAAGAGTTGTAAGAAGGAGGTTGATCTTTGCCTATAAAGGAAGATCGATAGTGGATGCCGGTGGCCTCGACGTAAGAGGAATCAGTGGGGCGGATGTAGATCACGATGACCGAGCCACTATAAAATCGACGTGTTCTTCTCTGGTTTGTATTTTATATACTAATTTAAAAAAACTCATGCTAAAGCATCATGTAATTTCGAAATAAATTAAAGAAATTTTGGTTACCTCGTCGTCGAAAGCCGTTAAGATGTAGTTTGCCACATTGCCTTTGTTGATTTTCTTCTCGTCTTCGGAGGAGCTCGATTCATCCCAAAGTGATTCCTTCTTCTTGCGTTTATATCAAGTAGTTGCGTTCTTTTTGTTCTTTAATTTTTGTTTCATGAACTTTTTAAATTTCATAGTGTGGAGTTCAAGTTCACCATCACTTGAGCTTATGCTCAAGTGGTCTTCGATAGTTCTAAGTTTGAAATCCTTCATGTTCTTTGGAAAGTTGTTCTCAAGTTCGTTTTGTATATTGTACGCCATTTCATATGTCATCAATGAACCAAAAAGTTCTTCAAGTGAAAAATTATTAAGATCTTTTGCCTCTTGTATTGCGGTTACTTTTGGATCCCAACTCTTATTAAGAGAACATAAAATTTTGTTTACAAGTTCAAAATCCGAAAAACTTCTACCAAGTGATTTTAAACAATTGGCGACGTCCGTAAAACGGGTGTACATTTCAATAATGACTTCGCTTGGTTTCATATGAAATAATTCAAAATCATGCATTTAAAGATTGACTTTAGAATCTTTAACTCTAGTAGTGCCTTCGTGTGTGATTTTAAGAGTATGCCAAATGTCAAAAGTCATTTCGCAAGTAGAAATCGAATGAATTTATTTTTATCTAAGGCATAAAATAAGGCATTCATAGCATTTGCATTTAAAGAGAAAGTCTTCTTCTCCAACTCATTCCAATCATTCATTGGAAGAGAAGACTTTTGAAAACCAAATTTGACTATATTCTATAAATCAAGATTCAATGAAAGCAAGAAAATTCTCATTTGAGTTTTCCAATATGTGTAGTCCGTCCCATTGAACAAGGGAGGACGAATGAGAGAGTGACCCTCTTGAAAGCCAAAAAGAGCCATTTCTCTTTGGGTGTTAAACTAAATAAGAAAAACGAGGCTCTGATACCAACTGTTAGGAATGAGTCGGCACTAAGAGGTGTGAATTAGTGCAGCAGAAAGATTACGTCGATTTAAAAAATCATCATTCGACTGAAATCAATTTCGACGAAAATCATTTTGGAGAAATGTTAACTTTGAAATCATATTCGTAAGTGTAATGGAAGTAAAGCAAGTAAGTAGTTTATAGTGAAGGTAAATAGCAAGAATAGAAATGCAAACCAAGTTTTTATAGTGGTTCGGTCGTTGTGACCTACATCCACTTCGCCGATTCCCCTTCTGCCGAGGCCACCGGCATCCACTAATGATCTTCCTTTAATAGGCAAAGATCAACCTCCTTCTTACAACTCTATTCTCCTTTTGTAGGCTTAGGAGAGAACCTTTACATCCCCTTTTTACAAAGCTTCCCGCACACTCTCCCTTAGAATGGTTTCTAAATTTTAGGAGGAGGGACTCTGTACTTTACAAGAGTTTTCAACTCTAAAAACATAGAGTTTTTGTTCACTATTTTTGCTTCTCCATGCAGGGATAACGAGGGTATTTATAGACCCCAAATAGTTTCAAACATGGAGCCAAAATTTAAATCCCCTGAAATTTTAGGGTACGGGCAGTACCACCACTTGTAACCTAACACTGGGTGATACCACCACCTAGAAGACTGTGTCTGGGTGGTACCACCACTTGACAGAGTCTTAGAGACTATGCCACGATGGTTTCACCTATTTGGTTATTGTTTGAGCCTTTCTCTTGGCCCAACACAGCCTAAACTTGGGCCCAACTGTCCCCTAATTGGTTGGCCCAATTCTAATCCTAATTATATACTAACTATGAGTTTTAATATATTTATTAAGTTAAATAAGTCCGTAAGTCTAGGTTTCTTTTCGGCTACCTTCCGGCAAACTTTTGGCAAACTTCCAATGATCTCTCGCCAATGTTCCAATAGACTCCCGGCAAGCTCCTGGACTTCTTGGTTAATTCTGGTAGAACTTCCAACGAATGTCTGGACTTCCGACGAACTCTCAAACTCCCAACGAAATCATGTCCTTGACTCCAAGACTTCATTTTGCTTTATGCCTTGCTATCATAGTTAATCCTGCACACATAAAACCTACTTCAATCTAGATAATTAATACTAAGCTAATCAGATGTTGTCTGGCATGTCATTGGTTCATCGATGCCTCGTCTGATTGTTCGACACATCATTCTCTCTTGTGGCCTATTGCCCAATTGGCCAGTTGACATCAGCAACTCTGATTTCCTTAGTGCAATATCCACAATTCTTGGCCCGATGCCTGAACTCATGGCCCGAAGCCTTATGTCAATACGTTGATCGATCCTTCGGCTCGACGTCCAATCTTCTAACATGTTTTTCTTCGGCCGAACATGATTCTTCCTGCTTTAATTCTTCTATCTTAATCTACTTCCACTATTTTTCTAGCGAGTCATGCGACACCCTCAACACGTGAAACGGAAGTCTCCAATAGACTTTTAGTGGGGATTAAGATCCAATCAACGTTTTAGTGTAACCTCGAGGGACTCAACCAATCACACCAAGCTCGAAAAGGTAGGCAACTCTTACCGATCATAACTCCTTATGATTCCCAACCTATTCGGCCTCCGAACCATCATAGACTTGAGGGACTCGACCAACCGTGATGTTCAGTTAAGTCATCATCATCGTTACAAGATGAGTCTAATTTTATGATATGTCATAGAGGGATTCGACCAAGTATACCACATCCTCAAGTCACCGATGACATCTCTATGTTGTAGGCAAGTTCTCGAATCATAATATAAGTGAGCCTCGAGGGACTTGACCTACTCAACATATGTCTAGAATCAATTTCTTCCTATAATGATGGAAGGCCACATGGATCAATCTAATTACCTCATGCTCACCGACTTAATATTATCGAGAGAGGGGATTTTGACTCGATCTCTTAATATGACATGTCACACATATACATATTTAATATATATCTATATCATATGTAAATATATATATACTTATCTAATAGGTGTATAAGCAATCACACATCACATGAGCACACACTAGATGATCATGGACCATAGCCTAATATAATTTAGCCTGAGCTAGTAGGCCCAATCACTTACATCAGGATTTATGTGTGCATCGGCATATCTCCATACCTTATGATCGTCCATCTCGTCCTCATCGGTTCTATAAGTATCTCGTTGCATCTCAATACGTCGCGATTGTTCGTCTCAGCCTTATGGGTCCTGTTGTTACCTCCGCGCTCCCACTACACCTCCTCATATGATTACAACATAATCACAAATATGTAAGCCCAATAATAATTGAAAAAAATAAGGGCTTGCAGGCCCTAATAACAATAATAATCACATCACATACACACATACATCATATCACATAGTCCATAATCATCCATCCATATCAAACATCACATGTATACATCATCATATAGGACTACTAGATAATAATTAATTAAATTAATTAATTAATTATTTTATAGAGTTTTGGGGTACCCTACCCTAGGGTGCCCCATGCGGCTAGGAAACCTTGGTTATAGGAGAACCTTGGGTGATCATGAATCCCTGGCCCTCAAGGACCCCTTTGTAGCTAGGAAATCCTAGCTATAAGGTATGCATGGGCGGCCAGGAA
The DNA here is from genome assembly GCA_900464855.2 of Musa schizocarpa. Classification (NCBI taxonomy): domain Eukaryota; kingdom Viridiplantae; phylum Streptophyta; class Magnoliopsida; order Zingiberales; family Musaceae; genus Musa; species Musa schizocarpa. The sequence goes on along the minus strand of LS990922.1, from coordinate 36,934,308 downwards.
ACCCTAGCCGCTAGCTTGCCCCATGCGGCCAAGAATCCTTGGCTGCATGGGTTCTGCCCTACTTATTATTGAATCTTGGATTTTGATAATGAAATCAATTGATGAGTTTACAACCTAATCTACGTTTTGAGTGATGCATGACTAACTTCGATTAGAAAAGGTAAATAAATTAAAGTAGGAGGAATCAGATATTGGGCCAGAGTGGAACATGTCAAAAGATTATATGTTAGGCCGGAGGATCAGTCGACGTATCGGCAAAAGGGTTCGTACCATGAGTTCAGGCATCAGGCTGAAGGATTGGACATTGCGTCAAGGAGATTGGAAGTTGCGAAAGTCAATATGGCAATATGCCGAAGGATTGGATGAAGCGTCGGATGAACCAATGACATGCCAAATAATATAGGAGATTGGAAGTCGGTTTTGGGATCGAGTTAGTTTAAGACTAATTGTGTACCTAGGTCGAGTTACTTTAAAACTAATTGAGTCAGTTTTGGGATAAAACAATGCCAACTCAATTAGGGGCTAATTGGGCCCGAATCAAGGCTGAATTGGGCCTACTGTTTGGCTCATTCAGTGTCCTATGTAGCAAAGTATGACGATGGTACTGCCGAAACACAATCTTCAAGATTGGGTAGTGGTACCGCTAGTCTGGGCGGTGGTACCACCCAAACATAGTCTCCCAGACTATTTCAGGTGGTGGTATCGCCACACTAGGCAATGGCACCACCAGACTAGGTGATGGTACTGCATAGTGTTAGAGAGTACTGGCGGTGGTATCGCTAGGCCTTGAGAAACCTAGAATGAGACCTTCTTAACTTCATTTTTGAAGACATATGGGGTCTATAAATACCCCAATTATTTTTTCTTGGTAAAGCACAAAATTGAGTTAAAAGGGGGGAAAGAATACTTGAGAAAAATTAGAAACTTTCTTAGGATTTAGAGTCTCTTCCTCCTAGAGTTAGAAGTTTTCTAAGGGAGAAGTGAGGTCTAAAATAAAGAAGTAAAGGTTCTCTCCTAAGCTTGTGAAAAGGAGAAATAGGATAAACGGGTAGTTGATCTTCGCCCATTAAAAGAAGATCGGTAGTGGAAGCCGATGGCCTCGACTAAAAAGGAATCAGGAGTGGATGTAGGTCACAACAACCAAACCACTATAAAACTCAATTTGCATTTCTTTGATACATTTCATTTATATTGCAAACTGATTTAATTGCTTATTACTTTCACTATGCTTACGAACATGCTTTCAAATCAAGCATCTTTCTGAGATGATTTTATCGAATGAGATTTTCCAATCGTTGAGGTTTTTACGAAAGTACTAATTCACCTCCCCTCCCCCTGCCCCCTAGGGCCGACTCGATCCTAATAGTTGATATCAGAGCCACGTTTCTCTCTATTTGGATTAACATTTAAGAAAGATAGCTTTTTTTTGCTTTCAAGAGGGTCTTTCTATCACTCAACCTCCTATGCTCAATGGGACGGACTATATTTATTGGAAAACTTGGATGAGAGTTTTTCTTACTTTCTTTGAACTTTGATTTATGGAATATCATTGAACTAGTTTTCAAACCCCCTCTAAACCTATGAATAAATGGAATGACTTTGAGAAAAAAAAAATTTTCTTTAAATGTGAAAGCTATGAATGCTTTATTTTATGCTTTGGATAAAAACGAGTTTAATTGTATTTCAACTTGTGAAACTACAAATGACATTTGTCACACTCTTGAAGTCACACATGAAGGCATAAATAAGGTTAAAGATTCTAAAGTTAATCTTTTGATGCATGACTTTGAATTGTTTCATATGAAACCAACTGAAACCATTGGAGACATGTACACCCATTTTACGAATGTCGTTAATGGTTTAAAAGCACTTAGTAATTTTTTTTTGAATTTTAAACTTGTTAATAAAATACTAAGATCCCTTCCAAAAAGTTGGGATCCGAAAGTGACGGCAATATAAGAGGCAAAAGACTTTAACAAGTTTTCACTTGAAGAACATATCGGGTCATTAATGAACCTATGAAATAACATGCAAGGCATATGATGAACTTAGTGAATATGAGAACAACCTTCCAAAGAACAGGAAGGATTTGGTACTTTGAACAATTGAAGACCACTCGAGTGAAAGCTCAAGTGATGATTGTTAGGATCAAGAGCAGCACTAAGAGGGGGGGGTGGTAAAATAGTGCAGCGAAAACTTTCTTGATTTCAAAAGTCTTTATTTCAATTAAAACTGATTCCGACGAAAATGATTTCGATTCAATCCGTTTCAGAGAGAATTTGAACTTGAAAGCTTTCGTAAAAGTGCAAGAGAAGATTAAGGAGATTTGTAGTAATGTAAATTACATAAATGAAAAGCAAACCAGAATTTAGAGTGGTTCGGTCAATGTGACCTACATCCACTTTCGGATTCCTCCTCCGATAAGGTCACTGCGTCCACTAAAGGCCTTCCTTCAATAGGCGAAGGCCAACCACCTTTTGCAGCTTTTCTCCTTTTGCTGGGTTTAGGATATTGAATCTCGTATTTTGATGATAAAACCAATTGAAAAGTGTTTATGATTTGATCTACATTTTTAGTGACGCAGGATGCTTCGATTAGGATGAGACAATTAAAGTAGGAAGAATCATGTTGGGCCGGTGGAACATATCAGAAGATTAGACGTGGAGCTAGAGGATCGGTCGACGTATCGATAGAAGGCTTCGGGCTATGGATTCGGGCATCGAGCCAAGAAGAGCATATATTAAGCCAAGGATATCGGAGTTGCGGAGTCAACTGGCTGATTGGGCAATAGGCCGCAGGAGAGGATGATGCGCCGAAGAATTGGACGAAGCATCGATGGACCAATGATATACCGGACAACATGATTCAAGCTTAGTAATAATTATCTAGACCGAACTATGTTTTTACATGTGTAGGATTAACTATGATAGCAAGGCATAAAGCAAAATAAAGTCTCGGAGTCAAGGACACGATTTCTTTGGTAGTTCGAGAGTTCATCGGAAGTCTGAACGTTCATCGGAAGTTATGCAGGAACCAGCCGAGAAGTCTCAGAGCTTGCTAGAGAAGCTCATCGGAACTTGCCAAGAAGATCGTCGTGAAGTCTAGGAGCTTGCTAGGAGTCTGCTGGAACATTATCGAGAGACCGTCGGAAGTTCGCCGAAAGATTGTTGGAAGCTCGTCGGAAGAAAACTTGACTCATAGGACTTGTTTAGCTTAGTAAATATCTTAGATTTCGTAGTTAGCATATAATTAGGATTGAATTTGGGCCAACCTAATTAGGGGCCAGTTGGGCCCATGTAAGGACTATATTGGGCCAAATGAAAGGCCCAAACAGTGACCAAGATGTGGCACCGTTGTGGCACAGTCTCTGAGACTGTGCCATACGGTGGTACCGCCCAAACACAGCCTCCGAGAGGATGCAGGTGGTGGTAATACCAGTCTAGGCAGTGGTACCACCCAACACAACCTCCCAGGCAGTGGTACCGCCCAGTGCAGTGTCAGTGTCCGACTAACACTTGCAATGGTACCGCCCATCACATGTGGTACTGAACCCAGGAAACCCGGGATGAGATGTTTTTAGGCTCCAAGTTTAAATCAACTTGAGGCCTATAAATGCCCCTCTCATCCCTAGTTAATAAACACAAGTATTGAGAGTAAAAAGGAAAGAAACTCTACTATAATCTTATGTGAAACTCCTCTCAATGTTCTAAGTGTTAGAATAGTTTGAGAGAGGAGTGAGTGGGGTGTAAGGGTTATCTCCTAAACCCGGTAAAAGGAGAAAGAGCTATAAGAAGGAGGTTGATCTTTGCCTATAAAGGAAGATCGATAGTGGATGCTGGTGACCTTGACGGAAGAGAAATCAGTAGAGTGTATGTAGGTCACGACGATCGAACCACTATAAAATCGGCGTGTTCTTCTCTGGTTTGCATTTCTATATTTGAGCAATTTACTTTACTACAAACCTCTTAACTTGCTTTACATCCACTATGCATCTTCCATACGCTTGAGCAATTTTCTATATGAAAATGCTTTCAAGTTAACCTCTCTCCGAAATGGTTTTCGTCAAAATCAGTTTTTATCATACGAAGGTTTCTTTGAACCAACGTAATTTTATCGCTGCACTAATTCACACCCCCCCCCTCTTAGTACTGACTCTTTTCCTAATAGTTACTATTAGAGCCTCATATTTCTCATTTGGTTTAACACCCAAGAGAAATGGCTCTTTTCGGCTTTCAAGAGAGTCACTCTCTCATTCGTCCTCCCTTGTTCAATAGGACGAACTACACTTATTGGAAAACTTGGATGAGAGTTTTCTTACTTTCTTTGGATTTAAATTTATGGAGTATTGTGGAAAACGATTTTCGAATGTCTTCTCTTCCAATGAACCATCAGAATGATTTGGAGAAGAAGGCATTTTCTTTAAATGCTAGACCTATGAATACTCTATTTTGTGCCTTAGATAAAAATGAATTCAATCGGGTTTCTTTATGTGAAACGACTTTCAATATTTGGCACATTCTCGAAATCACACATGAAGGCACAAATAGAGTTAAAGAGTCTAAAGTCAATCTTTTATTGCACGATTTTGAACTTTTTTGAATGAAGCCTAGCGAAACCATTGTTGACATGTACACCCGTTTTATGGATGTCGTCAATGGTTTAAAAGCTCTTGACAAATGCTTTTCTAATTTTGAACTCTTTAACAAGATTTTACAATCACTTTCTAAGAATTGAGATTCGAAAATAACAGCTATACAAGAATAAAAAATTTGAATGCTTTTTTGATCAAAGAACTTATCGGGTCTCTAATGATGTATGAAATGACATACAATGCATGTAAAGGACTTAAAAACCCCCTTCTAAAGAACAGGAAGGATTTCGGACTAAGAACAATCGAAGACCACTCGAGCAAAAGTTCAAGTGATGGTGATCATGAACTCCTCACTATGAAATTTAAAAGGTTCATGAAACAAGAGTTAAAGAACAAAAATAAACTTAAAAAGAATACAACTACTTGCTCTGAACGCAAGAAGAAGGAAGCTCTTTGGGACGAATCAAGCTCATCCGAAGACGAGGAGAAAATCAACAAAGGCAAGGTGGCAAATTACGCCTTAACGACTTTCAACGATGAGGTAATCAAAATGCCCTTAGTTTACTTTGAAATTACATAATACATTTCATAAGTTATTTTTAATTTAGTTTAGAATTATTATTTTTCTTGAAAATTGCATGTTTAATAATGTAATGAAAATAAAAAAAATTATGAAATCATGCTTGATGTTTTAATGATGAAAATACAACTAAATGTTAGATTTAAATCTAATGATTAATCCTATGTTTAATGTGTTATTTTTTTTGTCATGATGATTTGAAATCATGTTTAATTAGTTTATCTTTCTAAATTATGCATGATGATTCTTGCGATTTATGGATTATCAATTTTTACCATAATGAAAGTGACTTTTTCAGTTTTAAAAATAATGCATGTTTTTTAGTTGACATAAATGAAAAAGGCATACTTATATGAAATCAATTACTTAAAATGAAATACATAAAAAGGAAAAAATATTATCATTGGAATTAAAATAATGAATCTATTTATGAAATGAATTTTATGAACCATGAAATTGATTTTGATAAATCTATTTGTATCATTTTTATGAATCTTTTAAAAGTGAGTTTGTTGATTTAAAAAGTTGAATGATTTGAAGAAAAATGATGATTTTTCTCTTGATTATAACTTGTGATATTTTTTATATGAATCATCATCTTGATTTCTCGATATTTGATATATGAGATTTCTCTATGAATCAAGATCTTATTTTTGAACTCCTATGTTTCTTCTTACCATTTTTCTAAAAAGGAGAGATTAATGAATCTATCTACATCCTTTTTATGAATCTCTTGAAAATGATTTTGATTTGATGATTTGAATTTGAATGAGCTTTATCTTGATTTTTTTTAGATTTATAACTAGAGATTTCTTATGCATCAATCAAGATATTATATCATTTTTTCTCCTATGGTTCTTTTTGCCAATTGCTCAAGAGAAAATAAATGATCAAAATGTTGATTTATTGATGAATGTTTGGTACCAACAATCATGAAGTGATAAATGGTTAAAAATATTAATTTAATGTTTGGTATCATGATTGCTTTATTATCATGTATGGGAGTAATGATGAAGGTTTTGAACATAAATGTTTGTATCATGTTTGATGATTTTACATTTTGAAATTATGCATGATGAGTTGAAGTGATGTTGGTTTAAGTGTATAAATCAACAATCTTTTTGTCAAATGAATCATGATTTTTGTTAATTCTTGAAATATAACTTGAGTTTTCTTTTTGAATCAAGAACATTTCTTATCATGCTTTCTATTTACAAAAAAGAAGAAACTTGTCAAAAATGAGATATTATCTTTTGATATTCATTTTTGTTGTTTACCTTTGTCATGATTTGGAAATTGATGTAAAGGGAAAATAATTACAACATTGTATTCTTCCCTTCTATTTGACAATGACAAAGGGGGAGCAAAACTTGCTAAAAACCAAAATTGATAAGCTTGCACTTCTCAAAAGAGAAGAAAGAATGATGCTATCTTGTGAATTTTGCTAAGTTACACATTTCAAGAAAATACAAAAATGGTGCTATCTTGTACTTTTCAAAAACTTGCTAGTTTTGAACATCATAATGAAAAGCAAATATGCAAACTTGCACATCTTTAAATTTGCTAGCTTGCATGATGTAGAACTTGCAACCTTGAACATCACCAAGACTTGCTAGCTTGCAAAAGAAGCAAAAGTGTTATCTTGCCTATCTCAAGAAGCAAAACATGATAAACTTACACATCTAGCAAAATTTACAAACTTACATAACTCAAAATTATTGCTAGCTTGTATGATGATAAAACTTGAGATTATATTACAATAATTTGAAATTATATCTCAAACATTTGAAAGTTACACTTCTCCTTTTTGTTGATGACAAAGGTGGAGAAGTATGATCGTGTTATGCATGATGATGTGTTACAAATATTCATGATGAATATTTGCAAGGACTTGAATTCAGCTTAAATTCAATATTCTATTAATATGACATATTGATGGGGGGAGTTAAGGTTAACTCCATCATCAATTGGTTGTCATCATCAAAAAGGGGGAGATTGTTAAATATCATATTTTGATGATGAAACCAATTGATAAGTATTTATGATTTGATTTGTATTTTTAGTGATACAGGATACTTCGATCAGGATGAGACAATTAAAGCAGGAAGAATCATGTTGGGTCCGTAGAATATGTTAGAAGATTGGATATCGAGCCGGAGGATCAGTCGAAGTATCGATAGAAGGCTTCGGGCCATGGATTCGGGCATAGGGCCAAGAAGAGCGGATATTGAGCCAAGGATATCGGAGTTGCGGAGTCAACTAGCCGATTGGGCAATAGGATGCAAGAGAGGATGATGCGCCGAAGAATTAGACGAAGCATTGATGGACCAATGACATGTCGGACAACATAATTCAAGCTTAGTAATAATTGTCTAGATCGAAGTGTATTTTTACATATGTAGGATTAACTATGATAGCAAGGCATAAAGCAAAATAAAGTCCCGAAGTCAAGGACGCGATTTCGTTGGGAGTTCGAGAGTTTGTCGGAAGTCCGGATGTTCATCGGAAGTTCTGTAGGAATCAGTCGAGAAGTCTCGGAGCTTGCCAGAGAAGCTCATCGAAACTTGCTAAGAAGATTATTGTAAAGTCCAGGAGATCACCAGGAGTCTGCTGGAACATTACCGAGAGATCGTCGGAAGTTCGTCGAAAGATCGTCGGAAGCTCACCGGAAGAAAACTAGACTTATAGGACTTGTTTAGCTTAGTAAATGTCTTAGATTTCATAGTTAGCACATAATAGGATTAGATTTGGGCCAACCTAATTAGGGGTCTGTTGAGCCCATGTAAGGACTGTGTTGGGCCCAATGAAAGGCCCAAATAGTGACCGAAGAGGTGGCACCATCATGGCATAGTCTCTGAGACTATGTCAGGCGGTGGTACCGCCCAAACACAGCCTCCGAGAGGCTACAGGCAGTGGTACTGCTAGTCTGGCCAGTAGTACCACCCAGTACAACCTCCCAAGCGGTGGTACCGCCCAATGCAATGTCAATTTCAGACTAACACTGACGGTGGTACCACCCAACACAAGCGGTGGTACCGCCCGAACTTAGAAAACCCGGGATGAGATGTTTTTAGGCTCCAAGTTTGAATCATCTTGAGGCCTATAAATATCCCTCTCATCTTTGGTTAATAAACACAAGTTTTGAGAGTAAAAAAGAAAGAAACTCTACTGTAATCTTGTGTGAAACTCCTCTCGATGTTCTAAGTGTTAGAATAGTTTGAGAGAGGAGTGAGTGGGGGTGTAAGGGTTATCTCTTAAACCCGATAAAAGGAGAAAGAGTTGTAAGAAGGAGGTTGATCTTTGCCTATAAAGGAAAATCGATAGTGGATGTTGATGGCCTCAACGGAAGAGGAATCGGTGAAGTGGATGTAGGTCACGACAATCAAATCACTATAAAATCAGCGTGTTCTTCTCTAGTTTGCATTTCTATATTTGAGCAATTTACTTTATTGCAAACCTCTTAACTTGCTTTACATAAACTATGCATCTTCCATATGCTTTCAAGCTGTCTTTATGAAAATGCTTTCAAGTTAACCTCTCTTCGAAATGGTTTTCGTCAAAATTGGTTTTTATCGTACAAAGGTTTTTTTTGAACCGACATAATTTTACCACTGCACTAATTCACCCCCTCTTAATGCCGACTCTTTTCCTAACATAGGAGACAACCCTTACAAGTCTTACTCCTCTTTCTTGGATGGTTACAAGGCTAAGAGATGAAAGAGGAGAACTCTTCTTACTTTTACAACACTTTAAGACTCAAGAACTTAAAATTATGCTAATGCTTTCATGCCCTTTTATGCAGAAAAGGGTGGGGTATTTATAGGCTCCAATGGCTTCAAAAATGGAGCCAAAAAGTGTCTCATCCTAGATTTTCGGGGTACTGGCGGTACCACCGTCATTACTGGGCGGTACTACTACTTGTAATCTGACACTAGGCAGTACCACCGCTCAGTCTGGGCGGTACTATCACCTGACAAAGCTCGGAGACCGAGCTCTGGCAATACCACCGCTGGCAACATTAACTGGCAATGGTACCACCACCCAGATAACCTAGGGCACTGCTTTCCAAGCGGTGCCACCGTCGGCTAAGAATTCAAGGGCTGAATAGGCTGCTTTATTCGGCCCAATTCAGCCTTGTTAAGGGCCCAATTGGCCCATAATTAAGTTAGTGGAATTACCTCCTAATCCTAACTTAATTTACAATCTAACTATGATATTTAAGACTTAATCATATCACTTCTTGTTCCGGTGCGTCAATTGCTCTTCCGACGAACTTCTAGCAAACATCCGACTAACTCTCGGCAATGCTCCGGCGGACTCCCAGTAAGCTCTTGGACTTTACGATGATCTTCTTAGCAAGTTCCGATAAGATTCTTTGGCAAGCTCCTGAGCTTTTCAGTTGGTTTCGATAGAACTTCCGACGAACTCTTGAACTCCCAACGAGATCTCGATCTTGACTCCAGCACAACACCCGCTTTATGTCTTACTACTATCGTAGTTAATCCTGCACACTTTTCTCAACATATAGATTAGATCAAACAATTTATAATTGACTTCATCATCAAAATCCGAGATTCAACAATATGATAGAACTTTTGACAAGAAAATTTAAAAGGTTTATAAAACATGAATCAAAAAATAAAAATGAACTAAAAAATGATACAACCCCTTGCTATGAAAACAAGAAGCTGGGGCACTCCAAAGATGAGGGTACAAAACTAAAGAATAAGTTGCCTAAGAAGAAGAAGACACTCTAGGTAATTTGGGACGAATCGAGTATATCCGAAGATGAGGAGCAAACCAACAAAGACAAAGTAGCAAACTATGCCTTGGTGGCTTTTGACAATGAGGTAAGTGACTCAACCAAAACTCCTTTATCTTACTATGAAATTACTTGATACTTTTCATGAGTTATTTTTAAATTAATTAGTAAGAAATAAAAAAATATAAAAAAACCATACTTTTTGTTCTAGTGATTTTAAAAAATGATCATGACAATTACATATTTTATGATAAAGGAACAAAATGTTAGATTTAAATGTAATGCTTGTACACCTAATAACATTAATTCTATGTATGTTTTAAGAAGCAATAATGTGTATCTTTATTATTTTCATATTGCATTTCGATTTTAAACCATAATACATGTTTTGATTTGGTGTAAAAAACTTGGGCATGCTTGTATGAAATAAATCACATAAATTGAAACAACTAAAAAGAGAATGCATTTTAAAAATTTCTCTATCTCTATCTTATCGATTTTTCAATAAGAGATTGATGAATCTAATTGTATCATTTTATGAATCTCTTAGACTATGAAAATAATTTTGATGATTTGAATCTAAATGAGATTTTTCCAATGGAATCATGAGTCTTCTCTTGATTTCTTAACTTGAGATATCTTATATGAATCAAGATCTCTTTTTTGTTCTCCTATATTTCTTTTTGCTATTTACTAAAGAGGAGAATTATCCATATGAATCATGGTTTATCTTGATTTTTCGGTTTTCAATGACTAGCGATTTTCATATGAATCAAGATCATTTACTATGATTATTCGTTTCACTGTTTGATTTGTCCAAATGAATCATAATTTTTCTCTTGATTTTTTTTATATTTGATTTACAACTTGAAAGTTATTTTAGTACTCCCTTGTATTCATGAAGTGTAAATCTCATCACCAAATTAATTTTTCTTAATATTCTTCATGTGATAATTTGATAATTGATGTAAAGGAAAATGAACTACAATATTATATTCTTCTCTTCATTTTGACAATAACAAAGGGGGATATAAAATTGCTAGCTTGCACATCACAAAGAAAAACAAAATTGCTAGCTTGTGTGTTATGAAATGATGCAAAATTTGCTAGCTTGCATATTCTAAAATATTATAAAATTTTTCTACCTTACATGTTCAAAAATGATATAAAACTTGCTAATTTTGATAGCTTATACATTGCAAAAGGAAGTAAAACTTGCTAGCTTGTACATCGAAAGAAAAGCAAACTTACTAGCTTGCCCATCTCAACAGAGAAGCAAAGTTTGCTAGCATGCACATTTCAAGAAGATGCAAAAACATGCTATCTTGCACATCTCAAAAGATGAAAAAATTTTGCTAACTTTTATATCTAAGAAACTTACTAGCCTACATGATAATATATGTAATGATGTTTCAAAAAACTTGAAATTATGTTTATAATGCAATGGTTTAAAATTATATCTCAAAAACTTGCTAGTTGCACTTCTCCTCTTTATTGATGACAAAGGGGGAGAAGGTATGATGATAATCATGCATATTATGTAAATAATGATGGTTTTGGAAATGTATATGACGAATAGGTATATGCATGCAATACTCATGATTTCGAATGATGTATACAATGATGAATATAATGACTTGCTGCATATGATTATTTTGATATGACATGTTGAGGTTTTATCAATATGGCATATTGATAGGGGGAGTTTGGTTTAAACTTTGTCATCAATTGGTTGTCATCATAAAAAATGGAGAGATTGTTGAATCTCGAATTTTGATGATGAAATCAATTGATGAGTTTATGATCTAATCTACATTTCGAGTGACGTAGGACTAACTTCGATCATAAAAGGCAAATCAATTAAAATAGGAGGAATCATACATTTAGCCAGAATGGAACATGTCAGAAGATTGGACGTTGGGCTAAAGGATCGGTCGACGTATCAGTAAAAGACTTCTTGCCATGAGTTCAGGCATCAGGCCAAAGGATCGGACATTGCGCTAATGAGATCGAAAGTTCTGGGAATCAATATTCTGATTGGGCAATACGCCGAAGGAGAAGAAGATACACGAAAGGATTAGACGAGAAGCACCGGATGAACCAATGACAAGCTGGACAACATAGGATTCATGCTTATAATTGTGTGTCTAGATCGAGTTAGTTTAGGACTAATTGAGTCAATTTGGAATTAAACAATGCCAACTCAAATAGGGGCCAATTGGACCTGAATCAAGGCTGAATTGGACCTACTATTTGGCCCATTCAATATCTTATAGCAAGGTATGATGGTGGTACCATCCACACACAGTCTTCAAGACTATGTCAAGCGATGGTACCATTAGACCGGGCAATGGTACCGCCCATACATAGTCTCTCAAACTATGTCAAGCAATGGTACCGCCAGATTGGGCATTGGTACCGCTCAACGTCAAAAAGTACTAGCGATGGTACTGCTAGATTAGGTGATGGTACCGCCTAGTGTTAGTGCTGTAGGCGGTGGTACCACTAGGACCCAAAAAACTCGAGATTTTTTGGCTCCATTTTTTAAGCTATTTGGGGTCTATATATACACTAGTTATTTTTGTTTGGTAAAGCACGAAATTGAGTTAAAGGGGGGAAAGAATACTTGAGAAAAATTGAAAAGTCTCTTCCTCCTAGAGTTAGAAGTTTTCTAAGAGAGGAGTTGTTAGGATCAAGTCGGCACTAAGAGGAAGGGGTGAATTAGTGCTTACATTAAAATCATGGTTTAAAAACTTTCATTCGATAAAGCCCAGATCGAAAAGATGAGTTTAACTTGAAAGCATTCATAAGTATAGTGAATAAGTAAATTAGTTTGTGATATGAATGAAAAGCATAAAGTAAATGCAAATCAGATTTATAGTGGTTCAGTCATCATCACCTACATCTACTCTCGATTCCTCTTCACTCGAGGCCACAGGCTTCTACTACCAATCTTCTTTCAACGAGCGAAGATCAACTATCCTTTTATACCTCTTTCTCCTTTTCATAGGCTAAGGAGATATCCTTTACACCTTTCTTTCTTTTAGACCTCACTTCTCCCTTAGAAACCTTCTAAATCTAGGAGAAAGAGACTCACTAAACTTAGAGAGATTACAACACTTTTTAACTTAGAATTCTTTTTTATTTTTGCCCAATTCTTGATTCACCATGCAGGAATAGCTGGGGTATTTATAGACCCCAAATGACTTCAAAACTGGAGCCAAAAAAGGTCTCATACCAGGTTTCCCAAGTCCTGGTGGTACTACCACCTGTGCTGGGTGGTACTATTACTCACAGCATTGACACTAGGTGGTACCACTTTCCAGATTGGCGGTACCATTGCCCAAACTGGCGATACTACCGTTTGACATAGTTTGGGAGATTGTGTCTAGGCAGTACCACCACCTGACACTATGCGGTACCATCGCCTAGTTTGATAGTACTATTGACTGACATTATCTCGAAGACTGTCTTAGAGACTGAGCCTCTAGCGATGCCATAGCTTGGACTGACATTGCCACCACCTAACCTAGCTTTTGGGTCACTGAATGGGCCTTTCTCTTGGCCCGAAATAGCCCCAATTCAGGCCAAGTTGTTTCTTAATTGAGTTGACATGGTTACACCCAAAATCAATTCAATTAGCCCTCTAAACTACTTCGATCTAGTCAAATTATTACAAGCAAGAATACTAAGTTGTCCGGCATGTCATTGGTTCATCCGGCGCTTCGTCCGAACCTTCGGTGCATCGTCTTCTCTTGTGGTGTATTGCCCAATCGGTATGTTAACCTCCACAACACCCGATCTCCTTAGCACAATGTCCAATCCTTCTAGTTCGATGCCCGAATTCATGACATGAAGCCTTTTGCCAACACGTCGACCTTCCTCCGGTCCGATGTCCAATCTTCTAACATGTTCTATTCCGGCCCAACTTCTGATTCTGCTGCTTTAGTTGATTTATCTTCCCTGATCGAAGCTAGTCCTACATCACTTAAATGCACATTAGATCATAACTTTATCAATTGGTTTCTCATCAAAATCTGGGATTCAATAATCTATCCCTTTTTGATGATAACAACCAATTGATGATAGAGTTTAAACCAAACTCCCCCAATCAATATGTCATATTGATAGAAACATAAATTCAGAAATATATTATGAATCCAAGCAACATGTTATAATAATGTTAGGATCGGAGTGGCACTAAGAGGGGGGGGTGAATTAGTGCAGCGGATTAAAACGTTGGTTTCAACAAATCTTTCATACGATAAAAATCAGAATCAGAAGTGCTTAACTTGAAAGCATATTCACAAAGTTGTGCAGCAAAGGTAATGATGAAATAAAGCAAGTAAGAAGGTTTGCAGTAATGTAAATAGCAGTAATGAAATACAAACCAGAGATTACGCCGTTTTTGAAGTGGTTCGGTCAAGTGACCTACATCCACTTGCGAGGCCCCTCTTCGATGAGGCTCCCACCTTCCACTAGCAAATCTCTTGAAAGGGAAGGGTGAATACCCCTCTTACAACTCTTTTACAAGCGGTTCACTCTCTTACAAATTTTCAGCAAGAAAGAAGGAGGTAAACACTAGCAAATTGAAAACAAGACTAGCTAAGACTTTTCTAAGGCCTTTCTCTTAAACAATTGCTGCTCAAAAAGTTGTAATCTCAGCTGAGATTTGAGGGGTATTTATAGGCCTAAAGAGGATTCAAATTTGGGCTCCAAATTTGAATTCTCTTGGAGTTCCCGATGTTGGCGGTGCCACCGCCTATAGTGTTTCAGCCCACTAGTTGGGCTTCAATCTTGGCCTAAACTAGTCCGAATTCGGGCCCAATTGGCCCCTACTTGGGTTATAGGATTAATACCTAATCCTAACCCTAATTATCATACTAACTACGAATTTAAAGACATTTTATAAGCTATTACAAAGTCCATAAGTCAAGACTTCTTTCGCAGAGCATCCGGCGAACTTTCGGCGGTCTTCCGATAAACTCTCGGAAACCATTCTGCAGACTCCCAGCAAGCTCTTAAACTTCACGATTTGATCTTGGCGAGTTCCAACGAGCTTCTTCGGCAAGCTCCGATCTCTCTCGGCGAGCTCCGCGAACTTCCCACGAACCTTTCGGTGAGCGTCCAAAAAACCCTTCAGCAAGCTCCCTACTCATTCTCGGCTAGTTCCGGCAGCATTCATGACGAACCTTCGGACTTCCGTCGAACTCTCGAACTCCCAATGAATCCTTCGCGCTTGACTCCGCACTTTGTTTCGCTTTATGTCTTTCTCATTATCATAGTTATTCCTGCACACACAAACTAAAACTCTACTTCGATCTAGACAATTATTACAACGCGAATCGACATTCCGTTGCCCGGCACGTCATTGGTTGGCGCTTCGTCCGATTCTTCAGCGCATTGTCCTCTCTTGCGGCTTGTTGCCCAATCGGCGGTTGACCTCTGCAACCCCGATATCCTTGGCGCAATTCCGCTCTCCTTGGCCCAATGCCCGACGTCCGAAGCCTTCTTCCGTCCAATATCCTGATGTGATCTCCTCCGGCGCAACGTCAATTCCTCTTGCGTTAACTGTCTAATCCTGATTGAGTAGACCTGCATCACTCAAAATGCAGTTTAAATTATAAACACATATCAAGTGGTTTCATCATCAAAATACGAGATTCAACAATCTCCCCCTTTTTGATGATGACAACCACTTGATGACGGAGTTAACCTTAACTCCCGGAGTTTAAAGAAACTCCCCCTATCAATATGCCATATTGATAGAACCTTGAATTCAAACATAATTCAAGTCATTACAATATTCATCATGAATGCTTGCAACACATCATCATGAACATATGCAATAAAACTTATGCATCACATGTCATGTCATCAACATACTTCTCCCCCTTTGTCATCAACAAAAAGGAGAAGTACCACAATCAAGTGTTTGTTATATGGGTTCAACTCATTGCATGAAAAACATAATGTTAAATTTTTATCATCATGCAATCTAGTAATTTTACAACATTTTAGAACTTGCAAGCTAGCAATTTAGAGATGTTCAAGAAAGCAACTCTTGCTTTTTGAAATATATAAGTTTTATAAGCTAGCAAATTCAAATATATGCAAGTTGGCATATTTGCTTTTCTTGAGATAAGCACGATAGTATATTTTTGTATTTTCTTGATGTGTCAAGCTAGCAATTCTCGGTGATGTTCAAGATAGCAATTTTTTCTCTTTTGAGAAGTATAATTTTTGCTTTCTTCTTGAATTGTGCAAACTGGCTATCTCCCCCTTAATCATTGTCAAAAAGAAGGGAAGACTCTTTAGATCAATTATGACAAAGGTTAAGTGTCAATCTTATTTGTGCATCATTATATTTTCAAATTAAAATATGCATATTTTTAAAAACCTTATATTTTATTAATACACGATTTTGAATAAATCGATCGACATTATGAGGATATCATACATGATACTAAAATTTTTAACTATTTATCAATATTTTGATCATGATACCAAACAATCATCATTTAGAGCATTCATGATACAAAACATTTTGGCAACATGATCGTAGCTATTTAAATGATGGTATCTAAATGTCAAAATTCATTACATCCTATCATGCATGATCATTAACTTCTCATTTGTATTTCATGCATTATTTCATTTCATCTCATAAGGAATATCAAGAAGAGTTATTGGGTGATGAGATAAATATTTTATGAATACACGGAATTATATAAAAATCATATCATAAGTGTTTCATGTATTCATATTATCACATGAAGCATACAAGACAACAATGCCAAGAAATCATATCATGAAGAATATCAATGTGAAAATTCACCAAAGATCATATGATACAATCGCAAAGCATGATATAATTATACGATATATCATGAGATGACAATTTATCATATCAATGAAAGATATCAATAAGGATCAATTCATGAATACCAAAGATATGATTCATGGTTCATTAAATTCTTATTAACAAGTTCACGATCAAGATTCATATAATTCATAATAAAGCAAATTGATGTACAATCATCACACAAGACATACAAGGCAAAGAAATCTTGTTATTTCTATATTATGAAATATATGATATCAAGGCTCATGATTCATTTGAAAAGATATAGCACAAAGAGCAAATTGAAATATTTTTATCAAGATCACATTTTACAAGAAATTTCAAGTATCAAATATCAAGTAATCATCATGTTTCTTCAAAATTCTTAAGTCAAGAAGTCAAGAGAAAGTTCATGACTCGGTTAAAACAAAATTTCATTCAAGTTAATTGATAAAAAATCATAATCAAATTATCATTTTTTAGATTCATAACACGAATAACGTTATTACTATTTCATCAAAATCAATTTCGAGATTCACACAATATCATGAAATCATTAATCTCGATAAGACGGGAAAATCATTTTCTTTTTAAGTGATTCTTTTAACACATCATAAAAAAAAAACTCATTCATAATTCAAGTGATTTACAAGATATCATAAATGAATTTATCACTTGTATTTCATCAAAATCGAGAACTCTAGGGATGGAAAATGATTGAAGCATTTAACATGATTGAAGCATGATTCATATTTAAAATGTATCTTATGTCGTAAATACGAATCAAGCATTTGTCAAATCTGAAATCATCCTCAAAATTACATTCAATAAATTCATATATGATAAGCATAGATTTATTGAAAAATCAATAAGATAGAGGATTACAATTCATTTTTATAAATTTCTATTCATGTGATTTGCTTCTTACGAGCATGCCTTTGCTTTTTTTTTTTTAAATGTCAACATTCAAGATAGAAAGGTAAATTTTGTAAAATAAATTATCAAGCATTATTCGATGATAATATCCTTTTAATATCTTGATATTCATTATCAAGTATGATTTCAAAAAGTATGTTCTAGAGAAATCATTAAGACCAAATGCATGATACACTCATTTATTTTCAAAATATTCATCATGTTTATTTTTATGAGATTCACAAGAATGGTAAAATAAATTCATTAATCTCAATAGGATATAAAATTTATTTTCATTTTATACAATTGATTTCATGTGAGGGTGTTTAAGTCTTTTTGTGAAAACATATATCATCATTTAAAATCAAAACATAAGTTTCGTCATAAAGCCGTCGAGACCAAACACATCAAAAATAAAACATCATGATATCATATCTATCATCATAAGACTAGCAAGAAATTCATACATAGATATACATGCACTATGTAATCTTAATATGTCATAAAAATGATTCAACCAAAAACATGTTAATCCAAAATGAGAGTTTCAAATCACATTTACTTCAAAAACTCATGCATGACATAAAATCATCAAGATACACATGCATAGATTAATCCTAAGCATTATCACATATCATATAATTATCATTCCTAATGTTGCATATATCATTCAACATTTCAAAACATAACATACAAGAACCTTAGCAATATACTTTTCATTATCAATTTTTCTAATTTTTCAAAGATGCTAAAAAGAAAAACATGATATAATTTTTGAAAAATATTTTTTTATTTTCTATTCCTACTATCTAAATTAAGCACTCATGAAAAACTTCAAGTAATTTCAAAATAATTCAAGAGAGTTGAGTTACTTACCTTGCAGTCGAAGCCCGTCAAAGCCCAATTCGTCGTTTCACCTTTGGAAGTTCTTGATTCATCCTTGGGTGTCTTCCTTTTCTTTGGCTTCTTCCTCCGTTCAAGTTCATTATTCATTTTAGATTTTTGTTTAATGAACTTATTAAGAGTTAGTGTTCGAAGTTCAAGTACATCATTGTCCTCATCACTTGAGTCATCGCTCAAGTGGTATTCATTTGTCCGGAGTTCCAAATCCTTCCTATTCTTTGGAAGGTGGTTCAAGTGTTCATTGTGTTCATCATGTGCATTGTGCACCATTTCATATGTCATCAATGTGCCGATAAGTTCTTCAAGTGGAAAAATATTTAAATCTTTTGTTTCTTGTATTGCCGTAACTTTTGATTCCCAAACTTTAGAAAGTGATTGTAAAACTTTACCAACAAGTTCAAAATTCGAGAAACATTTTCCAAGAGTTTGTAAACCATTGACGACATCCGTAAAACGGGTGTACATGTCAACAATGGTTTCGCTCGGCTTCATTTGAAAAAGCTCGAAATCATGCATTAAAATGTTAACTTTCGAGTCTTTGACTCTACTAGTTCCCTCGTGTGTGATTTCAAGTGTTCACTAAATATCAAAAGCCGTTTCGCACGTAGAAATATGATTGAACTCATTTTTGTCTAAAGCGCAAAATAAGGCATTCATAGCCTTTGCGTTTAAAGAAAAATACTTCTTCTCCAAATCCGACCATTCGTTCATCGGTTTAGAGGGAAGTTGAAAACTATTTTCAACAATATTCCATAAATCCAAATTCATAGAAATAAAAAAAACTCTCTTTCGAGTTTTCCAATAAGTGTAGTCCAATCCGTTAAACAACGGTGGACGAAAAACCGATAAGCCCTCTTGAAAGCCATGAAGAGCCATTTCTCTCAAGTGTAAATCCGAAATGAGAAATACCGAGCTCTGATACCAATTGTTAGGATCGGAGCGGCACTAAGAGGGGTGAATTAGTGCAGCAGATTAAAACGTTGGTTTCAACAAATCTTTCGTACGATAAAAATCGGAATCGGAAGTGCTTAACTTGAAAGCGTATTTGCAAAGTTGTGCAGCAAAGGTAATGATGAAATAAAGCAAGTAAGAAGGTTTGCAGTAATGTAAATAGCAATAATGAAATGCAAACCAGAGATTACGTCGTTTTTGAAGTGGTTCGGTCAAGTGACCTACATCCACTTGCGAGGCCCCTCTTCGATGAGCTCCCACCTTGCACTAGCAAATCTCTTGAAATAGAAGGGTGAATACCCCTCTTACTGTTGAATCTCATATTTTGAAGATGAAACTACTTGATATATGTTTATGATTTAATCTGCCTTTTGAGTGACGCAGGATGCTTCGATCAGGATGAGACAATTAAAGCAGGAAAATCATGTTGTGCCGAAGGAACATGTCAGAAGATTGGACGTCGGGCCGGTGGATCGGTCGACGACGTATCGGCAGAAGGCTTCGGAGCCGTGGACTCGCATCGCCAAGAAGAGCGGTATTGTGCCAAGGATATCGGGTTGCGGAGTCAACTGGCCGATTGGGCAATAGGGGCAGGAGAGGACGACGCGCCAAGAATCGGACTAAGCGTCGAGGGACCAATGACATGCCGGACAACTTGGTTAAATTGCTTAGGATTAATTGTCTTGATTGAAGTTTTGTTTTGTTGTGCAGGATTACCTACGATGAAAGTTAGACAAGTAGCAGGAGTTGCGCCGGAGTCAAGATCATGATCACGTTGGGAGTTCAAGAGTTCGACGGAAGTTGGGGACGGTCGTCGGAGGTTCTGCGAGAACAGATCGAGAAGTCCGAAGAAGCTTGTTTATGGCTTCGCCGGAACTTCGCCAAGTGGATCGTCGCAAAGTCCAGGAGTTTGCCGGAAGTCCGCAGAAGAATCACCGAGGGTTCATCGGATGATCGACGAAGTTCGCTTTAAACTTCGCGGAAGAAGCGATTGACGATCGAGCAAAGCTGCAGAAATTGTCTTAGATTTAATCGAAGTTAGCACATTGATTATGTTGGAAAATGGGAGGTGATCCCATTATTTAATCTTGGGGCAATTGGGCCCTGAAAAGATTGAAATTGGGCGAATGGAGCTAACCATTGGGACCTCGATTGCACCAGGAGGTGCAACCGCCCAGGCAGGAGGTGGCACCACCGGGCTATGTCTCCAGCCGAGACTCGGCGGTGCAACCGCCCAGCCAGAAGGTGCAACCGCCGCAGCTCGGTCTTCGAGCTAGATCGGGCGGTGCAACCTCCCGACAGAGTAGCAGTAGCTTGCAGCTGCTCGGTCTTGAGCTCAGCAGAGGTACAACAACCGCCTCGATGCAGGGGTGGCACCGCCAGTTGGGGCTCGATCTCGAAGTTGGTTCGGCGGTGCAACCGCCTGACAGAGAGGTGCAACCGCTGGGCTCGATCTCCGAAGCTCGCCAAGCGGTGCAACCTCTCCGGTCAGGGAGGTGCAATCTTTGATCCCGGAATTCCGGGATTTGATCGTTTTGAGCTCCAAATTTGAACTGGGTTGGGGCCTATAAATACCCCACCCATTCAGCCACAGATGAGCAAGAGACCTACACCGAAATCTTGAACTTCTTCGGATTCTTGAGCTCAAAATTGTTGTAAAGCCTTTAAGTCTCCTCCTTCGTTCTTTTAAGTTTTGAATTGTAAAAGTGAGGAGAGAAAGGTTCTGTAAGGGTTGTCTCCTGAGCCCATCAAAAGGAGTGAAATTGTAAAAGGGCAGTTGGCCTTCACCCATTGAAGGAAGGCAGCTAGTTGACGTCGGTGACCTCGTCGGAGGAGGAAGCCAAAAGTGGAGTAGGTCAAGACTGACCGAACCACTCTAAATCTCTGGTTTGCTTTTACTTTGAGCACTTTATCATTACTGCAAACCTCCTACATAGCTACTGCCCTTTGCGCTTTTACGAACGAGTCTCTAAGTTCTGATCTTTCCGAATCTGCATTCAGACGTAAATCGGTGTTTTCGTACGATCTTTACACTGCAGTTTACACTTACGTTTTGATTCCATTTATAACTGCAAATTGCTTTCTACGTATTCATAAAACGCTTTTCAAAGTTCAAAACTGCATTTAGACGTAAAACTGCGTTTAGACGTAAAACTGCGTTTAGACGTAAAATTATGCTTTGACGTAAACTGCGTTTAGACGCAAAACTGCGTTTAGACGTAAAACTGTATTTAGACATAAAACTGCGTTTAGACGTAAAACTACGTTTAGACGTAAAACTGCGTTTAGACGCAAAACTACGTTTAGACGTAAAACTGCACTTTGACGTAAAACTGCACTTAGACGTAAAACTGCGTTTAGACACAAACTGCGCTCAGACGCAAACTGCACTTAAAATCAAACTATGTTTAGACGCAAACTGTGTTTAGACGCAAACTGCGCTTAGACGCAAACTGTGTTTAGACGCAAACTGTGTTTAGACGCAAATTGCGCTTAGACGCAATCTGCGCTTTAGAGCAAAACTAAACCTTTAAATGCAAACTACGCTTAGACGCCAATCTGCATTTAGGCATAAAAACTGCATTTAGGCGCAAACAGCGTAAACTACACTTAGATACAAACTGTGAATCGGCTTTTACATGAAATCGTTTTTTATCGGACCGAACTCAGCTTTCGTTTTTAAATGCTGAAAGATTTCCGCTGCACTAATTCACCCCTCTTAGTGCTCTCGATCCTAACAATTGGTATCGAGCAAGGTTAACTCTCTAACGGATTAAAACCCAAGAGAGATGGCATACGGAAACCAAAGGGGCATTCTATTATACGCCCACCCATGTTGGTGGGGACGGACTACACCTACTTGGAAGACCAATGAGGATCTTTCTTATTTCTATAGATTTTGAACTGTGGAACCTTGTTGAAAACGGATTTTCAAAGTCTTCTCTTCCAATGATCGATTGGAATGAATTGGAAAAGAAGGCTTTCGCTCTTAATGCAAAGGCTATGAATGCCTTATTTTGCGCACTTGATAAAAACGAGTTTAATCGTGTTTCAACTTGCGAAACTACATTTGATATTTGGCACACACTTGAAGTGACCCACAAGGGCACAAGTAGAGTGAAAGAGTCAAAAATCAATCTGTTGTTGCATTCTTTTGAACTTTTCCGAATGAAACCAAGTGAAACCATTGGCGACATGTTTACCCATTTCACGGATGTCGTCAACGGTCTAAAAGGACTCGGAAAAAGTTTTTCGGATTTTGAACTCGTAAATAAGATACTAAGATCCCTTCCTAAGAGTCCTAAAGTCACTGCTATTCAAGAGGCAAAAGATCTAAACAACTTCCCTCTTGAAGAACTAATTGGGTCATTAATGACCTACGAAATGACTTGCAAAGCTCATGAAGAGCAAGAAGACATCCTTCCAAAGAACAGGAAGGATATGGCACTTAAAACTTCTGAATGCCACTTGAGAGAAAACTCAAGTGATGAGGACTGTGATGATGACTTGGCACTTTTAACAAGAAAGTTTAAAAAATTCTTTAAAAGAAACAAGTTTAAGAATGATGCAAAAAATAAACTTGAACCCAAGAAGGACCAAGTGATCTGCTTTGAATGTAAAAAGCCGGGACACTACAAGAGTGATTGTCCCCAAGTCAAAAGAAGAACATCAAAGAAGAAGGCGCTTCAAGCAACATGGGACGACTCGAGCGCATCCGAAGAAGAGGAGACCAACACCGAGCAAGTTGCTCATTACGCTCTAATGGCCATCAAAGATGAGGTAACAAATTCATTAGATGCAGATTTATCATTCGATGAATTATTAAATGCTTTCCATGAATTGTTTGATGAGTGTAAGACTATTAGTGGTAAATACAAATTGCTAAAAAAGGAGTATGATAGTCTTAATTACAAGTTTGATAAGTTAAATGCTGAACATAGTGATAGTTTAAACTCATGCATAAAATGCCATGATCTAGAAACTTTTCAAAAAGAAAACTTGCTACTTAAGGACACCTTAAAGAAATTTGAGGTTGGTAGCAAGTCATTAAACATGATCCTTAGAAACAAGGGTCATGTTCCCAAAAGAAGTGGGATTGGATTTGTGAGGAGTCCTCACCAAAATCCAACTACCTTCGTAAAAGGCCCCATCTTACATGTTAGACATCAAAGCAAATGCAACTTTTGTTACAAGATCGGACACAGGACGCATTATTGTCCATTTAGGAAATTTAGTCCAAACAAATTGATTTGGGTTCCTAAACGAACCTTGACAAATTCTATGCAACATGATAGAAAATCTAGATCTATTAGTGAGGCACCCAAAAGCAAATGGGTACCTAAAAATCATCCCTTCTTACAAAAAAATTAAAACCTTAGGCTAGAGAAAGAATTAATGTTTTGCTCCTTGATTCTCGACAGTCATGACCCAAATGCAATTTGGATACAACAACGAGTGGAAATTATGAAATCACAAATGCAATTTGGATACAACCTAATGTGACTTTTCAAAATCACAAACATATGTACGACATTGGGAGTATGCACGTTATAAGGTCTATCTTGATCGTACAAGCATTCTTGTCTTGAAATAAAAACGCACACGTAATCATGTAAGTAACGTTAATTGCTCTGAATGAAAACTCTCCTCAAGACAAAACCTCCCTGATCAAATCACAACAAAGTGTTCACTGCCTACAGGCGGTGGCACCTCTCCAGCCAGCGGTGGCACCTCCAGCCATCACGGGTTGCTAGCGGTTGCACCGCTCCAGCCAGAGGTGCAACCGCCCGCAACTCTGCCTTTTTAACCCACGCTAGGGCCGGCGGTGAAAACGACCCCAACTCACCTCTCTTTCCTTCTCTACTCCTCCAAGCCTCCTCCATCCCCATTTCACCCCGTTTAGCTTCCCAAATACCTCCCATTTCGGAGCAAAACATCAAGAATCGCTCCCTGTTTTGAAGATTCCACTAAGGTATTCTCTAAGAACCTCTTAAACTCTGTTTTGTTCTTCATTCACTCTTGTTCACCTTTATCCCTCTAAACAGCAGTAGTTATGGGATCTAGAAGATCCTCAAGGGACAAGGGAAAGAGGAGATTAGTAGAAGAGTTTGATTTTACCCTTTTTGATTCAAAAAACCATGCTGAAAAATTTCTCTCTTCAACTAAGAAGCATCAATAAGGGAAAATCGTAGATCTGAATGAACTAAGAGGCGTAGAGACTATCCAATGGTTTGCAAACCTAAATCTACTTCCAATCTTGCAGATCAACGAACCCATCTATCCTAGGCTAGTTAGATTGTTTTACAATAACATACAAATAGATGATGAAGAAAGGATGTCCACCTATCTTTTTAGGACAACACATCTCAATCAACGATAGATTCATTTGTGATATGATAGGCATTCCCATGAAAAGCATAGGACTTTACTTTAGAGGATCATGGGATGATGAAACTATTGGGACATCCTATGTTGAAGCCTTAGGAACAATCTTTGCCAATCCTAACATAGCATTTGTTCTAAAAAAGTTGTGAACATCTACTTTTGCCTTTAAACACTAAGATACTTCATCATATCATGACTAGTATAATTCTTCCTAAATAATACCATCATGATGAAGTGAGTCAATTAGAATTAGGAACTATGTACTTAATCATGAAAAGGACATGACATTTGTCTTGGCTATCTTATCTAACAAAACATGTTAGAATTATCTAAGAAAGATATGATGCTCCCATATGGTGGTATAATTACTAGAATAATGAAAGCTTACGACATTCAAATGCCACCGGAAGAAGAAGTAATGAAAGTAGATAGATTCAGCATAATAAACAAAAAATCTACTTCACCGACTAAGATGTCACTATAGAAACGGTGGCGGGTTAGAATGCCTAGAAGAACTGATCCCCCTCAACCTGAACTGAAATTTGAACTGGAAACACCGGTCTTTAGGAGTACCCAATCTTGTCCGATCTGTCCCTTTGAGGAAACACATCCGGTTGAGCAAACTCACACATCATCTATCGAAGATATTGGGATTGGATGGACCGATTCGAACAAAAAGACAAGAACGGCTTGAACCCGACAAGATCAAATCCTAACTGAGCTGCAGCAAATCCATCGATAATTTGACTCTTTATTTAGGCACTTCAACCTTCCACCTCATGAATGAGCTTGTATGAACACAATCATCGGTTGTTGTTATAAACTCCTCATGGACTTTGTCTTTGATATGGCATGTTGTAAACTCCTTATGTTACTCATCATGAAGGACTTTGTTTTTGATATGATTACCTAATATGTTGTAAACTTCATATGTTACCCTTTACCTTGATCTGTAAGCATATGCAAATTTACAAACATCTCTTGTTGTTTATCTCGGATTTTACACTGAAACTAAAATGTTTTTAAAAACCTTATGCCTTGAAAAATATAAAGTGACATACCAATATAGTTGATAAGTCAGCAATATGACATTGATATGGTTGCTATTACTGATGTTAATATGGTTGCTATCACTGATACTATGATTAGGCCATACTTGCATCACCAAGAAATATATGATTGCTATCATTGCTATATGCCCTGTATCAAGATATAAAACAAAAATTTGCATCGTACGAGCTGATATCTTACCATGTGATGCAATGCTACACTTGCTAAAATATTTGAAATGTGTACATCATGAAATGATATCAAAATCTTGCTTCACAGCTATACATGTCGATATCATGCCATATGATGAAATGCTACAATTGATAAATACTTGAAATAGTTGCGTTACAATATCAAAAGCTAACACTGCAAAGGAAGCAAAAATTTGCTAGCTTGCAACTTGCTTATTTCAAGAAGCAAGAGTTGCCTTCTTGAATATCTCTAAACTGCTAGCTTGCAAGTTCTAAAATGTTGTAACATTGCTAGCTTGCATGTGCTATCTTGTATGCCGTAAAACTTGCATATCTAAAACTTGGTAGCTTGAATGTTCTAAGCACGATGTAACATTTGCTAAATTTTTACGGCTTCAAAACTGCATGATAATAAAACCCGATATTATATTTTTTTCATGCAATGAGTTGAATCAATATCACAAACGATTGATTGTGATACTTCTCCTTTTTGTTGATGACAAAGGGGGAGAAGTATGTTGATGACATGACATGTGATGCATAAGTTTATGCATATGTTCATGTTGACGTGTTGCAAGTATTCATGATGAATATTGCAATGACTTGAATTCAGTTTGAATTCAAGGTTCTATCAATATGGCATATTGATAGGGTGAGTTTGTTTAAACTCTGGGAGTTAAGGTTAACTCCGTTTATGATGACATGTTGCTTAGATTTTTGAATCTAAGAGTTTCTATCAATATGGCATATTGATAGGGGGAGTTTGTTTAAACTCCGGGGTTAAGTTTAACTCCGTCATCAAGTGGTTGTCATCATCAAAAAGGGGGAGATTGTTGAATCTCGTATTTTGATGATGAAACTACTTGATATATGTTTATGATTTAATCTGCGTTTTGAGTGACGCAGGATGCTTCGATCAGGATGAGACAATTAAAGCAGGAAAATCATGTTGTGCCGAAGGAACATGTCAGAAGATTGGACGTCGGGCCGGTGGATCGGTCGACGTATCGACAGAAGGCTTCGAGCCGTGGACTCGGGCATCGGGCCAAGAAGAGCGAGTATTGTGCCAAGGAGGATATCGGAGTTGCAGAGTCAACGGCGGCCGATTGGGCAATAGGCTGCAGGAGAGGACGATCGCGCCGAAGAATCGGGACGGCGTCGAGGGACCAATGACATCTTGGGACAACTTGGTTAAATTGCTTAGGATTAATTGTCTCGATCGAAGTTTTGTTTTGTTGTGCAGGATTAACAACGATGAAAGTTAGACAAGCAGCAGGAGTTGCGCCGAGTTAAGATCATGATCACGTTGGGAGTTCGAGAGATCGACGGAAGTTCCGGACGGTCGTCGGAGGTTCTCGCGAGAACAGATCCGAGAAGTCCGAAGCTTGCCAAAGCGAAGCTTCGTCGAACTTCGCCAAGTAGATCGTCGCAAAAGTCCAGGAGTTTGCGGAAGTCCCGAGAAGAATCACCGAGGGTTCATCGGATGATCGACGGAAGTTTAGCGAAACTTCGCCCGGAAGAAGCGATTGACGACGGAACAAAGCTGCAGAAATTGTCTTAGATTTAATCGTAGTTAGCACGTTGATTAAGTTGGAAAATGGGAGGTGATCCCATTAGCTTAATCTTGGGCAAGTGGGCCCCTGAAAAGATTGAAATTGGGCGAATGGAGCTAACCATTGGGACCACGACACACCGGGAGGTGCAACCGCCCTAGGCCGAGGAGGTGGCACCGCTGGGCTATGTCTACTAGCGAGGACTGGCGGTGCAACCGCCCCAGCCGGAGGTGCAACCACCCGAGCTCGATCTCGAGCTGGATCGGCGGTGCAACCTCCCCGACGGAGAGGTAGCACCGCTTGAGCTTGGTCTTCGAGCTCGAGCAGAGAGGTGCAACCGCCTCGATCGAGGAGGTGGCACCGCCGGGGCTCGATCTCCGAAGCTAGACTCAGGCGGTGCAACCGCATACGGACAGAGGTGCAACCACTTTGGGCTCGATCTCCGAACTCTGCCAGGCGGTGCAACCTCTCCGGTCGAGGTGTAACTGCTGATCCCGAAATTCGGGATTTGATCGTTTTGAGCTTCAAATTTGAACTGGGTTGGGGCCTATAAATACCCCACCCATTCAGCACAGACAGAGCAAGAGACCTACACCGAAATCTTGATCTTCTCTGTGATTCTTGAGCTCAAAATTGTTGTAAAGCCTTTAAGTCTCCTCCTTCTGTTCTTTTAAGTTTCTGAATTGTAAAAGTGAGGAGAGAAAGGTTCTGTAAGGGTTGTCTCCTGAGCCCATCAAAAGGAGTGAAACTGTAAAGGGCAGTTGGCCTTAGCCCATTAAAGGAAGGCAACTAGTTGACGTCGGTGACCTCGTCCGGAGGAGGAAGCCAAAAGTGGAGTAGGTCAAGACCGACCGGAACCACTCTAAATCTCTGGTTTGCTTTTACTTTGAGCACTTTATCATTACTGCAAACCTCCTACATAGCTACTGCCCCTCTGCTTTTTCTGAATGAGTCTCTAAGTTCTGATCTTTTCGAATCTGCATTGGGCGTAAATCGGTGCAGACGATCTTTACACTGCAGTTTACACTTACATTTTGATTCCATTTATAACTGCAAATTGCTTTCTGCGTATTCATAAAACGCTTTTCAAAGTACAAAACTGCATTTAGACGTAAAACTGCGTTTAGACGTAAAATTACGCTTTGACGTAAAAACTGCGTTTAGACGTAAACTACGTTTAGACGCAAAACTGCGTTTACACGTAAAACTGCATTTAGACGTAAAACTGCGTTTAGACGTAAAACTGCGTTTAGACATAAAACTGCGTTTAGACGCAAAACTGCGTTTAGACGTAAAACTGCACTTAGATGTAAAAGTGCACTTAGACGTAAAACTGCGTTTACACGCAAACTGCGCTCAGACGCAAACTGCGCTTAAACGCAAACTGGGTTTAGACGCAAACTGTGTTTAGACGCAAACTGTGCTTAGACGCAAACTGTGTTTAGACGCAAACTGTGTTTAGATGCAAACTGCGCTTAGACGCAATCTACGCTTAGACGCAAACTGCGCTTAAATGCAAACTGCGCTTTGACGCAATCTGCATTTAGACGCAAACTGCATTTAGACGCAAACTGCGTAAACTACACTTAGATACAAACTGTGAATCGGCTTTTACATCGAAATCGTTTTTATCGGACGAACGCAGCTTTCGTTTTTAAATCGCTGAAAGATTTCCGCTGCACTAATTCACCCCCCCCCCTCTTAGTGCTCTCGATCCTAACACTTACAACTCTTTTACAAGCGGTTCACTCTCTTACAAATTTTCAGCAAGAAAGAAAGAGGTGAACACTAGCAAATTGAAAACAAGACTACCTAAGACTTTTCTAAGGCCTTTCTCTTAAACATTTGCTGCTCAAAAAGTTGTAATCTCAGCTGAGATTTGAGGGGTATTTATAGGCCTAAAGAGGATTCAAATTTGGGCTCCAAATTTGAATTCTCTTGGAGTTCCCGATGCTGGCGGTACCACCACCTGTTAGTGGCGGTGCCACCGCCTGTCAGTGTCAGGCGCTGACAGTGCTGGGCGGTGCCACCGCCTATAGTGTTTCAACCCACTAGTTGGGCTTCAATCTTGGCCCAAACTAGTCCGAACTCGGGCCCAATTGGCCCCTACTTGGGTTATAGGATTAATACCTAATCCTAACCCTAATTAACATGCTAACTATGAATTTAAAGACATTTTATAAGCTATTACAAAGTCCATAAGTCAAGACTTCTTTCGGCGAGCTTCCGGTGAACTTTCGGCGGTCTTTTGATAAACTCTCGGAAACCATTCTGCGGACTCCCAGCAAGCTCTTAAACTTCACGATTTGATCTTGGCGAGTTCCAATGAGCTTCTATGGCAAGCTCCGATCTCTCTCGGCGAGCTCTGCGAACTTCCCACGAACCTTTCCGTGAGCGTCCAAAAACCTCTTCGGCAAGCTCCCTACTCATTCTCGGCTAGTTCCGACAGCATTCCCGATGAACCTTCGGACTTCCGTCGAACTCTCGAACTCCCAATGAATCCTTCGCACTTGACTCCGCACTTTGTTTCGCTTTATGTCTTTCTCATTATCATAGTTATTCCTGCACACACAAACTAAAACTCTACTCCGATCTAGACAATTATTACAACGCGAATCGACATTCCGTTGCCCGGCACGTCATTGGTTGGCGCTTCGTCCGATTCTTCAGCACATCGTCCTCTCTTAGGGCTTGTTGCCCAATCAACGGTTGACCTCCGCAACACCAATATCCTTGGCACAATTCCGATCTCCTTGGCCCGATGCCTGACGTCCGAAGCCTTCTGCCGTCCAATATCCTAACGTGATCTTCTCCGGCGCAACGTCAATTCCTCCTGCGTTAACTGTCTAATCCTGATCGAGTAGACCTACATCACTCAAAATACAGTTTAAATTATAAACACATATCAAGTGGTTTCATCATCAAAATACGAGATTCAACAAATAAAATCTTACATAATCAAAATTTCAATACATCATTTCCATACATGATCGCCATCATAACTTCTCCCCCTTTGTCATCAACAAAAAGAAGAAGTGCAACTAGTATATTTTTGAAATATGAAATTTCTACTTCACTATAGAACATGCAAACTTAGCAAGTTTTAGAGATATGAAAATTAACAAAAAAAAATTTTCTTGAGACGTACAAGATAGCATGATTTTGCATCTTATTGAAATGTGTAAGTTAGCAAACATTGCTTCTCTTGATATTTGTAAGATAGTACTTCTTGCTTCTCTTTTGAGATGAGTAAGCTAGCAAGTTTTGCCTCTCTTTATGATATGCAAGTTTGTAATTTTTGCTTCTCTTTTGAGTTGAGCAAGCTAGGAAGTTTTACTCCCCCTTTGTCATTGTCAAAAAGAAGGGATGGTTACAATAGTGCAAAACTTTTCCCATTACATCATTTTTCAAATCATCACATGAAATATATTAAGAAAAATTAACTTGGTAATGAGATATACAATTCATGAAAATAAATTTTAAGTTACGAATATCAAGAGACAAATTATGATTCTTTTGGATAAGTCAAATAGCAAAAAGAAGAATCATATTAAACAATCTTAATTCATAAGAATCTCAAGTTATAATTATCAAAGAATCAAGATCATAATTTAGATAAAACTCCTCTTTTATAAAAGCAAAAAGAATTATAGAAGAAACAAATAAAATATCTTGATTCATGCATAAGAAATCTCAAGTTGTCAAGATCATGATTTATATATTAAAGAAAAATCTCAAGTTATAATTCATAAAATCATGATTCATAAAAAAATTCTCCTCTTAAACAATACAAGAATACATAATAAGATATCTTAATTCATAAAAGATTTCAAGTTATAATTTCAAGGAATCAAATTCACGATATAGGTAAAAACTCATTGAAATTCAAATCATCAAAATCATCAAAATCACTTTCAAGAGATTCAAAATGACATAAATAGATTTATTAATCTCTCGGGATCTCTTGTTGAAAAATTTAATAAGTTTTTGGGGATAGAGTCATTTTCAAGAAAAATAATGCATTCCTCTATGTAATTGATTTTATACAAGCATGCCATTGTTTTCTAAGTCAAAACCATGCATTATAGTTTAAACTCGAAAAACAAGCATCATCACAAAAAATCATCATGATCAATAGTATGACGGATTAAAACATCTTTAAACAAAATATTTAATTTGTTAATAATTATTTTAATTCCAATGGTCTTTCTTTTGTTATTAATTGTTGTAGTAATATATTTTTCTTCTTAAGTGAATCTAACATTTCATACTTAGTACAAGGAATTAACATGTAATTGTCATGCTCATTAATTAATTTTTTTAAAAAAATTAAAATCACTAGAAAGAGAAACATGATCCCTCTTTTATTTTTTTGTATTTTAAATATTAATTAAAAAATAACTCATGAAAGCATCAAGTAATTTCATAGTAAAGTAAAAGGGTTTAGGTTGAGTCACTTACCTTGTTATTGAAAGCCACCAAGACGTATTTTACCACTTTGTCTTTATTGATTTGCTCCTCGTCTTCGGAGGTACTCAATTTGTCTCAAGTCGTATTGAGTGTCTTATTCTTCTTTGGCAATCACTTCTTTTTAAGTTTATTTTTATTTTTTATTCTTATTTTATGAACTTTTTAAGCTTTGTTGTTAGGAAATCAAGTTCATCACTTGAGCTTTTGCTCAAGTTGTCTTCTTTTGTTCTAAGTGCAAAATCCTTCTTGTTCTTTAGAAAGTTGTTCTCAAGTTTGTCATGTGCCACATAAGTCATTTCATAGGTCATTAAAGACCCAATAAGATCTTCAAGTGGAAACTTGTTTAAGTCTTTTGCCTCTTGTATTATAGTTACTTTCGAATCCCAATTTTTAGAAAAACATCGTAAAACTTTATTAACAAGTTCAAGATTCGAAAAATATTTGCCAAAAGCTTTTAAACCACTGATGACATTCATAAAACAGGTGTACATGTCTCCAATCATTTCGCTTGGTTTCATATGAAACAACTTAAAATCATGCATCAAAAGATTTATCTTAGAATCTTTAACTCTACTAGTGCTTTTGTGTATGATTTCAAAAGTATGCCAAATATCATGCGCAGTTTTGCAAATAAAAACCCGATTAAATTTATTTTTACCTAGAGCACAAAGCAAAGCGTTCATCGCTTTAGCATTTAAAGAAAAAGTCTTCTTCTCCAAATCATTCCATTCGTTCATTGGTTTAGAAAACTTTTTAAAATCACTTTCAACAATGTTCCATAAATTGAAATTCATAGAAAGCAAGAAAACTTATTCAAGTTTTTCAATATGTGTAGTCCATCCCATTGAACATAGGAGGACGAATGATAGAGTGACCCTCTTGAAATCCGACAAAAGTCATTTCTTTTGGGTCTTAAACCAAATGAGAAAAACTGGCTCTGATAACAATTGTTAGAATTAACTCGGCACTAAGATGGGAGATGGTTGAATTATTGCTTATGTTAAAATCACGGTTTAAAAACTTTCATTCGATAAAGCTCATATCGGAAAGATGAGTTTAACTTGAAAGAATTTGTAAGAGTAATGAATAAGTAAATTAGTTTGCAATATGAATGAAAAGTATAAAGTAAATGTAAATCATATTTATAGCAGTTTAGTCATTGTGACCTACATCCACTCCCGACTCCTCTTCACTCGAGGCCACCGGCTTCCACGACCGATCTTCTTTCAATGAGTAAAGATTATCTATCTTTATACATCTCTTTCTCCTTTTCATAGGCTCAGGAGAGAACTTTTACACCTCTCTTTCTTTTAGACCTCACTCCTCTCTTAGAAACCTTTTAACTTTAGGAAGAAGAGACTCGCTAAACTTAGAGATATTACAACACTTTTTAACTTAGAATTATTTCCCCTTTCTGCCCAATTCTTGCTTCTCCATACAAGAATAGCTGAGGTATTTATAGATCCTAAATGGATTCAAAATTGGAGCCAAACAAGGTCTTATCCCGAGTTTCCCGAGTCCTAGCGGTGGTACGATCAAGACCGACACTAAGAGGGGGGGGGGGGGGGGGGAGGGTGAATTAGTGCAGCGATAATAATTACGTCGGTTTGAAAAACCTTCGTATGATAAAATCTGATTTCAACGAAAATTATTTCGAAAATATCTTTAAATTGAAAGCATACAAAAGTGTAGTTGATGTAAAGCAAGGAAGGCAGTTTGCAGTTAAGATAAATAGCAAAACAGAAATGCAATCCGATTTATAGTGGTTCGGTCGTCGTGACCTACATCCACTCCTCCGATTCTTCTTCCGTCGAGGCCACCGGCATCTACTATCAATCTTCCTTTAATAGGTGAAGATTAACCTCCTTTTTACACCCCTCTTCTCCTTTTATCAGGTTTAGGAGATAACCCTTACAAGCAATCACTCCTCTCTCAAACTATTCTAACACTTAGGCTAGAAGAGGAGGATTCTCACAAAAGATTACAACAGCATTTTTCTCTCTTTAAATTCTTTGTGCTTGTGTATGTTAACCAGGGATGAGAGGGGTATTTATAGGTTTCAAGTTAATTCAAACTTGGAGCCTAAAAAGGTCTCATCCCATGTTTCCTGGGTATTGGCGGTACCACCGCCGTTCTTGGGCGGTACTACTACCGTAAGATCTGTAGCTAGGCGGTACCACCATTGGCAGCATTGCTGTCGACGGTACCACTACTCAGATTTCCTATAGTGTTGTTCCCCAAGCGGTGCCACCGTTGGCCAAGGTTTTAGCACCCTGGTTGGGCCTTGAATCTAGCCCAAACAAGCCCAACTTTGGGCCCAGTTGGCCCCTAACAGAGTTGATGAGATTACCTCCCAATCCCAACTCCAATTATGTGCTAACTACGATTCCTAAGACATAATCTAAGCAAGATAAGTTCGATTTCTTCCAATGATCTTCCGACGAACTTCCGACGATCTCTTAGTAATATTTCGGTGGACTCCCGACAAGCTCCTGGACTTCACGATGATCTTCTTGGCGAGTTCCAACAAGCTTCTTTGGCAAGCTCTTGGACTTCTCGGTTGGTTTCAACAGAACTTCCGACGAACGTCTAGACTTCCAATGAACTCTCGAACTCCCAACGAAATCACATTCTTGACTCCTGGATTTCATTTTGCATTATGCCTTGCTATCGTAGTTAATCCTGTACACACAAAAACACACTTCGATCTAGACAATTATTACTAAGCATGAATTATGTTGTCCAGCATGTCATTGGTCTATCGATGCTTCGTTTGATATTTTGGCGCATCATCCTCTCTTGCAGCCTATTGCCCAATCGGCCAATTGACCTCCGCAACTCCGATATCCTTGGCACAATATTCGCTCTTCTTGGCCCGATGCTCAAATCCATAGCCTAAAGCTTTCTGTCGATACGTCGATTGATCCTCCGGCCCGACATCCAATCTTCTGACACATTTTCCTCCGGCCCAACATGATTCTTCCTGCTTTAATTGTCTCTCTCTGATTGTAGCATCCTACATCGCTCAAAATGCAGATTAAATCATAAGCACTTATCAATTGGTTTTATCATCAAAATCTGAGATTCAACAATCTCTCCCTTTTTGATGATGACAACCAATTAATGATGGATTTAACCTTAACTCCCAGAGTTTAAATAAACTCCCCCTCTCAATATGTCATATTGATAGAACCTTTAATTCAAGCTGAATTCAAGTCATTGCAAATTTTATCATGAATATTTGCAACACATCATCATGCATAACATGATCATACTTCTCCCCCTTTGTCATCAACAAAAAGGAGAAGTTCCAACTATCAAGTGTTTGAGATATAAGTTCAAATCATTGCATGAAAAACATAATATCAAGTTTTATCATCATGTAATTTGTAAGCTAGAAAATTTAGCAAATGTTACATCGTATAAGCTATCAAGTTTTAAATATACAAGGTAATAAGAAAGCAAGTTTACAACATACAAGCAAGCAAAAATTTTGAAAGCAAATGTAAGATAGCGATGTTCAAGATAGCAAGCTCTTTCTTCTTTTTTAAGAAGTGTCATTTTTGTTTCCTTTGTAAAGTGCAAGCTAGCAAAATTTTATAATATTTTAAAACATACAAGCTAGCGATTTTTAGATGTTTAAGAAAGCAACTCTTGCTTCTTGAAATATAAGTTTTGCTAGATGTGCAAGTTAACATTTTTTGCTTCTTGAGATAGGCAAGATAGCACTTCTTGGTGATGTTCAAGATAGCAAGTTCTACATCATGCAAGCTAGTAAATCTTATAACATTTTAGAACATGCATAATCACCAAATCATCATAAATTTTAATGATGTGCAAAATTACAAATTTTTCAAGTTTGTATTTGTGCGTCTTGAGATTTGCAAGATAGCACTTCTTATTTCTCTTTTGAGATGATCAAGCTAGCAAGTTTGCTTCTTTTGCAATGTGCAAGTTTTCAAATTTTGCATCTTGAGCTAGCAATTTTTCTCCCCCTTTGTCATTGTCAAAAAGAAGGGAAGAATACAGTTTTGTATCTCTTTTTCCCTTTACAACAATTTTCAAATCATGACAAAGGATGAATAATCAAACAATCAAGTTATGAATGTCAAAACAATTTTTCATCATGAATATTTTATCATTGCATGCATCAATACCATAAGTTCAAGTATTGCATGCATAATATCAAATCATCATTCATAATTACATTAATGTTTTAATCATTATTTCAATATGTTTGTGCATCATTGTGGTTTCAATTTACAATATGCATAATTTCAAAACTTTGCATATGGTATCCTTACTTCATGCATGACATAAATAAATCAATCACCATGGGCATATCATATATGATATTCACGCATTCATGATACACAATTTTGGCAACAAATCATAGCATTTCAAATCATGATAGTATCTAAATATCAAATTATATTACATCCTATCCAGCATGATCAGAACTTCTCATTTGTTTACATAAATTCATAAGTATTTCATGTATAATTTCATATCATCACATGAAAAATATCAAGAGAATTTTGATGATGAAATATACAAATAATGAAGATAAATTATGAATATCAAGAGACATATTATGATTCTTTTTGGATAACTGAAATAGCAAAAATAAAGAATCATAGTAGACAATCTTGATTTATAAAAAGAATTTTCAAGTTATAATTCCGAGAAATCAAGAGAAACCATGATTCATTTTAATAAATCTCCTCTTAAATAAATAACGAAAAAAATTCTTAGAAAATCATGATATAGATAAAATTCATTCAATCTTGTAGGAGAACAGGATATTAATTCATTCATATAAAATCTTTAATCATCAAAATCATGATTCATCTAGAAAATTCTCCTCTTTAAATATTCAAAGAGAGATCTTAGGAGATCATATAATAAAAGATATTCAAATAAAATTTTAAGTCATGAATTTTGAAAAAGATATTCTCTTTAGTAAATCATAAAAGGAAACGTAGGAGAAAAAGATTTCAATTCATACATAAGAACTCTTATGATTCATATTGAAAATTTTCTCAAAATGCAAGAGGATAAAGAGTAAGAAATCTTGATTCATAAAAGATTTCAAGTTATAAATCTCGAGAAATCAAGATCGTGATTTCGATAAAACCCATGAAATTCAAACCATCAAAATCAATTTCATGGTTCACAAAATTTATAACATAAATAGATTCATGATTTTAAATCCAATAATATATTTTCCTTTTTATGTGTTACATTTTAAGTGATTGATTTCATATAAGCATGTTAAAGTTTTTTTCGTATAAAAATCATACATCTTAGTTTAAAATTGAAAGAGCAAATATCATCATGGAAATAATCAAGATCAATAAACCATAAATTACCCAAAACTCATCATTACTTCAAATCATCATGCATAATTTCAAAAAATAAATTTATTAGGCATGATATCATCAAACATGATTTCATAAGGTATTTTTAATCAAAATCATTTTGTTTATCATATATATGTAATTTTCATAATTATTTTCAAAATTACTAGAATGATAAGCATGATTCCTAATTTTTTGCATTTTCATTATTAAACATGTAATTTTCAAGAAAATTAATTCTAAACTAAATTAAAAATAACTCATGAAAAACATTATATAATTTTAAAATAAATTAAGGGCATTTTGATTGAGTTGTTCATCTCATTATAGAAAGACGTTAAGGCGTAGTTTGTCATCTCGCCTTTGTTGATTTTCTCCTCGTCTTCGAAGGAGCTCGATTCATCCCAAAGTTCTTTCCTCTTTTTGCATTCATAGTAAGTAGTTGCGTTCTTTTTATTCTTTAATTTTTGTTTCATAAATTTTTTAAATTTTATAGTGACGAGTTCATGTTCACCATCACTTGAGCTTATGCTCGAGTGGTCTTCAATTGTTCTAAGTCTGAAATCCTTCTTGTTCTTTGGAAGGTTGTTCTCGAGTTCTTTTTTTGCCACATTTCATATGTCATTAAAAACCCAATTAGTTCTTCAAGTGGAAAGTTATTTAGGTTTTTAGCCTCTTGTATGTCAGTTACTTTTGAATCCCAATCTTTAGAAGGAGAATGTAAAGTTTTGTTTATAAGTTCAAAATCTGAAAAACTTTTACCAAATGATTTTAAACCATTGACGACATCCGTAAAATGAGTATACATGTCTCCAATAGTTTTGCTTGGTTTCATATTAAACAATTCGAAATCATGCATTAAAAGATTAATCTTCATAACTTTTACTGTACTAGTGCCTTCGTGTGTGGTTTCAAGAATGTGCCAAATGTCAAAAGTTGTTTCATACATAGAAATATGATTCAACTCAGTTTTACCTAAAGTACAAAATAGAGCATTCATAGCTCTAGCATTTAAAGAAAATATCTTCTTCTCCAAATCATTCCAATGGTTCATTGGAAGAGAAGACCATCGAAAACTATTTTCAATAATGTTCCTTAAGTTGAAATCTAAAGAAAGCAAGAAAACTCTCATTCGAGTTTTCCAATATATGTAGTCCATCCCATTGAAAAAGAGAGGACGAATGAGAGAAAGTCCCTCTTAAAAGCCGAAAAGAGTCATTTCTCTTGGGTGTTAAACCAAATGAGAAATATGAGGCTCTAATATCAACTATTAGGATCAAGAGCGACACTAAGAGGGGGGGTGAATTAGTGCAACGGTAAAAACTATGTCAGTTTGAAAAATCTTCGTATGATAAAATCTGATTTCGACGAAAACCGTTTGGAAAGATCTTTAAATTGAAAGCATATGGAAGTGTAGTTGATGTAAAGCAAGGAAGGCAGTTTGTAGTTAAGATTAATAGCAAAACAGAAATGCAAACTGATTTATAGTGGTTCGGTCATTGTGACTTACATCCACTCATCCAATTCCTCTTCCGTCAAGGCCACCAGCATCCACTATCGATCTTCCTTTAATAGGCGAAGATCAACCTCCTTCTTATACCCCTCTTCTCCTTTTACTGGGTTTAGGAGACAACCCTTACAAGCACTCACTCCTCTCTCAAACTATTCTAACACTTGACTAGAAGAGGAGGATTCTCACAAGAGATTACAACAGCGTTTTTCCCTCTTTAAATTCTATGTGCTTGTGTATATTAACCAGGGATGAGAGGGGTATTTATAGGCTTCAAGTTGATTCAAACTTGGAGCCTAAAAAGGTCTCATCCCAGGTTTCCTGGGTATTGGCGGTACCACCGTCGTTCTTGGGCGGTACTACCGCCGTAAGATCTGTAGCTAGGTGGTACCACCGCCAAATAGGGGCGGTACAACCACTGGCAGCATTGCTGTCGGTGGTACCACAACCCAGCCTGGGCGGTACCACCACCCAGATTTCCTAGGGTGCTGATCCCCAGGCGGTGCCACCATCAGCCCTAGTGGTGCCACCGTTGGCCAAGGTTTCAACACCCTGGTTGGGCCTTGAATCTGGCCCAAACCAGCCCAACTTCGGGCCTAGTTGGCCCCTAACAGAGTTGATGGGATTACCTCCCAATCCCAACTCCAATTATGTGTTAACTACGATTCTTAAGACATAATCTAAGCAAGATAAGTCTGGTTTCTTCTGGCGAGCATCCAGTGATCTTCCAGTAAACTTCCGATGATCTCTCGGTAATGTTTCGAAGGACTCCCAGCAAGCTCCTGGACTTTACGATGATCTTCTTGGCGAGTTCTAATAAGCTTCTTTGGTAAGCTCCTGGACTTTTCGGTTGGTTCCGGCAGAACTTCCGACGAACATCCAAACTTCCAACGAACTCTCGAACTCCCAACGAAATCGTGTTCTTGATTCCGAAACTTCATTTTGCTTTATGCCTTGTTATCATAGTTAATCCTGCATACACAAAAACACACTTCGATCAAGACAATTATTACTAAGCATGAATCATGCTGTCCAGCATGTCATTGGTCCATTGACGCTTCGTCCGATTCTTCGACGCATCGTTCTCTCTTGCGGCCTATTGCCCAATCGGCCAGTTGACCTCCGCAACTCCAGTATCCTTGGCACAATATCCGCTCTTCTTGGTCCGATGCCCAAATCCATGGCCCAAAGCCTTCTATCGATATGTCGACCAATCCTCCGGCCTAACGTCAAATATTCTAACACGTTTTCCTCCGGCCCAACATGATTCTTTTTGCTTTAATTGTCTCTCCCTAATCAAAGCATCCTACGTCACTCAAAATATAAATTAAATCATAAACACTTATCAATTGATTTCGTTATCAAAATATGAGATTCAACAAGTGGTACCACCACTTGTGTTGGGTGGTACTATCGCTTGCAGCACTGACACTAGGCGGTACCACCGCTTGACACAGTTTGGGAGACTATGTTTGAGCGGTACCACCGCCTAATACTATGCGGTAGCACCGCCTAGTCTATTAGTACTACTACCTGACATTGTCTTGGAAATTGTGTCTTAGAGACTGAGCCTCTGGTGGTGCCACTATTTGACCCAATTTTTGGGTCATTAAATGGGTCTTTCTCTTAGCCCAAAATAGCTCTAATTCGAGCCTAGTTGGCCCCTAATTGAGTTGGCATGGTTACACTCGAAACCAACTCAATTAGCTCTCTAAACAACTTCGATCTAAACAAATTATTATAAGCAAGAATACTAAGTTGTCCGGCATGTCATTGGTTCATCCGACGCTTCGTTCGAACCTTCGGTGCATCGTCCTCTCTTGTGGTGTATTGCCCAATTAACATGTTTACCTATACATCACTCGATCTCCTTGGCATAATGTCCGATCCTTCTAGCCCTATGCTCGAATTCATGACACGAAGCCTTCTGTCGATACATCAACATTCCTCTAGTCCGACGTCTAATCTTTTGACATGTTCCATTCCAGCCCAACTTCTGATTCTATTGCTTTAATTGATTTATCTTCCCTGATCGAAGCTGGTCCTACGTCACTTAAATGTAAATTAGATCATAACTTTATCAATTGGTTTCATCATCAAAATCTAAGATTTAACAAGAGTGAGGTATAAAAGAGAGGTGTAAAGGTTCTCTCCTGAGCTTGTGAAAAGGAGATAGTGTAAATGGGTAGTTAATCTTTGCCCATTGAAAGAAGATCATGTTGAATCTCGGATTTTGATGATGAAGTCAATTGTCATTTGTTGTCTAATCTATGTGTTGAGATAA
The DNA here is from genome assembly GCA_900464855.2 of Musa schizocarpa. Lineage (NCBI taxonomy): Eukaryota > Viridiplantae > Streptophyta > Magnoliopsida > Zingiberales > Musaceae > Musa > Musa schizocarpa. The sequence continues at coordinate 36,892,959 of LS990922.1, read as the reverse complement.
GTGTGCAGGATTAACTATGATGAAAGTTAGACATGCAGCAGGAGTTGCGCCGGAGTCAAGACAATGATCACGTTGGGAGTTCGAGAGTTCGACGGAAGTTCGGACAGTCGTCGGAGGTTCTACGGGAACAAATCCAAGAAGTCCAGGAGCTTGCCAAAAGAAGCTCGTCGGAACTCGCCAAGTGGATCGTCGCAAGTCCAGGAGTTTGCCGGAAGTCCGTAGGAGCATCACCGAGGGTTCATCGGTTGATCGACGAAAGTTCGCCGGAAACTCACCGAAAGAAGCGATTGACGCACAAGAGCAAGCTGTAGTAAATGTCTAAGGAATAATCGTAGTTAGCACATTGATTAACTTGGAAATGGGAGGTAATCCCATTAGCTTAATCTTGGGGCAATTGGGCCCCTGAAAAACCCAAGTTGGGCCGAATGGATCTACCTATTCGGACCCTGATTGCACTGGGCGGTGCAACCGCCCCAGCCAGTGTTGAATCTCGGATTTTGATGATGAAGTCAATTGTCATTTGTTGTCTAATCTATGTGTTGAAATAAGTGTGCAGGATTAACTACGAAGAAAGTTAGACAAGCAGCGGGAGTTGCGCCGGAGTCAAGTCAATGATCACGTTGGGAGTTCGAGAGTTCGACGGAAGTTCAGACAGTCGTCGGAGATTCTGCGGGAACAGATCCGAGAAGTCCAGGAGCTTGCCAAAAGAAGCTCGTCGGAACTCACCAAGTGGATCGTCGCAAGTCCAGGAGTTTGTCGGAAGTCCGCAGGAGTATCACCGAGGGTTCATCGGATGATCGACAAAAGTTCGTCGGAAACTCGCCGGAAGAAGCGATTGACGCACTGGAGCAAGTTGTAGAGATTGTCTTAGGATTTATCATAGTTAGCACTTTGATTAAGTTGGAAATGGGAGGTGATCCCATTAGCTTAATCTTGGGGCAATTGGGCCCCTGAAAAATAGAAATTGGGCCGAATGGAGCTACCGTTGGGACCACGATTCTTGTGGGAGGTGCAACCAAGCCGGAGGTAGCACCGCCTGGGCTAAGTCTCCTGGGGAGACTCGGCGGTGCAACCGCCCCAGCCGTGAGGTGGCACCGCTGGGCTCGATCTTCAAGCAAGCGGGCGATGCAACCTCCCCGACAGAGAGGTAGGCACCGCTGAGCTCGGTCTTGAGCTCGGCGGCAAGTGCAACCACCTCGGTCGAGGAGGTGCAACGCTGGGCTCGGCCACCGAGCGGACTTCAAGCGGTGCAACCCTCGACGAGAGAGGTGCAACCGCTGGGCTTAGTCTTCGAAGTTTCTGCAAAAGTGTAAACCGCTCCAATCAGGAGAGGTGCAACCGCTTGATCCTGAATTCGGGATTTGATAGTTTTGAGCTCCAAATTTGAACTGGGTTGGGGCCTATAAATACCCCACCCATTCAGCACTGAACACATAGAGAAACACTCGAAATCTTGATCTCTTTCTGTGATTCTTAGAGCTCAAAATTGTTGTAAAGGCCAAAAGTTCTCCTCCTTCTGTTCTTCAAAGTTTTGAGTTGTAAAGAGAGGAGAGAAAAGTTCTGTAAGGGTTGTCTCCTGAGCCCGTCAAAAGGAGTGAAACTGTAAAATGATAGTTGGCCTTCATCTATTGAAGGAAGGCCTCTAGTTGACGTCGGTGACCTCGTCGATGGAGGAAGCCAAAAGTGGAGTAGGTCAAGACTGACCGAACCACTCTAAATCTTGGTTTGCATTTACTTTGAGCATTTTATCATTACTGCAAACCTCCTAAATATCTACTGCCTTCTGCGCTTTTACGAATGAGTTTCTAAGTTCAGAACTTTCCGAATCTGCGTTAAGACGTAAATCGGTGTTTTCGTACGATCATTACATTTCAGTTTACCTTTACGTTTTGACTCCAATTATAACTGCAAACTGCCTTCTGCGCATTTACAAAACATATCTCAAAGTTCAGTATCTTCAAAGTTGACGTTTAGACGTAAACTGGTTTTATCGTATGAACGTCGCATTTCATTTTGCGCTAGCATTCTGATTTTTGTTATAAACTGCAAACTGCCTTTGTAGATTTACTTTAACATCATCTCGCTTAATCTTAAGCTAAAGTAGTCTTAGAATCTGATTTTACATCGAAATCGTTTTTGTAGTTCGAACGCAGCTTTCGATTTTAATCGCAGAAAGTTTTCCACTGCACTAATTCACCCCCCTCTTAGTGCTCTTGATCCTAACAGCGGGGAGGTGCAACCGCTGGGCTCGATCTCCGAAGCGAGACTAGGCGGTGCAACCTCCCCCGACAACGAGGTAGCACCCGCCGAGCTCGATCTTCGAACTCTCGCGGCGGCAACCGCCTTCGGCCGAGGTGCTACCGCCTAGGCTCGATCTCCGGCGATATTGGCGATGCAACCTCTCTCGACAGAGAGGTAGCACCGCCTCGAGCTCGGTCTTCGAAGCTTCAGCGGCATAACCGCCCAGTCGGGAGGTAAACACCGATCCCGAATTCGGGATTTGATAGTTTTGAGCTCCAAATTTGAACTGGGTTGGGGCCTATAAATACCTGACCCATTCAGCACTGAGAGAACACACTTACACTCGAAATCTTGATCTTTTTCTGTGATTCTTAGAGCTCAAAATTGTTGTTAAGGCCAAAAGTTCTCCTCCCTCTGTTCTTCAAGCTTTGAGTTGTAAAGAGAGGAGAGAAAATTTATGTAAAGGGTTGTCTCCTAAGCCCATCAAAATGAGTGAAACTGAAAAAGGGTGGTTGGCCTTCGCCTATTGAAGGAAGGCCTCTAGTTGACGTCAGTGACCTCGTCGGTGGAGGAAGCGAAAAGTGGAGTAGGTTAAGATTGACCGAACCACTCTAAATCTCGGTTTGCATTTACTTTGAGCAAATTATCTTTACTGCAAACCTCCTCTGAAGCTTACTGCTTTTTCAAGCATATACGATCGGGTTTCAAGCTTTGCACTTTCCGAATCAGCGTTTTAGACGTAAATCTGTTTTTTTAAATGCGATCATCATATTTCAGATTACGTTTACGTTTTGATTTTACCATAACTGCAAACTGCCTTTATACCCTTGCCTAAACAGCATCTCGCCTAATCAAGTGATTTTACGAATCAGCATTTAGACGTAAATCGGTTTCTTCGCATTTAACGCCATATTTCAATTTTATGCTTATATTCTGGTTTTCATCATAACTGCAAACTGCCTTCATAGATTGACTTTAACATCATCTTGCTTGATCTTAAGTTAAAGTAATCTTAGAATAGGCTTTCAAACAGAAATCGTTTTTATCGTTCGTACGCAGTTTCGTTTTAATCGCAGAAAGTTTTCTGCTGCACTAATTCACCCCCCCTCTTAGTGCTCTTGATCCTAACAATTGGTATCAGAGCGGGGTCAACTCTCTAATAGATTAAAACCCAAGAGAGATGGCATACGCCGGAAACCAAGAGGGCCATTCTATTACCCGTCCACCCATGTTCAGTGGGACAGACTACACCTATTAGAAGACCCGAATGAGGATCTTTCTTATTTCTATGGATTTTGAACTTTGGAATCTTGTCGAAAATGGATTTTCGAAGTCTTCTCTTCCAATAATCGATTGGAATGAATTGGAGAAGAAGGCTTTCGCTCTTAATGCAAAGGCTATGAATGATTTATTTTGTGCACTTGATAAAAACGAGTTTAACCGTGTTTCAACTTGCGAAACCGCATTCGATATTTGGCACACACTCGAAGTGACTCACGAAGGCACAAGTAGAGTGAAAGAGTCAAAAATCAATCTTCTGTTACATTCTTTCAAACTTTTCCGGATGAAACCGAGTGAAACCATTGGCGACATGTTTACCCGTTTCACGGGTGTCATCAATGGTCTAAAAGGACTCGGAAAAAGTTTTTCGGATTTTGAGCTCGTAAATAAGATTCTAAGATCCCTTCCTAAGAGTTGGGATCCTAAAGTCACTGCTATTCAAGAGGCAAAAGATCTGCGCAACTTCCCTCTTGAAGAACTAATCGGGTCATTAATGACCTACGAGATGACTTGTAAAGCTCATGAAGAGCAAGAAGACATCCTTCCAAAGAACAAGAAGGATATAACACTTAAAACTTCAGAAGGCCACTTGAGAGAAAACTCAAGTGATGAGGACTGTGATGATGACTTAGCACTTCTAACAAGAAAATTTAAAAATTCTTTAAAAGAAACAAGTTTAAAAATGACGCAAAAAATAAATTTGAACCCAAGAAGGACCAAGTTATTTGCTATGAGTGCAAAAAGCCGGGACACTACAAGAACGATTGTCCCCAAGCAAAGAAAAGAGCATCCAAGAAGAAGGCGCTCAAAACAACATGGGATGATTCGAGCGGATCCGAAGAAGAGGAGTCCAACACCGAGCAAGTTGCTCATTACGCCTTAATGGCCATCGGAGATGAGGTAACAAATTTAATTGATGCAGATTTACCTTATCATGAATTATTAAATGCTTTCCATGAATTATTTGATGAATGTAAGACAATCAGTAGAAAATACAAATTGCTAAAAAAGGAGCATGATAGTCTTATATGTAATTTCAATAAGTTAAAGGCTGAACATTATGATAGTTTAAGCTTATGCATAAAATGTCATGATCTAGAAACTCTCCAAAAGGAAAACTTGCTACTTAAGGACACCTTGAAGAAATTCGAGGTTGATAGCAAGTCATTAAACATGATCCTTACAAACAAGGGTCACATTCCCAAAAGAAGTGGAATTGGATTTGTGAGAAGTCCTCACCAAAATCCAACCACCTTCATAAAAGGCCCCATCTTACATGTTCGACATCAAAACAAATGCAACTTTTATTGCAAATTTGGACACAAGATGCATTATTATTCATTCAAGAAAATTAGTCCAAACAAATTGATCTGGGTTCCTAAAGGAACCATGATAAATTCTATGCAACATGATAGACAATGTAGATCTATTTGTGAGGCACCCAAAAGCAAATGGGTACCTAAAAATCATCCTTTCTTGTAGAAAACTAAACCATCGCAAGCTAGGAGCAAGATATGGTACCTTGATAGTGGATGCTCAAGGCATATGACCGAAAATCCATCTCAATTCTCTAAGCTCATTAGCATAGACGAAGGCTATGTCACCTTCGGAGACAACAACAAGGGTAAAATCATTGGCAAAGGAACCATAGGTAACTAATCCAACTTCTTTATTGAAGATGTTTTGTTAGTTGATAGTTTAAAGCATAACCTCTTGAGCATTAGTCAATTATGTGATAAAGAATATATTGTCAGATTTGAATCTAATGCTTGCATCATTGAAAAACCACACAAAAACATATCTATGATTGCATTGAAACAAAATAACGTATACACTATTGACATCAATGATTTGTGTAATGAAATGTGTTTTTCTGTTTTGAATGAGGATGCTTGGATATGGCATAGAAGATTAGGTCATGCTAGCATGAAACTAATCACTCAAATATCATCTAAAGAACTTGTAAGAGGAATTCCTCATATCAAGTTCATCAAATAAGCACCTCTAGGCCCTTACAATTGATCCATATGGACTTGTTCGGACCAATCTCCATATCAAGCCTAGGAGGTAGCAAATACGCTTTCGTCATTGTGGATGACTATAGCAGATACACATGGACTTACTTCTTAAAACAGAAAAGTGAATGCCTTCGATATTTTACCAAGTTTTGTAAACTTGTTCAGAATGAGAAAGGTTATATGATTTCGTCAATTAGAAGTGATCATGGTGGTGAATTTCAAAACCATGATTTCCAGGAATTTTATGAACTCAATGGATACAACCATAATTTCTCTACTCCTAGAAATCCTCAACAAAATGGAGTAGTAGAAAGAAAAAATCGAAATTTACAAGAAATGGCAAGAACCATGTTAAATGAACACAACTTACCCAAATATTTTTGGGCCGAAGCCGTAAATACTGCATGCTACATTTTGAATAGAGTTCTAGTAAGACCCCTACTAACCAAAACTCCCTATGAGTTATGGAACAACAAAAAACCCAATGTTTCATATTTTAAAGTCTTTGGGTGTAAGTGTTTTATCTTGAATGAAAAGGATAACTTAGGAAAATTTGATGCTAAATCCGATGAAGGAATCTTTCTTGGTTATTCTTCAGTTTCTAAAGCCTTTCGTATCTTCAATAAAAGAACTTTAATTATCGAAGAATCCATTCATGTTGTTTTCAATGAGATTTCCAAAATCAGGAAAAATGATTTTGATGATGATGTTAATTTTGATTCCTTGAATTTAAATGAAACCCCTTCTCCAACTAGCAACTTGGATGCATCCACTCCCGAAACATCCTTACCCAAGGATTGGAAGTATGTAGATGCTTATCCCAAGGAGCTAATATTAGGAGACACGTCAAAGGGGGTTCAAACACGATCTTCTCTTAAAAATTTTTGTGCGAACGCCGCCTTTCTCTCCCAAATTGAACCCAAATGTGTTGACGAAGCCATGAAAGATGATTCATGGATTATCGCAATGCAAGATGAATTGAATCAATTTGAGAGAAATGAGGTGTGGAAGCTTGTTCCTAGGCCAAATGACCATTTAGTTATTGGTACTAAATGGGTCTTCAGAAACAAGAAAGATGAAAATGGTATCGTGGTTAGAAACAAGGCTAGATTAGTGGCCAAAGGTTTCAACCAAGAAGAAGGTATCAATTACGAAGAAACCTTCGCTCCTGTGGCTCGATTGGAAGCCATAAGGATGCTCCTTGCATACGCTAGTAGTAATAATTTTAAGTTGTTTCAAATGGATGTTAAAAGCGCTTTTCTAAATGGCTTTATTTCCGAAGAAGTTTATGTTGAACAACCTCCTGGATTTGAAAATAATAGCCTCCCTAATCATGTGTTTAGATTAACTAAAGCTCTCTATGGTTTAAAACAAGCCCCAAGGGCTTGGTATGAGAGACTTAGTTCTTTTCTTATCGAAAATAATTTCACAAAAGGCAAGGTTGATACTACATTGTTCATCAAGAATTTTGAAAATAATTTTCTCATTGTTCAGATTTATGTTGATGATATTATCTTTGGCTCCACGAATGAATCTCTTTGTGAATCTTTTGCTAAAACTATGAGTCTTGAATTCGAAATGAGCTTAATGGGAGAATTAACATTCTTCTTAGGCTTACAAATCAAACAACTAAGCAATGATATCTTTATTAGTCAAACTAAATATGCTATGAATTTATTAAAAAAGTTTAATATGAACAACTCAAAGGCTATTAACACTCCTATGAGCACCTCCACTAAGTTAGAAATTGATGAAAGTGGAGAAAGTTTCAATCAAAAAACTTATAGGGTATGATAGGAAGTTTACTTTACCTCACTACAACCAGACCAGACATCATGTTCAGTGTAGGACTTTGTGCTAGATTTCAATCAAACCCTAAGATATCTCATCTCAAAGCAGTTAAAAGAATACTTAGATATCTTAATGGTATCACAAATCTAGGATTATGGTACCCAAAATCAGAGAATTTTGAGTTAATTGCTTATGCTGATGCAGACTTTGCTAGCTGTAGACTAGATAGAAAAAGCACATAAGGATCATGTCAATTTTTAGGACATGCACTTGTTTCCTGGTCATCTAAGAAACAAAACTCGGTTGCACTATCAACAACCGAAGCTGAATATATTGCAGTAAGTGCATGCTGTGCACAAGTTGTATGGATGAAAAACACCTTAGAAGATTACAAAGTTAATCTTAAAAATATTCCCATTAAATGTGATAACACAAGTGCAATATGCTTAACTAAGAATCCTATACAACACTCAAGAACAAAACATATTGATATTAGACATTAGTTTATACGAGATCATGTTACTAATCATGATGTAACCATAGAGTTTATTGATACTAAACATCAACTAGCTGATATTTTCACAAAACCTCTAAGTGAAGAACAATTTGATTTCATAAGAAGAGAATTATGAATGTTGATGTGTCCGAATGGATAAACTAGTTAAATTTATTTTTCGGACTTTATTGAATGATCAAATCACTGATTGCCATTACATAACATATGTTGAAATGTTTTGTCTTCATGAAAAATATTGTTTTTCTGAAATGGATTTGATGAAATGATTCCTGCTTATGAATTCCATCTTGAAATATGGATGATAATATTTTTACTTGCAAAAAGCTGTTTCAAACACATATCTTGACTCAAAGTAAACTCACAAATAGCTGGAATCACAAATGGCTGTCCTCCTTCATGCACAAAGGATTATAACAAAAGAGGGGAAGAAGTATTCAAAGCAATCTACGTATCATGCCTTCCTTTATATGCTTGATATATTGTTTTCCTGGTATCACAACTACCATGCTTTTTGTTGATGACAAAGGGGGAGAAATATATGAATTGATGCTATGACTATGCCATGCTTTGCATCACCAAGAGATATATGTACAGATGCTATAATTTGCATTAGAAATATATGAATTGATGCTATAAACACTGATGCTATGACTATGCCATGAGATATATGAACAGATGCTATAATTTGCATTATGCCTTGAGTTGATATCTTACCATGCGAAGAAATGTAACATTTGCTAAGATATTTGAAATGTGTACATCTTGTAAGGATATCAAAATCTTACTTCACAGCTTTACATGTTGATATCTTACAATATGATTAATTGTTACTATTACCATCATTCAAACTTGTAATGTAAAATCTGAAAATGAATGTCAAGCCTTGACATCATCTTCAGAGAGATACATCTTGATGGGAATCATGATGGGAGTATTGATAAGCTCAAATGATTTAACTTATCAATATGTCGCTTGAATTCTTGGTCTTGAATTCAAGAATGACTTATCTCAAGTATGGCATATAGATAGGGGGAGTTAAGATTAACTCCATTATCAATTGATTGTCATCATAAAAAAGGGGGAGATTGTTGAATCTCAGATTTTGATGATGAAGTCAATTGTCATTTGTTGTCTAATCTATGTGTTGAGATAAGTGTGCAGGATTAACTACGATGAAAGTTAGACATGCAGCAGGAGTTGCGCCGGAGTCAAGTCAATGATCACGTTGGGAGTTCGAGAGTTCGATGGAAGTTCGGACAGTAGTCGGAGGTTCTACAGGAACAAATCTGAGAAGTCCAGGAGCTTGCCAAAAGAAGCTCGTCGGAACTCGCCAAGTGGATCGTCGCAAGTCCAGGAGTTTGCCGGAAGTCCGCAGGAGCATCACCGAGGGTTCATTGGTTGATCGATGGAAGTTCGTCGGAAACTCGCCGGAAGAAGCGATTGACGCACAGGAGCAAGCTGCAGTAAATGTCTAAGGAATAATCGTAGTTAGCACATTGATTAAGTTGGAAATGGGAGGTGATCCCATTAGCTTAATCTTGGGGCAATTGGGCCCATGAAAAAACCAAGTTGGGTTGAATGGATCTACCCATTCGGACCCTGATTGCACTGGGCGGTGCAACCGCCCCAACCAGGAGGTGCAACCGCCTGGGCTCAGTCTCCGAGCGAGACTGGGCGGTGTAATCTCCCCTGACAGAGAGGTAGCACCGCCTGAGCTCGGTCTTCGAGCTCTGGTAAGCGGTGCAACCGCCTCAGTCAGGAGGTGCAACCGCCTGGGCTCAGTCTCCGAGCGAGACTGGGCGGTGCAACCTCTCCTGACAGAGAGGTAGCACCGCTTGAGCTCGGTCTTCGAGCTTTGCCAGGCGGTGCAACCGCTCTAGTCAGGAGGTGCAACCGCCTGATCCTGAAATTCTGGGATTTTATAGTTTTGAGCTCCAAATTTGAACTGGGTTGGGGCCTATAAATACCCCACCCATTCAGCACTGAGAGAACACACTTACACTTGAAATCTTGATCTTTTTCTGTGATTCTTATAGCTCAAAATTATTGTTAAGGCCAAAAGTTCTCCTCCCTCTGTTCTTGAAGCTTTGAGTTGTAAATAGAGGAGAGAAAATTTATGTAAAGGGTTGTCTCCTAAGCCCGTCAAAAGGAGTGAAACTGTAAAAGGGTGGTTGGCCTTCGCCTATTGAAGGAAGGCCTCTAGTTGACGTCGGTGACCTCGTCGGTGGAGGAAGCCAAAAGTGGAGTAGGTCAAGATTGATCGAACCACTCTAAATCTCGGTTTGCATTTACTTTAAGCAAATTATCTTTACTGCAAACCTCCTCTGAATCTTACTGCTTTCTGCGCATATACGATCGGGTTTCAAGCTTTGCACTTTCCGAATCAGCGTTTAGACGTAAATCTATTTTTTCGTACGATCATCATATTTCAGATTACGTTTACATTTTGATTTTTACCATAACTGCAAACTGCCTTTATACCCTTGCCTAAACAGCATCTCGCCTAATCAAGTGATTTACGAATCAGCATTTAGACGTAAATCAGTTTCTTCGTACGAATGTCATATTTCAGTTTGCGCTTATATTCTGGTTTTCATCATAACTGCAAACTGCCTTCATAGATTGACTTTAACATCATCTTGCTTGATCTTAAGTTAAAGTAATCTTAGAATAGGCTTTCAAACAGAAATCATTTTTATCGTTCGAACGCAGTTTCGTTTTAATCGCAGAAAGTTTTCCGCTGCACTAATTCACCCCCCCTCTTAGTGCTCTTGATCCTAACAGACCAGTAATGGAAGTTGGTGGCCTCGAGTGAAGAGGAATCGATCGGGAGCGGATGTAGGTCACGATGACGAACCACTATAAAACTCGGTTTGCATTTCTTTCATGCTTTTTATTTATATTGTAAACTGATTTACTTGCTTATTACTTTCAATACTCTTACGAACACGCTTTTAAGTCAAGCATATTTTCGATACGATTTTATCGAATGAGATTTTCGAATCATTGAGGTTTTTACGAAAGTACTAATTCACCGCCCCTTCTTAGTGCCGACTCGATCCTAATACTTATCTAAGAGCAGCATGGCTAATTTTAGTCTACTATAGGTGGCTAGGCCGAGAGCCTCTTCTAGAGCTCTCAACCAAGGTTGCTAGTAGCCTTTGGCCAACCTATAGGGCAATAATAGTTGCTACCCTTTCTCCCTCTTTTGCATTAATAATTTTGATGCTAAAAGGTCTCTTTAAAATACTTTTTAATATAGAAAAGAGCTGTAGTTCAAAATTAAAAACTATGACAAAAAATCGTAGCAATCGAGCAAAAACAATTCTACATGATTCATTAACACACATAGTTTAAAAACCAATCGATCATATGAGCAACCTAGCTCTGATACCACTGTTGAGAAACCTGAACAGAGAATCACATGCATAGTAGAAAAACAGAAAAATAAAATTCTAGATTTCCTAAAAGAAAAAGATTTTAATCGTCATACGAAGATTGGTACGCAAAATAAAAATACAAAACCGACATCGCGCGTATCAAGTAATATTTGTTACCTAGGAAGATTGTATATCCTTGTAAGATTCTAGAATTGTAGGAGTGGATGAAGGATGTCAATTGTCCCCCTCTTTAGTAGTGAACCACATGGTAGATGCGGCGAAGATGCTCCTCAAATCGTTGCACAATCTTTCTCTGCACGCACACCACATGATGAAGAAAGGGCCGACCCTTCTTGCTATCCACACATCCCAAACGAGAGCTATCAACTGAGGAGGAGAGAGAGGGAAGAGAATAGGATACAACCGCCAAAAAGGGTTTAGCCTATGCACCTTTGGTTCCCTTCTATTTATATAGGTCCCTGTCAACTTAACCCTAACGGATCATGCCCTATCGGGTATTGGATCTCCACCCAACTACCCAAGCCTCTTGGATTAGTAAATCTCTACCAAATAATCTATTATTGGCTATTAGATCTTATCCACAAGATCCAATTATATAAGGACTTAATGGATATCTAATAAGATAGGAGCTCTAGTAGATATCTCATATCTGAACCTCTACTCGTCGTACACCTATAATATGTATGTGACACTCTAGGCCTAATATCAAACTGGCCATAATTTATATTTGTTAGAACTCATTTTAACTCAGTGAATTATCATCTTTTATAATAATTCACTCAACTTATCGACTATGGATGTATTAGGCTACTATGTCGCAATCTCCAAACGATACAGAGGAATCCAATCCATTCGACATATCTATCCTAAATTACCATGTATCTATAATCCCTCATTTATCTAATATCTTAAAGACCGTATACTGAGCATAGTATTGTTAGACTCATACGAAATCTACTTGAGTCTTGTTCTAATTAAATTTTTCTAGATAATTATTTCTCTCTCAATCTGAATGACTATAGCTAGGGATTTTTCTAAGTAAGAATATATAGAATATTCCTCTTATGACATCGAGAGCAGATGATCCTCTATTGACACTCAATTACTCTCATAATGTTGGCTACCACTCTCAATGACTAGTTATGCTAGATTTGGAACCTCCAGACCTAGTCTGGTATCAAAGAGTAGAGTACTCATACAGGATATCCTTGGTGTCTCAAGTCTAAGGACCAAACACACATCTGGGACCACAAAATTATTGTCTAATAATAAGGTATCATTAACCATCTAGTATTTCATGAGCGGATCAATCAGTGAACTCACTCTCCAATGAGCACCTACATTGTATCCTTAGTGTCCCTACACGAGTAGCTATAAGACCAACCACCTCCATCATATATACGGGTATATAGCATACTAGTTTGCTCGGTTATCTTGATGTCCTTATCGACTAACCTATGATAGGGATTATTTAGGGTCTATATTTAAAAGCGAATCGGTCTCATTATCGCGATATCATGATCTAATTCCCATTGCACAAATCCATGGACATCATAATATATGCAACATGTAATATAAAATAAAAAATATCAATAATTATATTAAGTAAAAAGACTGCATAGTGTATCACATGTGTCATCACTCACATGATTAGCTTGTAGAGCACCTATTACTAGCTGGCCTCAGAGAAGATGATCAGTTGTCATGCGCTAGCTCCTAGAGAGGAGAGCCCGAGGTTGTTAAACAGGTGCTAGTAGCATTGTGCCCTAGGGAGGGAGGGTAATTGCCCTCCTTAGCTGAAAGCATTATGCGGGAGGTGGTTGAAAGTCCTCGTTAGAGCGCTCAATGAGAGGGTTTATGGGTAGATAATCTTGTGACATTCAGGGCCTTCTTCTAGCACTCAAATGTTAACAACTTGATGTCATGAACCATGAGTTGGTACAACTTGGTCTTGTCCCGAAGGCACAAAATTATCTAAGTGAGTCTTCTTAAGGGAGGGACAGAGTGGCTGAGACTGAGCAGGGGCTAGAAAGGGCAATTCTGAGGTTATCCCAAGGTGGAGTTAGAGTATATTAATAGGACCCTCATAGGGTTAGGTCCTACTCAATCAAGAAGCAGCTAATAAAACCCTGTGAGATTATAATAAACTCTACTTAGCCACCTCTATCCTATAAAGAAGAGTAGCTAAGGTTTATATTTGGGCCTTTGGGCTTCCTAGCCGTCGCCCCCTTTTATTGGATTGGTTGGTTAGGGTTAAGGGCAAAAGGGGTAACTCACTTAGGAAGCAGCCCCTATGGCTAGGGTTTTGAGCCCTATATAAGCATGCAGCTTCTATCTCTTTGAGAATAAGATTCATCTATAATTGCAACCATTTGGCCGACTTCTAGGAGGGTGGAACCCCTATAGCGTTCCAAGGTTTAATCTCCCTCAAAGATCAATTTTCATATAATTCCTTTGGGGTTCTATCATATGGTATTAGAGCAGCGATCTTGCTATTTTTACTACCACCTCTACCGCCCACCACTAGCCAAGCAATTCCTACAATTGCTCTTGACGTCGCCATCTCCACCATCATCTTCTATCGTAGATCTACTCAATCTACTACCATCACCTCCAATTGCATCAGATATTTGGTATTCTCCTATCACCAATATTTTTTGCTACCATAATTTTCCATTTAAAATACCAAGAAGAAGTATTTTTATTTATACTATGCTGTGAACTCCTTTCGTCATAAAAGTTATCATATTTACGAACGAAGGATTGCTGTAGAAAATTTCAACCATATATTGTTGCTTCTAACCGATCTATTTGCTTTCCTTCTTGAACAAAATTTCTTATATGCTTCATATATCATCTTGGCTTCCATCTAAGATTGACCTATTGAGGAATTCATCTCTAAAAACATTCTTGTGTTGTTGCAATTTTCATTGCAAACCGCTAGAATTTTTCGACAAGAATTCTGCTATCGCAACTTGCACCAATCTCCTTGTTGTAATACTACCGAAACTTTTTTGATTAAATTCATCATCATTGCTGTTATCTAAACTGAGATTTTGTTGTCAAATTCCCTCCTTTAATCTCTCAGTTTTTACTAGAAATTTTATCGAGAAATCGATGTTTCTTCGACGACAATTCTTCTCATACAAGACAACACCTATCTGTAGCAACTTCCACTGATTTCTATCAAACCTTTGATGTCATTTATCACAGATCTAAAAAAAATTTCCTAACCATCATCTACTACCATCACAGCCCTAAAACTCCACCAAACCATACCCTCAAACTGCACCCAAATAGCTAAAAAATAAGCGTAAAACTATAGCCTACATCCACCAACCCTTTCGACCACCACTTCTCTCAACCGATACATGCCTTTAACCCGATAACAAAAGAGAGATCTTAATATTACATATTTAGAGGCATATACTATGGCATCTGAGGAGGCAATCAATGCTAAATTTGATGCCTTCGACATGCGAATGGAGGATAAGATTTAAACTCTCTTTGCCAAACTTAGTTTGGGCAGACCACCAAGCCCGAAGAAATCACATCAAGGGGAGAGCTCTGACCAATTACACCAAGACCAAAGATATAACTTCCAAGAGAGGGAAGGCTCTATGACCGATCCCCATTATCCACGCATGAGGGTGGACTTCCCTAGATGGGAAGGAGACCCGATTGGTTGGATCTCGTGCGCGGAGCGATATTTTTGGTACCACAAAACCGTGGATGCATCTTTGGTGGAAATTACAGCTATACATCTTTAAGGGGATGCCATAAAGTGGTTTGACTAGTTTGAACACACTCATAGAGTCCTCTCATGGCGATAATTTTAAAAAGGATTGTTGATCTGCTTCGGACCAACTGATTTTGAGAATATTGACGGACAACTAGAAAAGATCCGACAATCCTCTACTATTCAAGAGTACCAAACTAGGTTTGAAAGGCTATCTAATCAAACTTATGATTGGTCTAAAAAATAGCTATTAGGGACCTTTATTGAGGGCTTGAAGCCGGAGATATAAGGAGAAGTTAAAGTGCAACAACCGTACATGCTTATGACAGCCATCTCTTTCACATGACTTCAAGAGGAGCGATTAAACCATGAAGCCCAGTGGACTAGGGTCGCTCCCTGACTAGCAATACTAAAGCCCTCAGCCCCCGCTACTGTTAACGGAGCCCCTGCACTAAAAACGTTGACAAGAGAAGAGCTTCGGGAGTGATCTATGAAGGGGTTATGTTGACATTGCGACGAGCCATGGAGCCACGAGCATCGCTATAAAAAAGGGAGACTTCTTGTGATTGAACTAGTAGAAGAAGAGGTCATTGAACATCCAAAAGAGAGTCTTGAATATAAAAAAGAAGATGCAGAAGAAGAGCCACAACTGACTGATTTTATGGTACATGCGCTAGCCGGCTACTCAAACCAGCAAACGATGAAAGTTGGAGACCTTCTCAAATAATAATTGATCACTATTCTCATCGACATTAGTAGCACTAATAACTTCTTAAACAGTAAGATTGCTGCTCGGATGGCGCTCCATATCAAAGGTTGCAACAAGTTCGATATAAAGGTCATTGACTGTAGAATCCTAAAGTGCGACCAAAGATGCCAGCATGTGAAACTATTACTGCAAGACTAAGAAATTATCACTGATTTCTTCCTCCTACCAATTGATGATTATGAAGCCATGCTTAGCATAGAATGGTTGACTATACTAGGTGATGTCTCTTAAAACTTTTTCAAGTTAATTATGAAATTCTATTGCAAAGGCAAACATATCATCCTATGTAGGAAGCGCAGAAGCAACGCAACCACCGTTTCGACCCAATGAATGGAGAAAGTTTTATACAAGGTAAATAGTGGTTTTTTTATACATTTTTAGTAGCAACCAAAGGGGAAAAAAATAGAAACTGAAGATCAAAATCTTGCCCAATTTATTACTGAATTTGTCGATATTTTTGTTGAGTCGCGCGGTCTTCCTCCTACTCGGCAACATGACTATCGGATTCCAATCCTTTCGAGAAAGCCACTAGTGAACACTCAGTCGTACCATTATCCTCATCTCTAGAAGGATGAAATTGAAAAGATTATAAAGGAGATGCTTGAAACAGGGGTGATTCGGCCAAGTTGCAGCCCCTATTCTTCACCGGTGCTACTTGTATGCAAGAAGGACGGAACTTGGTAGATGTGCATCGACTATCGAGCTTTAAATGGCATCACCGTCAAGGATAAGTACCCAATACCAGTGGTGGATGAACTTCTTGATGAGTTAAAAGGAGCTCGAGTCTTCACGAAGTAGGACCTCTAATTCGGTTATCACCAAATTCGGATATGTGAGGACGACATTAAAAAAATTGCATTCCGCACATATGATGGCCATTATGAATTCTTGGTAATGCCTTTTAGACTCACTAATGCTCCTTCAACCTTCCAAAGTCTCATGAATAATATTTTTCAGAGCTTTCTTCGAAAATTCATGCTGGTATTTTTCGATAATATTCTCATTTACATTCTCTTAAGACTCACTTTCAGCATTTACGGGTTATTTTGACGATCCTTCGGGAGAATACTCTTTTTATTAAGTAGCTAAAGTGCAGCTTTCTCTAGCAAAAAGTATAGTACCTTGGGCACATAATATCATAAGGAGACCTATAGTACCTTGGGCGGTAGACCTAACAAAAATTGAAGCAATGCAAGGTTGGCCGAAACCTATAAATGTGAAATTACTGTGCGGGTTCCTTGGACTAACAGGCTACTACCGAAAATTTATCAAGGATTATGGGAAGATCAGTGCACCCCTCACTTCTCTACTGAAAAAAGATGCCTTCCAATGGTCGGACAAAGTCTCTGCTGCCTTCAACAAACTTAAGGCAGCCATGATGACGATGCCAGTGCTAGTGCTACCATATTTCAATAGACCCTTCATCATTAAGGCCGACACATTTGGAGTCAGAATTGGAGTCGTTCTCATGTAAGATGGTCGACCACTCGCATACACTAGCAAAGTATTGTCTCCCTCCCGTCAAAACATGTCAATATATGATAAGGAGATGCTCGCCATTATGTACGCAGTAACAAGGTGGAGACCCTACCTGATCGGCCGATGATTTCAAATTAAAACCGACCATAGAAGCCTTAAGTACTTTTTGAAGCCGAAGATATCATCCCCTGAGCAGTAAAAATGGGTAACCAAACTTCTAGGATTTGATTATGAAATTATTTACAAAAAGGGGAAAGAAAACGTTGTTGCAGATGCGAAAACGTTGTTGCAGATGCACTCTCACGGCTACCTGAGCAAGCTAAATTTTCAGCTATCGCCCTTCCTACCACCAGCTTCCTTGAGAACATTAGGGAAGAATAGAAGAAGAATCCAGAGATCAGCAATATTATAAAAAAATTGGAGGAGGATCCAAGTGCAATAGCCCACTACACTTGGGATTCGAAGGATCTACGCTACAAAGGTCGCATTGTGCTTATACTCGACTCTCCTTATATCAAAATCATCCTGCATGAAATGCACTCCACACCTTCAGTAGGGTACTCCGGATTTATGAGAACCTACTGTTGGGAAATCCTTGGGGGCGACATCATATACGCAGCGGAAGAACAAGAAAAACAAAATCCCCGATTCCCAAAGAGATGTTCGTCGTCGTGCGAAGATTTGTACGCAAAAAAATCCGCGAAACATGAAACTGCGTATAGAGTAGATTGTGTTACCTAGGGAGATCGTATATCCATGTTTCCTTGCAGATCCTTAGGAGAGGGTGAAGGAGGTCAAGCGTCCTCCTCTCTAGCGGTGATCCACACAGCAGGATTGCGACGATGCTCCTCAAAACTCCAGACCTACTCTGAGGTGGGGATGGAGAGGAGAATAAGAAAAGGCAAACAAAAGCTCTCTAGCCCATGAGGCTCTGAATCCCTCCTATTTATAGAGGTCCCCTGTCAAACCCTAATGGGTCCTCCCCTAGTGGGTATTGGATCTGCATCCAATAAGACAAGGTCTCCATGGGATATCTCATATCCAGAACCTCTATTCATCGTAATGTCTACCATATGTGTGTGACCCTCTAGGCCCAATATCGAAGCTGGCCGTGAGTCATACCTGAGAACACCTTCTAACTTCGGTGAATTATTATCTCTGTAATAATTCACTGACTCATCGATCACGGACTGGACGTCTAGTCCCACTACGTCAGAAGTCCCCGGATGATCTGGGGGAATCCAATCCATTGGACTGTCTCGTACTTTCGATTACCATGTACCTATAGTCCTCATCCATCTAATATACCGTAGACCAGATATCGAGCATGGTGTTGTCGGACCCACATAGTTTCTTCTCGAAGTCTCGCTCTAATCGGATTCTCCCGGAGAACTCTTTCTCTCAACCCAATGACCTCGGCTAGGGATTTGTCCGAGCAAGAACACATGGGATATTCCTCTCATGACGCCGAGAGTGGATGATCCTCTATCGACACTCAATAGCCCTCGTAAGGTCAACTACCACTCCAAATGACTAGTTGTACTAGATGGGATGCCCAAACCTATAAGTTCGGTATCAAAGAGTGGAGCACTCATACAGACATCCTTGGTGTCTCAAGTCTAAGGACCAGATACACCACTAGGGACTACGGAATCATTTGTCTAACAATAAGGCATCATCAACCATCCAAAGATTCGTAAGCGGATCAATCGGTGAACTCATTCTCCAATGAGCACTGCATTGTATCCCTAGTGTCCTCACACAAGCGCCTATGAGAGACCAAAGTACATCCATCATATGGACGGGTATACAACACACACGATGTCCGTCCGGTTATCACGATGTCCTCTCGAAAAACCTATGACCAGGATTATTTAGGATATGTGTTTAAAGGTGAATCGATCTCACTATCGTGATCTCATCACGATCCGATTCCTATTGCACAAATCCACGGACATCACAATATATATATGCATTTATGCAATAGTTATAAAGTGATATATGCAAAAATATAATAAGCAAAAAGATTCTATATTAAGTCACACGTGCCATCACTCACGTGATTGGCTTGCTGGGCACCTATGACTAGCAATCTCCCACTTGACCTAAAGTCAATCACCTATGTGTCTGATCCCCATCGGACCTGTGGACGCTTCAAAACAAATCGAGACAACGGCTTTGTTAGTGGATCTGCAATGTTATCTTGGATGGAACTCTTTCCACTACTACATCTCCTCGGGTCACGATCTCTCGATAAGGTGGAACCTCCTAACATGCTTAGATTTTCGATGAGACCTAGGTTCCTTTGCTAGAGCAATCGCCCGTTGTTATCATAATATAGGGAGATCGGCTCTTACCCTAAGACACGACTCCCAAATCTGTGATGAACTTCTTCACCCAAACTCCCTCCTTTGCTACATCGATGCAGCAATGTACTCTGCCCTCGTGGTCGAAGTCGTGAGTGGTATCTTGCTTGGAACTCTTCAAAGACACTCGCTCCTTCATTCAAGGTGTACACATACCCTGAATTCGACTTGCTATCATCGACATCGATCGAAAACTTGAGTCGATTGTAGCCTTCAACCTTAAGTCTATTACCTCAATATACTAAAAAAAAAAGATACTTAGTCCTTCTCAAGTACTTAAGGATATATTTTACTGCTTTCAAAGTGCTCCAAGCCCGGATCCGCCCGATACCTACTGTGACACTCGAGAGCATGCGCTATATCAGCCTAGTACATAGCATGACATACATGATAGACCCTATTCTTTGAGGCATAAGGAATCATATCTATGTTCGCCCTTTCTTCTGGAGTCTTTAGGGACATACTCGTAGAAAGCGATATCCCATGTCTCATCGGTATGAAACCTCTCTTGGAATTTTCCATACCAAACCTTTTGACAATGGTTTCTATGTACCTGGACTAGGACAAGCCAAGCATCCTCTTGGATCTATCTCTATAGATTCTAATCCCCAAAATATAGGATACTTCCCCTAAGTCCTTCATGGAGAAGTGTCTAGATAACCAAGCCTTTACTGGGGATAGCATTCCTACGTCATTCCCAATGATCAGGATGTCATCCACATATAATACCAAAAAAGGTGATAGCGCTCCCACTTACCTTTCTGTATACACAAGGCTCATCTTCGTTTTTAAAGAAGTCATAAGATCTGATTGCCTCATCAAATCTTATGTTCCAACTTCGGGAATCTTGCTTTAATCCATAAATGGATCTAAGCAACCTACACACCTTATCTGGACAGTTCTTGGACACGTATCCCTCATGTTGCATCATATACACCTCCTCCTTGATGTTCCCATTGAGGAATGCGGTTTTCACATCCATCTGCCAGATCTCATAATCATAGTGTGCTGCAATAACCAATAGAATTCTGATGGATTTTAGCATTGCTACGGGTGAGAAGGTTTCATCATAGTCAACACCTTGCCTTTGACGATACCCCTTAGCCACTAGCCTTGCTTTATAGGTCTCTACCTTTCCATCTACTCCGATCTTTTCTTAAAGATCCACTTGCAACCGATGGGTACAATACCTTGAAGCATCAACTAGGTTCCAAACCTTATTGGAGTACATAGAATCCATCTCGAATTCATGGCTTCTAGCCACTTCCAGGAGTCTATACTTATAATAGCCTCCTCGTAGGTCTCCGAGGATCAATATCCTCTGCATCCTCTCCCCCCTAATATGTCCCACATATCTCTCGGGAGGATGGGATACTCTATCGACACTGCGTAAAGTTGAAACTTGTGTATTAGGTACCTGAACAGACTCAGTCAGAGTGGTGCTTAAGCTTGGTTCTCCAACCTCGCTCAATTCTATCATTCTCCCCCTATATCTCCCAAGAATGTGTTCCTTCTCAAGGAACACTGCTCTCTAGCTACAAAGACCTTTTGGTCCTCGAGATGATAGAAATAATACCCACAAGTTTCCTTGGGGTATCCCACAAATTTGCATCGCTCGTCCTTGATTCTAACTTATCGGGGTTGTGTCTTTTAACATGTGTGGCAGCCTCAAATCTTAACAACCTTAAGATGGGGCTTCTTCCCTTTCCATATCTCATATGATGTAGACACTACCGACTTAGTTGGAACTCATTCGTAAGGTAAGCTGCGGTTTCTAGGGCATATCCCCAGAATGAGATGGGTAGGTCAGCGAAACTCATAATGGACCGTACCATATCTAATAATGTACGATTTCTCCTTTCAAAGACACCATTGAGCTGAGGTGTATAAGGAGGTGTCCATTGGGATAATATCCCATGGTCCTTGAGGAACTGAGTGAACTCTGTACTTAAGTACTCACCTCCTCGATCTAATAGAAGAGTTTTGATACTCTTTCCAGTTTGGTTTTCCACCTCATTCTTATATTCTCTGAATTTTTCAAAGGCCTCGGACTTGTACTTCATTAAGTACACATATCCATACCTTGAGAAATCATCAGTAAATGTAATGAAGTAGGAGTAACCTCCAATGGCATGAGTTGACATGGGTCCACATACATCACTATGTATGAGTTCCAACAACTCAGTAGCTTTCTCTCCAGTTCTACTAAATGGAGAGTTGGTCAGTTTTCCACGAATGCAAGGCTCACAAGTTGCATATGACACATAGTCGAATGGATCTAGATATCCATCATTTTAGCAACTTTTGAATCCTTCTTTCATGGATGTGACCTAGCCTACAATGCCACAGGTATGCACTGTTCAACTCATCTCATTTCCTTTTGGACACATTTACATTCATGATATGTGGAGTGGTGTCTAATATAAATAAACCATTATGCAATGTTCCTTTCATGATGATCTTATCATCTAATAATATCGAACAACCATTGTTCTCAAAAACAAATTTATATCCACTAACTGTTAAACATGAAATGGAGATAATGTTTTTGATAATAGAAGGAACAAAATAACATGCATTTAATGCAATAAAAGCTCCACTAGGTAGATTTAGGGTGACCTCGCCAACAGCTACTATAGCAACTTTTGCTCCATTACCCATCTTGAGGTCTATCTCGCCTCTCTCTAGTCTCCTAGGCCTTGCTAGAACCTGCAACGAATTGCATATATGATAAGCACTACCGGTATCCAATACCCATATGTTATCATAAGAGTCTGACAAATGGAGACTGATCATAAATGTACCAAGCTTCATCAAGCTTTTGTTTAGCCCTTTCTGCAAGGTACTCTTTGGTTTCTCTTCTAGTGCCCATCTTTACCACAGTGGAAGCACTGGCCTATGTCCTTTCTTTGGGTCTTTCTTAGCAACCTTTGCTTTACCTGGTTTGACCTTGCCCTTTCCCTTCTTAAGGGACCTTTTGCTTTTCCTTTTCCTTTTGGTCTCACTAGTGTAGAGAACTGGCTTCTCTTTCTTGATAGTACTCTCTGCCTCCCTCAACATATTGAGAAGCTCTGGGAGAGTCACTTTTAAGCTTGTTCATATTAAAATTCATTATGAAGCGTGAAAAAAGGAATCGTAAGGACTGAAGCACAATGTCCACACACAAGTTATCCTCTAGGACCATTCCTAGACTTGTGAGTTTCACTATCCACTCAATCATCTTTAGGACATGGTTCTGAACCGGTGTCCCCTCAGTCATCCTAGCGGAAGAGGCTCTTAGATATCTCATATCGCTGAGTCCTTTCCTGTTCCTCAAACAATTTGCGGACATGTAGGAGAATGGATCTGGCATCTATCTTTTCATGTTGTCTATGTAACTCAGGAGTCATAGAGCCCAACATATAGCACTGAGCAAGAGTGGAGTCATCAATGTACTTCATGTAGCGAGCGATCTCATCCTCGTTTGCTCCTTCTTCGGGAACAGGCATCACTGTATCAAGGACGTACACGATTTTCTCTACTGTGAGAACAATTCTCAAGTTATAGAGCCAATCCGTATAATTTGGACCAGTGAGGCGGTTGACATCAAGTATGCCACGTAAGGGATTTGAGAGCGACATTTTCTGAAAATAAAGATGTAGTAGAAATGAATAATATGCAGATTTTGCAGGAAATAAACTATCAAGATATGGAATTCTATCTTAATATGCTCCCACTATTTTACTAACGAGTCACGCGACACCCTCAGCACGTGAAACGGAAGTCTCCGGTAGACTTCTAGTGGGGATCAGGATCCAATCAGCGTCTTAGTGTAACCTCGAGGGACTCGACCAATCACACTAACCTAAAAGGTAGGCAACTCTTGTCTTTCACAACTCCTTATGATTCTCGTCCTGTTCGGCCTCCGAATCACCATGGCCTCGAGGGACTCGACCAACCATGATGCTCGGTTAAGTCAACACCTTTATCACAAGATGAGTCTGATTTGATGATATACCCTCGAGGGACTCGACCAAGTATACCATGCCCTCAGGTCACCGGTGACATCTCTATGTCGTAAGCAAGATAGCGAATCGCGATATAGGTGAGTCTCAAGGGACTCGACCAACTCAACCTACACCGGGAATCGGTTCCTACTTATAACGATGGAAGGCCACGTGGGTCAATCTAATTGCCTCACGTTTACCGACTTAATATTATCGAGAGATGTTTCTATGATTTGGTCTCCTAATATGACATGTCACACATATAAATATTTAATATATATCTACATCGCATGCAAATATATATACATATCTAGTATGTGTATAAGCAATTACACTAGATGATCATGGACCACAACCTAATATGATTAGGCCCGACCCAGTAGGCCTAATCACTCACATCAAGATCTATGTGTGCAACGGTGCATCTCCATGCCCTGTGATCGTCCATTTCGTCCTTATCGGTTCCGTCGACATCTTGATGCATCTTCATGCATCACGATCGTCCGTCTCGTGGGTCCCGCTATCGCATCCACGCTCCCGCTGTGCCTCCTCATGTGATTACAACTTAATCATAGGCATGCAAGCCCGATAATAAACGAGAAATATAATGAAGGTTCGCATACCTCAATAATAATTATCACAGGTACACACATCACACGGTCCATGATCATCCGTCCACACATCATACATCACATGCATAAATAATCATCATCATGTAGGACTACTAGATAATAATAATCAACTAAACTTTTTAATTAATTAATATTTTATGAAATCAGGGACATTATAGAGAATTTCTGAATTCATAGGGGTATTTTCGTAATTTGGACAAAAGACAGAAACAGGAATTTCTCAAATTCCGAGGGGCAAAATTGTCTTTTGCCAGAAAACCCTAATGCCCTTTCCCCTTTTCGTTGCTGCCGCCGCCGCCGCCCTGCCGGCGGTGGCCTGTGCGACGGGGCGAGGGCACTACCCTCGCCTGCAGGCGGCACGCCCGTTGGCAGCGCTGCCGCTGCGGGTGGGTGCCCCTTTCGGGCGCCGCCGCCTCCGCAGGCGGTGCTGTCCCGCCGGGCGACCGCCCCTTAGGGGGGGTTTCACCCGCGGGAGTAGCGGCGGCGGGCGCCGCTGCCCTGCGGCGCCTCTGCCCGTGGGCAGCCAGCCCCGCCGGCAGCAAGCCTGCTATAAGCAGGCCCCCGGCCGGCTACAGCAGACGCAGCCCCTGTGCTGCACGCACGCAGATTGAGGGCAGCAACTGTTGCTGCCCTTCCTTGTTTTTGCGTCAACAATTTTGACGTCAAAATTCTTCCTAAACACAACACACGCGGTTCAAAACTAATCATTCGCACGAACAACCTGGCTCTGATACCATTGTTGGGAAATCCTTGGGGGCGACATCATATGTGCAGCGGAAGAACAAGAAAAACAAAATCCCCGATTCCCAAAGAGATGTTCATCGTCGTGCGAAGATTGGTACGCAAAAAAATCCGCGAAACATGAAACTGCGTATAGAGTAGATTGTGTTACCTAGGGAGATCGTATATCCCTGTTTCCTTGCAAATCCTTAGGAGAGGGGGTGAAGGAGGTCAAGCGTCCTCCTCCCTAGCGGTGATCCACAAAACAGGGTTGCGACGATGCTCCTCAAAACTCTAGACCTACTCTGAGGTGGAGATGGAGAGGAGAATAAGAAAAGGCAAACAAAAGCTCTCTAGCCCATGGGGCTCTGAATCCCTCCTATTTATAGAGGTCCCCTGTCAAACCCTAATAGGTCCTCCCCTAGTGGGTATTGGATCTGCATCCAATAAGACAAGGGCTCCGTCGGATATCTCATATCGGAACTTCTATTCATCGCAATGCCTACCATATGTGTGTGACCCTCTAGGCCCAATATCGAGTTGGCCGTGAGTCATACCTGTCAGAACTCCTTCTAACTCAATGAATTATTATCTCTATAATAATTCACTCGACTCATCGACGACGGACATACTAGGCCACTACGCCGTAGTTCCCAGATCATACAGGGGAATCCAATCCATTGGACCTGTCTGTCCTCAATTATCGTGTACCTATAGTCCCTCATCCATCTAATATACCAGAGACCGTATATCGAGCATGGTGTTGTCAGACCCACATGGTTTCTTCTCGAGTCTCGCTCTAATCAGATTCTCCCGAAGAACTCTTTCTCTCTCAACCCGAATGACCCTGGCTAGGGATTTGTCTGAGCAAGAACACATGGGATATTCCTCTCATGACGCCAAGAGTGGATGATCCTCTATCGACACTCAATAGCCCTCGTAAGGTCGACTACCACTCCCAATGACCAGCTGTACTAGATTTGGGACAGCCAAACCTATAAGTCTGGTATCAAAGAGTGGAGCACTCATACAGGACATCCTTGGTGTCTCAAGTCTAAGGGCCAGATACACCACTAGGACTACGGAATCGCTGTCTGACAATAAGGCATCATCAACCATCCAACATTCCGTAAGTGGATCAATCAGTGAACTCATTCTCCAATGAGCACCTGTACTGTATCCCTAGTGTCCCTACACAAGCAACTATGAGACCAGCTGCATCCATCATATGGACGGGTATACAGCACACTAGTCTGTCCGGTTATCACGATATCCCTCTCGAGTAACCTATGACCGGGATTATTTAGGATATGTGTTTAAAGGTGAATCGATCTCACTATCGTGATCTCATCACGATCCGATTCCCATTGCACAAATCCAAGGACATCACAATATATGTATACATTTATGCAATAATTATAAAGTGATATATGCTAAAATATAATAAGCAAAAAGATTCTATATTAAGTCACACGTGACATCACTCACGTGATTGGCTTGCTGGGCACCTATGACTAGCACCTACAAAAGAGTGAAGCAAAATTTTTATTGAAGAGAGATGAAAAAATTATTTCTGAATATGTGACACAATGTGATGTATGTCAACAGCACAAGGGTGAAACAATGGCAAGTCCAAGGAAGCTATAACCACTACGCATACTAGACTCGGTGTGGACTGACATCTCTATAGACTTCATCGAAGGGCTCCACCTTCCAAAAGTAAAAGCACAATTCTCGTAGTAGTTGATTGACTTACGAAATATACTCATTTTTGTGCTTACAAAATCCCTATACTACTACTAGCATTGCCCAGATTTTCATAGAAAATATTATGAAACCGCATGGGATGTCAAGGTCCATTGTAAGTGATCATGATAGGATCTTCACCAGTAAATATTGGATTGAGTTATTTCAGTTATAGGGCACCAAACTCAAGATGAGCACAGTATATCATCCACAAACTGACGGCCAAACAGAGGTAGTGAACATGCGTTTATAGATGTACCTTCGGTGTTTCGCTAGTGACTGGCCAAAGGAGTGAGCGAAATGGCTTCCCTGGGCCGAATGATGGTATAATACTACATATCATTCATCTACAAAATGTGCCCCTTATGAAGCACTGTATGGTCGGCCGGCCCTTGTGATTCCAAAGTATGTAATTGGCTCGGCCAAGGTAGATCAGGTCGACCAAGAATTGATTGACAGGGACAAACTCCTACAACTGCTAAAGGATAATCTCTCTACCACTTAAGCCAGAATGAAGCAGCAAGCCGACACATGACGAAGCGAAAGAGAATTTTCAGTAGGAGATTAGGTTTATCTTTGCCTATAGCCATATAAGCAACTCTTCATCAACACACGAGCCTCCATGAAGTTATCCTCATATTTTTATGGGCCCTATCAGATCACAGAGCATATTCGAGTTGTGGTGTATATTCTTAAATTACTTGAGGATACCAAAATTCACCCTATCTTTCATATGGCATGCCTAAAGCCCAAGTTGGGATAACACGAGTCACTCCAGATCTAACTGCCCAACACCACTGATGATGGATATATTCAAGCCCAACCAGAAGCCATCCTCGATCGTAGAATCGTGATGCGTCACCGACGTCCCTCTACTAAAGAACTAGTACATTCGAATAATTTACCACTTTAAGATGCCACATGAGAATCATATGAGGAGCTAAAGACCCGGTTCCCTGATTTCATGGAACCTTGGCCTTGAGGAGAAGGCTGATTTGGAGAGAGCGGACTTGATAGCACCTTAGTAGAGTTAGGTCTTACTCAACCAAGAAGCAGCTAATAAAACCCTGTGAGATTGTAATAAACCCCACCTAGCTGCCTCTATCCTATAAAGAAGAGTGGCTAGGGTTTATATTTGGGCCTTCAGGCTTCTTAGCTGTCGCTTCCATTTATTGGGTTGGTTGGTTAGGGTTAAGGGCAAAAGGGATAACTCACTTAGGAAGCAGCCACTAGAGCTAGGGTTTGGAGCCCTATATAAGCATGTAGCTTCCATCTCTTTGGAAATAAAATTCATCTATAATTGCAGCTATTTAGTCGACTTCTAGGAAGGTGGAACCCCTATAGCGTTCGAAGGTTTGATATCCCTCAAAGATCAATTTTCATATAATTCCTCTGGGGATCTATCGTATATTCGATCTTCGTTGGGACCGTGCACAATAAGTCAATGTCAGAAGGGATTCCCAACCCGACCTCTCAGATATTTAAGTTAACTAATGAAAAATTGATTCTATATCTAATGGGGTTTTTTTTTTGGATCAATCATCTCTTTAGATATTGGAGATCGATTTTTATACCTACGAGAGGAAAGAAAATATGGCTACAAGGGTCGCTCGTACCTTTGGTGACACATTCATGTGAGCGATCCACCTGTATAGCCTCCTATGACAGGTTTACCTGTTCAGGCTCTTATGACACTATGTCAATTCGTACTATCTTGTGCGATGCAAGTCTGGTAAGGAATAGCCAAAGGGAGTGTTCAACTGTCCCACGTTAGATGCTATGTTGTCCTCAACATCAGTTCCCGAGCGATTGCCAATCGATGACTTATGCTATAATACTTCCCATCAGGAATAAATAATATGGAAGAGGTCTTTAAGAAAAAAAACTAGGAGAATGTTGTTCCATTGATCGGAGGCCATGCAATCGCCGAGAAAAAATTTTGCCACCAAATCGGAGACAAAACGCAAAGGCTGGCCGCGGACCCCTTCGCGCAGGAAGAGGAGACAAGAAGTCTCTTCTAATAGTTTTGAAACAGGCATTACTGTCGATTTAAATTTCAATGTTATTGTATTAACAAATAAAGACGAAGATTAACTATGACGACATACAGAGCAACATATGATTTGTCCAGCACTCATCTGTCACTACAACCACCCACCCCCACCTCACCGATAAAAATTCAACGTTCCACATCTGCCTAATTCCAGCACCGTTTCATCTCATACGTCCATTTCCTCTCCCACCTCTCTATATATACACATTCACAGCCCATTTTCGCTCCGTCCCTCTCCGCTTCCTCTGCTCGCTTCTCTCTCTCTTAGCCGCTCTATTTCTTCATAGAAGATGGCGCTGCTGGTGGAGAAGACGTCGACGGGGCGCGAGTACAAGGTGAAGGATCTCTCCCAGGCTGACTTCGGCCGCCTGGAGATCGAGCTCGCGGAGGTGGAGATGCCCGGGCTCATGGCCTGCCGCGCGGAGTTCGGCCCGTCCAAGCCCTTCGCCGGCGCCCGCATCTCTGGCTCCCTCCACATGACCATCCAGACCGCCGTCCTCATCGAGTCCCTCACCGCCCTCGGTGCCGAGGTCCGCTGGTGCTCCTGCAACATCTTCTCCACCCAAGACCACGCTGCCGCCGCGATCGCCCGTGACTCCGCCGCCGTCTTCGCCTGGAAGGGCGAGACCCTCGCCGAGTACTGGTGGTGCACCGAGCGGTGCCTCGACTGGGGCCCTGCCGGCGGCCCCGACCTTATCGTCGACGACGGCGGCGATGCGACCCTGCTCATCCACGAGGGCGTCAAGGCCGAGGAGGACTACGAGAAGACCGGAAAGCTGCCGGATCCGGCCTCCACGGACAACGCCGAGTTCCAGATCGTGCTCGGGCTCATTCGCGACGGGCTTAAGGTCGACCCCAAGAAGTACCGTCGGATGAAGGAGCGGCTTGTGGGCGTGTCGGAGGAAACTACCACCGGTGTTAAGCGGCTTTACCAGATGCAGGCCAGTGGTTCCCTGCTCTTCCCGGCTATCAACGTCAACGATTCCGTGACCAAGAGCAAGGTGAGTTCCTTCTTGACGATCTAAAATTTAGGGCAGCTCAATTTCCCGTCCTCTTGGATCCAGATCCAGATCTAGATCAGTTGATTTCTCCTTTTGTTTCACGATTTTTTTTATGGATTGAATTCAGATCTAAAATCTCTTACTTCGAACTTAGATTTCAACTGGTGTCGATTGGTCTTAAAATGTTGTCTCACTTGTTTGTTTGTTTTTTTTTTTGTGTGTTTAGTTCTTGATCTTGTTGTTGAGATATGATCATTGAAGCCTACAGTTGGCTATTAAATAAGATCTCAGACATTAGTACCTATATTTTTCGGATCTGGATCTGGATCTGGATCTCAATCCAGATGTACAGTTTCGGTATTAATTACTTACTGTAATAGTTAATGGATTACTAGTGTTCAACATTTCCATCTTTGTAAGTAAATCTCGTGTTGCTGTTCTTAATATAAATTGACATGAAGTGCTTTTAGTGCTGATCTTTTTATTACTCAATTTAGATCTGGATATATTAAGGATCGGAGAATTTAGCTTAACAATCTTGATCTAATTTTTCCTTTTTTTCCCCTCTTTCCACGCTTGGAGATCTCTGACTAATGTGTTTGTGCGTGTTAACAGTTTGACAATCTGTATGGGTGCCGCCACTCTCTCCCTGATGGCCTGATGAGGGCTACCGATGTTATGATTGCCGGCAAGGTCGCCGTGGTCTGTGGCTATGGCGATGTGGGCAAGGGCTGTGCTGCTGCAATGAAGCAAGCTGGTGCCCGTGTGATTGTTACTGAAATTGACCCCATCTGTGCTCTTCAGGCCCTCATGGAGGGCATTCCTGTTCTCACACTGGAGGATGTTGTTTCTGAGGTCGACATCTTCGTGACCACCACGGGGAACAAGGACATCATCATGGTCGAACACATGAAGAAGATGAAGAACAATGCTATCGTCTGCAACATCGGCCACTTTGACAATGAGATTGATATGCATGGGCTGGAGACTTACCCAGGCATCAAGCGCATCACCATCAAGCCCCAGACTGATCGCTGGGTGTTCCCTGAGACCAACACTGGCATCATAGTCCTTGCTGAGGGGCGTCTTATGAACCTTGGTTGTGCCACTGGCCATCCCAGCTTCGTCATGTCCTGCTCATTCACCAACCAGGTATCGATCTTGATCCTTTGTATAAAATTGTACTGAAAGACTGATCCTCTTTTAAATAACTTCTCTCTAATTATTTGCTTGCTCTTAGGGACCAATAATCTCAAAAATTTTAAATTGCTGGGAAATGACCATGTATATTTTATGTATACAAATGTGTACATCTATATATATGTATATATGTTTAAAAGTTTCAAACATCCCTTTCACTTACAAATCAGATTAATATTTACTAGTGGAACTGAAGCTAAGTGCATTATGCAAGCCCAAATGAGGAATATGTGCTGTACAAATATTTTATCTAAACATTAGATGAAATAAAAAGGGGCTTTTTCATTCTTCAAACAGATGATCTACCCTAATACCATAGTGTAGATTTTGATTAGATGAATAATAACCACAAAAAGCTTTAGGTTAGTAGAAAATGACCTTATATATATATATATATATATATATATATATATTGAAATTACATGGATTTAGTTTACTTTTATGTTTTTTAAGTCTTTTGATTTATTATTTGTTCGATTAGTATAGTCCTATTGTTGATATCATTTCATAGCTACTATAAATTAGAGCAAACAGCCTGTCCTACATTTAACATTGGTCACCTTTTTAAAAGATATTTTAGAGGAGAATTTAGATTTTTATTTCTGGGGTTCTTGTTTTGCTTTTGCTGTAGTGCGTATAATATCTCTACAATATGCTATCTGTGAGAATGGGTTTGCTCTTGTAATGAAGGTCCAAGGTGCATGCAAATTCCCCAACCCATCTTAAGGCGATGCACAAAGTTTAATACATAGGCAACCTTGGGATGGACCTTTAGTGCAACAGGGAACTGGGTTCTCATATCTACTGTTGTAGATTCCTGTTCATATTGAAATGCCAAAATCAACTTAACTATTGATCTCGATCTTTGCAGGTGATAGCACAGCTGGAGTTGTGGAAGGAGAGGGAGACTGGAAAGTATGAGAAGAAAGTGTATGTATTGCCTAAGCATCTGGATGAAAAGGTGGCAGCTCTTCACCTTGGCAAGCTAGGAGCCAAGCTCACCAAGCTTACTCCAGCACAGGCCGAGTACATTAGCGTTCCCATCGAGGGTCCCTACAAGCCTGCTCACTACAGGTATTAGGATGCTATTGGTAAAAAAATGGTTGATATCGATGGCGTTGCTGATTTACCTAAGTTATATGTTCCATTTTGAATTCGGGGAATGCATTGCATTGATTAGGCTAGAAGTATTTTAGAGGTCAAATAAATTTCCTTGGGCTATTTTGCATCATTTGCACGAATATATTTTTGTTTCTCGTGTTTTGATCATATTGGGTTGTGGATCACGTGAATTCCTTTAGTTGATACGATGCAATTCTCGCACTGCAACGGCTTCATTTGGAATGATCATGCGATCATTGACAATCACATTACCCGCTATAAGTCTCATTAGCCCGACACAAGGGGGGAGCGGCTCACATGATAGACATGATGCGCTGGATATGATTCAGATGACTTTTCACGCTGGTGGAACCTCAAATTACTCCGTAAAAATGTTTTCGTGGAATAACTAAACAACGGTGATTTAGGGATATTAAAGCATCCAAATTCTTGAAGCAAAAAGTGTCTTTTTGTTGGGGGCTCTTGCTGTTGGCGTGGGAGCGCAGCCCTGTTCCGGCGAATTTGGACATCCGAGGGTAATCCGTTGGCAAATATCCCGGGAGTGCAGTTGATCGCAGCCACTGGAGAGGCTGTTACTCTGGCCCCGGTATCGAAGCAGCACCTTTAGCGGAGTCGAGCCTTTGAGGGGATACGATAGTCGCGGGATGGCTTCGACGTTAATCAATCGCACCGATCACTCTCTCTCCCCACGTGTGGTTCCCCACAAGAGCGGATTCTTTTAATTTAAAATTTTTGATATTAATTTTTATTTTTTATTTAATTTTTTCTAGGTATGAAAAGGGTTTTTAAATTTTAGGAGCTTTTTGATATTGTAAATTAGGAATTATTTTTTTATATTTTTTATTAAATATTTTAGTCCTAATTGATTAAGAAATATATATATATATATATATATATATATATATATATATATATATATATATAATGTCTTTTGACTACTTTTTAAAAGCAATTAAATATAACTCAAAACTTTTGACCAACTTGGATATTGATGTCTGATCAAATCTCTATTTATTTTCTTAGATAAAATATTAGGATTTTATCATATAGTACGGTGCTTTTTTGATATTCCCTCAATCTTTTCTCTGATGCTACCATAGGACCCGATGCCCACACTACCAATTACGACTTCACTTTCAACATAAGCAATGCTCATACCCTTGACCCAAAATAAAAAATAAAATTTAAGAATTACATATCTATAATCATATACAATAACTATTGATAATTCTATGAAAGCCCAATTTGAAACTAAAAATTGGAAAGTAGCTAAAAAAAATTCTCGATTATTTCAAAACAAGTTTGCTTTAGGGTTTTTAGTAAAATTCAATGAGACAGAAGTTTAACTTCTATAAGTAAACAACTTGATCGATCTGAAATCAAAGGAAGAGGTTATCAAGAGCATGATAATGGCTACCATCGTATGAAAGTAGAATTTCCTAGATGAAGATCTGACTAGTTGAATTTCTAGAGAAAAGATATTTTTTCACTTTCATAAAACTTGAGAAGATTCTAAAGTAGAAATAACTTCAATCCAACTAAATGTGGATGTTATTTAATGGTATAATAGGTATGAAATTTATCATGAAGTTATCTCATGGGAGTAGTTCAAGAAAGGGTTTCTTGTTCGTTTTGGACAATAGAATGTTGATAGGTAGCTTGTCAAGATTTACTATCAATTTGATGACTATCAAATCAAGCTAAAGGTTGTTAATACTGTGTTAAAGTATCGAAATCGATTTGAATAACTATCAAATCAAGCTAAAGATTGGTTTGAAAGACTATTGGTGAGAACATTCATTGAAGGTGTTAATTCAAACATTTGTCATAAAAGTTTAGGCTCACCAACCTCGCACTATGATAATTGTAATTTTTTTACGTGATTGCATGAAGAAAAAATAAACATAAAAAATCATCGAACCAAGAGTGTTAATAAATAGGTGACTAGTAAGTTAAATACTATAACTATTCCTAATCGAAATCCTAATACTAAAGGATTGACCCAAGAGGAACCCAAAAAACGATCAACATAAGATTTATGCTGGTATTATGATGAAAAGTAGAGCAGGGAGTGTTAAAGCTAGCCCTAGGAAATTTACCAAAGGGTGTTTTTGGTAACCCGACAAAGACAATAAAGCGGAAAGAATAAAAGCGACAAGAACACCAGATTTACGTGGTTCGGTCAATTAACCTTGACCTACATCCACGGACGAAAGAGAAGCAAATCACTACTATAAAAGAGACTATTACAAATGCCTTAGGAAGATGTTCCTAAGCCATAAAACATCCGAAAATATTAAATAAGAAAAACCTCAACTATAAGCCCAAACTATTGAATTGAGTATGAACTTAAACCCAAAGCAAACACTTAGGTTTTTCTTGTGGTGCCACTTGTGGTACATCTGACTTCAAAGCCCAGGCCCTTATTTGCTAATCATAGGTGCCCAGCAAGCCAATCACGTGAGTGATGGCACGTGTGACTTAATATAGAATCTTTTTGCTTATTATATTTTGGCATATATCACTTTATAACTATTGCATAAATGCATACATATATTGTCCTTGTATTTGTGCAATGGGAATCGGATCGTGATGAGATCACGATAGTGAGATCGATTCACCTTTAAACACATATCCTAAATAATCCCGGTCATAGGTTACTCGAGAGGGATATCGTGATAACTGGACAGACTGGTGTGCTGTATACCCGTCCATATGATGGATGCAGCTGGTCTCATAGTTGCTTGTGTAGGGACACTAGGGATGATGAGGTGTGCTCATTGGAGAATGAGTTCTTTGATTGATCCACTTACGGAATGTTGGATGGTTGATGATGCCTTATTGTCGACAAACGATTAGTAGTCCTAGTGGTGTATCCGGCCCTTAGACTTGAGACACCAAGGATGTCCTGTATGAGTGCTCCACTCTTTGATACCAGACTTATAGGTTTGGCTGTCCCAAATCTAGTACAGCTGGTCATTGGGAGTGGTAGTCGACCTTACGAGGGCTATTGAGTGTCGATAGAGGATCATCCACTCTTGGCGTCATGAGAGGAATATCCCATGTGTTCTTGCTCAGACAAATCCCTGGCCAGGGTCATTCGGGTTGAGAGAGAAAGAGTTCTTCGGGAGAATCTGATTAGAGCGAGACTTGAGAAGAAACCGGGTGGGTCTAACAACACCATGCTCGATATACGGTCTCTGGTATATTAGATGGATGAGGGACTATAGGTACACGGTAACTGAGGATAGACAGGTCCAATGGATTGGATTCCCCTGTATCGTCTGGGGACTACGGCGTAGTGGACTAGTACGTCCGTAGTCGATGAGTCGAGTGAATTATTACAGAGATAATAATTCACTGAGTTAGAAGGAGTTCTGACAGGTATGACTCACGGCCAGCTCGATATTGGGCCTAGAGGGTCACACACATATGGTAGGCATTGCGATGATTAGAGGTTCAGATATGAGATATCTGACGGAGCCCTTGTCTTATTGGATGCAGATCCAATACCCACTAGGGGAGGACCCATTAGGGTTTGACAGGGGACCTCTATAAATAGGAGGGATTCAGAGCCCCATGGACTAGAGAGCTTTTGTTTGCCTTTTCCTATTCTCTTCTCCATCTCCACCTCAGAGTAGGTCTGGAGTTTTGAGGAGCGTCGTCGCAACCCTGCTGTGTGGATCACCGCTAGAGAGGAGGACGCTTGACCTCCTTTACCCTCTCCTAAGGATCTGCAAGGAAACAGGGATATACAATCTCCCTAGGTAACACAATCTACTCTATACGCAGTTTCATGTTTCGCAGATTTTTACGTACCAATCTTCGTACGACGACAAACATCTCTTTGGGAATCGGGGATTTTGTTTTTCTTGTTCTTCCGCTACGCATATGATGTCGCCCCCAAGGATTTCCCAACAGTGGTATCAGAGCTAGGTTGTTTGTGCGAATGATTGGTTTTTGAACTGTGTGTGTTGTGTTTAGGAAAATTTTGACGTCAAAATTGTTGATGCAAAATCAAGGAAGGGCAACAACAGTTGCTGCCCTCGATCTACGTACGCGCAGCGCAGCCGAAGGCGGGCAGCACAGGAGTTGCGTCTGCTGCAGCCGGCCGGGGGCTTGCTTGCAGCAGGCTTGCTGCCGGCGGAGCTAGCAGCCCACGGGCAAAGGCGCCGTAGGGCAGCGGCACCCGCCGCCGATGCTCCCGCGGGTGAAACCCCCCTAAGGGGCGGTCGCCCGGCGGGACAGCACCGCTTGCGGAGGCGGCGGCGCTAGAAAGGGGCGCCCACCCGCAGCAGCAGCGCTGCTGGCGGGCGTGCCGCCTGCAGGCGAGGGCAGTGCCCTCGCCCCGCCGCACAGGCCGCCGTCGGTAGGGTGGCGGCGGCGGCAGCAGCGAAAAGGGGAAAGGGCATTAGGGTTTTCTGGGCAAAAGACAGTTTTGCCCTTCGAAATTTGAGAAATTCCAGTTTCTGTCTTTTGTCCAAATTATGAAAATACCCCTATGAATTCAGAAATTCCCTATTATGTCCCTGATTTTAGAAAATATTAATTAATTAAAAGGTTTAGTTGATTATTATTTTTTATTATTATTATCTAGTAGTCCTACATGATGATGATTATTTATACATGTGATGTATGATGTGTGGACGGATGATCATGGACCGTGTGATGTGTGTACCTGTGATTATTATTATTGAGGTCTGTGAACCTCCATTATATTTCTCGTTTATTATCGGGCCTATGTGCCTATGATTAAGTTGTAATCACATGAGGAGGCACAGCGGGAGCGTGGATGCGATAGCGGGACCCACGAGACGGACGATCGTGATGCATGAAGATGCATCAAGATGTCGATGGAACCAACAAGGATGAAATGGACGATCACAGGGCATGGAGATGCACCGTTGCACACATAGATCTTGATGTGAGTGATTAGGCCTACTGGCTCGGGCCTAATCATATTATGTTGTGGTCCATGATCATCTGGTGTAATTGCTTATACACATACTAAATATGTATATATATTTGCATGCGATGTAGATATATAATAAATATGTATATGTGTGACATGTCATATTAGGAGACCAAATCATAGAAACATCTCTCGATAATATTAAGTCGGTAAACGTGAGGCAATTAGATTGACCCACGTGGCCTTCCATCGTTATAAGTAGGAACCGATTCCCGGTGTAGGTTGAGTTGGTCGAGTCCCTCGAGACTCACCTATATCGCGATTCATTATCTTGCTTACGACATAGAGATGTCACCGGTGACCTAAGGGCATGGTATACTTGGTCGAGTCCCTCGAGGGTATATCATCAAATCAGACTCATCTTGTAACGAAGGTGTTGACTTAACCGAGCATCATGGTTGGTCGAGTCCCTCGAGGCCATGGTGATTCGGAGGCCGAACAGGACGGGAATCACAAGGAGTTGTGATCGACAAGAGTTGCCTACCTTTTAGGCTTAGTGTGATTGGTCGAGTCCCTCGAGGTTACACTAAGACGCTGATTGGATCCTGATCCCCACTAGAAGTCTGCCGAAGACTTCCGTTTCACGTGCTGAGGGTGTCGCGTGACTCGTTAGCAAAATAGTGGGGAGCATATTAAGATAGAAGTCCATATCTTGATAGTTTATTTCTTGTAAAATCTGCATGTTATTCATTTCTGCTACATCTTTATTTTCAGAAAATATCGCTTTCAAATCCCTTATGTGGCATACTTGATGTCAACCGCCTCACTGGTCCAAATTATACGGATTGGCTCCGTAACTTGAGAATTGTTCTCATAGCGGAGAAAATCGTGTACGTCCTTGATACAGTGATGCCTGCGCCCGAAGAAGGGGCAAACAAGGATGAGATCGCTCGCTACGTGGAGTACATTGATGACTCCACTCTTGCTTAGTTCTATATGTTGGGCTCTATGACTCCTGAGTTACAGAGACAACATGAAAAGATGGATGCCAGATCCATTCTCCTACATGTCCGCAAATTGTTTAAGGAACAGGGAAGGACTCAGCGATATGAGATATCTAAGAGCCTCTTCCGCGCTAGGATGACTGAGGGGACACCGGTTCAGAACCATGTCCTAAAGATGATTGAGTGGATAGAGAAACTCATAGGTCTAGGAATGGTCCTAGAGGATAACTTGTGTGTGGACATTGTGCTTCAGTCCCTACCAGATTCCTTTTCATAGTTCATAATGAATTTTAATATGAACAAGCTTGAAGTGACTCTCCCGGAGCTTCTCAATATGTTGAGGGAGGCAGAGAGTACTATCAAGAAAGAGAAGCCAATTCTCTACACTGGTGAGACCAAAAGGAAAAGGAAAGCAAAAAGGTCCCTTAAGAAGGGAAAGGGCAAGGTCAAACCAGGTAAAGCAAAGGTTGCTAAGAAAGACCCAACAAAGGACAAAGGTTAGTGCTTCCACTGTGGTAAAGATGGGCACTGGAAGAGAAACTGCAAAGAGTACCTTGCAGAAAGGGCGAAACAAAAGCTTGATGATGCTTCAGGTACATTCATGATCAGTCTCCATTTGTCAGACTCTTATGATAACATATGGGTATTGGATACCGGTAGTGCTTATCATATATGCAATTCATTGCAGGTTCTAGCAAGGCCTAGGAGACTAGAGAGAGGCGAGATGGACCTCAAGATGGGTAATGGAGCAAAAGTTACTATAGTAGCTGTTGGCGAGGTCGCCCTACATCTGCCTAGTGGAGCTTTTATTGCATTAGATGCATGTTATTTTGTTCCTTCTATTATCAAAAACATTATCTCAATTTCATGTTTAACAGTTAGTGGATATATATTTATTTTTGAGAACAATGGTTGTTCGATATTATTAGATGATAAGTTCATCATGAAAGGAACATTACATAATGATTTATTTATATTAGACACCACTCTAAATATCATGAATGTAAATGTGTCCAAAAGGAAACAAGATGAGTTAAACAGTGCATACCTGTGGCATTGTAGGCTAAGTCACATCCATGAAAGAAGAATTCAAAAGTTGCTAAATGATGGATATCTAAATCCATTCGACTATGTGTCATATGCAACTTGTGAGTCTTGCATTCGTGGAAAACTGACCAACTCTCCATTTAGTGGAACTGGAGAGAGAGCCACTGAGTTGTTGGAACTCATACATAGTGATGTATGTGGACCAATGTCAACTCATGCCATTGGAGGTTACTCCTACTTCATTACATTTACTGATGATTTCTCAAGGTATGGATATGTGTACTTAATGAAGTACAAGTCTGAGGCCTTTGAGAAATTCAGAGAGTATAAGAATGAGGTGGAGAACTAGACTGGAAAGAGTATCAAAACTCTTCGATCAGATCGAGGAGGTGAGTACTTAAGTACAGAGTTCACTCAGTTCCTCAAGGACCATGGGATATTATCCCAATGGACACCTCCTTATACACCTCAGCTCAATGATGTCTCTGAAAGGAGAAATCATACATTATTAGATATGGTACGGTCCATGATGAGTTTCGCTGACCTACCCATCTCATTTTGGGGATATGCCCTAGAAACCGCAGCTTACCTTCTGAACAGAGTTCCAACTAAGTCGGTAGTGTCTACACCATATGAGATATGGAAAGGGAAGAAGCCTGATCTTAAGGTTTTTATAATTTGGGGCTGCCTTGCACATGTTAAAAGACACAACCCCGATAAGTTAGAATCAAGGACAGAGCAATGTAAATTTTTGGGATACCACAAGGAAACTTGTGGGTATTATTTCTATCATCTCGAGGACCAAAAGGTCTTTGTAGCTAAGAGAGCAGTGTTCCTTGAGAAGGAACACATTCTTGGCAGAGATAGTGGGAGAATGATAGAATTGAGCGAGGTTGGAGAACCAAGCTCAAGCACCACTCTACAGCCCGAGTCTGTTCAGGTACCTAATACACAAGTTTCAACTTTACGCAGGTCTGATAGAATATCCCATCCTCCTGAGAGATATGTGGGACATATTAGAGGAGAGGATGCAGAGGATATTGATCCTTAGACCTACGAGGAGGCTATTATGAGTATAGACTCCGGGAAGTGGCAAGAAGCCATGAATTCTGAGATGGATTCTATGTACTCCAATAAGGTTTGGAACCTAGTTGATGCGTCCGAAGGTATTGTACCCATCGGTTGCAAGTGGATATTTAAGAAAAAGATTGGAGTAGATGGAAAGGTAGAGACCTATAAAGCAAGGCTAGTGGCTAAAGGGTATCGTCAAAGGTAAGGTGTTGACTATTACGAAACCTTCTCACCCGTAACAATGCTAAAATCCATCATAATTCTATTGGCTATTGCAGCACACTATGATTATGAGATATGGCAGATGGATGTGAAAACCGTATTCCTCAATGGGAACCTCGAGGAGGAGGTGTATATGATACAACCTGAGGGATACGTGTCCAAGAACTGTCCAGATAAGGTGTGTAGGTTACTTAGATCCATTTATGGATTAAAGCAAGCTTCCTTAAGTTGGAACATAAGATTTGATGAGGCAATCAGATCTTATGACTTCGTTAAGAACGAAGATGAGCCTTGTGTATACAGAAAGGTAAGCGGGAGCGCTATCACCTTTTTGGTGTTGTATGTGGATGACATCCTGATTATTGGGATTGACGTAGGAATGCTATCCACAGTAAAGACTTGGTTATCTAGACACTTCTCCATGAAGGACTTAGGGGAAGCATCCTATATTTTGGGGATTAGAATCTATAGAGATAGATCCAAGAGGATGCTTGGCTTGTCCCAGTCCAGGTACATAGAAACCATTGTCAAAAGGTTTAGCATGGAAAATTCCAAGAGATGTCTCATACCGATGAGACATGGGATATCGCTTTCTACGAGTATGTCCCCAAAGACTCCAAAAGAAAGGCAAACATGGATATGATACCTTATGCCTCAGCAATAGGGTCTATCATGTATGCCATGCTATGTACTAGGCCTGATATAGCGCATGCTCTGAGTGTCACGAGCAGGTATCAGGCGGATCCAGGCTTGGAGCACTAGAAAGCAGTAAAGTGTATCCTTAAGTACTTGAGAAGGACTAAGGATCTTTTACTAGTATATGGAGGTAATAGCCTTAAGGTTGAAGGCTACACTGACTCAAGTTTTCAATCTGATGTCGATGATAGCAAGTCGAATTCAGGGTATGTGTACACCTTGAATGGAGGAGCAGTGTGTTGGAAGAGTTCCAAGCAAGATACCACTACTGACTCGACCACAGAGGCGGAGTACATTGCTGCATCAGATGCAGCAAAGGAAGGAGTTTGGGTGAAGAAGTTCATCACAGATTTGGGAGTTGTGCCGGGTAGCGAAGAGCCGATCTCCCTATATTACGACAATAACGGGGCGATTGCTCAAGCAAAGGAACCTAGGTCTCATCAGAAATCTAAGTATGTTCTGAGGAGGTTCCACCTTATTAGAGAGATCGTGACCCGAGGAGATGTAGTAGTGGAAAGAGTTCCATCCGAAGATAACATTACAAATCCACTAACAAAGCCGTTATCTCAGATTTGTTTTGAGCATCAAAGGGGTCTGATGGGGATCAGACACATAGGTGATTGGCTTTAGGTCAAGTGGGAGATTGCTAGTCATAGGTGCCCAGCAAGCCAATCACGTGAGTGATGGCACGTGTGACTTAATATAGAATCTTTTTGCTTATTATATTTTGGCATATATCACTTTATAACTATTGCATAAATGCATACATATATTGTGATGTCCTTGGATTTGTGCAATGGGAATCGGTTCGTGATGTGATCACGATAGTGAGATCGATTCACCTTTAAACACATATCCTAAATAATCCCGGTCATAGGTTACTCGAGAGGGATATCGTGATAACCGGACATACTCGTGTGCTGTATACCCGTCCATATGATGGATGCAGCTGGTCTCATAGCTGCTTGTGTAGGGACACTAGGGATGCCTTATTGTCAGACAGCGATTCCGTAGTCCTAGTGGTGTATCTGGTCCTTAGACTTGAGACACCAAGGATGTCCTGTATTAGTGCTCCACTCTTTGATACCAGACTTATAGGTTTGGCTGTCCCAGATCTAGTACAACTGGTCATTGGGAGTGGTAGTTGACCTTACGAGGGCTATTGAGTGTCGATAGAGGATCATCCACTCTCGGCGTCGTGAGAGGAATATCTCATATGTTCTTGCTCAGACAAATCCCTACCAAAGTCATTCAGATTGAGAGAGAAAGAGTTCTTTGGGAGAATCCGATTAGAGCGAGACTCGAGAAGAAACCATGTGGGTCTGACAACACCATGCTCAATATATGGTCTCTGGTATATTAGATGGATGAGGGACTATAGGTACACGGTAACTGAGGACAGATAGGTCCAATGGATTGGATTCCCCTGTATCGTCTGGGGACTACGGCGTAGTGGCCTAGTACGTCCGTAGTCGATGAGTCGAGTGAATTATTACAGAGATAATAATTCACTGAGTTAGAAGGAGTTCTGACAGGTATGACTCACGGCCAGCTCGATATTGGGCCTAGAGGGTCACACACATATGGTAGGCATTTCGATGAATAGAGGTTCGGATATGAGATATCCGACGGAGCCCTTGTCTTATTAGATGCAGATCTAATACCCACTAGGGGAGGACCCATTAGGGTTTGACAGGGGACCTCTATAAATAGGAGGGATTCAGAGCCCCATGGGCTAGAGAGCTTTTGTTTGCCTTTTCCTATTCTCCTCTCCATCTCCACCTCAGAGTAGGTCTGGAGTTTTGAGGAGCGTCGTCACAACCCTGTTGTGTGGATCACCGCTAGAGAGGAGGACGCTTGACCTCCTTCACCCTCTCCTAAGGATCTGCAAGGAAACAGGGATATACGATCTCCCTAGGTAACACAATCTACTCTATACGCAGTTTCATGTTTCGTGGATTTTTACGTACCAATCTTCGTACAACGATGAACATCTCTTTGGGAATCGGGGATTTTGTTTTTCTTGTTCTTTTGCTGCGCATATGATGTCACCCCCAAGGATTTCCCAACATTATTTATAGTTCCAATAGGAGATAACAAGCCTGGTTTTCCCGATGTGGGACTATGGGACTTGCCAAACTAACAAATCTCCACCTTGGCATGTCCCAACAAAACTTGCTCCACTTTCTTCATAAAAGCCCCAACGGGCAATCACCAACAATGAACACCAACCAAGTCCAAGCACTACTTGAACTTGTAAACTGGAAGAGGCTTCGTAAGCATATCAGTTGGATTGTCCTTCGTATGAATTTTCTGAACAAGGACTTTCCCCTCAGCAATGGTATCCCATTTGCATCCAATAATTTTCTTACCCGAAGGTGGCTTCACAAGATCCCTAGTTCTATTCTGATGAAGAGATTCTATTTCTTCATTCATCGCAATCAACCACTTAGCGGAATTATCACAAAAAATTGCATCTGAGTAAGAAGTAGGCTCACCAACTTCACTTGTTTCTTCTGCAACATACAAAGCATATGCAACCAAATTTGCATATCTTTATGGTGGTCGAATATCTCTCCGTGGTCTATCCTTGGCTGTATAATATTGCTCTTCCTCTGGATCAACTTCATCAGTAGACTTGGGACCATCTACTGGTATTCTTTGAGTAGAAGAGTTTGACTGAAAAGAATCAGACCTACCAATCTCAAGCTCCACCTACTTCTGCGCACTATTATTTGTACAACTAGTAGATTCCTCTTTAGAAGATAACATAGATAATTCATCAAAAGTAACATCTTTACTGATTACAAATTTTGGGGATTTGGGATCAGAACACCATAATCTGTATCCTTTCACCCTAGAAGCATACCCAAGGAAAATACATTTTTTAGCTCGAGGCTCTAATTTTCCTTCATTTATATGCATGTATGCTGGACACCCAAAAATTTTAAAATCAGAATAATCAGCAGGAGTACCTGACCAAACTTCCTCCGGAGTTTTAAACTCAAGTGCTGTAGAAGGAGCGCGGTTGACAACGTAACAGGCCATATTAATCACCTCTGCCCAAAAGTCCTTTGTCAACCCTGCATTTGAGATCATACACCTTGCTCTCTCCAAAAGTGTTCTGTTCATACGTTCGGCCACACCATTTTGCTGAGGCGTCATCCTAACAGTGCGATGCCAAACGATTCCTTCATTTTTTGCAAAATTCATTAAAGTCACATTCACAAAACTCCATGCCATTATCTGTTCAAAG
This sequence comes from Musa schizocarpa, assembly GCA_900464855.2. NCBI lineage: Eukaryota > Viridiplantae > Streptophyta > Magnoliopsida > Zingiberales > Musaceae > Musa > Musa schizocarpa. Next base: position 36,848,689 of record LS990922.1, on the reverse strand, counting down.
CCGCTTAATCTGTTTACCTGTTTGCTTCTCAATCAAAGCCTTCCATTGTTTAAATGTTAGAAAAACATCATTTTTATGCTTCAAAAAATAAACCCAAACTTTCTTGGAATAATCATCAATAAAAGTTAACATATACCTGGCACCACCCTTAGACTGAACATGAGCTGGACCCCAAAGGTCTGAATGAATATAGTCAAGAGTACCTTTCGTTTTGTGAACTGCCGGAGAATTGAAGCTGACTCTTTTCTGCTTTCCAAAAACGCAGTGTTCATAAAAATCCAATCGCCCAGTACTTTGTCCGCAAAGTAGACCCCTTTTGCTCAATATGCTCAAACTTTTTTCACTCATATGACCCAAACGCATATGTCATAATTTGGTGATGTCAGAATCAGACAATGATGATGACGAGACTGCAACTGAACTTGTGACAGTAGTTCCCTACAAAATATACAAGCTACCAGACCTACAAGCTTTCATAACAACAAGGGTATTTCTAGAAACTTTAATAACTCCACCTTCAGCTGTGTATTTACACCCAAGGGCCTCTAGGGTGCCTAAAGAGATGAGATTCTTTTTTAAATCAGGAACATGTCTAACATTAGTGAGCATCCTCACAATACCATCATGCATTTTAATTCGGATTGTTCCTCTACCAACAACATCACATGCTGCATTATTACCCATCAAAACAATTCCACCATTACAAGATTCATATGTGGAAAACAAATCTCTATTAGGACACATGTAATAAGAACAACCAGAATCTAAAATCTATTCATTTTTAAACCTCATCCTGTCATCAATAGCAGAGAAAATATTTCCAACATTCTCATCAGTTGCTACAATAGCTTCAGCGGATTCAATAGTTTTCTCAACAAATTTTTCCTTTTGCTTTAATTTATTTTTCAATTTAAAGCAATCAGATTTAATGTGCCCTATTTTATGACAATATCTGCACTCCAAATTTATATGTCTGGATTTAGATCTAAATTTAGATCTACTACTATCAAATTCCCTTTTATCTGTTCTCCCCCTAACAACTAGACCTTCAGTCTGATTCTCTCTACTTTCTCCAGTGATATCTCTGTCTATCTGCTCCTTAGATTTTAGTGCAGATTTAATTTCCTGATACGAAATTATTTCTTTTCCATAAATCATAGTATCACGGAAATGCTTAAAAGATTAGGGAAGAGAACACAAAAGTAACAGGGCCTTATCCTCATCATCAATTTTTGCATCTATATTCTCCAAATCCATAACCAAAGAATCAAACTTATCAAGATGTGAGAGTATAGATGTACCTTCAATCATCCGAAGCATATACAAACTCTACTTTAAGTAGAGACGATTCTCTACTGTCCTCTTCATATACAAGGCTTTAAGCTTGTCCCACATGCTCTTAGCCGTAGTCTCCATAGCTACCTCCCGTAAAACCTCATCAGAGAGATTTAGAATAATGCTGGATCGTGCCTTCTTATCCATACCCGTAAGATCTTCCTTTGACGTACCATCTGGAATGTTCTCAGCCCCCTGTACTGCCAAATCAACTCCGTCTTGAACCAGAATAGCCTCCATCTTAAGTTGCCAAATGTCGAAGTTGACATTTCTGTCGAATTTCTCGACAACGATCTTTGATATTGTCATTATTGCCAAAAGATCTCGAAACCAGGCTCTGATACCAGTTTGTTAGAGCTAACCCTAGGAAATTTACCAAAGGGTAATTTTGGCAACCCAACAAAGACAATAAAGCGAAAAGAATAAAAGCGACAAGAACACCAGATTTACGTGGTTCGGTCAATTAACCTTGACCTACATCCACGGACGAAAGAGGAGCAAATCACTACTATAAAAGAGACTATTACAAATGCCTTAGGAAGATGTTCCTAGGCCATAAAACACCCAAAAATACTAAACAAGAAAAACCTCAACTATAAGCCCAAACTATTGAACTGAGTATGGACTTAAACCCAAAGCAAACACTTAGGTTTTTCTTGTGGTGCCACTTGTGGTGCATCTGACTTCAAAGCCCAGGCCCTTATTTATAGTTTCAATAGGAGATAACAAGCCTGGTTTTCCCAATGTGGGACTATGGGACTTGCCAAACTAACAGGGAGTATCAGTGCAAGTAAAGAAAACTTTTGATTATGAAGGTATAAAGAATGAAGAGATTATTAAACTCATCACACATACCATTCATGCATTAGTTGACTATTCAAATAATCAAATTATGAAAGTTGAAGGACTTTTAAAACATCAGTCTGTTACTATTTTAATTGATACTAGTGGTACTAACAATCTTATGGATAGCAAAGTTGCTACGTGATTGACCTATCATATTGAACATTACGATAAATTTGATGTAAAGGTTGCTGATTGGAGAATTTTAACTTATGAAAGTAAGTATTCCAAAGTAAAGCTTATTATGCAGGGCTAAGAATTACTCATAGATTTTTTCTTACCGTTCATCGCTATTGAGGCGATCAGCACCGGTGTCCCATACACGTCTCTTATGACTTCCCCACCAAGATCTCTGATTCCTTCTTCTTTGTCAACCGGTGTCAATCCTGATCTGTTGGAGGTCCAATGCTAGCCACTCTTACTATTGGCATAGGAGCGCAACCTAGTTCCGTTTCTCATGCCAACTCCGTTCTACAAGCCGATTCGATTACAGTCGATCATGTGCTAATAGCAAATTTGGACATCCGAGGGTAGTCTGCTAGCAAATATCCTGGGAGTGCAATTGATCGCAGCCACTAGAGATGTTGTTACTCTAGCCCTAGTATCGAAGCAACCTATCGTGGAGTCGAGCCTTTGAGAGGCTGCGATAATCATAAGATGGCTTCTGTTGAATCTCAGATTTTGATGATGAAGTCAATTGTAATTCGTTTGATCTAATCTATATGTTGAGAAAAGTGTGCAGGATTACCTACGATAGCAGTAAGATATAAAGCAGGTGTTGTGTCGGAGTCAGGATCTGTTGAATCTCATATTTTGATGAAGTCAATTGATGGGTTAATTGATCTAATCCATATTATTGAGTTAAGTGTGCAAGATTAATTATGATAGCTTAAAGACATAAAGCAAGTTTACCGGAGTTAAGTTCGATGGGTGTTCGAGAATCCGTCGAAAGTCCGAAGAATCATTGGAAGTGCTGCCGGAACCAATCAAGAAAGAATCAGGGACTTGCCGAAGTTTTTGGAAGTCCGACAAAAAGATCGTTGGAGGTTCGCAGAGATCACTAAGAAGGTTCAGATACTTGCCAAAGACTCATTGAACTTGCCACAAGACCGGGAGCCTGTTGGGAGTTCGCCGGAAGAAATCCGAGGGTGTATCGGAAGTCCATCGGAAGTTTGCCGGAAAGCTTGCCGGAAGGAAACTCGACGTTACCAGTTAAAAATTTGCTTAGGGCTATGTCTTAATTTCGTAGTTTATATATAATTTGGGTTAGGATTAAGGGTTAATCCTATAACCCGGTTAGGGGCCAATTAGGCCCGAGTTTGGACTGGTTTGGGCCAAGTTTGGAGCCCAACCAGTGAGCTGGAACAATCCAAGTAGTGGCATCGTCGGACTGGGCGGTGGCTCCGCCCAGAACCCGAGAGGTCCGACGGTGGCATCGCCAGTACACTGTTAGTGTTAGACACTAACAGGCGGTGCCACCGCCAGCATCGGGAAACTCAAAAGTAATTCAAATTTGGAGCCCAAATTTGAATCCTCTTAGGGCCTATAAATACCTCTCAATTCTCAATAGAGATTACACCTTTTTGAGAAGTTAGAAAGTGAGAAAAAGCTCTAGCAAAGTCTTATTTTCAATAGCTTAAGTGTTCACCTCTCTTTTTCTCTTTGAAAAAAATATGTAAGAGTGTGAACCACTTGTAAGAAGGTTGTAAGAGGGGTATTTGGTCCTTCCTCTTCAAAGTGATTTGCTAGTGGAAGGTGGAAGCCTCATCGAAGAAGGCTTCGAAAGTGGATGTAGGTCATTTGACCGAACCACTATACATCGTGGTGTTCCTTGAATGTGTGAGTGTTTAATTTTCTAAACCATTTCTCTACTTAGCTACAAATTGTTCGATTTTCATCTCTCTACTCTTGACTACCTTTACTCGAGCTATTTTAGCTAAGTTATCCTTCGTCGAATCGAAATCTCTACACATTTATGAAATCAATTTCAAACTTACGAGTTTTAATCCGTTGCACTAATTCACCCCCCCCCCCCCCCCCCCTCTTAGTGCTGCTCCAATCCTAACAATTGGTATCAGAGCAAGGCTCACTCTCATATTTGGTTTAATACCTAAGAGAGATGGCTTACTCCGGCATGCAAGAGGGTCACTCTATTACACGTCCGCCTATGTTTAATGGGTCGGGTTACACGTATTGGAAGACTCGTATGAGGATCTTCCTTATTTCCATGGATTTTGAGCTTTGGAATATTGTCGAAAATAGATTTCAAAAATCTTCTCTTTCGATGAGTGAATGGGATGAATTGGAGAAGAAGGTTTTTGCTTTAAACGCAAAGGCTATGAATGCCTTATTTTGTGCACTTGACAAAAATGAATTTAATCGTGTTTCGATTTGTGATTCGGCTTTTGATATTTGGAGAACTCTTGAGGTCACTCATGAAGGCACTAGTCGAGTGAAAGAGTCCAAAATCAAAATTCTTATGCATTCTTACGAACTTTTTCGGATGAAACCAAGTGAGTCCATCAGAAATATGTACACCCATTTCACGGATGTCATCAATGGACTCAAAGCTCTTGGTAAAGATTTTTCTAACTTTGAACTAGTAACTAAAATTTTAAGATCCCTTCCAAAGAGTTGAGATCCAAAAGTTACGACTATTCAAGAGGCCAAGGACCTTAAAACATTTCCTCTCGAAGAACTTATTAGGTCTCTAATAACCTACGAAATGATGTGCCATGATTATGAAGAGCTCGAGAACCCCCTTCTAAAAAACGGGAAGGATATGACACTTAGAATATAAGAAGACCACTTGAAAGGAATATTAAGTTATGAGGATAGTGATGATGACATTGCACTTTTAACTCGAAATTTTAAAAAATTTATAAGAAAGAACAAATTTAAAAATGACACCAAAAATAAACTTGAACATAAAAAGGACCAAGTAATATGCTACGAATGCAAGAAGCCGAGGCACTTCAAAGATGAATGCCCCCAAGTCAAAAAGAAGCAACCGAAGAAGAATGCTGTAAAAGTGACTTGGGATGACTCAAGTGATTCCGAGAATGAAGAAGCTAGCAATAAAGAGGAGGCAAACTTCGCACTAATGACTTTAGGAGGAGAGGTATGTGATTTAATTAATAAAGATTTATCTTTCGATGAACTTTCTATCGCTTTTCATAAATTATTTGATGAGTGTAGAACTATTAGTAAGAAGTTTAATCTATTAAAGAAAGAGCATGCCTTACTACAAAATAAGCTTGATAGTCTTCAAACTCCTTCATGCTTTTAAGTGTGAACACTTAGAAGCAATAAAAAATAAGAATTTGCTACTTAAGAAGACTTTAAATAAGTTTAAGGTTGGTAGCAAAGGCTTGAACAGGATCCTTGCAAATAAGGGTCACGTCGCAAATAGAAGTGGAATTGATTTTGTGAGAGGATCTCACCAAAATCCTACCACATTTATTAAAGGACCCATATTACATGTTTCACCTCATTTGAAATGTAACTTTTATTATAAATCCGAACATATTGTTTACAAATGTCCATTTAAGAAAATTAGTCCACATAAGTTGATATGGGTTCATGAAGGAACTATAAATAATTCAATGAGGAATGATAAAATTAGTAGATTAATTTTTGAGGCACCCAAAATCAAATGGGTATCTAAAAACTATCCTCTTTTGTAGACAAACTCACAAGCTAGGAGCAAGAGATGATATCTTGATAGTGGATGCTCAAGGCACATGACTAGAGATCCATCTCATTTCTCTATGCTCACTAGCAAAAAAGAAGGGTATGTTACCTTCGGAGACAACAACAAAGGTAAAATCATTGGCAAGGGAACCATAGGTAATAAATTAAGTTTTTCAATTGATGATGTGTTGCTAGTTGATGGATTAAAACATAATCTCTTAAGAATTAGTCAATTATACGATAAAGGTTACATCGTTAGATTTGAATCTAATGTGTGCATTATTGAAAAACCAAATAATAACATATCAATGATTGCCTTAAGCCAAAATAATGTCTACACTATCAACCTTGATGAATTTAGTAATGAAATGTGCTTTTCCACTTTAAATGATGATACTTGGCCTTGGCATAGGAGATTAGGCCATGCAAGTATGAAACTAATACCTAAGATTTCATCTAGAGAGTTAGTACGAGGGATTCCCAATATAAAGTTTGTTAAGGACAAAGTGTGTGATGCTTGTCAACTAGGAAAATAAATAAAAACTAGTTTCAAACCAAAAAATCAAATTAGTACCACTAGACCATTACAATTGATCCATTTGGACTTATTTGGACCAATTGACATAATGAGTCTAGGAGGAAGCAAATATGCCTTCGTAATTGTAGATGACTATAGTAGATACACTTGAACCTATTTCTTGGCTCACAAAAGTGATTGTTTCAAATGTTTCTCTAAATTTTGTAAACTTACTCAAAACGAAAAAGGCTTCATGATTTCATCAATTCAGAGTGATCACAGTGGCGACTTTCAAAACCATGACTTCCAAAGTTTTTATGAATCTAATGGATATAACCACAACTTCTCCACTCCGAGAAATCCTCAACAAAATGGGGTAGTTGAAAGAAAAAATAAAAAATTTTCAAGAAATGACAAGAAACATGTTAAATGAACACAGTCTACCTTAGTATTTTTGGGCCGAAGTCGTTAATATGGCTTGCTATATCATGAATAGGGTTCTAATAAGACCATCTCTATCAAAAACTTCCTATGAATTATGAAATAATAAAAAACCAAATGTTTCTTATTTTAAAGTTTTCGGTTGCAAATGCTTTATTTTGAATGAAAAGGATGGCTTAGGAAAATTTGATGCTAAATCTGATGAAGGCATCTTTCTTGGTTACTCTTTTGTTTCTAAGGCTTTTCGTGTTTTTAACAAAAGAATCTTAGTTATAGAAGAGTCTATTCATGTAGTTTTTAATGAAATTTTCAAGTTAAAGAAAAATAATTTTGATGATGATCTTAGTTTTGATAATTTGAATTTAAATGAACCCCCTCCTTAAAATAGCAACTTAGATGCATCTTCTTCCAAAATTTCCTTACCCAAGGAATGGAAGTATGTAGATGCTCATCCGAAGGAGCTAATTATACGAGATACATCAAAAGGGGTTCAAACTCGTTCTTCCTTTAAGAATTTTTGTGATAACGCCGCCTTCCTTTCTCAAATTAAACCTAAATACATTAACAAAGCCTTGAAAGATGATTCATGAGTTATTGCAATGCAAGAAGAATTGAACCAATTTGAGAGGAATGAGGTATAGAAGCTTGTTCCTAGACCGAGTGACCATTTAGTCATTGGTACTAAATGGATCTTTAGAAACAAGCAAGATGAATGCGGTATCATGGTTAGAAATAAGGTTAGACTAGTGGCCAAAGGTTTCAACTAAGAAGAAGGTATCGACTACGAAAAGACCTTCGCTCCTGTGGCAAGATTAGAAGCCATTAGGATGCTCCTTGCCTATGCTAGTAGTAATGATTTTAAACTACTTCAAATGGATGTCAAAATGCTTTCTTGAATGGTTTTATTGCCGAAGAAGTGTATGTTGAATAACCTCCCGGATTTAAAAATTATCTTCTTCCTAATCATGTATTTAAATTGACTAAGGCTCTCTATGGCTTAAAACAAGCTTTTAGAGCTTGGTATGAAAGGCTTAGTTTCTTTCTTATTTTAAATAATTTTACAAAAGGCAAGGTTGATACTATATTGTTTATTAAACATTTTGAAAATAATTTTCTTATTGTTCAAATTTATGTTGACGATATTATTTTTGGTTCTTCGGATGAATCACTATATGAATCATTTGCCAAGTGTACGAGTCATGAATTTGAAATAAGCCTAATGAGAGAATTAACCTTCTTTTTAGGATTATAAATTAAACAACTTAGTAATCGTATATTTCTTAATCAATCTAAATATACATTAGAATTGTTAAAACGATTTAACAATGATAGTTCAAAAGCTATAAACACTCCTATGAGTACTTCCACTAAGTTAGACATGGATGAAAGTGGCGAAAGCTTTAATAAAAAAATAAATAGGGGAATGATTGGTAGCACCCTCATGTATGGATAGTAGGGATCAATCACAAAGCCTCCCCACTCTTGAAAGTCTATGTCTTCGGTCATAGCTCTCTCCTTGATACGATTTCTTCGGGCTCGATTGTTAGCCCAAACTGAGTATAATAAAGAGAGTCCAAAATTTATCCTCTATTCGCATTTCAAAGGCTTCGAATTTAGCATTGATTGCTGATAGAGCCCCAGAGGAATTCTATGTAGATTGAACTTTGAGGGGGATCAACCCTTGGAACACTATAGGGGTTCCACCCTCCTAGAAGTTGGCCAAATGGATTCAATTGTAGATGAATCTTATTCTCAAAGAGATAGAGGATATATGCTTATATAGGGTTCCAAACCCTAGCCCTAGGGGTTGCTTCCTAAGTGAGTTACCCCTTTTGCCCTTAACCCTAACCAACCAGCCCAGTAAAATGGGGGCGACGGCTAAGAAGCCCAAAAGCTCAAATATAAACCCTAGCCACTATTCTTTATAGGATAGAGGCGACTAGGTGGGGTTTATTACAATCTCACAGGGTGTTTATTAGCCACTTCTTGGTTAAGTAGGACCCAACCCTACTAGGGTCCTATCATTTCTCTAACCTATTTTCTCTTTTATATGTCTTTAAGGGACCATAAGAGATTTTAGAGAGGTTGACACTTTGCGAATAGACACACAAGGGTGCAGCATAACCTAGAAAAAACCAGCTAAGTTTGTGATATAACATAGCCCATTGGCTTTGAGACAAAAATAAAAAAATGGATGCAGGCAACTCGGGCAGAGATGACCCTCTCCTTCACTCAAGTCATGGATGTCAGGAAACCTGACCCCCTCCTCTGCTCGAGGCATGGTAGTCAAGAAACCTGACCCCCTCCTTTGCCCGAGGCATGATAATTGGGATGAAACGATCCCCTACTATGCCCAAGGTGCAACGATCGAGAAACCCAACTAGGTCAGGAAGAAATGACTCCCTCCTCCACCCGAGGTGCAACGGTCTGGAAACCAAACTAGGTTAATAAGAAATGACTCCCTCTTGCACTCGAGGTGTGGCGGTTAGGAAACTTGACTAAGTTAGGAAGTGACAGGCCTCATCCATTCGAAGTGGGCCTCTTGCTGATGGGAGAGGTAGGTCAGCATTGGACCATTGCTAGCAATGCTCGCACCCCTCGACTAGGGAGGTCGGGGAACCGATCCCCATCATTGCCAACATCCATGCTCAAAGGAGGGTTGAGTTCATATCGATAAGGATTGATCTACTACTAAGGAAGGCTTGTTAGCAAGGGATGGCCCCTTACTGAAGGACAGAGGTCATCAATTTAAGGCATAGGTTGAGCGTCCCTCAATCCTGTAAGCATTTGTTTAATGCACGAAGTCTGAGACCAATCGAGGAGGTATAAGCTTAATGTGTTAGATGAGCTACACACCATACTTCAAATCCTTCTTATGAGAGCCCTAGAAGCATGCCTTGGGAGGGGAGGAGGGGGTGGAGAATGATAAGGAATGCATCGTCAATCAATTGTCACCTGATATGTGGTTTCCACATAGTGACTAGAGTGGAAAGAGAAGACAAAAGTCATGCTCCACCTACCCACATGAACAAAGGTCCAAGATAAACGATTATGAGCCATCCCTCCCTATTGTCCATGTGAATAAAAGGCCAAATGAGAGGTTGTTGGAGGTAGTTAAATGTTGCCCTTGCTAAATATTTCATGAAATATTTTACCTTTTTATAACCAGGTATGGAAGCTCATCTTCTATACTATGGAAAGTGGATCACTTTTTGCCCACTTGTGTCTAGGCTCATCTATATCAAGTTACTAACTTGAATATCGGGGGGACCGAATCGAAAAACTTCTCCCAACCTCGATCTTTATATAGATGGCATCTTAGGAGTTCGACATTTTCATCTCGGAGGCATCTTGGACTATCTTGCACACGTAGGTCCGGATCACATTGGGCTGACCAAGATATCAACGACTTCTGGTAAGTGATTCTAAGAATTATATATATAATTTTAATGTATATTTCTTATATGAGTTAGAAAAATATAAAGGATTCTCATGATGATGTTAGTTTTAATAGTCTAAGATCTACGTAAATATTCGAACCACTCTCGTTTGCCTGTTTTAGAAAGAATGATATATATGTTAGTGACTTGTGTAATTTAATTGGTTTGTGAAATATTTAATTATTCAGAAATCATTCGATATATTATGTATGTTTGCAACAAATGAAAAAGTCAGTTTGTCTTTTAAATATTATTTGAAATAATTATTGACTTATAGCTTATTTTATATTTTAAAATATTATAAAATCTTTTACAAAATTAATTTTGAAAAAAAGCCATATGAGTTTGTGAAATGGTTTATAAAAATATATTCAAAAGTTTGACATATGATACATGATATCTTAGTTGTCTCTTTAGTTTGATTATGATTTGGATCCAACCAATAGGAGTTAGAAATTTATGTTTGTTCAGAAACTAGTTTATTTTGAGCTCTGACATAGGATAAATGTGTTATCTAGGGATCAAATAGGATTCTGGGCCCTTTCATGGGGATATAGTATGGTGTAGCTGTCACTACTAAAACAACATCATATGTAACCTTAGTTATGTATATATTACTCTTAAAAAAAACATGTTCAAAATCTATAGCTTTGAAAAAAAATTAATTGAAAGTTATTCTATTATAAGCATATGGTTTGCACAACCTATGAAGCTCAATTTTGGTTAGCTTATGTTATGATTTTTTATGAATAAAAAGAATTATCTATTATGTATTTGGAGTAAATATTGATTGAAAAATAATTTAAAAGTTTTGATAAGAAGATATATATTCTTGTATCAGTTTTGTTGGTTCGTGAGTTGTCAATGCTTACTGAGCTATTGTTTGCTCATGCTCCTGTTACTTAAATTTTTTGATATCGAGGAACAAGTCATATGTGAACCATTGAGTTATGGATAAATTCATTGAATATGTTGTAGATATATGAAATAAGTGATAAAGTTTCATTAAGTGCGTAAATTTGGGATGATAAATGATTTGTACAGTTGGCCTCACTATTCTCGTAAGAAAGCTTCTATGGATTGCGGCGTTGTATCGCTTCTGGTTTTCCGCTGGGGGCATTACATTGATATCATGAACAGAGAAGCATGCAGGATGCGGAGATGACGAGAGAAAAGAAATTGCAAGGTACTTGCATTAGATGCTTTGAGAACAATTACAAAGACAGACACAAAGTAGAAACAAAAAACAAAGTATCCTTTTAGTTCACTCTTCATTTTTTGATTTACATCAATATAAGACTGTACTTTTAGTTCTCTCCTCATCTTTCACACAACACTATTCTTTTATTTATTTATTTTTTTTATCTTATACATGTGAATATTTTTTTACAAAGAGCTCCTTAGACCACCAACAGGACCAGTTGATCGACCACTTGCAGATCCAGTATCAGTTTTATCTCAATAGTTTCTCGGGTTGCCATCTCTGCCTCGAAAATGGCTTCTGTTCCCGTGCTGTCTTGCTCCTGCACTCAGGTGCCCATCCCCTCTACCAGGTGGAAATCTTCCTCTGTTATCATTAACTGCAGAACAGAAAGCGTGAGCACAAAACCCTGGATGACAATGGTTTACTTGATTTCTTGCAGTGATATTATGCTGAAATATAAACAGGTAAATCTCATTTGTAAATTGGTGAATTATCATCCTCTGAAGTGATACAAGGGCAACTTATATCATCATAATGTAACAGTTACCTCCTGAACCAAATATTTTCTTTTGCTCGATGTAGACTTGACGGCCAGATATAATTATGGGAGAAGCCTGAAATATGAACACAATATCAGGGAATCAAAGTAGCAAGTGGCAATACGTAAGCACAGTATACGAGATTAACCTTTATCGCATTTCGGGCGGAATCGGCCATCTCGAACTCTACGAAGCCATAACAAGAAGGACGTTCCTGGCACTAAAAGTGCACTCTTACATCATCAAATATGAAGAACGATAAGAGTGTTCAGAAAGCTACAGAAGATGATAGGAGAGACGAACCTTAGTGGTTCTGACTTGGATGCCACCAGGCTTGATAGGACCAAACCTCTTGAAGTGCTCCTCGAGAAGAGCCGGTGTTGCACCGAAGGGTATGTTTTTAATGCACACTGATGTGTTGTTTCCAGCAGCACCAGAAGTGGAGATCGGCGTATCAGATGTTGGCGTAGGGACTGCTTTAGATGCCGCTGCAGCTGATTCCTTCACAGCGCCACCTTTCTTAGGTTTCATCTGCGTCCATCATGACATTTGTTGATTTCGAATATGAATCCTTTTAACACAGAGGAAAAGACTTCGCATCAAATCGAGATTAAGCACTTACTACTTCAGCATATGTCCTTTTGTACATCTGTTGAACAAGAGTTGTATCAACCCGACAGCCATCAGAAGCTACATCAAGCACCTCATTGCTCGATTCTCTCTCTGGCACAGTCGAGTTCTCGCCATTGTTCACGGAATCACATATCTCATTGCCCGGTTCTTTCTCTTGGACAGTCCAGCTCTCGCCATTGCTCATAGAATCACAGACTTCATATGCTGTAGCAATCACATGATCGATGGGCATTGGCACAGTTTCTTCTCGATCTATAGAACAAGCGATAAAAGATTAAATGGGGCCAACAAAAAGAACGATACACTTCAGGTGCTGAGCCACACGAAGGGAAACGTACCATTGGCAGAGCCCTCGTCGTCGATATCTCCCGCATACCGTAGTATGTCATTGAGCACAAAGTATCCCGTCTCCTGGGGAGCAAGGAAGAAGACCTGGAAGAAGCCCCTCTGGACATCGTCCTCCCTGATGAGACGCCCTGTCACGTGGACCAACACCCCACCATTGTGCGAGTCCTGGCTGTCCACCTTCCTTATATCTGGTACGCCCAATCTGGTGGCCATTATCTTCTCCTTGATTCCCTATTTTCCATCAATTTAGCAAATTAAAGATCTCGTTTTTCTCAAAATGAAAACAATTTTTTTCCTTCCTACCAATCTGCATCAGAATCGTTTTCCCCTCTTTTATACTGAGATTTCGAGTACTCACATCGATGGTGGTGACCGATGTCACGTCGCCACGGTCATCAGGACGGCCAAGCTTGCTGCTTTCCTTGTAGAACTGGTGAACCATCTCCGGATGATGCCGAAGGACATAATAGTATTGCTCAATGAATGCTTTCCCAACCTAAACGCACAGATTTGACATCGTAAGCCAGGAAACACACAACTAGTTTCTCCAATCGAAAGAAGTACAACGCCGAAGAAAGAGAGACTCGTCACCACTTCGGCAGAAGGTTGTCGGTTCGCCATCTCAACACAGGAAAACTATCTTTCAAAAGAGAGAACCGATGGAGATGGACTCCGGGGTTTGACAGGCGATGCTGAAGGTGAGAAGGCGAGGAAGGGCAGGGAGCAAGAGAAGAGTGTGGCAGCGAATTGTTTGCCATTGCAGGGAGGCATGAAGCCCTCTTTATAGACCTCGGGTGTGTGGGTGTGTGGGTGTGCGGGATGTCCTCTTTTCGTTGTCACATCCGGATTCGAATTCGGATTGGGATTGGGATTCGGATATCGACAAGGGCGAGATTTCCTGCCCGGGTCACAACAAGGTTCAGGAGGTCACTAGCAACAAGATTTACAACAAGATTCTCGAGGTCACTAGCAATTCAAGTGGGTTTCACGTAAATAAGGAATCTGAATCCAACTAGCAATGGGAATGGGAATCTAACGTGGAATCCAAATTCGAAAGCCGAACGCTTTTTTTTTTTCAATTTTTTTTTTAAATCTAATTCCACTGAGTCGGCTCGATCTCAGACTTGAAAACATGATCCTCACTATACAAGATTAAAAATGAAAATAAATTTTTAACATAATTATCAAATACAAGAATGTACGGGCCATCTTATCTTTGGTTTTATTTATTAATTATATTGGATATTAATATAGGAGTAGAAGATGTGGCCAACGTCCCAGCATCACATGACCAACACTACAATATTACACAGGTTAATATTTCTACATCATATGATCATACCTTAATGTCATACTAATTAATGGTCAACACCACAATACCACATGAGTCGACGATCGATACCTCAATGCCATGAGTCAATGGCTGATACCTTAATATCAGACCGGAGGAATCAACATCATGTGGCCAACATCTCATTGCCACACATTCAACATGTGGTTGACACAACAACAAGGTTGAGTGAGTCAACGAGGCATTACTATTTCCCATATTAGACATGACACCAACGTGATTGAATCTAGGATAAACTCACAATCACTCTTCGTAATCTGTGTCAATCAGGAGAACAATGGTGTAGAGAGTCTACTATAAAAAGGCTCTTAGGTGTATTCATTGGACACTAGAATATCACTCACAAACTTCATTAGAATCCTTTAAACTCTAAACTAAATTAAGTATCATAGGAGCATTTGCAGGAATGGAATGGAATAAGGCCTCGTTTAGCTCTGAATCAATTTTCTAGACTAAATTAATTTTCTAGGGTTTGACACTTTCAAGATTTTACTGAGATAGGAGTGGAATAAGGCCTCGTTTAGCTCTGAATCAACATCCACCTCAAGTGCCGGTCTCAACTCCGTGCCTCGGAGTCAGTATTTGATAAATGCAGGCTTACTTGAGTAAGACACCATAGATGATGCTAGTGGTCGATTAGTTGTTAGAGGTGTGGTAGGAGCTTCCCCACTCTCGGTCAGAGACTAATCTTGTTGAACATTAGATTTTGATGATGAAATCGATTGATGAGTTTACTATTTAATCTATATTTTTTAGAAAAGTAATGTAGGACTAACTTTGATCAGAAAAGATAAAAAAAAATTAAAGTAAGAAGAATCAAATGTTAGCCTAAGTTAGAAATCAGGCATCGGGCCAGAAGAATCGAACGTTGCGCTAAGATTGGATGTTGCGAGAGTCGATATACTGATGGATGGGGTGATACGTTGCAGGTTCGGATGATGCGCCGAAAGTGTTGAATCTCGGATTTTGATGATGAAACTAATTGATAGTGTTTATAATTTAATATGTATTTTGAGTTACGTAAGATGTTTCGATCAGGAAGAAACAATTAAAGCAGGAATAATCATGTTGGGGCGGAGAAAAACATGTCAGAAGATTGGACGTCGTGCCGGAGGATCAATGACATGCCGAACAATATGATTCATGCTTAGTAATAATTATCTAGATCGAAGTGTGTTTTATATGTGTAGGATTTATTGAATCTCGATTTTGATGATGAAACCAATTGATAAGTGTCTATGATTTGATCTGTGTTTTGAGTGACGCAGGATGCTTCGATCAGGGAGAGACAATTAAAGTAGGAAGAATCATGTTGGGTCGGAGGAAAATATGTCAGAAGATTGGACATCGGGCCGGAGGATCGGTTGACATATTGACAAAAGGCTTCGGGCCATGGATTCGGGCATCGGGCCAAGAAGAGTGGATATTACGCTAAAGATATCGGAGTTGCGGAGGTCAACTGGCCGATTGGGTAATAGGCCGCAAGAGAGGACGATGTACCGAAGAATCGAACGAAGCATCGATGGACCAATGACATGCTAGACAACATGATTCATGCTTAGTAATAATTGTCTAGATCAAAGTATGTTTTTGTGTATGGAGGATTAACTACGATAGTAAGGCATAAAGCAAAATAAAGTTCCGGAGTCAAGAATGTGATTTTATTGGGAGTTCGAGAGTTCATCAGAAGTTCTGTCGGAACCAACCAAGAAGTCCAGGAGCTTACCAAAGAAGCTCATCAGAACTCACCAAGAAGATCGTCGTGAAGTCCAGGAGCTTGTCGGTAGTCCACCGGAACATTACCGAAAGATCGTCGGAAGTTCGCCGGAAGAAATCAGACTTATCTTGCTTAGAATATGTCTTAGGAATCATAGTTAGCACATAATTAGAGTTGGAATTGGGAGGTGATCCCATCAACTCTGTTAGGAGTCAACTGGGCCCGAAGTTGGGCTGGTTTGGGCTAGATTCAATGCCCAACCAGGGTGCTGAAACCTTGGCCGGTGGTACTGCCAGTACCTAGGAAACCTGGGATGAGACCTTTTTAGGCTCCAAGTTTGAATCAACTTGAAGCTTATAAATACCTCTCTCATCCTTAGTTAACACACACAAGCACAGAGAATTTAAAGAGAGAAAAACGCTATTGTAATCTCTTGTGAGAATCCTCCTATTCTAGTTTAAGTGTTAGAATAGTTTAAGAGAGGAGTGAGTGCTTGTAAGGGTTATCTCCTAAACCCATGAAAAAGAGAAAATGCTATTAAAGAGGTGGTTGGTCTTCACATATTGAAGGAAGGCCATTAGTAGATGTTGGAGATTTCGTCGAAGGAGGAATCCGAAAGTAGATGTAGGTCACGTTGACCGATCAACTCTAAATCCTAGTTTGCTTTTCAATTTGTGCAAGTTTTATTACTATAAGCTATATTACCCTCTTACTACCTTCTCTACACTCATGTATACTTTCAAGTTAAACTCCTTACGAAACGATTTTCGTCGGAGTCAGTTTTAATCGAAACGTAGACTTTTGAAATCGTGAAAGTTTTTCGCGGTACTAATTCACCCCCCCTCTTAGTGCCACTCTTGATCCTAACAGGATTAACTACGATAGCAAAATATAAAGCAAAATGAAGTCCCAAAGTCGACAACGAGATTTTGTTGGGAGTTCGAGAGTTCATCGGAAGTCCAAACGTTCGTCGAAAGTTCTACCGGAACCAACCGAGAAGTCTAGGAGCTTACCAAAGAAGCTCGTCGGAACTCACCAAGAAGATTGTCGTGAAGTCCAAGAGCTTATTGGAAGTATGTTGGAATATTGCTGAGAGATCATCGAAAGTTTGTCAGAAGATCACTGGTAGCTCGCTAGAAAGAAACCCAGACTTACAGACTTATTTAGCTTAGTAAATATCTTAAAATTTATAGTTAGCATATAATTGAGATTAAAATTGAGCCAATCCAATTAGGAGATAGTTGAACTCAAGTTTGGGCTATGTTGGGCCAAGAGAAAGACCCAAATAGTGACCAAACAAGTGAAACCATTATGGCACAATCTCCGAGACTATGTCAGGCGGTGGTACCGTTAGTTTGGGCAGTGGTACTGCCTAGTCACAATCTTCTAGGCGATGGTACCGCCAGACTGAATGGTGGTACCAACCAGTGTTAGGCAGCAAGCGATGGTACCGCCCAATGCAGGCGGTGGTACTGCCCGTACCTTGAAATTTCAGGGGATTTAGATTTTGGCTCCATTTTTGAAGCCATTTGGGGTCTATAAATACCCTAGCTATTTCTGCATGGATAAGCAAGAAAACTGAACAAAAACTCTGTGTTTCTAGAGTTGAAAACCCTTGTAAAGTATAGAGTTCGTCCTCCTAAAGTTTAGAGATCATTCAAAGGGAGAGTGTGAGGGAAGCTTTGTAAAAAGGGGGTTGATCTTTACCTATTAAAGGAAATATTCTTTACCTATTAAAGGAAGATTGGTCTTAGAGGAAATGTTCTTTACCTATTAAAGGAACCTTTACACTCTCCCTTAGAGACTATTCTAAGGGAGAGTGTAAAGGTTCTCTCCTAAGCCTGCAAAAGAAGAATAGAGCTATAAGAATGAGGTTGATCTTTGTCTATTAAAGGAAGATCGTTAGTAGACGCCGATGGGCTCGATGAAAGAGGAATCGGTGGAGTGGATATAGGTCACGACGATCGAACCACTATAACTCAGTTTGTATTTACTTTTTGCAATTTACATTTACTACAAACTGCCATTCTTTACTTGCTTTAATCCACTACACTCTTTCAAAACTTTTGGTCATAAATCTAGCCTTGTTTTGAACCATGATACCTTGTATATCTTGCTTATTCCTAAAGACCCATTTAGTACCAATTATAAGATTATCACTGTTGGGAAATCATCGGGGGGCGACATCATATGCGCAGCGGAAGAACAAGAAAACAAAAATCCCCGATTCCCAAAAAGATGTTCGTCGTCGTGCGAAGATTGGTGCGTAAAAATCCGCAAAACACAAAACTGCGTATAGAGATTGTGTTACCTAGGGAGATCGTATATCCCTGTTTCCTTGCAGATCCTTAGGAGAGGGTGAAGGAGGTCAAGCGTCCTCCTCTCTAGCGGTGATCCACACAGGCAGGGTTGCGGCGACCCTCCTCAAAACTCCAGCCCTCGAGGTGGGAGAGGGAGAGGAGAATAGGAAAGGCAAGCAAAGACTCTAGCATATGAGGCTGTGAATCCCCTCCTATTTATAGAGATCCGTGTCAAACCCTAATGGG
The DNA here is from genome assembly GCA_900464855.2 of Musa schizocarpa. Taxonomy (NCBI): domain Eukaryota; kingdom Viridiplantae; phylum Streptophyta; class Magnoliopsida; order Zingiberales; family Musaceae; genus Musa; species Musa schizocarpa. The sequence goes on along the minus strand of LS990922.1, from coordinate 36,830,082 downwards.
TCCTTCCCTAGTGGGTATTGGATCTGCATCCAATAAGACAAGGGCTCCGTCGGATATCTCATATCCAAACCTCTACTCATCGCAATGCCTACCATATGTGTGTGACCCTCTAGGCCCAATATCATCGAGGCTGGCCGTGAGTCATACTTGTCGAGAACTCCTTCTAACTTCGGTGAATTATTATCTTTGTAATAATTCACTCGACTCATCGACTTCTGGACGTACTAGGCCACTATGTCGTAGTCCCAGACGATCTGAGGGGAATCCAATCCATTGGACTGTCGTCGTCTCGTTACCATGTACCTATAGTCCCTCATCCATCTAATATCCCGAGACCGTATATCGAGCATGGTGTTATCGTGACCCATATGATTTCTACCGAGTCTCGCTCTAATCGGATTCTCCAGGAGAACTCTTTTCTCTCTCAACCGAATGACCACGGCCAGGATTTTGTGCGAGCAAGAACACATGGGATATTCCTCTCATGACGCCGAGAGTGGATGATCCTCTGTCGACACTCAAAAGCCCTCGAAAAGGTCGACTACCACTCCCAATGACCATTTGTACTAGATTTTGGGACAGCCAAACCTATAAGTGCGGTATCAAAGAGTGGAGCACTCATCTGAGGACATCCTTGGTGTCTCAAGTCTAAGGACCAGATACACCACTAGGACTACTGGAATCATTTGTCTAACAATAAGGCATCATCAACCATCCAAGATTCCGTAAGCGGATCAATCAGTGAACTCATTCTCCAATGAGCACTGCATCTTTGTATCCCTAGTGTCCCTACACGAAAGCGACTATGAGACCATTTGCATCCATCATATGGACGGGTATCTGACACACCGGTCTATCCGGTTATCACGATGTCCTCTCGAGTAACCTATGGCGGGATTATTTAGGATATGTGTTTAAAGGTGAATCGATCTCATTATCGTGATCTCATCACGATCCGATTCCCATTGCACAAATCCAAGGACATCACAATATATATATATATGCATTTATGCAATAGTTATAAAGTGATATACGCCAAAATATAATAAGCAAAAGATTCGTATCAAGTCACACGTGCCATCACTCCGTGATTGGCTTTGTTGGGCACCTATGACTAGCAATCTCCTACTTGACCTAAAGCCAATCACCTATGTAATGCGATCTCCATCGGACCCTGTGACGCTTCAAAGACAAAATGAGACAACGGCTTTGTTAGTGGATCTGCAATGTTATCTTGGATTGAACTCTTTCCATTTGCTACATCTCCTCGGGTTACGATCTCTCTTATAAGCTGGAACCTCCTCGGAACACTTCCGATGAGACCGGGTTCCCTTATTTGAGTAATCACCCCATAGTTGTCGCAATATAAGGAAGTCGACTTGTCGCTATCTGTATCGACTCCCAAATCTGTGATGAACTTCTTCACCCGGACTCCCTCTTTTGCTGCATCCGATGCAGCAATGTACTCCGCCTACTCGTGGTCGAAGTCAAGAAGTGGTATCTTGCTTGGAACTCTTCAAAGACCTCTGCTCTCCTCCATTCAAGGTGTACACATACCTTGAATTGACTTTGCTATCATCGACATCGGTGAAAACTTGAGTCGGTGTAGCCTTCAACCTTAAGGCTATTACCTCCATATACTAGTAAAAGATCCTTAGTCCTTCTCAAGTACTTAAGGATACACTTTTCTTGCTTTCAATGTTCCAAGCACTGGATCCACCTGACACCGCCGTGACTTTTGAGCATGTGCTATATCAGGCCTAGTACATAGCATGGCATACATGATAGACCCTATTGCTGAGGCATAAGGTATCATATCCATGTTCGCCCTTTCTTTTGGAGTCTTTGGGGACATATTCGTAGAAAAGCGATATCCCATGTCTCATCGGTATGAGACCTCTCTTGGAATTTTCCATGCCAAACCTTTTGACAATAGTTTCTATGTACCTGGACTAGGACAAGCCAAGCATCCTCTTGGATCTATCTCTATAGATTCTAATCCCCAAGATATAAGATGCTTCCCCTAAGTCCTTCATGGAGAAGTGTCTAGATAACCAAGCCTTTCTTGTGGATGACATTCCTATGTCATTCCCAATGATGAGGATGTCATCCACATATAACAAAAAAAGGTGATAAGCTCCCACTTACCTTTTCTGTATACACAAGGCTCATCTTCGTTCTTAACGAAGTCATAAGATCTGATTGCCTCATCAAATCTTATGTTCCAACTTCGGGAAGCTTGCTTTAGTTCATAAATGGATCTAAGCAACCTACACACATTATCTGGGCAGTTCTTGGACACGAATCCCTCAGATTGCATCATATACACCTCCTCTTCGAGGTTCCCGTTGAGGAATGCGGTTTTCACATCCATCTGCCAGATCTCATAATCATAGTGTGTTGCAATAGCCAATAGAATTCTGATGGATTTTAGCATTGCTCTGGGTGAGAAAGTTTAGGTCAGTAGTCAACACCTTGCCTTTGACGATACCCCTTAGCCACTAGCCTTGCTTTATAGGTCTCTACCTTTCCATCTACTCGATCTTTTTTCTTAAAGATCCACTTGCAACCGATGGGTACAATACCTTCAAGCATCAACTAGGTTCCAAACCTTATTGGAGTACATAGAATCCATCTCGAGAATTCATGGCTTCTTTCCACTTCCGGAGTCTATACTCATAATAGCCTCCTCGTAGGTCCGAGGATCAATATCCTCTACATCCTCTGCTCTAATATGTCCCCCATATCTCTCGGGGGAGGATGGGATACTTTATCGGACTGCGTAAAGTTGATACTTGTGTATTAAGTACACGAACAGGACTTCGGGGCGTAGAGTGGTGCTTGAGCTTGGTTCTCCAACCTCGCTCAATTCTATCATTCTCCCACTGTCTCCGTCAAGAATGTGTTCCTTCTCAAGGAACACTGCTCTCTTTCTTCAAAGACCTTTTGGTCCTCGAGATGATAGAAATAATACCCACAAGTTTCCTTGGGGTATCCCACAAATTTGCATCGCTTCTGTCCTTGATTCTAACTTCGGGGGTTGTGTCTTCTAACATGGGCAAGGCAGCCCCGGATCTTAACAACCTTAAGATCGGGGCTTCTTCCCTTTCCATATCTCATATGAAGTAGACACTACCGAAACTTAGTTGGAACTCTGTTGAGAAAGGTAAGCTGCGGTTTCTAGGGCATATCCCAGAATGAGATGGGTAGGTCGTGAAACTCATCATGGACCGTACCATATCTCGATTTCTCCTTTCGAGAGACACCATTGAGCTCGGTGTATAAGGAGGTGTCCATTGGGATAATATCCCATGGTCCTTGAGGAACTGAGTAAACTCTGTACTTAAGTATTCACCTCCTCGATCTGATCGAAGAGTTTTGATACTCTTTTCAGTCTGGTTCTCCACCTCATTCTTATACTCTCTGAATTTCTCAAAGGCCTCAGACTTGTACTTCATTAAGTACACATATCCATACCTTGAGAAATCATCAGTAAATGTAATGAAGTAGGAGTAACCTCTAATGGCATGAGTTGACATGGGTCCACATACATCACTATGTATGAGTTCCAACAACTCATTGACTCTCTCTCCAGTTCTACTAAATGGAGATTTGGTCAGTTTTCCACGAATGCAAGGCTCACAAGTTGTATATGACACATAGTCAAATGGATCTAGATATCCATCATTTAGCAACTTTTGAATCCTTCTTTCATGGATGTGACCTAGCATATAATGCCACAGGTATGCACTGTTCAACTCATCTCGTTTCCTTTTGGACATATTTACATTCATGATATGTGGAGTGGTGTCTAACATAAATAAACCATTATGCAATGTTCCTTTCGTGATGATCTTATCATCTAATAATATCGAACAACCATTGTTCTCAAAAACAAATTTATATCCACTAACATTAAACATGAAATGGAGATAATGTTTTGATAATAGAAGGAACAAAATAACATGCATTTTATGCAAAAAAAGCTCCACTAGGCGGATGTAGGGCGACCTCGCCAAGCGACTAATCTGACAACTTTTGCTCCATTACCCATCTTGAGGTCCATCTAAGCCTCTCTCAGAAGTCTCCTAGGCCTTGCCGAGAACCTGCAACGAATTGCATATATGATAAGCTCTGGGTATCCAATACCCATGTGTTATCATAAAAGTCGACAAATAGAGACCGATCATAAATGTACTGAAGCTTCATCAAGCTTTTGTTTAGCCCTTTCTACAAGGTACTCTTTGTAGTTTCTCTTCCAATGCCCATCTTTACCACGATGGAAGCACGGCCTTTTGTCCTTTCTTTGGGTCTTTCTTAGCAACCTTTGCTTTACCTTGTTTGCCCTTGCCCTTTTCCTTCTTAAGGGACCTTTTCGCTTTCCTTTTCTCTCTGGTCTCACCGGTGTAGAGAACTAGCTTCTCTTTCTTAATAGTACTCTCTGCCTCCCTCAACATATTGAGGAGCTTTGGGAGAAGTCACCTCAAGCTTGTTCATATTAAAATTCATTATGAACTGTGAAAAGGAATCTGGTAGGGGACTGAAGCACAATGTCCACACACAAGTTATCCTCTAGGACTATTCCTAGACACTGTGAGTTTCTCTATCCACTCAATCATCTTTGGGACATGGTTTGAACCGGTGTCCCCTCGGTCATCCTAAGCGTGGAAAAGGCTCTTGGATATCTCATATCGTTGAGTCCTTCCCCTGTTCCTCAAACAATTTTAGGACATGTAGGAGAATGGATCGGCATCCATCTTTTCATGTTGTCTCAGTAACTCTGGGAGTCATAGAGCCCAACATATAGCACCCGAGCAAGAGTGGATTCATCAATGTACTTCCGTGGCGGCGATCTCATCCTCGCTTGCCCTTCTTGGGGCGTAGGCATCTTGTATCAAGGGCGTACACAATTTTTTCTCCATTTGTGAGAACAATTCTCAAGATTCTGGAGCCAATCCGTATAATTTGGACCGATAAAGGCGGTTGACATCAAGTATGCCACGTAAAGGGATTTAAAAGCGACATTTTTGAAAATAAAGATGTAGCATAAATGAATAACATGCAGATTTTGCAAGAAATAAACTATCAAGATATGGACTTCTATCTTAATATGCTCCCACTATTTTACTAACGAGTCGCGACGACACCCTCAAAGACGTGAAACGGAAGTCTCCAACAGACTTCTAGTGGGGATCGGGGATCCAATCAGCGTCTTAGAGTAACCTCGAGGGACTCGACCAATCACACTAAGCCTAAAAGGTAGGCAACTCTTGCCGATCACAACTCCTTGTGATTCCCATCTTGTTCGACCTCCAGAATCACCATGGCCTCGAGGGACTCGACCAACCATGATGCTTTCGATTAAGTCAACACCTTCATTACAAGATGAGTCCGATTTGATGATATACCCTCGAGGGACTCGACCAAGCATACCATGTCCTCGGGTCACCGGTGACATCTCTATGTCGTAAGTAAAAGATAGCGAATCACGATATAGGTGAGTCTCGAGGGACTCGACCAACTCAACCTACACCGAGAATCGGTTCCTACTCATAACGATGGAAGGCCACGTGGGTCAATCTAATTGCCTCCGTTTACCTTAATTTAATATTATCGAGAGATGTTTCTATAATTTGGTCTCCTAATATGACATGTCACACATATACATATTTAATATATATCTACATCGCATGCAAAATATATATACATATCTAGTATGTGTATAAGCAATCACATCGGATGATCATGGACCACACGACCTAATATGATTAGGCCGAGCCGATAGGCCTAATCACTCACATCAAGATCTATGTGTGCAGCGGTGCATCTCCATGCCCTTGTGATTGTCCATCTCGTCCCTCGTCGGTTCCGTCGACATCTTGATGCATCTCCATGCATCACGATCGTCCGTCTCGTGGGTCCCCCTTATCGCATCCACGCTTCCCCTCTGGCGCTTACTCATGTGATTACAACTTAATCATAGGCACGCAGGCCCGACAATAAACGAGAAATATAATGGAGGTTCGTAGACCTCAATAATAATAATCACAAGTACACACACATCACACGGTCCATGATCATCCGTCCACACATCATACATCACATGTATAAATAATCATCATCATGTAGGACTACTAGATAATAATAAAAATAATAATCAACTAAACCTTTTAATTAATTAATATTTTTCTGAAATCGGGGACATGTAGGGAATTTCTCAATTCCTAGGGGGTATTTTCGTAATTTGGACAAAAATTTAAAACTGGAATTTCTCAAATTCATAGGGGCAAAACTATCCTTTTGCCCAAAATACTAATTCCCCTCTGCTGCCTGCCGCGCCGCCGCCACCCCTGGCGGCGGTGACAATCGGCGGGGACGGAGGGGAACGCCCTAAACTGCGCGAGCAGCGCAGATGATGGCGACGTCGACTGCGGTGGTGGGGCCTCCCGGGCGCTGCTGCTCACAGAGGCGGTGCTGTCCCGCCAGCGACCGCCCCTATGTGGGGGTTTTAGCCCGGGGGAGCAACGGGCGGTAGGGCGTCGCCGCCCTGGCGGCGGCGGCGCCTCCTCTTTTTCGGCGGCGCGCCGCTGCCCTGGCGGGCCTCTCGCCGTGGGCTGCCAGCCCCGCCTGCAGCAAGCCCGCTGCAAGCAGACCGACCGGCCGGTTGCTGCAGCATCTTAACGCTGGCGCGATCTTGGCCGCGTGGTGCATTGGTGGTGTTGTTCTGGCGCATCTATTGTGTGGTCAGAGGCATGCAGATCGAGGGGCAAGAAGCGTTGCTGCCCTTCCTCGCTTTTTCGTCAACGATTTTGGCGTCAATATTCTTCCTAAACACAACACACGCAGTTCAAAACCAATCATTCGTGACGAACAACAACGGCTCGATACCCTTTGTTGGGAAATCATCGGGGCGACATCATGCGCGGCGGAAGAACAAGAAAAACAAAATCCCCGATTCCCAAAAAAAAGATGTTCGTCGTAAATGATGCGAAGATTGGTGCGCAAAAAATCGAGATTGTGTTACCTAGGGAGATCGTATATCCTCGCTTTCCTTGCAGATCCTTAGGAGAGGGTGAAGGAGGTCAAGCGTCCTCCTCTCTGGCGGTGATCCACACGGGGAGGGTTGCGGCGACCCTCCTCAAAACTCCGGGCCTCGAGGTGGAGAGGGAGAGGAGAATAGGAAAGACAAGCAAAGACTCTAGCCTATGAGGTGTGAATCCCTCCTATTTATAGAGATCCCGTGTCAAACCCTAATGGGTCCTTCCCTAGTGGGTATTGGATCTCGCATCCAATAAGACAAAGGGGCTCGTCGGGATATCTCATATCCGAACCTCTACTCATCCCAATGCCTACCATATGTGTGTGACCCTCTAGGCCCAATATCGAAATGACCGTGAGTCATACATCGAGAACTCATTCTAACTCGGTGAATTATTATCTCTGTAATAATTCACTCGACTCATCGACTACGGACGTTTAGGCCACTACGCAGTAGTCCCCTGACGATCTGAGGGGAATCCAATCCATTTGACCTGTCTATCCTCGGTTTCCATGTACCTATAGTCCCTCATCCATCTAATATCCCAGACCGTATATCGAGCATGGTGTTGTCGGACCCATACGATTTCTACTCGAAGTCTCGCTCTAATCGGATTCTCTCGGAGAACTCTTTTCTCTCTCTCTCGAATGACCCGGCCGGGATTTTGTCGAGCAAGAAACACATGGGATATTCCTCTCATGGCCGAGAGAGTGGATGATCCTCTATCGACACTCAATAGCCCTCGTAAGGTCGACTACCACTCCCAATGACTTGTACTAGATGCTGGGACAACCAAACCTATAAGTCGGTATCAAAGAGTGGAGCACTCATCAGGGACATCCTTGGTGTCTCAAGTCTAAGGACCAGATACACCACTAGGACTACGGAATCATTTGTCGACAATAAGGCATCATCAACCATCCAAAGCATTCCGTAAGCGGATCAATCAAGTGAACTCATTCTCCAATGAGCACACATCTTTGTATCCCTAGTGTCCCTACACGAGCAGCTATGAGACCAGCTGCATCCATCATATGGACGGGTATATAGCACACCAGTCTATCCGGTTATCACGATGTCCCTCTCGAGTAACCTATGGCCGGGATTATTTAGGATATGTGTTTAAAGGTGAATCGATCTCATTATCGTGATCTCATCACGATCCGATTCCCATTGCACAAATCCAAGGACATCACAATATATATATATATATATGCATTTATGCAATAGTTATAAAGTGATATATGCCAAAATATAATAAGCAAAAAGATTCTGTATCAAGTCACACGTGCCATCACTCACGTGATTGGCTTGCTGGGCACTTATGACTAGCAATCACTAGGTCTAGGAATAAGTATCCAAACTTTATTTTATTCAAATTGATTTAGTTCTTCATGTATTATCGAAACCCATGTGTCATCTCTTAAAGCATTTTTAATACATTGAGGCTCAATTTGAGATAAAAAAAAGTAGCATTTGCATAAATATTTCTTAACAAAGAATGAGTTTGAATACCTTTTGATGTATCTCTAATAATTAGCTCCTTAGGATATATATATTTGTATACTTTTATTCCTTTGGTAAGGTTTCTATGGAAGGAGATATACTTAAGTTATTTTGGGGAGATGAATCCTTAGTCAAATTCAATTTATCAAATTCAAAATCATCATCAAAATCATTTTTTTTTAGTTATAAGAGATTCATCAAAAATAACATAAATATATTCTTTAATGACTAAGAATCTCTTATTAAATACTCGATAAAAACTTTAAAGATAGATGAATATCAAGAAAAATACCTTCATCAGATTTTGTATCAAATTTTCCTAAGGCATCGTTGTCATTTAAAATAAAATATTTTATAACAAAAAATATTGAAACATAACATGTTAGGTCTTTTATTATTTCATAATTCATGAGGAGTTTTAGATAAATGAGGTCTTATAAGAACTCTGTTCATGATATAGCATGTCGTGTTAATTGTTTTGACCCAAAAGTATTTCGGTAGGTTATATTAATTAAGCATAATTTTTGTCATCTCTTGTAAGCCCCTATTCTTTCTCCCAATAATTTTATTTTGTTGTAGATTTTCTAAAGTGAAGAAATTGTGGTCATACCCATTCAAATCATAAAATTCTTAAAATTCATAATTTTTAAATTCACCACCATGATTACTATGAATAGAAGAAATCATAATCCTTTTTTTTATTTTGAACTACTTTATAAAATTTGATAAAATATTTAAAATAATTATTTTTAAGTGCTAAGAAGTATGTCCAAGTATATCTACTATAATTATCAACAATCACAAAAGAATATTTGCTACTTCCTAGACTTGTGATATCAACAGGTCCAAATAGATCTATCTGAATTAGTTGTAATGCTTTAGAGGTACTTGTTTAATTTTTGTGTTTAAAGCTACTCCTTGAATGTTTTCTTAGTTGTCACAAATTATAAATTTTATTTTTAATAAATTTAACTTTAGATATTCCTCTTACAAGTTTTTTAGTTCTAATTTGTGAAATTAATTTCATACTAGCATGTCATAGTCTCCTATGCCAAAGTCATGCATCATCATTCAAAATTGAAAAACAAGTTGTATCATGAAAATAATCAAGTTCAATAGTATAAACATTATCACTATTTAAGGCTATCATAAATTTATTCTTATTTAGTATTTCTATAATACAAATATGAAATTCAAATTTAACATTATATCTTTTGTCACAAAATTGGCCAATGCTTATTATATTGTGTTTCAAATCTTCTACCAAAAGCACATCTTTAATTAGGAGATTCGATTTGTTACCAATATTTCTAATACTAATGAATTTTTCTTTATTATTATCTCTGAAGATAACATATCATCCATCTTAGCTAATGAGCTTTCAAAAGTTTACAGGAACTTCAGTTATAAACCTTTAGCATCCATTATGAAGATATCATCTTTTGCTCTAAGTTCTTGTTTGGAAATATATCTATAAGAAAGAGAGGTTTATTTTCAGTATCCATTTAACTTAGGGTCCTTTATGGTTAGATTTATCTTTTTTGGTTTTAAATCATCTATGATTCCTTTAGGAACCCAAAATAATTTATGATGACTATATTTCTTAAAAGAGCATATGTAGACAAATTGATCAAACTTTTCACAAAAGTTGCATTTAACTTTAGAAGGAATATATAATATGGGTCATTTTATAAATTTAATTGGCTTTTAATGTGTGTTATTACTTGTGAAACCAATATCTTTCTTTCTAAATCCACAACTTTGGTTCGCTAGAATCATATTAAGTGACTTGTTTTTAATTATAAATTTATCTAATATTTGTGATAGTAACTGTTCTCTTTTTTAAGTGATTCTCTTACATCATTACTATCAATATACTCGTTTAAGCAATGTTCTAGTTTTGTAGATAGTAAGTTATTCTTTGAATTTTTGAAGGCATGTAATTCTAGTGATTATTGAACTAACTCATTTTTAAGTTAAAGGATAGATGATTCTAAATCTTTACATTTAGTCCAAGAAGTAGAAGATGTTGACATATAGTTGTCATACTTATTTTTTAATATATTAAATTCATTAGCAAGTGAAACATGATCCTTTTTTAGCAATCTATAATTTTTTACCAACACTTTTAAGTTCATCATATAAATCTTGAAATACATCAAATAATTCATTATGTGATAAAAAAGTTTCAGGAGAGTCAAATATCTCATCATTGAAAGCTATTAAGGCATAATTTGCCACTTCACTTAATTCGTCCCATGTTGCTTTGAGTGTTTTCTTTTCTTTTGGGTTAATGACTTCTTTTTTAATTGTGAACACTCATTTTTTAAGTATCCAAGTTTTTTGCCCTCATGCATATGATTCCATCATTCTTAGGCTCACTTTTATTCTTACCTTCTCGTCTTACAAGATTTGTCCTATTTCTCATGAACTTTTTGAATCTCTTTTATAAGAAGTGTTATTTCTTCGTTGTTATCACTTGAGCTTTCGCTCAAAAATTTTTTTTTGGATTTATGAGCAATATCTTTTCTTTTCTTCAGAAGGTTTCTATCTTCTTCATCATATACTATGCATGCCATTTCATAAGTTATTAAATATCCTATGAGTTCTTTAAGAGGAAAGTTATTCAAGTTTTTAGTTTCTTATATTGTTGCTACCTTTGGATCCTAATTTTGAAGGAAGAGACTTTAAGATCTTACTCACTAATTTAATATTAGTATAAGTTTTACCAAGAGCTTTTAATCCATTGACAATATTCATAAAATGAGTATACATGTCACTAGTAAATTCGTTTGGCTTCATTTTAAATAATTCATAACTATAAACTAAAAGATTAATTTTGGATTCTTTTACTCTAATTGTGCTTTCATGAGTGACTTCAAGTGTGTGCCAAATATCATATATTGAGTCACAAGTAGAAACTCAATTAAACTCATCTTAGTCTAAAGTATAAAATAAAGTATTTAAAGCTTTAATATTTAAAAAAAATTCTCTTTTCAAAATCATTCCATTCTTCTATTAGTTTGGAAGATTTTTGAAAACAAAACTCAATAATATTTCATAAATCAAAATTCATAGAAGTAAGAAAATCCTCATTTGCATTTTTCAATAGGTGATAGAGTATCCCTCTTGATTATTTAAAAATGTCATTTATTCTCTCTTTGGGTATTAATTCAAATAAGAGAATCTGGCTCTGATACTAATTGTTAGGATCTTAAAGGCACTAAGAAGGGGGAGGGAGGGGTGAATTAGCACAATAATATTTTTAATTGATTTTAAAACTCGATTGATAAATCAACATATATTAGAAACTTGATTGATCTAAGTTAGAGTTGCAAGTAAAGAGAATAAAACTAAATCATAAGTAGAGTGTAAGTAAAGAGAGGCAAACTAATTTATAATAGTTCAATCTTCCTAACTTACGTTCACTCTCGATTCCTCTTCTCTCAAGGCTATTAGCCTTCATTATCGATTTTCTTTCCAATAGGTAAAGATCAATTACCATTGTTATAACTTTCTCATTTTTAAGGCTGAGGAGATAACCTTCACACTCTCTTTTTACATAACAAAAGAAACAACATGACAGCAATACAACACACATAAGAGAAATCCCATGATGCACATAATCATACGGAGGTATGATCAGGAGTTTTTGGGAGCTATAGTGAATAACACGACGATAAGAACTATAGATTCAAGGAATGAATGTTATGGTACCGTAGAGGTGAGTCTTCCAAGCATGTATCAAATTTTATATCAAATGAAAGTCTTGGTCATCAACATATAGGGTTATGTACCATCGAGAGGGAATTCTGAGTATAAGTACTAGTGAATCCCATGGGGGGGAGGGGGGGACTTGATCATATAGAGGTATGATCAGAGTGGATGGAGAGTTGGACTACTCCAAAGCTTATATTTACTTAAAGGAACCTAGTAAGTTAAAATGTAAAATTGAGTAAGCGAATGTTGCTACTAATGAAGCAAAAGATAACAAAATCAACACAAGCCCTACAACATAATGGTGGAGGCTATGATAGTTATAGGTGCCCTAAGAGCTAATCATGTGAGTGATAACATATGTGATACACTACACAATCTCTTTTGGTTAATATTAATAATGATATTTTCTCACTTTATATTATATGATGAATATATTGTGATGTCATTGGATCTATACAATAGGAATTGGATCATGACGAGATCATGATAATGAGACCAATTTTCCTCCAAATATAGATCCTAAATATTTTTGGTCACAAGTTACTCAAAAGGATATTGAGGTAATTGGATAGACCGGTGTACTATATGCACATCCATATGATAGAGGTAGCTAGTCTCATAGCTGCTTGTGTGAGGACACTAGGGATATAGTGCATGTACTTATTGGAGAATGAGTTCACTAAATGATTCGTTTACGGAATGCTGAATGGCTAATGATACCTCATCATTAAATAGTTATTCCGTAGTCCTAGTTGTGTATATGGTCCTTAAACTTGAGACACCAAGGATGCCTTACTTGAATATTTCATTCTTTTATACCAGATTTATAGGTCTAGAAGTTTTACATCTAGTATAAATGGTTATTGGGAATGACATCCAATCTTATTGGAAATGACAGCCAAGCTTATGATGATAATTAGGTATCAATAAAGGATCATCCACTTTTGGTATCATGAGAAGAATATCTCATATATTCTCCCTTAAGCAAATCCCTAGCCTAGGTCATTCGGATTGAGAGAGAATGAATTTTTTGAGAGAATTTGATAAGAGTGAGACTCGGATGAATTCTATATAGGCCTAATAGTACCATGCCTAATATACGATCTCTAGGATATTAGATGGATGAGAGATTATAGATACATGATAACTGAGGGTAGATAAGTCTAATGGATTAGATCCTCTTGTATCATTCAGGGACTATGGAGTAATTGCCTAGTATGTCCATAGTCAAAGAATTGAGTGAATTATCATGGGATAATAATTCACTAAGTCAAAAGGAGTTCTGAGTTAAAATGGGTTCTGACAAGTGCAACTCATGGCCAGCTTAGTATTAGGTCTAGAGGGTCACATAAATAATGTGGACGACGCAACGATTAGAAGATTAGATATGAGATATCCAATCTATCCCTGTTTTAATGGATCCATTGGGTGAGACACAATAGAGTATGGAGGGATTATTGGATGGGGATCCAATACCCACTAAGAAGCATCCATTAGGGTTAGCAAGAGGAACTCTCTATAAATAGGAGCAGAGCTTAAAGGATCATAGGCTAGACCCTTATAGCTGTCAGCCTCCTAACACCTCTTCCCCCATCCTCATTACTGTGATCCTCCCTTGTGTGGGAGGATAGCAAGAGGTTGGCCCCTCTCTTGATTGCTACTATATAGTGGGGCGCAATCATAAGGAGAGAACCCGCTGTGCAAGGAGGTGCATCGTCGCTACGTTCGTTGTGTGGATTATCGCTAGAGAGGATTTCACGAGAGCTCCTATATCCTAGGGACTAAGATCTATTATTTAGGGGATATACAATCTCTCCTTAGTGAGAATGTCTCACCCCCTTGATATAGTTTTATCGTCTCGAGTTTTACAGTCTCGATCATCACCTAGCAATATGATATTCCTTGTTTGGAAAATCAATTTTGTTTTTATTTTCCAATATGTATGTGATGCTCCCGTGAGGTTCCCAACATTGGTATCAAAGCCAGGTTGCCCACGCAATGGTCGGTTAATGTTATTAACTACATGCTATAGAGAATCTATTTTCTCATAAACTAGTTGTGTTTTTTGCTGATTTCAATATTAGAACAACATACTTTTTGGTGTGTGAAGTGTTCGGATGGCCAATGTCTTTATCATCAAAGGGTTGATGGCAAAACTAGGAAAGGGCAGTAGGGTTACTACTTGTAATTTGCTTGAAAAAGGGGGTGTGGCCTACTGCCTGTCCGAGGGCTGCTTGTAGCCTTGGCCGAAGGTAGCTTTGGCCGAGGGCAACCCCTAGCCAAGGGCAGCTTGGTTAAGGGCTACTCGCAGCCCTGGCCAAAGGGAGCCTTGGCCGAGGGGAGGAGTCTTGGCGATCATGGTTTTCTAGCCTGCCAAGGACTCCCCTGAAGGGAGCCTTGGCCTAAGGGAGGAGTCCTGACAATCATGGTTTTCTAGCCGGCCAAGGACTCTTAGCGGCCAAGGTTTCTTAGCCACTAGGGACTCTAGCCATTGGGGTTTCCCAAGGGATTAAAAGTTAATAAAAAAATCTGCTTAATTAAAAAGTTTAATTAATTATCACCTCTGTGTGTGTGTGTGTGTGTGTGTGTGTGTGTGTGTGTGTGTGTGTGTGTGTGTGTGTGTGTGTGTGTGTGTGTGTGTGTGTGTGTGTGTGTGTGTGTGTGTGTGTGTGTGTGTGTGTGTGTGTGTGTGTGTGTGTGTGTGTGTGTGTGTGTGTGTGTGTGTGTGTGTGTGTGTGTGTGTGTGTGTGTGTGTGTGTGTGTGTGTGTGTGTGTGTGTGTGTGTGTGTGTGTGTGTGTGTGTGTGTGTGTGTGTGTGTGTGTGTGTGTGTGTGTGTGTGTGTGTGTGTGTGTGTGTGTGTGTGTGTGTGTGTGTGTGTGTGTGTGTGTGTGTGTGTGTGTGTGTGTGTGTGTGTGTGTGTGTGTGTGTGTGTGTGTGTGTGTGTGTGTGTGTGTGTGTGTGTGTGTGTGTGTGTGTGTGTGTGTGTGTGATGCGTTATATTTAACTACAAGACTAAATTAAATCCAAAAATTATTATAATAATAATATTAAGTTAGTAAACGTGAGGTAATTAAATTGACCCACGTGGCCTTCTATCATTATAGGCAAAATTTATTTTTTTATATGGTTTGAGTTAGTTGAGTCCGTCAAGGCCTGCTTATATTGAGATTTGAGATCTTGCCTATGATATAGAGATGTCATTGGTGACCCAAGGACATGGTATAGTTGGTCGAGTCTCTCGATGGTATATCATTGAATCAAACTCATCTTATAATAATAGTATTGACTTAACCGAACATTATGATTGGTCGAATCCCTCAAGGCCATTATAGTTTAGAGGCCAAATAGGATGGTAATCACAAAAAGTTATTATTGACAAGGGTTGCCGATCTACTCATATCTTTCTGGGGGTACGCCCTAGAGTTTGCAGCTTACATTTAGAATTGAGTTCTATCTAAAGCGGTAATGTCTACACCATATGAGATATGGAAAGGAAAGAAGCTCAATATTAAGGTTATTAAGATTTAGGGCTGTCTTACCTATGTTAGGAGACACAATCTCGACAAGTTAGAATCAAGGATAAAACGGTGCAAATTCATGAGATACCCCAAGTAGACTTGTGGGTATTATTTCTATTACCATAAGGACTAAAAGGTCTTTGTTGCTAAGTATTTGATATCATCAAGGCTAGTGGCTAAAGAATATCGTTAAAGAAAAGGTATTGACTATGATGAAACTTTTTTGCCCGTGGCCATATTGAAATTCATCTGTATTCTGTTGGTCATTACAACACACTATGATTATGAGATCTTACAAATGAACGTGAAAATGATATTCCTCAATGGTAACCTCAAGGAGGAGGTATATATGATACAGTTTGAGGGATTTGTGTCCAAGGAAAGTTCAGATAAGGTGTGCAAATTGTTTAAGTCCATCTATAGACTAAAACAAGCTTCCTAAAGTTAGAACATAAGATTTGATGAGGTAATCAGATCTTATGACTTCGTTAAGAATGAAGATGAGCCTTGTGTATATAGGAAAGTAAGTAGGAGCACTATCACCTTCTTTGTGTTATGTATAGATGATATCCTAATAATTGGGAATCATGTAGGAATGCTCTCTACGGTTAAGGCTTGGTTATCTAGACACTTCTCCATGAAGGACTTAGGGGAAGCATCATATATTTTGGAGATTCAGATCTATAGAGATAGATCTACGAGAATGCTTGGATTATCTTAGTCCAAGTACATAGACACTGTTGTCAAAATATTTGGTATGAAAAATTTCAAAATGGAATATCACTTTCCAAGAGTTTGTCCCCAAAGACTCCTATAGAAAGGGCAGACATGTATAAGATACTCTATGCCTCAATAATAGGGTCTATCATATATGCTATATTATATATCAAGCCTGATGTAATGCATGCTCTATGTGTAACGAGCAGGTCTCATGGTGGAAGTAGCCTCAAGGTTGAGGGCTACATGGACTGGAGTTTTCAATCCGATGTCAATTATAGTAAGTCAAACTTCGGGTATATGTTCATCCCGAATAGAGTGGTAATAAGCTAGAAGAGTTCCAAGTAAGACACTACTACTGACTTGACCATTGAGGTGAAGTATATTACTCTGATAGAAGCAACAAAGGAGGTAGTCTGAATAAAGAAGTTCATCGTAGATTTGGGATTCGTGCTAAGTAGTGAGGAGTTGATCTCCTTATATTACGACAATAATGGGGTGATTGCTCGAGGGAAGGAACCTAGGTCTCATAAGAAGTCCAAGCATGTTTTAAGGTTCTATTTGATCAGAGAAATTGTAGCCCTTGGTAATGTAGTAGTGGAAAGACTTCTGTCCGAAGATAACATTGCAAATCCACTAACAAAGCCATTATCTCAAATTATTTTCAAGCGTCACCAGGACTTGATGGGGATCAAGCATGTGGGTGATTGACTTTAGGTTAAGTGGGAGATTGCTAGTTATAGGTGCCATGCAAGTCAATCACATGAGCGATAACACGTGTAATATGCTGCATAATCTCTTTTAGTTAATATTAATAATAATATTTTCTAACTTTATATTATATGATGAATATATTATGATGTCCTTAGATCTATACAATGAGAATTATATCATGATGAGATCATAATAATAAGACCAATTCGTATTTAAACATATATCCTAAATATTCCTAGTCATAACTCGAGAAAGACATCGAGGTAATCGGACAGACTAGTATATTATATACCTGTCTATATGATAGAGATAGTTAATCTCATAGCTACCTGTATGGAGACACTAGGGATATAGTGCAGATACTCATTGGAGAATGAGTTCACTAAATGATCCGCTTGCAGAATGTTGGATGGTTAATGATATCTCATCGTTAAATAATGATTTTGTAGTTCTAATTATGTATCTAGTCCTTAGACTTGAGAACCAATGATATCTTGTTTGAGTACTCCGTTCTTTGATATTAGACTTATAAGTTTGGAAGTTCCAGATCTAGCACAAACATCTTGATTCCTAGATTTTGATGATAAAATCAATTGATAAGTTTATGGACTAATAAGCGTTTGAGATAAGTAATATAGGATAAACTTTGATCATGGACTTGAACCATGCAAAGGCAAATTGTTGAAGCAGGAGAATCAAACATTAGGCCAGAGAGCATCATGTTAGAGATTGGACTTCATGCCATGAGTTCAAGTATAGGACCAAAAGGATCGGGTATTGCACCAATAAAATCATATATTGTGGGAGGTCAACATTTCAATGGATCGAGCAATATGTCGAAGGAAAGGACAATGCGTTGGAGGTTCAGACGAAGTGTCAGATGAACAGATGACATATCGAACAACGTGCTGAAAGCTTCATGGTTATAATTAGAGTTATTAAGTCTTAATCAAAGTAGTTTAGAGTCTAATTAAGTTAGTTTTGGAGTATAACCATATCAACTTGATTAGGAGCCCTTTGGGCCTAAACCAAAGTTGAATTGGGCCTATTGGAAGGCCAAATCAGTGACGTAGGGTTAGGCCAGATGGTGGCACTATTAGGCTTAAGCGTTGGTACAACCTAAGAGTCGAAAGGCACTATTTGTGCTTTTCCGGGAACCTCGACGATAGTACCGCCTAGTGTCGGTGGTGGTACCACCCAATGGCGGTAGTACCACCTATGTCGATGGTGGTACCGTTAAAGCCTAGATTCCCGAGCTCTATTCTTTGGTAGTACCACTTGACATCAGTGATAGTACCCCAAAAACTCTGGAATTTGAAATCTGATAGCCTCGAGAGAAAAGGAATCGGGAGTGGACATAGGTCAAGATGACCGAACTATTATAAATTGATTTGCATCCTTCTTGCCTTGCCTATCATTACTTATTGATTTATTTATTTCCTACCCTTACATTTTCAGTTGAACACATTTTCAATATATGTTTTATCAATCAAATTTTTCAAATCAGAATTTTATTTTGATAACACTAATTCAACCCACACCCCCCCTAGTGTCTTCATAATCCTAACAATTAGTATCATAGCGTAATTCTCTTAGTTGGTTTAACACCTAAGAGAGATTAAATAATTTTTTTTGACAATCAAGAGGGTTACTCTATCACTCATCCTCTTATGTTTAGTGGGACAGACTATATTTATTGGAAGACATGAATATAATTTTTTTTTATTTTTATGGATTTTAATTTATAGAATGTTGTTTAATATAGTTTTCAAAAATCTTCTAAACCGATAAATGAATGGAATGATCTTGAAAAGAAAATATTTTCTTTAAATGCTAAAGCTATGAACACTTTATTTTATGATTTAGACAAAAATAAGTTTAATCGTGTTTCTATATGTAAAACTACACATGATATTTGACACATACTTGAAGTTACTCATGAAGGCACAAATAGAGTAAATGAATATAAGATTAATCTTTAGGTATATAGTTATGAATTATTTAGAATAAAGCCAAGAGAAATCATTGGTAACATGTATACCCATTTTATAAAAATTATCAATAGTTTGAAAGCTCCTAGTAAATGTTATACTAATCTCTAATTGGTTAATAAAATTTTAAGATCACTCACAAAAAGTTAGGATAAAGTTGGGATCCAAAGATAACTATAATTCAAGAAGCAAAGAATTTGAATAACTTTTCTCTTGAAGAACTCAAAGGATCATTAATGACCTATGAAATGACTTGCAAGGCACATAATGAACAAAAGAAAAAACTTCCAAAGAACAGGAAAGATATTACACTTAGAACCAAAGAAGACCACTCAAGCGAAAGCTTAAGTGATAATAATGATGACTTAGCACTCCTCATAAGAAAATTTAAAAAGTTCATGAAAATAAACAAAATAAATTATGTAAGACAAGAATCTAAGAATAAAAATAAACTTAAAAAAGGATACAATAATTTGTTATGAATGTAAAAAGCTAAGATACTTCAAAAATAAGTGTCCACAACTGAAGAAGCAGTTGCCAGCATAAAAGAAGAAGAAAGCACTTAAGGTAACTTGGGATAAATCAAGTACATCAAAAGACGAAGAGCAAACCAATAAAGATGAAGTAGCAGACTACACATTGTTGGCTTTCAGCGATGAGGTATATCTCCAATCTAAAGCTATGAGTAAGAGATAGTATCTTGATAGCGGATGCTTAAGGTATATGACCGGAGATCCAATATATTTTTCAAAGCTTACTAGCCAAAACAAAGGATATGTCATATTCAGAGACAAAAAAAAAAAAATTATCGACAAAAGAAAATATTAGTAACAAATCAAATCTTTTGATCGAAGATGTTCTATTAGTAGATGGCTTAAAATATAACTTATTAAGCATTAGTCAACTTTATGATAAAGGAATAATATATTAAATTTAAATCTAATGCTTGCATACCAAATAAGAATAATTCTATGAATGCATTAAGAAGCAATAATATTTATCTTGATGATTTTCATGATGAAGTTTGTTGTTCAATTTCAAATAATAATGCATGACCTTAGCATAGAAGATTATGACATATAAGTATGAAATTAATCTCACAAGTTGAAACTAAAGAACTTTAGTTATTTTTTAATTTTATAGGAATCTATCTACGTTATTTTTAGTGAATTTCCTGAAGGTAAGAAAAATAATTTTGATGATGATTTTAAATTTAATAATTTAAATTTAAATTCTTCTCTCCAAAGCAACTTGGACACATCCACTTCTAAAGAAATCTTACCCAAGGAATAAAAGTATGTAGATGCACATCCTAAGGAGCTAATTATTGGAGATATATCAAAAGGTGTTCAAACTCGCTCTTTGTTAAAAAATATTTATTCAAATGTATGAATCGAGAACTTTTACTATTTGTTCTCATATGATTATTTCTTTTTAGTAAAGAGAATATTTATTCAAATGAAACATGATCTTTCACTTAACTTTTTGAGATTCATGACTTAAGATTTATTTTGTATTTAATCTCCTATGATTCTTTTTGCTAATGACTAAGAAGAAGATTTATCCATACGAATCATGATCTTTCACTTGATATTTATAACTTGAGATTTATTTTATATGGATCAAGGTCTTTTATTATTTGTTCTCCTATGATTATCTTTGCTATTTATTAAAGAGAAGATTTATCCAAATGAATCATGATCTTTCACTTAACTTGTTGATGTTTATGACTTGAGATTTATTATGTACGATTTTTTTGTATTTATGACTTGTAAACTCCAATTTGTTGATAATAAACGAGAAGAAGAAGCTCATATTTGTGTTGATGACAAAACGGGAGAAATAGCGATTTTATTGAATTAGGAGACTTATGATGCGTTTGTAACTTTTCAATAGTAATGACTCATGCCTAAATTTTACAAGTTATTTTTTGAAACTTGATTAAATATTTGGGTTAGCAATGATATATCAATTCGAATTTATCTCAACTTGAATTCAAAAGTACAATTGAAAAAGTTCTATTTTGAATTATAGATAATCATATTTTTAAGATGACATAAAAAAAAAGGAGTTTTGTTTATACCTCATCATAACTTGAACTTATCTTTATTATTAATATCTTTCGTGTTATGATTGGAATATTAATGTAAGGGGAGAGAAATAGCACCATGATAACATGGTATCCTTCTTTTTTTTATAATGACAAAGGGGGAGAGAGAAGTATTAACTTACACATTTCAAAGAGAAATAGTAATTTGCACATTTTTTCTTTTTATTGATGATAAAGGAGGAGAAATCGATTGTACTTTTTGATAATGTAAAAAATTATGATGTCTTAGCTTATGATGATTTGAAATTATGCATATGATGTGTGTAATGATTACTTTGATATTATGATGATTTGGAATTATGCATATGATGTATGTAATGATTACTTTGATATTTTAACAGTGCATATGAAATATGCAATGATTACTTTAATCTTTACAAATGAAAACTGAAATTATGCATATGACCGTTTTTATTAAAAATTATTTTGACTTAAATTCAAAGAGTAGTATTGAAAGGTTATCATTTTTTTTTTGAATTCGAGTTCATTTCAAAATGACATATAGATATAGAGAGTTTAGTTAAAACTCCGACATCAATTGGTTGTTATTATAAAAATGGTGAAGATTATTGAATCTCAAATTCTGATGATGAAATCAATTAATGATTTTATGGACTAATAAGCGTTTGAGATAAGTGACGTAGGAGAAACTTTGATCATTGACTTGAACCATCGAAAAGCAAATCATTAAAGTAGGAGAATCAAACATTGGGCCGGAGAGCATCATGTCAGAGATTAAACGTCGGGTCAGAGGATTCTTTGACATGTCGGAGGATAGACTTCATGCCATTGGTTCGAGCATTGGGCCGGAAGGATTAGGTATTGCACTAAGAAGATTGGATGCTAGGGATGTCAACATGCTAATGGATCGGGCAATACGCCGAAGGAAAGAACAATGTATCAAAGGTTTAGACAAAGTATCGGATGAACAGATGACATGCCAGACAATGTGCTTAAGGCTTTAGGATTGTAATTAGAGTTGTTAAGTCTTGATCGAAGTTGTTTAGAGTCTAATTGAGTTGGCTTTAGAGTGTAACTATGATAACTTGATTAGGAGCCCCTTGGGCATGTTGGAAGGCCAATTCAGTGACCTAGGGTTGGGGTCGGTGATGGCACCACCAAGTTCAAGCGGTGGTACTGCATGAGAGCTAAAAAGTACTATTTATGCTTTTTCGGGAACCCCAACGGTAACACCGCTATTATGACCATTTTTTTAAGTTTTTGAATAATGTTTATTGAGTCTGTTTAGTCCAGTTATTTATTGAGTCGGTTTGGTTCAGAGTTAAATAGAGGTTTATTTAATATTTATTTATTATTAGAGTTCAAGTCCTGGACTCTGGGTGAAACTCTATAAATAGGGATAGGGATGTAAATGCTTCTTTTCAATAATATATGAAAAATACTATTATGTCTTTTAACAAACCCTAGGAGGCCGATCCCCTCGAAGTGATCAAGGAGGGCCGATCCCCTCAAAGCGATAATAGAGGCTGATCCCCTCGAAGCGAAGCGATCATTATCATCCCCATTTCTCCCCATTTTTCGATGATAAGACTTTAGAGTCTTATCATTTGGTATCAGAGCGATGATAAGACTTTAGGGTCTTATCATTTGGTATCAGAGCAACGATCCTTGGCGCAACCCACCGCAACCTTGCTTCCCTTCTTCCCCACCACCCCTACAAGGCAACTCTTTCTTCACCATTGTCGCTGTTTCCCCGGCCAGTGACCTTCGACCACCGTTCGACCTCCTCGCTGCCTCATCTCGTTCAAAAACAAAAAAAATAAAGAAAAAAGGAAAGAAGAAACACGAGAGGAAGAAGAAGCCGCAGCCACCCCTGCGTTCCCTGCTTCCGGCCAGCCCACCCGCCGCTGCTGCTCTCCGGCGAGCGCCCACCATCGCCCCACTTTCCGGCCGGCGACCACCACCGCCGCTGTTCCCCGGCCAGGAGACGACGCTGCCAGCGTCCATCCCAGCCCTACGGCCGCCACCCGGCTCCCCTTGCGTCGCAGCGCAGCCGCTCGACTCTCCTCCTCGGCGATCGTTGGTGACGCTGCTCCCAGCCGCGCCACCACCGCTACCTCTCCACTGCAACTCTAGCCGTGCCCCCCCCTTGGGTCGCAGCCGCAGCCGCCTGTTGCCGCAGCCCCTCGTTGCAACGGTTGCAGAAACAGAGTTCCTCTGTTGCCGCAGCCCCTCGCCGATCGCAGCCGCGCCTCCACCAGCCGCGCCGCCTCCAGCACTCCTCTTCCCCTCCAGCGTCGTCGCCGTCCAGTCTACCCATCACCGCTGCGGGCCACCGTGCGATGACCGCCGCACGCCTCCCAGCAGCCGATCCTCCTTGCTCTGCATCTTTTGTAACCGAAACAGGGCAATCACGGGCAACTCACATCTGCTGCCCTTGTTTCCAGCCGCCGCCGTCGCCTTGAGCGCCGTCGCCGTCGCCTTCCAGCCGCTACTCTCCCGTGCGACGACCGCCGCTCGCCTCCCAGCCGCTGCTCCCGCTCGCTTCCCAGCCGCTGCTCCCCCTTGCTCTGCATCCGTGGTGACCGAAACAGGGCAGTTACCACCGTCGCAATCGCGGGTCCCCTTGCTGCCGAAGTCGCGGATCCCCTTGCTTCTGCGAACGCCGGTTGCCACCACCGTCGCCACTGCTGCCCAGCCAGCGACGACGCCGCTCGCCGCCCAGCCTGCCACGACCCTCGCTGCCTCCTTCTCCACCGCCGCCGCTGCGCTCCGGCCAGCAACGACTGCTGCTGCCAGCCACCGCAGCCTTCACCTCAACCCCCTCGATCTGCACCGTTGCTGCAGCCCCCTTGCTCTGCATCTTTGCCGCTGCCGCCGGTTGCCACCACTGCAGCCTCAACCCCGGCCGCTTCAACGCCACCTCCCTCTTGTTCTGCCTCAGTTGTTGGTTGTCATCACCGCAGCCTCAACCCGGTTGCTCGACGATTGCTTCCTTAGGTCACAGCAGTCACAACCGTCGCCCTTCAGCCTCGGCGCTCTCATCTCATACAATGACAAAAACACAGGGTAGCAACTCTTCCTTCATTGCAACCACCGTAGCGGCAAGTCCTTACCGGCGCTGCCCCCAACCACACCACCATCGCTGCCTCCCAGCCCTCAATAGCAATGATCCATCCACGCAGCGACTGCAACAAGCATTGTTGCCTCTCACCAGCGCCTCCTTCCGTAGTGTGATAGAAACAGAGCAACGCTGCCTTCCATCCGCGTCGTCGCAGCCATCGCAGCGGTGAGCCCTTGGCGGTACTGCCCCAGCGACACCACCATCGCTGCCTCCAAGCCCTGAGCAACAGCGATCTCTCTACGCAACTACCACAACAAGCATCGCTGCCTCTCACATGGCGACCGCAGCTACATCCCCGCATCCTCGCAGCAACCCTTCATTCCCATAGTGTTGCCACCGACTACATCACAACAGCAGCACCGAATAGGGCAGTGATTGATGCCCTTGACCAACACCAAAATTAAGAGTTGAGATTGTTAGAAAATAAATAGATAAACAAGTTGTAGAAGAAGTTGATTGTTATTAACATATCCCCTTCCTTTTATACAAGTTAGAAGGGAGAGTTTTCAACAGGTTAGAGGATTTCCCTCAACAGAGTAGAGAGATTTCCTCAAACAGTTAGAAAAATCTCATCTACTTATCATGCCCCCGCAAGATGGTACTTCGATCAAGGAGGCTAATCTTGGACTGATGTAATACAAAAAGTTTACGAGCTAGAGGCTTCGTAAATGAGTCAGCCAATTGATCAGCCGTATGAACATGAGAGACATGAAGCTGACGGCGGACAACTTGATCGCGTACAAAGTGGAAGTCGATAGCAATATGTTTTATGCGGGAGTGGAATATCGGATTAGCACACAGATAGGTAGCTCCAATATTATCACAATATATTGTAGGGGTGGAATCGATGTTGAGTTCCTGGAGTAGATTTGTGATCCAATTGAGTTCTGCAGTAGTAGCGGCAATGGCACGGTATTCAGCTTCAGTTGTAGACCGGGCGACTGTCTTTTGCTTCTTAGAACTCCAACTGATTGGATGAGCACCAAGGAAGATAATATACCCCGATGTGGATGTTCTATCATCAATGTTACCTGCCCAATCAGCATCGGCAAAGGCATGAAGATGAAGTGGAGAGTGTTTACGAAAAAAGAGTCCATGATTTAGGGTCCCTTTAAGATATCGTAGAAGTCTCTTGACCGTAGACCAGTGTAGAGTAGATGGTTGCTGCATAAACTGTGATAATTTATTAACAGCAAATGAGATGTCTGGACGCGTAAGAGCTAAGTATTGTAAAGAGCCAACAACTTGGCGGTATTGAGTGGGTTCCGTAGCAGGACTTCCGTCCGATAATTTGAGAGAACCACTAGTAGAGATGGGGGTTGTAACTGCATTTGCATCCTGTATGTTTGTCTTTAATAACAAATCTTGAATGTACTTGCATTGTGATAAAAGGAGACCAGAAGATGTGAAGGTAGCTTTGACACCCAGAAAATAGCTGAAGGGTCCGAGATCCTTAAGCGAGAATTGAGCTGCCAGTTGTTTGATGAACACTTGGATGCTGATGGGATTGTTGCCTGTGACAATAATATCATCCACATATACCAGAATATACATTGTGTTTCCATGATAATGTCACAAAAACAATGAAGTGTCAGATTTGGAGTTAAGAAAGCCGATAGAAGTAAAAAATGAGCTAAGTTCAGTGTACCAAGCTCTCGGAGCCCGACGAAGTCCATAAATGGCTTTCCGAAGTTTGCAAACATGTTGTGGATACTGAGAATGAGTAAAACCGGGGGGTTGTTACATAAAACCATCTTCGGATAGAGATCCCTGTAGAAAGGCATTATTAACATCCAATTGTCGTAATTGCCAGCCTTTAGTGGTAGCCAGACTCAAGATAAGCCAGATTGTAGTGGGTTTAACAACAGGACTAAACGTCTCAGTGAAATCAACTCCAGGTCGTTGATGAAACCCTTTGGCGACCAAGCGTGCCTTATATCGGGCAACAGAGCCATCTGGGTTCCGCTTAATTCTAAAGACCCACTTACACCCGATGATGTTTTGTGAAGGATGGAAAGGAATGAGATCCCACGTTGAATTATGGAGGAGGGCATTATATTCCTCACTCATGGCAGTACGCCAATGCGGAGATTTGTGGGCTTGAGTGAAGGTGGTGGGTTCAACGTTGGGGGATGAGGAATTCATGATAGCTTGTAGGTTAAGTACCTGACGAGGTTTAAAAATACCATGCTTAGAGCGAGTGGTCATAGGATGATTGGAGACGACAGGTTTGGGAGGTGATGTTGGGTGAGGATCTGTGGCACAAGCCGGGTCAAGCGGAGACACGTTAGGGGCACTTGGGCGAGAAGGAGGTAAGGAGGATGGTTGTGTTTCGGAACATATTGCCACATCAATTGGAGAAGAGTGGAGTGGAGTAGGAACAGAGGAAACGAGCAAGTGTTGAATTGGAGTGATATAGTGCAGATCAAGAGGGGAGGAAGTAGACGAAGTCATGGGAGGCTCGTCTGATTGGTCCGAAGGTATACTCCAGTGAGATAGTGAAGTGGTCCGTATGGCAGGATATGGAAGGGTTTGGAAAGAAAAGTTAGACTCAACAAAGACAACGTGACATGATATGAAGATTTTACGAGTGTGGAGATTATAGCAGCGGAAAGCATTATGTTCAAGTGAGTAACCAATAAAGACGCAAGGAGTAGATCGAGATGTTAACTTATGAGAGGCATAGGGACGTAACCAAGGATAACATAAACAACCAAACACTCGGAGTTTACGAAGGTTAGGGGGTTTGTGAAATAGTGTGTCAAAGGGGGACTGGTATTGTTGGGAAATCCTAAGGGGCGACATCATATGCGTAGTGGAAGAACAAGAAAAACAAAATCCCCGATTCCCAAAGAGATGTTCGTCGTCGTGCGAAGATTGGTACGCAAAAATCCGCGAAACATGAAACTGTGTATAGAGTAGATTGTGTTACCTAGGGAGATCGTATATCCCTGTTTCCTTGCAAATCCTTAGGAGAGGGTGAAGGAGGTCAAGCGTCCTCCTCTCTAGCGGTGATCCACACAGTAGGGTTACGACGATGCTCCTCAAAAATCCAGACCTACTCTGAGGTGGAGATGGAGAGGAGAATAGGAAAAGGCAAACAAAAGCTCTCTAGCCCATGGGGCTCTGAATCCCTCCTATTTATAGAGGTCCCTTGTCAAACCCTAATGGGTCCTTCCCTAGAGGGTATTGGATCTGCATCCAATAAGACAAGGGCTCCGTCGGATATCTCATATCCGAACCTCTATTCATCGCAATGCCTACCATATGTGTGTGATCCTCTAGGCCCAATATCGAGCTGGCCTTGAGTCATACCTGTCAGAACTCCTTCTAACTCAGTGAATTATTATTTCGTAATAATTCACTTCGACTCATCGACTTCTGACGGACGTGCCAGGCCACTACTGCCGTAGTCCCCAAACGATCTGGGGGAATCCAATCCATTGGACTGTCGTCCTCGATTCAGTATACCTATAGTTCCTCATCCATCTAATATACCGAGACCGTATATATCGAGCATGGTATTGTGGGACCCATACGATTTCTTCTCGAAGTCTCGCTTCTAATCGGATTCTCAGGAGAACTCTTTTTCTCTCTCAACCCGAATGACCACGGCTAGGGATTTGTTCGAGCAAGAACACATGGGATATTCCTCTCATGACGCCGAGAGTGGATGATCCTCTATCGATACTCAATAGCCCTCGTAAAGGTCGACTACCACTCCCAATGACCAATTTGTACTAGATGGGACAACCAAACCTATAAGTCTGGTATCAAAGAGTGGAGCACTCATACAGGACATCCTTGGTGTCTCAAGTCTAAGGACCGAGATACACCACTAGGACTCACGGAATCGCTTGTCGACAATAAGGCATCATCAACCATCCAGCATTACGTAAGCAGATCAATCAGTGAACTCATTCTCCAATGAGTACATGTCTTGTATCCCTAGTGTCCCTACATAAGCAACTATGAGACCATTTTGCATCCATCATATGGCGGGGGTACTCTGACACACCCGATCTGTCCGGTTATCACGATATCCCTCTCGAAAGTAACCTATGAGGGATTATATAGGATATGTGTTTAAAGGTGAATCGATCTCACTATCGTGATCTCATCACGATCCGATTCCCATTGCACAAATCCAAGGACATCACAATATATGTATGCATTTATGCAATAGTTATAAAGTGATATATGCCAAAATATAATAAGCAAAAAGATTCTATATTAAGTCACACGTGCCATCACTCACGTGATTGGCTTGCTGGGCACCTATGACTAGCAATCTCCCACTTGACCTAAAGCCAATCACCTATGTGTCGGATCCCCATCAGACCCCTATGACACTCAAAACAAATCTGAGACAATGGCTTTGTTAGTGGATCTGCAATGTTATCTTCGGATGGAACTCTTTCCACTACTACATCTCCTCGGGTCACGATATCTCTGATAAGGTGGAACCTCCTCAGAACATGCTTAGATTTCTGATGAGACCTAGGTTCCTTTGCTTTAGCAATCGCCCCGTTGTTGTCGCAATATAGGGAGATCAACTCTTCGCTACCCGGCACGACTCCCAAATCTGTGATGAACTTCTTCACCCAAACTCCCTCCTTTGTTGCATCTGATGCATCAATGTACTCCGCCTCTGTGGTCGAGTCAGCAGTAGTATCTTGCTTGGAACTCTTCCAGCACACTGCTCCTCCATTCAAGGTGTACACATACCCTGAATTCGACTTGCTATCATCGACATCAGATTGAAAACTTGAGTCAGTGTAGCCTTCAACCTTAAGGCTATTACCTCCATATACTAGTAAAAGATCCTTAGTCCTTCTCTAGTACTTAAGGATACACTTTACTACTTTCCAGTGCTCCAAGCTTGGATCCGCCTGATACCTGCTCGTGACACTCAGAGCATGCGCTATATCAGGCCTAGTACATAGCATGGCATACATGATATACCCTATTGCTGAGGCATAAGGTATCGTATCCATGTTTGCCCTTTCTATGTACCTGGACTGGGACAAGCCAAGCATCCTCTTGGATCTATCTCTATAGATTCTAATCCCCAAAATATAGGATGCTTACCCTAAGTCCTTCATGGAGAAGTGTCTAGATAACCAAGCCTTTACTGTGGATAGCATTCCTAAGTCATTCCCAATGATCAAGATGTCATCCACATATAACACCAAAAAGGTGATAGCGTTCCCACTTACCTTTCTGTATACACAAGGCTCATCTTCGTTCTTAACGAAGTCATAAGATCTTATTGCCTCATCAAATCTTATGTTCCAACTTCGGGAAGCTTGCTTTAATCCATAAATGGATCTAAGCAACCTACACACCTTATCTGGATAGTTTTTGGACACGTATCCCTCAGGTTGCATCATATACACCTCCTTCTCAAGGTTCCCTTTGAGGAATGCGGTTTTCACATCCATCTGCCAGATCTCATAATTATAGTGTGCTGTAATAGCCAATAGAATTCTGATGGATTTTAGCATTTCTACGGGTGAGAAGGATTCGTCATAGTTAACACCTTGCCTTTGACGATACCCCTCAGCCACTAGCCTTGCTTTATAGGTCTCTACCTTTCCATCTACTCCGATCTTTTTCTTAAAGATCCACTTGCAACCGATGGGTACAATACCTTCGGGCGCATCAATTAGGTTCCAAACCTTATTGGAGTACATAGAATCTATCTCAGAATTCATGGCTTCTTTCCACTTCCCGGAGTCTATACTCATAATAGCCTCCTCGTAGGTCTGAGGATCAATATCCTCTACATCCTCTGCTCTAATATGTCCCACATATCTCTCAGGAGGATGGGATACTCTCTCAGACCTACGTAAAGTTGATACTTGTGTATTAGGTACCTGAACAGACTCGGGCTGTAGAGTGGTGCTTGAGCTTGGTTCTCCAACCTCGCTCAATTCTATCATTCTCCCACTGTCTCCGTCAAGAATGTGTTCCTTCTCAAGGAACATTGCTCTTTTAGCTACAAAGACCTTTAGGTCCTCGAGATGATAGAAATAATACTCACAAGTTTCCTTAGGGTATCCCACAAATTTGCATCGCTCTGTCCTTGATTCTAACTTATCGGGGTTGTGTCTTTTAACATGTGCAGGGCAGCCCCAAATCTTAACAACCTTAAGATCATGCTTCTTCCCTTTCCATATCTCATATGGTGTAGACACTACCGACTTAGTTGGAACTCTGTTCAGAAGGTAAGCTGCGGTTTCTAGGGCATATCCCCAGAATGAGATGGGTAGGTCAGCGAAACTCATCATGGACCGTACCATATCTAATAATGTACGATTTCTCCTTTCGGAGACACCATTGAGCTGATCGAAGAGTTTTGATACTCTTTCCAGTCTGGTTCTCCACCTCATTCTTATACTCTCTGAATTTCTCAAAGGTCTCGGACTTGTATTTCATTAAGTACACATATCCATAACTTTAGAAATCATCAGTAAATGTAATGAAGTAGGAGTAACCTCCAATGGCATGAGTTGACATGGGTCCACATACATCACTATGTATGAGTTCCAACAACTCAGTGGCTCTCTCTCCAGTTCCACTAAATGGAGAGTTGGTTAGTTTTCCACGAATGCAAGGCTCACAAGTTGCATATGACACATAGTTGAATGGATTTAGATATCCATCATTTAGCAACTTTTGAATCCTTCTTTCATGGATGTGACATAGCCTACAATACCACAGGTATGCACTGTTCAACTCATCTCGTTTCCTTTTGGACACATCTACATTCATGATATGTGGAGTGGTGTCGAATATAAATAAACTATTATGTAATGTTCCTTTCATGATGATCTTATCATCTAATAATATCGAACAACCATTGTTCTTAAAAACAAATTTATATCCACTAACTGTTAAGCATGAAATGGAGATAATATTTTTGATAATAGAAGGAACAAAATAACATGCATCTAATGCAATAAAAGCTCCACTAGGCAGATGTAGGGCGACCTCGCCAACAGCTACTACAGCAACTTTTGCTCCATTACCCATCTTGAGGTCCATCTCGCCTCACTCTAATCTCCTAGGCCTTGCCAGAACCAGCAACGAATTGCATATATGATAAGCACTACCGATATCCAATACCCATATGTTATCATAAGAGTCTGACAAATGGAGACTGATCATTAATGTACCTGAAGCTTCATCAAGCTTTTGTTTCGCCCTTTCTACAAGGTACTCTTTGTAGTTTCTCTTCCAGTGCCCATCTTTACCACAGTGGAAGCACTGGCCTTTGTCCTTTGCTGGGTCTTTCTTAGCAACCTTTGCTTTACCTAGTTTGACCTTGCCATTTCCCTTCTTAAGGGACCTTTCTGCTTTCCTTTTCCATTTGGTCTCACTAGTGTAGAGAGCTGGCTTTGTTTTCTTGATAGTACTCTCTGCCTCCCTCAACATATTGAGAAGCTTTGGGAGAGTCACTTTAAGCTTATTCATATTAAAATTCATTCTGAACTGTGAAAAGGAATCTGGTAGGGACTGAAGCACAATGTCCACACACAAGTTATCCTCTAGGACCATTCCTAGACCTGTGAGTTTCTCTATCCACTCAATCATCTTTAGGACATGGTTCGGACCGTGTCCCCTCGGTCATCCTAGCGGAAGAGGCTCTTAGATATCTCATATATTTGAGTCCTTCCCTATTCCTCAAACAATTTATGGACATGTAGGAGAATGGATCGGCATCCATCTTTTCATGTTGTCTCTGTAACTCAGAGTCATAGAGCCCAACATATAGCACCGAGCAAGAGTGGAGTCATCAATATACTTCACGTGGCGAGTGATCTCATCCTCGTTTGCCCCTTCTTGGTAGCGGGCATCACTATATCAAGGGCGTAACGATTTTTCTCCATTTGTGAGAATAATTCTCAAGTTCTGGAGCCAATCCGTATAATTTGGACCAGTGAGGCGGTTGACATCAAGTATGCCACGTAAGGGATTTGAAAGCGACATTTTCTGAAAATAAAGATGCAGCAGAAATGAATAACATGCAGATTTTGCAAGAAATAAACTATCAAGATATAGACTTCTATCTTAATATGCTCCCACTATTTTACTAACGAGTCACGCGACACCCTTAGCACGTGAAACGAAAGTCTCCAGCAGACTTCTAGTGGGGATCAGGATCCAATCAGCGTCTTAGTGTAACCTCGAGGGACTCGACCAATTACACTAAGCCTAAAAGGTAGGCAACTCTTGTCGATCACAACTCCTTGTGATTCCCGTCCTGTTCAGCCTCCGAATCACCATGGCCTCGAGGGACTCAACCAACCATGATGCTCGGTTAAGTCAACACCTTCGTTACAAGATGAGTCTGATTTGATGATATACCCTCTAGGGACTCGACCAAGTATACCATGCCCTCAAGTCACCGGTGACATCTCTATGTCGTAAGCAAGATAGCGAATCGCGATATAGGTGAGTCTCGAGGGACTCGATCAACTCAACCTACACCGGGAATTGATTCCTACTTATAATGATGGAAGGCCACGTGGGTCAATCTAATTGCCTCACGTTTACCGACTTAATATTATCGAGAGATGTTTCTATGATTTGGTCTCCTAATATGACATGTCACACATATACATATTTTAATATATATCTACATCGCATGCAAATATATATACATATCTAGTATGTGTATAAGCAATTACACCAGATGATCATGGACCACAACCTAATATGATTAGGCCCGAGCCAATAGGCCTAATCACTCACATCAAGATCTATGTGTGCAACGGTGCATCTCCATGCCCTGTGATCGTCCATTTTGTCCTTGTCGGTTCCGTCGACATCTTGATGCATCTTCATGCATCACGATCGTCCGTTTCGTGGGTCCCGCTATCGCATCCACGCTCCCGCTGTGCTTCCTCATGTGATTACAACTTAATCATAGGCACGCAGGCCCGACAATAAACGAGAAATATAATGGAGGTTCGCAGAACTCAATAATAATAATCACAGGTACACACATCACACGGTCCATGATCATCCGTCCACACATCATACATCACATGTATAAATAATCATCATCATGTTGGACTACTAGATAATAATAATAAAATAATAATAATCAACTAAACCTTTTAATTAATTAATATTTTCTGAAATCAGGGACATTATAGGGAATTTCTGAATTCATAGGGGTATTTTCATAATTTGGACAAAAGTGGAATTTCTCAAATTCTGAGGGGCAAAACTATCTTTTGCCCAGAAAACCCTAATGCCCTTTCCCCTTTTTTTCGGTTTGTCGCCGCCGCCACCCACTGGGGGCGGCGTCAGGCGGGCGGAGAGAGGGCACCGCCCTCGCGCAAGCGCCGCATTCTTTGGTGCTACCCACTGGTGGGGCCCCTTCGGGCGCCGCCGCCCTCATGGCGGTGCTGTCCCACCGGGCCACCGCCCCTGGGGGGGTTTTCGCCTGGGGAGGAGTAGTATGCTTGGCTGCCCTGCCCGGCGGATCTTTGTCCCCACCGGGCGACCGCCTGGGGGTTTCGCCCGGGGGAGCGGCGGCGGCCGCCGCTGCCCCTGGGCCTCTCGCCCATGGGCTGCCTGCCCATGACAAAGCAAGCCTTCATAAGCGGGCCCCCACCTGCAGCAGCCAGACGCAACCCCTGTCTTTGCGCTTCGCCAGATCGAGGGCAGCAACTGTTGCTGCCCTTCCTTGTTTTTGCGTCAACAATTTTGACATCAAAATTCTTCCTAAACACAACACACGCAGTTCAAAATCAATCATTCGCACGAGCAACCTGGCTCTGATACCACTGTTGGGAAATCCTAGGGGGCGACATCATTTGTGCAGCGGAAGAACAAGAAAAATAAAATCCCCGATTCCCAAAGAGATGTTTGTCTACGTGCGAAGATTGGTACGCAAAAATCCGCGAAACATGAAACTGCGTATAGAGTAGATTGTGTTACCTAGGGAGATCGTATATCCCTGTTTCCTTACATATCCTTAGGAGAGGGTGAAGGAGGTCAAGCGTCCTCCTCTCTAGCGGTGATCCACATAGCAGCGTTGCGATGACACTCCTCAAAACTCCAGACCTACTCTGAGGTGGAGATGGAGAGGAGAATAGGAAAAGGCAAACAAAAGCTTCTAGCCCATGGGGCTCTGAATCCCTCCTATTTATAGAGGTCCCCTGTGAAACCCTAATGGGTCCTTCCCTAGTGGGTATTGGATCTGCATCCAATAAGACAAGGGCTCCGTCGGATATCTCATATCCGAACCTCTATTCATCGCAATGCCTACCATATGTGTGTGACCCTCTAGGCCCAATATCGAGCTGGCCGTGAGTCATACCTGTCAGAACTCCTTCTAACTCAATGAATTATTATTTCTGTAATAATTCACTCGACTCATCGACTATGGACGTACTAGGCCACTACGCCGTAGTCTCCACACGATACAGGGGAATCCAATCCATTGGACCTGTCTGTCCTCAGTTACTATGTACCTATAGTCCCTCATCCATCTAATATACCAGAGACCGTATATCGTGCATGGTGTTGTCAGACCCACACGGTTTCTTCTCGAGTCTCACTCTAATCGGATTCTCCCGGAGAACTCTTTCTCTCTCAACCCGAATGACCCTGGCCAGGGATTTGTCTGAGCAAGAACACATGGGATATTCCTCTCATGACGCCAAGAGTGGATGATCCTCTATCGACACTCGATAGCCCATGTAAGGTCGACTACCACTCCCAATGACCAGCTGTACTAAATCTGGGACAGCCAAACCTATAAGTTTGGTATCAAAGGGTGGAGCACTCATACAGGACATCCTTGGTGTCTCAAGTCTAAGGACCAGATACACCACTAGGACTACGGAATCGCTGTCTGACAATTAGGCATCATCAACCATCCAGCATTCCGTAAACTATGAGACCAATGAGCACCTGTACTGTATCCCTAGTGTCCCTACACAAGCAGCTATGAGACCAGCTGCATCTATCATATGGACGGGTATACAGCACACCAGTCTGTCCGGTTATCATGATATCCCTCTCGAGTAACCTATGATCGGGATTATTTAGGATATGTGTTTAAAGGTGAATCGATCTCACTATCGTGATCTCATCACGATCCGATTCCCATTGCACAAATCAAATGACATCACAATATATGTATGCATTTATGCAATAGTTATAAAGTGATATATGCCAAAATATAATAAGCAAAAAGATTCTATATTAAGTCACACGTGCCATCACTCACGTGATTGG
Organism: Musa schizocarpa; assembly: GCA_900464855.2. Classification (NCBI taxonomy): domain Eukaryota; kingdom Viridiplantae; phylum Streptophyta; class Magnoliopsida; order Zingiberales; family Musaceae; genus Musa; species Musa schizocarpa. The sequence goes on along the minus strand of LS990922.1, from coordinate 36,794,419 downwards.
CTTGCTGGGCACCTATGACTAGCAAGTATCATAGAACTGGTGTAGGCATTCGATTAATTAGGTAAACAACAGTTTGAAAGGCTGCTGTCCTAAAAGTTGAAGGCATGGAAGCTTGATGTAGAAGTGTGAGTCCAGTTTCTACTATATGCCGATGTTTACATTCGGCAGAACCAACTAGTTGAGGAGTATGTGGGGGAGACTTGAGGTGTTGAATGCCACAAGCTGAGAGATGGGATGCCAGGGCTTGATATTCATCGCCACCATCAGAGTAGACTGTTTTAATGGTAGACTGAAAATAGTTTTCAACCAACTTCTGGAAAGTGGAAAAAATACGAGAAACGTCAGATTTATGAGAAAGAGGATATATCCATGTATACTTAGAGAAGTGATCTACAAAAATAACATAAAATCGGAACTTATCAAAAGATAAGATTGGAGCAGGACCCCAAACATCAGTATATATAATTTCAAAAGGTTTAGAGGAGGAAATGGAAGATGAGCCAAAAGGCTGCCGATGACTCTTATTACTAAGACAAGCATCACAATGCATCATAGAATTAGTGGACTTAAAAAGAGGAAGAGAGTGACGAGATAATAACTTCTGCTGAATAAAGGACGAGGGATGACCAAGGCGATGATGCCACACATCAACTGGAGCTGCAACAGAAGAATGAACAATGGGCTGGGTTATTCGAGAGGTTGACGGCCATATGTAAATATTGTCTTTATTCGGGCCTTGGATCAATGATGCCCCCGTGCTCAAGTCCTTAACAAGAAATGAATCAGGAAAGAATTCAATGGAAGTATTGTTATGTTTGTAAAATTGAGAAACAGAAATGAGGTTGTGTTTAATATGAGGGGCGTATAAAACATCATCGAGGGTAAATGTATTAGAGCCAGAATTAAGCGTTGTGGAACTAGTATGAGTTATAAGAAGTCCTTTACCATCACCGATGATGATATCTTCATCGCCGCCATAGGGATTGTGAAGAGACAAATTCTGAAGATCAGCGGTGATGTGATGCGAGGCACCAGAGTCGACAATCCAGTTGGACTGGCTAGGTGTCAGAGAAGTTAAGAGATTTGCTTGAGGCCAGTGTGACGGAGCAGGGAGGCAGGGACGAGATCGGCAAACTTTAGCGGAGTGGCCGACTTTGTCACACAGTTGGCAAACGACCCGTCTTTGATGGCTCGGTAGGGCAGGGCGTCAAGACGAATGATGCCTGGAGTTACCACTTTGCGAGAAGTGATGACTAGGAGGATAGGAGGGGTGTTGCATGGAACTCACAGAATCAAGAGGTGCATTAGCCAAACCTTGAGTGATGTTCGGTGAGTACCAAGTGCTCTTCCGTTTGGACTTGTGACTGACTTGAGCTGTGACAGTTGATACAGGCAGTTTGTCCGCACGCTTCAAGTACATATCGTAGTTAGTCAGTTTATCATAGAGATCTTCAAAAGAGACTAGCGAGTCACGTGCCTGAAATACAGTAGCCAATTCCTTGTAGTCAGTGTCGAGACCATTGAGGGTATGAATGACAACCTCTTCGTCACATAGGGAATGACCTATCAAGGCTAAGTCATCAATGATAACCTTGATATGTTGTAGATAATCAGATATAGTACTTCTCTCTTGTTTCGTCACCATAAGCTTGGATAGAAGACTGAGCTTGCGAGTACGCGAATGATTTGCCAGGGTGGTTTGCAGTATAGACCATGCATCGGCAGCTGTTACACATGAAGATATCAAGGAAGCAACGGATCCAGCAACTGAAGCTTGAATAGTTTGGAGGATTAGAAAATTGAGCTCGCCAGGACACATAGTTGCCACCCTTTGATAACTTAAAGGGGATTAGCGTGGCAGCATTGATCGAGATAAGCCCTATAGAAGAACAAGAAGTGGGAGTCCCTACAGGAACTAAAACATCAGAAGAAGTGAACGAAGACATTTTTTTTTTTTTGGAAGATATGCAGCGAACCTTGTGTGATACTCAGGTCACATAAGGTGGAGAATGAGGGAGGGGGGTGCTACTGTAGATTGCCGCTTGCTGCAGCAGATTGTAGAGGCTGCAGTTCATTGGAAGATGGCCACGAAAACTACAACGATACTCAAGACTGCGGTTCGCTGTTGTGGATTGCTGCTTGCTGTAGCAGATTGTAGAGGTTGCAGTTCGCCGGAAGATGGCTGCGAAAACTGCAGCGGTACTCAAGAAAACTACAGTGGGAGAAATCTGCAGCAATTAGATGTATAGAGGAAAGCGACAGCAAAAGCTGCTGCGGTAGAGGAAGGAAGATGTAGTAGTTGCGGCTGTTGCTGGCCGGGAAGCGGCTGTGACAGCGAAGGAGGAAGACACGGTAACCGTCGTTAAGCAAGGAAGACTGAGCAAGGAAGACACTGTCATTCGCCGTTCATCGCTATTGAGGAGGAGGACACTGCCATTAAGGAGGCGCCGTTGTGTAGAGGGAAGTGGCAGCGAAAGCTGCTACGGTAGAGGAAGATGCAGTAGTTGCGACTGTTGCTGGCCGGGAAGCGAGGAAGACACTGTTGTTCGCCATTCACCGCTATTGAGGAGGCAGTGAGAGAATATTTTCCTCCTTGCATGACGGCGACAGAGAGTGTCTGCTGTAGGCAGCAAATAGGAGAGGGAGCAAGGCCGGTCAAAGAAAAGCAAGACTAACGATGAAGGAAGAGAAGGAGTGGATGAGCAGAGCCAAGACGGTGCTCGTTAGCACTGGCTCTGAATCCATGTCTTGTGCTTCTTCAATGACTCCGCTTGAGGCAGCGTGTTACTGTGGCCGCTTGGCTAACACACGGCGATCCTGCTGTCGCTAAGGAGGAACTGCTCTGATACCATGTTAGAAAATAAATAGATAAACAAGTTGTAGAAGAAGTTGATTGTTATTAACATATCCCCCTTCCTTTTATACAAGTTAGAAGGGAGAGTTTTCAACAGGTTAGAGGATTTCCCTCAACAGGGTAGAGAGATTTCCTCAAACAGTTAGGAAAATCTCATCTACTTATCAGAGATTACAGATTTGCAATCTTACGAAATGGCCACTGATAACTCAGTGAAAGCACAAATGGAAGCATTGGAAATTAGAATTGAGAACCGATTACAAGAAGTACTTAATGATTTCAAAAAAGACTTACTGGGGAGCCTTAGTAAATTTCAACAAGGTAGGAGCTCAAGTTCTATATTGCACAGATCTAGAAATACTAGAAAAGGGCCCCAAGATTGTGACACAATCTACTCATACATGAAGGTGGATGGATAGCTCTAAAAAATTTATCAGACTTCTACAATGTTGGAATATCAAAGTAGGTTTGAAAGATTATCAAATCAAGCTAGAGATTGGTCAGAACGACAACTTCTGGATACATTTATTGAAGGTCTTATTCCAGAGATCCGGTGTGAAGTTAAGACTCGTCAACCTCGCACTATGATAGTTGCGATCTCATTCGCACATCTACATGAGAAAAAAATCAACAGGGAAAATCATGGAAACAGAAGTGACAACAACCAGATGATTAGTAAGCTATTGGCCCCATCTATTCCCAACCAAAGTCTTGACACCCGAAGACTAACCCAAGAAGAACTCAATGAAAGATTAGCAAAGGGTTTGCACTATGATGAAAAGTAGAGTATGGAGCACCAATGTAAACAAGGGCAACATATGATGATTGAGCCAATTAGAGAGGAACCGAAAGCGAAACCGAAAGCAGAAGAGTTGGACTCCAATCATGAAGGTATAAATTCTAATGAAGATGTTGGACCTACCATACATACAATGCATGCATTAACCGACTACTCTAACCCGCAAACTATAGAAGTTGGTGAAACTCTGGAACAACAGCCTGTTATAGTTTTGATTGATACTGGTAGCACTAACAATTTTATGGATAGTGAGACTGTTGATCGATTGGCCCACCACATTGAAGACTATGCCAGATTCGAAGTAAAGATCGTTGATGGACGGATTTTCCCTTGTGATAGCAAAGGTTCAAAGATAAAATTGATTATACAGGGCCAAAAGTTTCATGCAACGATTACTACACTGAAAGACCGACCTATTGCTTACACTATCAAAAACTGGAGACCATACTTACTTGATCAATGGGTTGTGATGCGTTGCAGATAGTCTATGGCTAAAGTGCTGAAAGAGAAGCTCCCCGAGATTGATGCTGCTCAGCCTTGAGGACAAGGCTGATTTGAAGAGGGAGGAACTGTTAGGACCCTTTTTCTAAGCTTTTGAATAATGTTTATTGAGTCTGTTTAGTCCATTTGTTTATTGAGTCGGTTTGGTTCAGTTAAAAGATCACCATTCTTAGTATCACGAGAGGAATATTCCATGTGTTCTCACTTAGGCAAATCTCTAGCTATGGTCATTTAAATTGAGAGAGAATGAGTTCTCTAGGAAAGTATGATAAGAGTAAGACACGGATAGATTCCATATGGACCTAACAACACTATGCCTGATATATAGTCTCCGAGATATAAGATGAATGAAGGACTATTAATACATGTTAACTGAGAGTAGATATATCCAATAGATTAGATCCTCCTATATCATTTGGGGACTATGACGTAGTGGCATAATATATCCATAATCGATGAGTTGAGTGAATTATTATAGGGATAATAATTCACTAAGTCAAAAGAAATTTTGAATCAAAAGAGGTTATGATAGGTATAGCTCATAGCTAGGTCAGTATTAGGCCTAGAGGGTCACACACATAAGGTGGATGACACAACAAATAGATGATTAGAAATAAGATATCCAATCAGCCCCTATTTTAATGGAACCACTAGGTAAGACCTAATAGAGCATGGAGGGATTATTAGATGGGGATCCAATACCCATTAAGCTAGTGGTTATTGGATGGGGATCCAATACCCACTAAGAATGATCCATTAGGGTTAGCAAGAGGGGCTCTTTATAAATAGAAGTGGGGCTAAAAAATTCATAGGCTAGACCCTTATAGCCATTGGCCTCCTATCTCCTCCTCCCACCATCTCTCCTTGCCAGGAGCCTCCATAGTGTAAGAGGACAACAAGATGGTCGGCCCCTCTCTTTATTGTTGTTTCATAGTGGTGCGTGAACACAATGAGAGAACCCGCTACGCGAGGAGATACTGTTGGGAAATCTTGGGGGTGACATCACATATGCAGTGGAAGAACAAGAAAACAAAATCCCCGATTCCCAAAGAGATGTTCGTCGTCGTGTGAAGATTGGTGCGCAAAATCCGCGAAACTGAAAAACTACGTATAGAGTAGATTGTGTTACCTAGGGAGATCGCATATCCCTGTTTCCTTGCAAATCTTTAGCAGAGGGTGAAGGAGGTCAAGCGTCCTCCTCTCTAGCGGTGATCCACATAGCAGGGCTGCGACGACGCTCCTCAAAACTCCAAGCTTGCTCTGAGGTGGAGAGGGGAAGGAGAATAGGAGAGGCAAGCAAAGGCTCTAGCCTATGAGGCTCTGAATCCCTTCTATTTATAGAGGTCCCCTATCAAAACCTAATGGATCCTCCCCTAGTGGGTATTGGATTTGCATTCAATAACACTAGCCTTTTAGATTAGTGGATCTCTATCCAATAATCTCTCATGGGCTCTTATTGGATCTCGTCCATGGGATCCAATAATTCAAGGGCTTATTGGAAATCCAATAAGACAAGGGCTTCGTCGGATATCTTATATCCGAACCTCTACTCATCACAATGCCTACCATATGTATGTGACCCTCTAGGCCCAATATCCAGCTAGTCGTGAGTCATACCTGTCAGAACTCCTTCTAACTCAGTGAATTATTATCTCTGTAATAATTTACTCGACTCATCGACTACGGACGTATTAGGCCACTACGCCATAGTCCCCAGACGATACAGGAGAATCCAATCCATTGGACTTGTCTGTCCTCAATTACCGTGTACCTATAGTCCCTCATCCATCTAATATCCTAGAGACCGTATATCGAGCATGGTGTTGTTAGACCCATATGGTTTCTACTTAGTCTTGCTCTAATCGGATTCTCTCGGAGAATTCTTTCTCTCTCAAACCGAATGACCCTAGCTAGGGATTTATCTGAGCAAGAACACATGGGATATTCCTCTCATGATGCCGAGAGTGGATAATCCTCTATCGACACTCAATAGCCTCGTAAGGTCGACTACCACTCCCAATGACCAGCTATACTAGATCTGGGACAACCAAACCTATAAGTCTAGTATCAAAGAGTAGAGCACTCATACAAGACATCCTTAGTGTCTCAAGTCTAAGGACCAGATATACCACTAGGACTACGGAATCGCTATCTGACAATAAGGCATCATCAACCATCCAGCATTCCGTAAGCGGATCAATCAGTGAACTCATTCTCCAATGAGCACTTGTACTGTATCCCTAGTGTCCCTATACGAGCAGCTATGAGACCAACTGCATCCATAGGTATATAGCACACTAGTCTGTCAAGTTATCACGATGTCCCTCTCGAGTAACCTATGACCGGGATTATTTAGGATATGTGTTTAAAGATGAATCGATCACACTTTTGTGATCTCATCACGATCCGATTCCCATTGCACAAATCCAAGGACATCACAATATATATATATATGCAATAGTTATAAAGTGATATATGCCAAAATATAATAAGTAAAAAGATTTTTTATCAAGTCACATGTGCCATCACTCACGTGATTAGCTTGCTGGACACCTATGACTAGTAGGTACGTCGTTGCTACTTCCATTGTGTGGATTACTGCTAGAGAGGAGTTTATAAGAGCTCCTTCATCCCATGGACTAGGATTTGTGATTTAGGGGATATATAATCTCCCCTAGGTGAGAATGTCTCACCCCCTTGATGCAGTTTTATAGTTTCAAGTTTTATGCTCCCAGTCATCACCCGACGATCCGATGCTCCTTGTTTGAGAAACTAGTTTTGTTTTTATTTTTTATTGTACATGTGATGCTCTCTTGAGGTTTCTCAACAAGTCATGCATGAGATTTTTGGTCTGTCTTTCTATCAACAAGTCATGCAAGTGGTCAAAAAGGGTAAGAAAGCAACAATGAGTCTAGAGGGACTCAAGCTATTGAAAACTAAGCATCAGTTAGAATGGAAGTGGACTTAGAGGAGTTCCATAATGCTGAAGAGGAAAATTTACTGATAATGAAGAAATGGATGTAGATGCAAAGTGATGGATAGTAGGGTCATGAGCATGACAACGTCATAGTACCATAGAGGTGGGACTTCGATTCCTTGCTCTCATGGAGGGAGAGAGCTTGGTCATGAAAGAGACCAAGGAGATAGAGAATACAAAGGCAAAATTCAGGTACTGAGACAAGGCTGAAGGGTAAAGGTTAAGGAATTTTGTAAAACTGGTATCAATGAGCTACTCATCAAAATAACAAAAACTGAAGGACTTTGGATTGATGTAGGAGTACCAAACTAAGGAATAAAGTAGATAGTATGCAGTGCTATACCTTTTTGACTCAAAGGAGTAGGCAATACAGATGATAGAAAAAATGGTACAATCTTAGAGGTGACCAAAACTATTAGAGACTTGCTCTAAGTTGGGGTGAAAATTTTCTCTTTTAGGCAAAACTTTTTATATTCCAGAAGTTCAATAGAAATGAGAAGGCGAATCACAGTAGTTAACTCAATGCAAGAAGTATAAATACTTCATGGACTATAGAAGCATGAGCAAAGAATAAGCGAAAGCTAGTAACCAACTCGATGCAGGGAGTACAATTCTCGAGGAGACGGGCGAAGTCGGTAACATTTGTCTTCTTAACTCTTAAGAGAATGGGTGAAACTGAGTACCTCAATTCTCTTATTTATTCAGTAGAGAAGCTCTGCATTAGTTCAAAGACCCTTCAAAGAAACATGATGGAAGACAATAGTTGTCAAACCATCACCAATGGTAATTGGTGCTATCAAGATAGATTGTCTACTCCATTTTCTAATAAAATTTCAATCAAAAACAAAAGTGATGTGAACCATAACAACTTAGAAGAAGAGGAATTGATGGGTAAATTTAACAAAAAAAAGACCTAAAAAAAACTTCAAAGTTTGTAGGGGAATACTCGTTAAAGCTTCAATAGGTATCCACCCAATTCAAATGGCATGAGATGTTTGAGAGACTAGCATATAATAAGAAATTTCTTTTTCTTCATTTGAAGGATCTATAGGAACCAATAAGGATTAGCATAACTCAACTGACCCCACACCAAAGTCAGAGTCATCGACGAGTTGAAGCAATTTGGCAAATCAAAGTTTAAATACTTAATAACAGTAGTACAAAGTAACTGGGAGCCAAGAAGTGTGTTGCAGCTAGAGCAAAAAATTAAAAATTGAGCAAAGGCAAGGAAATATAGTATCTACAAAGGCTTCAACGAGTACATCGAAGGAATAAGTGGAGGAGAATGTAATAGACACAACTATTAATAAGGTGTTTGATGTAATGCTTATATATATTCATATCTTTTAATTTTATTCATGCTTTGCATAACATATAGAAAGCTTGTAATAGATTTGATAGCTTCATTTTGGTTGGTTTTGGTGGCCATTTTAGGCTTCTAAATGCAGGTTATGTGCAGTTATCTTGCATAGGCAAAACTACTCAGAAATAAATCATCCAAGCTATCATTTTGAAAGTTTTCTATTTTTGTAGAGTAGTATGGAGTGTTAGCCAATATAGCACCTAAGATTTGCTAGGGTGGCACATAGCTAGATGGGTCCTTGGGATAGTGTTTAGGGATAGTTCGCTGCCTTGTTATACAATAAAGTGCTAGTCATAGGTGCCCAGCAAGCCAATCACGTGAGTGATGGCACGTGTGACTTAATATAGAATCTTTTTGCTTATTATATTTTGGCATATATCACTTTATAACTATTGAATAAATGCATACATATATTGTGATGTCCTTGGATTTGTGCAATGGGAATCGGATCGTGATGAGATCACGATAGTGAGATCGATTCACCTTTAAACACATATCCTAAATAATCCCGGTCATAGGTTACTCGAGAGGGATATCGTGATAACCGGACAGACTGGTGTGCAGTATACCCGTCCATATGATGGATGCAGCTGGTCTCATAGCTGCTTGTGTAGGGACACTAGGGATACAGTACAGGTGCTCATTGGAGAATGAGTTCACTGATTGATCCGCTTGCGGAATGCTGGATGGTTGATGATGCCTAATTGTGAGACAGCGATTCCGTAGTCCTAGTGGTGTATCTGGTCCTTAGACTTGAGACACCAAGGATGTCCTGTATGAGTGCTCCACTCTTTGATACCAAACTTATAGGTTTGGCTGTCCCAGATCTAGAACAGCTGGTCATTGAGAGTGGTAGTCAACCTTACGAGGACTATCGAGTGTCGATAGAGGATCATCCACTCTTGGCGTCATGAGAGGAATATCCTATGTGTTCTTGCTCAGACAAATCCCTGGCTAGGGTCATTCGGGTTGAGAGAGAAAGAGTTCTCCGGGAGAATCCGATTAGAGCGAGACTCGAGAAGAAACCGTGTGGGTCTGACAACACCATGCTCGATATACGGTCTCTGGTATATTAGATGGATGAGGGACTATAAGTACACGGTAACTGAGGACAGACAGGTCCAATGGATTGGATTCCCCTGTATCGTTTGGGGACTACAGTGTAGTGGCCTAGTACGTCCGTAGTCGATGAGTCGAGTGAATTATTACAGAGATAATAATTCACTGAGTTAGAAGGAGTTCTGACAGGTATGACTCATGGCCAGCTCGATATTGGGCCTAGAGGGTCACACACATATGGTAGGCATTGCGATGAGTAGAGGTTCGAATATGAGATATCCGACGGAGCCCTTGTCTTATTGGATGCAGATCCAATACCCACTAGGGGAGGACCCATTAGGGTTTGACAGGGGACCTCTATTAATAGGAGGGATTCAGAGCCTCATGGGCTAGAGAGCTTTTGTTTGCCTTTTCCTATTCTCCTCTCCAACTCCACCTCAGAGTAGGTCTGGAGTTTTGAGGAGCGTCGTCGCAACCCTACTGTATGGATCACCGCTAGAGAGGAGGACGCTTGACCTCCTTCACCCTCTCCTAAGGATCTGCAAGGAAACAGGAATATACGATCTCCCTATGTAACACAATCTACTCTATACGCAGTTTCATGTTTCGCGGATTTTTACGTACCAATCTTCGCACAACGACGAACATCTCTTTGGGAATCGGGGATTTTGTTTTTCTTGTTCTTCCGCTGCGCATATGATGTCGCCCCATAGAATTTCCCAACATAAAGTTATGTAGGGACTTTGAGTTGTAACAAACCACCTTGGACCCTTTGTCCCATAACCATTCAAAGCTTATGTAGTCTATATTTATAATTTGCATTGTCTATCAAGTGTTTAATGAAATGATTACTTATGGATCCTGAGTTTAACATTTTCTCTAACTTATTTTCTTTTCTATAGGTCTCTAAGAGATTATAAGAGATTTTAGAGAGGTTGATCCTTAATGAACGAACATATAAGGGTACCGCATATGTAAACAAAACTAGTTAAGTTTGTGACACAACGTAGCCCATCAACTTGGAGACAAAAAAAAAAAAGGATGTGGGCAGCTTAGGCAAAATGACCTCTCCTTCGCCTGAGTCTTGGATGTTGGGAAACTCGACCCCCTCCTCTACTCGAGGCATGATAGTTAAGAAACCTAACCCCCTCCTCCACCCGAGGCATGTTAGTCGAGAAGAAACGACCCCCTACTTTGCCCGAGGTGTGACGGTCAAGAAACCCAATTAGGTCAAGAAGAAATGACTCCCTCCTTTGCCCGAGGTGCAATGGTTGAGAAACCAAGTCAGGTCAGCAAGAAATGATTCCCTCCTACACTCAAGGTGTGGCAATCGAGAAACTTGATCAAGTTAGGAAGAGATAGTCTCCATTTGCTCAAGGTGGATCCTTCGACAATGGGTGGGGCAAGTCGATGATGGATCACCATTAGCAGCTTTCGCACCCTCACCTACGATCCCCTACCGAGCTAGGGAGGTTGGGAAATCTTGATCCCCTCCTTCGCTTGAGGCATGGAGGTTGAGAAACCTGATCCCCCCTCCGCCCAAGGTATAGGTTTAGGAAACCTGACCAAGTTTGGAGATAGTTTGAATGAGATTCATTGTTTGAGCTGATTTGGGTCGGCTCACATTAAGCGGTCGATTGCTTTCTTTACATATAATAAAGTTTGGTTTAAGGCTAAGGGATGGTGGATGGGGGCCAAGAGAATAGCCTCCAAATTCCACTGATTTATTCAAAGATCCCGTCCACTGGTTCCGTGGTAGGTGGTTCCCCTTTACCTAGCTTTTTCTCCTTCTCTTCATAGAATTAAAGCAAGCCATTTGATGGAGGATCAAAACCAAATGATAGTTCGAGATGGTGGCGGTGTAGTCATGTAAGTTTGAGTATACCTAGAAGCTGTATAAGGAGAAAAGGCCAATATAGGACCATCAGAGCAAGAGGGAGCAACCTCAGTCGCTGTAACAGTAGGTGATGAATCGTGTAGTGGCGCAGCAAAAGAAGAGGCCGAGTAACAAGATCAAGTTTCTGCTTAGCTACGTTCAATCAAACGGCTCCTTCAGCTTCTTGAACAAGACTTGAATCTGGAACTGACCTTGCAGACCCGATAGTAACAGACTTGATAACTGCTTCCCTTCTTTAATTCTACCTTCTTAGTTTGTCTCTGACTTTCCGACTCCTGAGTTAAATTCTTACTTGCTGAATTCTTATCCTCTGTTTTCTACCTTTTGTTGCTTACTTTCTAACTGTGATTCCTAACACCATTCAGCTTCTCCTTTGCTTTGATACTCTTCCTTTCCTGAACTTAGGGCGTAGTTTAGGGCTTCAATCATTCATTCGACTTTGGCTTCTATATCGGTATCGGATTCAACCTGATTGTCTTGTCCCACACTTACCTTACTTTGACACCGCTACAGCTGATTCATTCTCGTCGACAACACAAGCACCAAAAGATACTACACTTGCTACTTGACCTCGACCATAAACTGAATTTCCTTCCCGACCGCCCACCACAGCAGATTGATATAACCCCATCTTGTGCGCGAGGCATTACGGTTAGGAAACTTGACTAAGTCAAGAAAAGATAGACCCTTCCATCCGAATTCGGCCCCTCAATGATGGGAGGGGTACGTCAATGATGGACCATTACTTGCAAGTAAAGAGAATAAAACTAAATCACAAGTAAAGTGTAAGTAAAGAGAGGCAAACTAATTTATCATGGTTCGATCTTCGCAACCTGCGTCTACTCTCGATTCCTCTTCCCTCAAGACCAATGATTTTCACTAACAATCTTCTTTCTAATGAGTGAAGGTCAACTACTTTTATTATAACTTTCTCCTTTTTAAGGTTAAGGAGATAACCTTCACATTCTCTTTTTACATAAGATCTCTCACCTTTTATAACTTAGAATTATAACCAAGAGGAGGAGGAGGAGACTCAAACTATGCTCAAAATGATAATTTATAACACTTTTATACTTAGAAATAAGTGCTCCATCAACCAAGCCTAAGTAGGGTATTTATAAGCCCCAAAAGGCCTCAAGAATAGAACCAAAAATTTAAATCTTAAAAATGTTGAGATACTAGCAATACTACCATTAGCACCAAGCAGTACTACCATCATAAAGTGGCCATGAATCTTAGCTCTGGCAATACTACTATTGGCCTAGGTGCCACCTAGGCACTATCACCATCCTGGATGATGCTACCACTAAAAATGCTATAAAAGTACAAACAGTACTTTTCGACTAACTCAAGTGGTACTGTCACTTGGGTCTTGCGGTACCACCACTCAGGCCTAATTTAGGCTATCGATTTAGCCTTCTAATAGGCTTAATTCTATCCTAGTTTAAGCCTAATCAGTTCCTTGATAAGTTGGCATGATTTCAATCAATACCAACTCAAATTGACCCATAATGACCTCAATCAAGACCATGATAAATCAACCAAGCATATGACACATTGACGAAGCTTTCAACATATTTTATGTGTCAAATCTCATATTTTGATAATGAAATTAATTAATTAAGTTATGATCTAATGTGTGTTTAAATGATGCAGGACTAGCTTGAATCAGAGAAAGATAAATCGATTAAAGTAGTGGAATCGGAGGTTGGGCCGGAATGGAACATGTCAGAAGATTGGATATCGGGCCGGAGGACTAGTCGACTTATTGGCAGAAGGTTTCATGCCATGAGTTCGGGTATTGGGTTAGATAGATAAAAAATTATGCCAAGGAGATCGGAAGTTACGAAGGTCAACATGTCGATTAGGCAATACGTCGAAGGAGAGAACGATGCGTCGAAAGGTTGGACGAAGCACCGAAGGGTCGAACGAAGCGCTGGATGAATTAATGACATACGGGACAACATATGATTCATACTTGTAATCAATTATATCTTGATTGAAGTAGTCTAGGTTATAATTGAGTTAGTTTTAAATATAATTATATCAACTCAATTAGGGACCCATTAGGCTTGATTTGGGCCCATTAGGAGGCCCATTTAGTGATCCAAAAGATGGATCAGGCGGTGACACTACCAGAGGCTCAATCTCTAAGAGCTCGCTCTTTGAGGCGATTAGGTGGTGGAACCGTCAAACCAGGTGGTGGTACGACCCAATGTCAATTTGCAAGCAGTGGTACTGCCAGTACCTCAAAAGCCATGGATAAGACCCTTTTGGCTCCTAATTTAAATCAATTTGGAGTCTATAAATATCCCACTCTTTCCTGCTTTGGGCAGTAATAAAATAGAGTAGAAAGGGGTTGTTATTCTGAGTTAAAAAAGTGCTAAGTGTCCTCATCCTCTTTAAGTTTCAAGCTTATGTTAAGAGAGATGTGAGGCTTGTAAAGGTTGTCTTCTAAACCTATAAAAAGAAGAAAGAGTTATAAGAGGGTAGTTGATCTTCGTTCATTGAAAGAAGATCGTTAGTGAACGTCGGTGGCCTCAACGGAAGAGGAATCGGGAGTAGACATAGGTCATGATGACCGAACCACTATAAAACTTGGTTTGCATTTCTATTATACTTTTCATTCATATTGCTAACTAATTTACTTGCTTACTATGCTTATTATTCTTATGAACATTATCAAGTTAGACATTTTTTCGATACAAGCTTTATCAAATGAAATTTTTGAATCATCAGAAGTTTTATAAAAGCACTAATTCACCCACCCCTCTTAGTGTCAATTTTGGTCCTAATAGTTGGTATCAGAGTCAAGTTTCTCTCTATTTAGTTTAACACCCAAGAGATATAGTTTTTTTTTGGCTTTCAAGAGGGTCACTCTATCATTCGTCCTCCTATGTTCAATAGGACGGACTACACGTATTGGAAAACACGAATGAGAGTATTCTTGTGTTCTTTAAACTTTAATTTATGGAATATTATCGAATATGATTTTTAACAACCCTCTAACCCTATGAATGAATGAAATAATTTTTAGAAAAAAATTAATTTTGTTAAATGTAAAAGCTATGAATATTTTGTTTTATACTTTGGATAAAAATGAGTTTAATCGTATTTCGACTTATGAAACTGCACATGACATTTGGCATAAGTAGAGTTAAAGAATCAAAAATTAATCTTTTGATGCATAGTTTTGAATTATTTTAAATGGAACTAAGTGAAACAATTAGAGACATATACACTTGGTTTACAGATGTCGTCAATGTTTTGAAAGCACTTGGTAAAAGTTCTTCAAATTTTGAACTTGTTAGCAAAATACTAAGATTCCTTCCAAAAAGTTAGGATCCGAAAGCGACAACAATACAAGAGACAAAGGACTTAAATAATTTATCTCTAGAAGAACTTATTAGGTCTTTAATGACCTATGAAATGACTTGTATCGAACATGATGAACATGAAAATAACCTTTCAAAGAATAGGAATGATTTGGAACTTAGAATAAAAGAAGACAACTTGGAAGAAAACTCAAGTGATGATGACAATGACCTTGAACTCCTCACAATAAAATTAAGAAGTTAATAAAACAAGAATTTAAGAATAAAAATAAACTTAAAGGGAATAAAATAACTTACTATGAATGCAATCGACCGGGACACTTCAAAAGTGAATATCTGTAACTGAAGAAGAAGGTGCTTGCATAAAAGAAGAAGAAAGCACTAAATGCGACATAGGACGAAATGAGTACATTCGAAAACAAGGTAAGTGACTCAACCAAAACCCCTTTACTTTACTATGAAATTACTTGATGAATTTCATGAGTTGTTTTTAAATTAGTATGAAATATTAAAAAAAAAAGGGATCATGCTTCTCTTTCTAGTGATTTTAAAAAATAAAAAAAATTGAGTATGAAAATTATATGTTAACTCTTTGCACTAAGTATGAAAAGTTAGATTATCTTAAAGAAGAAAAATATATTACTACAACAAACAATAATAAAGGAAAGATTATGATTGAAACTTGATGATTTTTTATTGAAGATGGTTTATGGTTAAACAAACAATAATCTATTAATCTTGATAATTTTTGTATTGTTTTTCGGTTTTAA
This sequence comes from Musa schizocarpa, assembly GCA_900464855.2. Taxonomy (NCBI): domain Eukaryota; kingdom Viridiplantae; phylum Streptophyta; class Magnoliopsida; order Zingiberales; family Musaceae; genus Musa; species Musa schizocarpa. The sequence goes on along the minus strand of LS990922.1, from coordinate 36,778,864 downwards.
ACGATGATGTAATGTTTTTGTATGGAAGACTAGGGCATATTAGTATAAAATCAATCACACAAATTGAAACTAAAGAATTTTAGCTATTTTTAATCTCATAGGAATCAATGTATATTATTTTCAATAAATTTTTGATGATGAGTATGGAGTTGACAAATTGAATTTAAATGAGATTTTTTCAACTGAATCATGAATGTGTTTTTTATTTCTCTACTTGAGGTATCTTTTATGAGAATTAAAATATTTTCTATCTTTGATGATTTCTTCTTACCATTTACTAAAGAGACTTATGTAAACAAACTATGACTTTGATAATGGTTTGTAATAGTTTGAAATTGTACATATTATACCTTGATGACTTAAACCATATTTTGGTATCATGCATACCTAAGTAATGATGATTTGAAAATTTATTAATTTGGAAAAGTGATAATGATGATGACTTGGTACTTCTTACAAGAAAATTTTGTGAATTGAGATTTATTTTTTATGAATCATGATCTTGATGACTTGAGATTTTTTATACATGAATCAAATTCTTCTATATTTTTTTTTATTTCTTGGAATTATAACTTGAGATTTTTTTATGAATCATGATCATTTACTATATTTTTTTCCTTTCATTATTTGGTTTATCCAAATAAACCATGATACGTCACTTGACTTCTTGATGTTTACAACTTGAGTTTTATTATATACAATTTCTTTATATTTATGGTTGTAAACCTTATGTCATGATTAAAGCATTGATTAAAAAAAAAAAATAATTTTCCACTATTGTATTCTTCCCCTCTTCTTCTTTCTTACAATGACAACGGAGAGAGAAAATTGATAGCATATCAAAAGAACCAAAAATGCTAGCTTGAATATTAAATTTAGGTATGTTATATCTCCCAAATGCATAAATTCTTCTTATACATTTTTCATATCATAATCTTGATTTATCGATTTTTATAACTTGAGTTTTCTTATTGAATCAAGATCATTTTCTATTATTCCTTCTATTTATAAAATAAGAGATATGTCAAAAATGACTCATGGCCGTTTCCATGCCTTAATCTTTTATTTTTTATGATTGAAATATTAATATATTTTTTTTTATTTCTCATTTGTCATGATTTGAAAATTGATGTAAAGGAAAAAGAAGTAGAATATTATATTATTCCCTTCTTTTTTTTATTACAATGATAAAGGGAGAGATAAAATTGCTAGCTTGCATATCTCAAAAGAGAAGCAAAGATTGCTATCTTGCACACGCAAAGAAAAGCAAAATTGATAGCTTGTATATTCTAAAATGATATAAAACTTACTAAATTTGCTAGCTTGCAAATTGCAAAAGGAAGTAAAATTTGTTAGCTTGCACATTTGAAAGAGAAAGAATTACTTGCTTGCAGATCTGAAGAGAAGTAAGATTGCTAACCTTATACATCTCTAAAATGTGCTAGCTTGCATCCTCTAAAGTGTTGTAAAACTTGTATATTTCAAAAAACTCGTAGTTGTAGTTTTCTCATTTTTGTTGATGACAAAGGGGGAGAAGTTATGATGATAATTATGCATGGTATGATAAAATTTTATATTTTAAAATTATTATGTATGATTTTATAATGCACGCAATAATGTGATCAATTAGTTCTTTTAATATTCATGATGCATCCAATGATGAAATACTCATGATACTCATGAATTCAAAGGTTCTATCAATATAACTTATTAATAGGGGGAGTTTAGTTAAACTTTATCATCAATTGGTTGTCATCATAAAAAAAGGAGAGATTATTGAATTTCAGATTTTGATTATGAAACCAATTGATAAAGTTATGATCTAATGTGCGTTTAAGTGACGCAGGACTAGCTTTAATCAGAGAAAGACAAATCGATTAAAGTAGTAGAATCAAAGGTTGGGCTGGAATGGAACATGTCAAAAGATTGTATGTCGGGTTGGAGGACGGGTCGACCTATTAGCAAAAGGCTTCGTGCCATGAGTTTGGGCATTGAGCCAAAAGGATTGAAAATTATGCCAAGGAGATCGGATGTTGTAGAGGTCAAGATGTTGATTGGATAATACGTCGAAAGAGAGGATGATGCATCGAAAGAGAGGATGAACCAATGATATACTAGATAATATGTGATTCATGCTTGTAATCAATTGTGTCTTGATTGAAATAGTCTATGTTGTAATTGAGTTGAATTTGAACGTAATTATACTAACTCAGTTAGAGGCCCATTGGGCCTAATTTGGGACTGATTTGGGCCCATTAGGAGGCCCGTTCAATGACCCAAAAGTTGGGTCAAGCGGTGGTACCGTCAAACCAAGTGGTGGAACCGCTAGAGACTCGGTCTCCAAGAGCCCGGTCTTCGAGGCTATCAAGTGGTGGTACCACCCAGTGTTAGTCTGCAGGCAGTGGTACAGCCCAATACTAGCAGTGATATCGCCTAGTATTGGCGATAGTATCGCTAGTATCTCGGAAACCCAAGATGAGACCCTTTTTGACTCCAAATTTGAATCCATTTTGTAACATCCATGATTAGTTCCACATCAAAAGTGGGTAATATTAAGATTGACTTATAAGGGTCTGATGAGTATACTATTATCAACTTCAGCTTAAGCATTTTGGTCAGTAGTTTAGACCAATTGAAGTTGATAGGCTAGTTAGCCCATTAGGCTCGGGTCATGACATTCGGTATCAGAGCCGACCTAGCATTTGAGCATGATGAGGAGGCTTGAGAAGGAAAGGGCTACTCGTAGACGGAGTCAAAGGACTCGTCATGACGTGGAGTCACCACTGGGCTACGCCTCACATGCACTATGCTAGGGCTTGATCTGGATTATGTTGGGCCTTGACGAGGACGAAAAGCCTTTGAATGGGGGTGATTGTAACATTATCAACTTCAGCTTAAGCATTTTGGGAGTGTACTATTATTAACTTCAGCTTAAGCATTTTGGTCAGTAGTTTAGACCAAACGAAGTTGATAGGCTAGTTAGCCCATCAGGCTCGGGTCATGATACATTTTGGGTCTAAGTTGAGAAAGTGTTAATGTCCTCCTCTTTAAGTTTTTGGCTTAGTGTGAGACTTGTAAAGGTTATCTTCTAAACTTATCTTCATGATAATAAGACTCTATTTAGGGCTAGGTAACATCATAGTTAGCAAACTAGCCTTTCTAGATAGTAACACGACTTAAATGACACATTTAAGGGAAGTTTTGACCAAGAGGTATTGATTGAATGGGGATTTAGTTATCTTTTTTTAAAGAAGAGGAAATCGAACACTGAAATCTTAAGCACGATGATGCCTTGGTTGTATCACTCGGGATTATCAATGCATTGGCCAAGCAAATTTTGATTGATTTTGAAAGTTAGACTGATATCTTGTATTACGATGCCTTTCAAAAATCGATGTAATTGATTTCTTTCACCCTCTTCATCTTCATCAGAGATTATATAGCTCCGAAGGCTTAAGGATGCCTCATCAAGCCCATGCCTGTGCTCATCAAGACTTGCTAATTTACCCTTGGCATTCAAAGAAAGTTAGCAGCCTCTATCATATTGCAAACCCACTTCACCATGACCACTCCACACCTGATAGAACGAGATTCTAGCATGCACCGGCGAACACTTTAGGAAAATTTGGTTGTTCATGTGAACACTCAACAAAGGAATGAGAGGAGGATTTCGTGAGATCTCATGGATTAGTTCTTTTTTTAAAATACAAATATTTGCCCCTGTACAAAAGCTACAAAATGTTCTCATTCCATGTACAGAAACACAGAAACAGAAAGTACAAATGAACAAAACAAGCCTGTGAAATAAAAAACAATAAAAACAAAAATAGCACTCTGTGGAGAGTTCTGCAATCCTTCGTAGATCAATATCTGCTTGTGAAATGAGCTCCTTAGTTCCACTTATGGTGGCTTCCAGATCCAGTACCAGCTGTATCTAATCGAGTCCTGTTCCCAGCCCTGCCTCCAACATAGCCTCTGTTACGCCTTGATCCACTCTGCTGCTCATCCACTCCACCAGGTGGAAATCTTCCTCCGTATCTATCAACTGCACAGCATGAATATCATATTAAGTTGCATGGTTAATTTATTGCTGCAGTTCTATTATAATGAACTATAAACAGGTAAGTCTCAATGGTGACGATGATGAAGAGTTTATGCCACACTTACCTCCTGGATTAAGTATCTTTTTTGGCTCGATTTTGACTGATCGGCCAGACATAACTATGGGAGAAGCCTGAAATACGAACACGATCAATATGTGTAGGAGGAAATCAAAGTTGCAAACATCACTCAAAGAAATTGAAGATGTAAGATTTAAGAAATTTGTGTTGATGACAGTATACGAGATTGACCTCTATCGCACGTCGGGCAGAATCGGATGTTTGGAACTCGACAAAGCCAAAACAAGAATGAGATTCCTGCCACTGAAAGTGAATTCTCTTGCATCATCAAAAATGAAAGAGAGATAGGGAGTCTTCAGAAAGCTACACAAGATGGTATGAGAGACCAACCTTATGATGGCCTCTAACTTGGCTGCCACCGGGTTTGATAGGACCAAACCTCTTGAACTGCTCCTCAAGAAGTGCCGGTGTTGCATGGAGGGGTATGTTCTTGACGCAGATGGAACGTTCATCGACTGAATGCAAAGTGAATTCAAAGAATTGTCTTACGTAAATTTGAGGAATTGAAGGTGTTGCTTTCAGCAGTACCAGAACTGGAGATCGGCTCCTCAGGCGTTGGAGCAGGGACTGGTTTAGATGGCGCTGCCACCACAGGAACCCATTCTGCAGTTGCTACGTTCACAGGAACACCTTTCGCAGATTTGATCTGCATCCATCATGACATTTTACGCATGAACATCAGCAACATTACGGCATGTACATATTGACCGAGTATTTTGGCATCATATCAAGATTAAGCACTAACCACTGAAGCATATGTCCTCTTGGGCATCTGTTGATGAGGACTATCTGAAGCTACATTAGACACATCATTGTCCAGTTGTTTCTCTTGCACAGTCGAGCTCTCGCCATTGTTCACAGAATCGGAGACCTCATTGCTCGATTCCTTCCCTTGCACAGTGGAGCTCTCGCCATTGTTCACAGAATCGGAGACCTCATTGCTCGGTTCCTTCCCTTGCACAGTCGAGCTCTCGCCATTGCTCACAGAGTCACAGACCTCTTTGCCCGGTTCCTGTTCTTGCACAGTCGAGCTCTCGCCATCGTTCACAGAATCACAGACCTCATTGCCCGGTTCTTTCTCTTGCACAGCGGAGCTCTCGTCATTAGTCACAGAATCACAGATTTCTTTTGCTGGAGCAACCACTACATCAATGGGCACTGACACTGTTTCTTCTTGTTCTACAGACCAATTACGACCAGATAAGCCAACAAAACGAACTATGAACTCTCCAGAGACAACGAGCACAAGAAGTGAATAATACCATTCGCAGAGCCCTGGTGTCGCTGCTGTTCATCGATCTCTCCAGAACCCTGGTGTTCGTCGATCTCATCCACATAATGCAGGATGTCATTCAGCACAAAATAGCCCGTTTCCTGGGGAGCAAGGAAGAAGGACTGGGAGAAGTCCCTCTTGACGTTGTCCTCCTTGGTGAGACGCCCTGTTACGTGGACCAACACCCCACCATGGTGAGACTCCTGGCTGTTCACCTTCTTTATCTCTGGTACGCCCAAGCTGGTGGCCAGTAACATCTCATTGATTGTCTATTTCCCATCAATTCGGAAAAAACAAGTTAAGGATTTCAAGAAAAAGGTTTTGTTTTCCAATACCCCCCTTAAGAATAGGACCTGGAGTACTCACAGCGATGGTGGTGACCGATGTCACATTGCCGTGATCATCAGGGCGACCGAGCTTACTGCTTTCTCGGTAGAACTGGTGAACCATCTCAGGATGATGCCGAAGAATAAAACAATATTGATCAATAAACGCATTCCCGACCTAAACACAAAGATCCCATATCATTAGCCACGGAACACACAACTATCTGCTCCAATCGAAAATAGAACAACGAAGAACTAAGAGAGATCTTTTACCACTTCGGCAGAAAGTTCTTGGTTCGTCATCTCAGTACGAGATAGCAACGGATAACCAATGGAGATGGACTGTAGGGATTGACAAGTGATGCAAAAGTCGAGAAGGCAAAGACGAGCAGGATTGAGGTGGGATAGAAATGGATAACTGATGGATATGGACTCTGGGGATTGATAGGCGATATCAAAATCAAGAAGGCGAGGAAGAGCAGGAGAACAAGCGAGGGGTTTCGTAGTGAGCAACAGAGGATTTCGTAGTGACCCCTTTCATAGACCGAAGGGTGTGGGTAGGCGGGATGTCCTCCTTTCGTGGATTTGGAAACCTGCAAGGCCACATTTCCTTCTTGGATTGCACCCATAAGATTTAGAGGTTTGTAGGAGGGGCAAGCAAAAATCCAAATCTTGATTCGAATCCAATTTGAATATTTTTTATTTAAATTTGAGTGATTAATTTTCTATGGGTAAATTTCTTAAAAAACCTCTTGCTTTACTTTTTCTTTTCTTTCGTGTATATCGCCTAATTTCTAAAATAATAAAATAATCCTCAATAATTCTTTTATGATTTTCTGATCTCCCTTCCTCTTTCCCATATTTAACAACTTTCAAAAAAATGTAACTCAACTTTTCTAAAAAAATTTGTGTCATTAAAACTTTAAGAAAACCTTCTATAATGATATTCAATTGGTTTTTGTCTCCAAGAGATGGTAAATTTACCTTAAATAAGGAAAAATAAAACATTATATTTTAAAAGGATTTAAATAAATAAAAATTATCTATTAGGAAGGTTTAAAAATAGAAAATGGTTATTTATGCTTTTGTAATTTATTTGCAAGGTATTCAGAAAATTTAAGAATTTTTTAAAAAGAAAAAAAAATGAGTTACACCATTTTTTGATAAGACCCAAAAATAATGCAACTTCATTCAATAACAATGTACCCAGGTCTTCCACAATCTTTTTGTGTCCTTAAAAATTAGAAAAAAAAAATATATTATAATAATATTTGAATGAATTTTATGGCAAAGGGGCGGTGGTAAATTCACCTAAATTAGGTAAATTTTAAAAGAATGACATAATTTCATATGTTTAAAGGTTGAAATAAATAAATATCCATTTTCATGGTTTGTAAGTTATTTTCAAGATTTATATGAATTTTAAATTTTTTCGAAAAAGCTAAATATGAGTTACACTATTTCAAAGAAGATCTAAAAATAGTATGGATCATTCAAAAATAGTCTAACTTAGGCCATCTAAAATTTTTTTGTGTACTTAAAACTTTAAAAAATTCACTGAAATAAATAGAAAATAACTATTTTAAAATATAAAAAATGGTTATTTAGGCATTTTGTAAGTTTCCTCGAAATTTGATAGTTTTGAAAAAAATAAAATATGAGTTACATTATTTTTTAATAGGACCCCAAAAATAGACTAAAAATAATATAACTCAAGCCTTGAAAAAACATTTTGTCCTTCAAATAAAGCCTACTATAATAATATTCAACTTATTCTTATCCCAAAGGGATGTTTAATTTATCTTGAAATTGGTAAACTTTAAAAGATGACATAATTTCATTTTTTAAAGGTTGAAAAAAAATAAAACATAAATTTTAAGGTATTAAAAACAGAAAAAAGATCACTTAGGCCTTTCAAGTTATATGCAGGATTTCTTAAGTAAGATGTGATTGCATTGTTTTTTTAAGAGGACCTTAAAGAAAGTTATGTTAGGATCAAGAGTACTAAGGAGGGCGGGGGGAGGGTGAATTAGTGCAGTGAAAAATTTTCATAGGTTCGAAAAGACTTTGTACAAAAACCATTTCGGAAATATCTTTAACTTGAGAGTAAACGGAAGTATAGTTTATGTAAAGCAATGAAGGCAATTTGTAGTTAAGATAAAGAGCATAATATAAATACAAACCGAGATTTAGAGTGGTTCGGTCAATCTTGACCTACATCCACTTTTGGCTTCCTCCTCCGACAAGATCATCGATGTCTACTAGAGACCTTCCTTCAATAAGCGAAGGCTAACCACCCTTTTACAGCTTTTCTCCTTTTGATGGGCTTAGGAGACAACCCTTACAAGTTTTCACTCATCTCTTGAATGATCAAGACTTAGAAAGAAAAGAGGGAGACGAACTCTAGCCTTTTACAACACTTTTAAGCTCTCAAATACTCAGAATAAAAGCAAACTTTCGGTGCCCTTTCATGCATGAAAGGGTGGGGTTTATATAGGCCCCAATAAGTTTGAATTCAGAGCTCAAAAGTGCCAATTCTTGGATTTCTAGGTTCCTGATGGTACCACCACCATAATTGGGCAGTACTACCGCCTATCATCTGTCATTGAGCGATACTACCGCTCAGTCTGGGCGGTACTACTGCTTGACATTGCTCGGAGACCAAGCTCAAGTGGTACCATCGCCTGACAAGAATGGTACTACCACTGGTAATAATAACTGTCGGCAATACCATCGCCTAACAGGGGCGGTATTACCACCCATAACTCTTGGGAGATCGAGTCTCCTGGGCGGTGCCACCGCCGGTCAGGAATTCTGGGTTTAGATGGGCTGATCCATTCGGCTCAATTTGGGTATACCAAGGGCTCAATTGGTCCCAGATTAAGTTAATGGGATCACATTCCAATCCTAACTCAATCTACATGCTAACTATGATAATTAAGACATCAATATTGCAGATCATGTTCCGGTGTGTCAATCGCTTCTTCTGGCGAGCTTCCGACGAACCCTCGACGATGCTCCGACGGACTCCCGGCAAACTCCGAGACTTGCGACGATCCTCTTAGCGAGTTCCGATGAGCTTTTTTGGCAACCTCCTGGACTTCTCGGATTGTTTCCGCATAACCTCCGACGACCATCCGGACTTCTGATGAACTCTCGAACCCCCAACGTGATCTTGGTCTTAACTCCGGCTTAACACCTGCTGCATGTCTTACTGCCATCATGGTTAATCCTGCACACTTATCTCAACATACGAATTAGATAACCAAATGACATTTGACTTCATTATCAAAATATGAGATTCAACAATCTCCCCCTTTTTGATGATGACAATTAATTGATGACGGAGTTAACCTTAACTCCCCCTATCTATATGCTATACTTGAAATAAGTCATTCTTGAATTCAAAGTCTTTGAATTCAAGAGACATATTGATAAGTTAAGTTTATTTAAACTTATCAATACCCCCATCATGATTCCTATTATCTTTCTGAAAATGATGTCAAGGCTTGACATCCATTTTCATGTCTTATATTTTATATGTAAAAAATAGCAATCGTAGCAATTTATCATATGGCAAGATATCAATTTGTAAGATTGTGATGTAAACTCTAGATATCTTAACATAATGCATATATGGCAATCATACCAATTCATCATATGGCAAGATATCAACATTGTAAAATTATAATGTAAGCTCTAGATATCTTATCATTAATACAAATATGGTAATCATAATAATTCATTCTATCATCAATTTACCACATATTTCTCCTTCTTTCTCATCAACAAAAAGGAGAACGATTCAAGCGTATTTCAAGCATAGTAATAAGTGTGGTAAAGATTCATGTTATTTTTCAACCATAAGATACCATTCATACAAATTATTTTTTAAGCAATTATGACATGGTATCATTCAAAAGTCCATTAAGGAGATAACTTTCGTTACATCTTCCTTATTTGTCATTAACTTTTTGCATGAAGGAGAAAAGCCATTATGAACTAACTTTGAATGAATTTAAAAATGATAAGAGATTAAATCATGCTTCATTTTTACAAGAATCAAGATATACATGTGAAATTAAATTCTTGCAAGTGTTCATTAAAAAAAAAAAGTCTTCCTTTATCAAGAAGGAATTCATTTCATCAAATCTATTTCTCGATTAAAAATCATTTGTTAATCCATGCATTTGTTAATCAATTTCATATGTCAAAAATCATGGAGCATTGATATAAAATGAACTTGATATAATATAGGCTCATGAAAGTTCCATTCAAGAAATACATTTAATCTGGAAGAGAAATACAAAATCATGCATTGTTAGGATCAAGAAAGTCCGAAAATGAAGTTTAACAAATTCTTGCATTCGGACAAAGTTTTGCCATAGCTTTTCAAACACAATCATGAAGGTAAAATATGCTTATCATCATGGAAATCAAGACACACAATTTCCAACATGTTATTGAAGCATATAGTCATGTAAAATTCGTATCATAAGATTTTCAGCATTAAGTGATTGATCATAGAATCAAGAAAGTCCAAAAAATCAATTTAATAAGTTCATGCATTTGGACAAATCAAAATTCCTAATTCTCTTCTACTGAAATCAAATTGTTCTTCACTTAAAGGCTTTGTAAAAATATTAGCTAGTTGATGTTTAGTATCAATGAACTCTATAATTACATCATGATTAGTGACATGATCTCGTATAAAGTGATGTCTAATATCAATATGTTTTGTTCTTGAGTGTTGAATGGTATTCTTTGTTTAAGTATATTGCACTTGTATTATCACATTTAATGGGAATATTTTTAAGATGAACTTTATAATCTTCTAAAGTGTTTTTCATCCACACAACTTGTGCACAGCATGCACTAGCTGCAATATATTCATCTTCAATTATTGATAGTGCAACCGAGTTTTGTTTCTTAGATGATCAAGAAATAAGGGCATGTCCTAAAAATTGACATGTTCCTGATGTGCTTATTCTATCTAGTCTATACCCAGCAAAATCCACATCAGCATAAGCAATTAGCTCAAAATTTTTAGATTTTGGATACCATAATCCTAGATTTATGGTACCTTTAAGATATCTAAGTATTTTTTTAACTGCTTTAAGAAGAGATATCTTAGGATTCGATTGAAACCTAGCACAAAGTCCTACACTGAACATGATATATGGTCTAGTTGTAGTGAGGTAAAGTAAACTTCCTATCATACCCCTATAAGTTTTTTGATCAAAACTTTTTTCACTTTCATCAATTTCTAACTTAGTGGAGGTGCTCATAGGAGTGTTGATAGCTTTTGAGCTATCCATATTAAATCTTTTTAGCAAATCTAAAGCATATTTAGTTTGACTAATAAAGATGACATTGCTTAGTTGCTTAATTTGTAAGCCTAAAAAGAAGGTTAATTCTCCCATCAAACTCATTTCAAATTCAAGGCTCATAGTTTTAGCAAAAGATTCACAAAGAGATTCGTTCATAGAACCGAAGATAATATCATCAATATAAATCTGAATAATGAGAAAATTATTTTCAAAATTTTTGATAAACAATGTAGTATCGACCTTGCCTTTAGAGAAATTATTTTTAATAAAAAAAGAGCTAAGTCTCTCATACCAAGCCCTTAGGGCTTATTTCAAACCATAGAGAGCTTTAGTTAATTTAAACACATAATTAGGAAAACTACTATTTTCAAATCTGGGAAGTTGTTTAACATAAACTTCTTCGAAAATAAAATCATTAAGAAAAGCGCTTTTAACATCCATTTGAAACAACTTAAAATTATTACTACTAGCATAAGTAAGGAGCATCCTTATGGCTTCTAATCGAGCCATAGGAGCGAAGATTTCTTCGTAATCGATACCTTCTTCTTGGTTGAAACCTTTGGCCACTAATCTAGCCTTGTTTCTAACCACGATATCAGATTCATCTTGTTTGTTTTTAAAGACCCATTTAGTACCAATAACTAAATGATCATTTGGCCTAGAAACAAGCTTTCACACCTTATTTCTCTCAAATTGATTTAACTCATCTTGCATTGTGATAATCCATGAATCATCTTTCATGGCTTCGTCAATACATTTAGGTTCAATTTGGGAGAGAAAAGCGGCGTTTGAATAAAATTTTTTAAGAGAAGAACATGTTTGAACCCCCTTAGATGTGTCTCCTATGATTAGCTTCTTAGGATGAGTATCTACATACTTCCAATCCTTGGGTAAGGATGTTTCGGAAGTGGATGCATCCAAGTTGCTAGTTGGAGAAGGGGTTTCATTTAAATTCAAGGAATCAAAATTAACATCATCATCAAAATCATTTTTCTTGATTTCAGAAATCTCATTGAAAACAATAAGAATGGATTCTTCTATAATTAAAGTTCTTTTATTAAATATACAAAATTTTTTAGAAATCGAGGAATAACCAAGAAAAATTCCTTCATCGGATTTAGCATCAAATTTTCCTAAAGCATATTTTTCATTCAATATAAAACACTTACACTCAAAAACTTTAAAATATGAAACATTGGGTTTTTTGTTGTTCCACAACTCATAAGGGGTTTTGGGGAGTAAGGGTCTTACTAGAATTCTATTCATAATATAGCATGCCATGTTTATGGCTTCGGCCCAAAAATATTTGTGTAGACTATGTTCATTTAACATGGTTCTTACCATTTCTTGTAAATTTCTATTTTTTCTTTCTACTACTCCATTTTGTTAAGGATTTCTTGGAGTAGAAAAGTTGTGGTTGTATCCATTAGGTTCACAAAATTCTTGGAAATTACAGTTTTGAAATTCACAATCGTGATCACTTCGAATTAATGAAATCATAGAACCCTTTTTATTTTGAATAAGTTTACAAAACTTGGTGAAATATCTAAAGCATTCACTTTTGTGCTTCAAGAAATAAGTTCATGTGTATCTACTATAATCATCTACAATAACAAAAGAGTATTTGCTACCTCCTAGGCTTGATGTAGAGATTGGTCCTAATAAATCCATATGGATCAATTACAAATGTCTAGAGGTGCTTATGTGATTATTAGATTTGAAGCTATCATTTATTTGTTTTCCTAATTGATAAGTATCATACATATTATCTTTGATGAACTTGATATAAGGAATTCCTCTTACAAGTTCTTTGGATGAAATTTGAGTGATTAGTTTCATGCTATCATGACCTAATCTCCTATGCCAAAGCCAAGCATCATCATTCAAAACTGAGAAACACATTTCATTACAAAGATCATTGATGTCAATATTGTATACGTTATTTTGTTTTAATGCAATCATAGATGTGTTTTTGTGTGGGTTTTCAATAATACAAGCATTAGATTAGAATTTGACAATATATCTTTTATAACACAATTGACAATTGACAATATATGTTTTAAACCACCAACTAATAAAACATCTTCAATAAAGAAGTTGGATTTGTTACTTATGGTTCCTTTACCAATAATTTTACCCTTGTTGTTGTCTCCGAAGGTGACTTAGCCTTCGTCTATACTAGTGAGCTTAGAGAATTGAAATGGATCTCCAGTCATATACCTTGAGCATCCACTATCAAGGTATTATCTCTTGCTCCTAGATTATGGTGATATATGTTTTTACAAAAAAGGATGATTTTTATGTACCCATTTAATCTTGGGTGCCTCAAAAACCGATCTAAATTATTTATCATGTTGCATGGAATTTATTATAGTTCCTTTAGGAACCCAAATCAATTTGTTAGGACTAATCTTCTTGAATGGACTATGATAAGTTCTATGTCCATGTTTGCAACAAAAGTTACACTTGTTTATGTGTGAAACATGCGATAGGACCTTTAATGAAAGTGGTTGGATTTTGGTGAGAGCTTCTCACAAATTTGATTCCACTTCTTTTAGGAACGTGACCCTTATCGGTAAGGATCATGTTCAAGGACTTGCTACCAACCTCGAATTTTTTCAAGGTGTCCTTGAATAGCAAGTTCTCCTTTTGGAGTACTTCTAAGTAATGACATTTCATAGAACTAAACTATCATTATGTTTAATTTTTAATTTATCAAAATTACTAACAAGAATATCATGCTTCTTTTTTAATAATTTATATTTTTTACTAATTATTTTACATTCATCAAATAAATCATAGAAAGCATTTAATAATTCATCAAATGATAAATCTACATCAATTAAATTTGATACCTCCTCTCCAATGGTCATGAGTGCATAATGAGCAACTTGCTCGGTGTTGGACTCTTCTTCGAATGCACTTGAGTTATCCCACATTGCTTTGAGCGTCTTCTTTTTTGGTGTTCTCTTCTTGGCTTGGGGATAATCACTTTTATAGTGTCCCGGCTTCTTGCATTCGTAGCAAATAACTTATTTTTTTTTAGTTCAAATTTATTTTTAGTGTCATTTTTAAATTTGTTCCTTTTAATGAATTTTTTAAATTTCTTTATTAGAAGTGTCAAGTCATCGTCAAAGTTCTTTCTCTCAAGTGGTCTTCTTGAGTTCTAAGTGTCATATCCTTCCTGTTCTTTAGAAGGGTGTTCTCATGCTCTTCATGAGTTTTGTAAGTCATTTTGTAGGTCATTAATGACCCGATTAATTCTTCAAGAGGGAAGTTATTTAAATTTTTAGCCTCTTGAATAACAGTGACTTTAGGGTCCCAACTCTTTGGAAGGGATCTTAGAATTCTATTAACGAGCTCGAAATCTGAAAAACTTTTACAAGTCCTTTTAGACCATTGATGACATCTATGAAACAGGTGTACATGTCACCTATGGTCTCGATCGGTTTCATTTGAAAAAGTTCATAAGAATTACTAAAAGATTGATTTTTGACTCTTTCACTCTACTCGTGCCTTCATGAGTCACTTCAAGTGTATGCCAAATATTAAATGCAGTTTCATAAATCGAAACACGATTGAACTCGTTTTTATCAAGTGCACAAAATAAGGCATTCATAGCCTTTACATTTAGAGCGAAAGTCTTCTTCTCCAATTCATTCCAATTGATCATTGGAAGAGAAGACTCTGAAAATCCATTTTCAATAATATTCTAAAGTTTAAAATCCATGGAAATAAGGAAGATCCTCGTTCGGGTCTTCCAATTGGTGTAATCCATCCAATTGAACATGGGCGGACGTGTAATAGAGTGACCCTCTTGGTTTCCAGCATATACCATCTCTCTTGGGTTTTAATCCAACTGAGAGTGAACCCGCTCTAACACCTATTGTTAGGATCAAGAGCACTAAGAGGAGGGGGGGGGGGGTGTGAATTAGTCTAACGAAAAACTTTCGATGGTTCAAAAAGACTTCGTAAGAAAACCATTTAGGAAATATCTTTAACTTGAGAGCAAATGGAAGTATAGTTGATGTCAAGCAATAGAGGCAATTTGCAGTTAAGATAAAGAGCAGAATGTAAATGCAAACCGAGATTTAGAGTGGTTCGGTCAATCTTGACCTACATCCACTTTTAGCTTCCTCCTCCGACGAGGTTACTGACGTCCACTAGAGACCTTCCTTCAATAAGCGAAGGCCAACCACCCTTTTACAGTTTTTCTCCTTTTGACGGGCTTAGGAGACAACCCTTACAAGTTTTCACTCCTCTCTTGAATGATCAAGACTTAGAAAGAAAAGAGGGAGAGAAACTCTAGCCTTTTATAACACTTTTAAACTCTCAAATACTCAGAATAAAAGCAAGCTTTCGGTGCCCTTTAATGTAGGAAAGGGTGGGGTTTATATAGGCCCCAATTAGTTTGAATTCGGAGGTCAAAAGTATCTATTCCCAGATTTTCGGGGTCCTAGCGGTACCATAGCCATAATTGGGCGGTACTACCACCTGTCATCTGTCATTGAGCGGTACTACCACTCAGTCTAGGTGGTACTACCGCCTGACATTGCTCAGAGATCGAGCTCAGGTGGTACCGCCCCTATTAGATGGTGGTACTGTCGGTAGTATTCTGGGTCCGAATGGGCTGATCCATTCGGCCCAATTTGAGTCTATCAAGGGTCCAGTTGGCCCCAAATTAAGTTAATGGGATCACCTCCCAATCCTAACTTAATCTATATGCTAATTACGATAATTAAGACATAAATACTACAGATTATGTTCCGGTGTGGCAATCGCTTCTTCCGACGAACTTCCGACGAACATCCGACGAACCCTCGACGATGCTTCGGCAAACTCCCAGCAAACTCTTGGACTTGCAACGATCCACTTGGGGAGTTCCGACGAGCTTCTTTGGCATGCTTCTGGACTTCTCGGATTGTTCCCGCAGAACCTCCGATGACCGTCCAGACTTCCGACGAACTCTCGAACCCCCAACGTGATCATGGTCTTGACTCAGGCTTAACACCTGCTGCATGTCTTATTACCATCGTAGTTAATCCTGCACACTTTTCTCAACATATAGATTATATAACCAAATGACAATTGACTTCATCATCAAAATCTGAGATTCAACAAGTTAACCGCTTCGAAACAATTTTTATATCCTAAAAACTTTAGAAGACATTTTATAATAACATTCAAGTGGTTTTTATCCCAATGGTGAAATTCATAGTAAAATTGAAAAATAACATAATTTCATGCTTTTAAGAGATAAAATAAATAAATATTAATTTTGGAGGATTAAAAATAAAATAATGGTCAACGAGACCTATTTCTAATATTTTCTAAAAATTTATTTTTTTTGGAAAAAGTGAAGAATTATCATTTTTTAATGAGCTTATATTGTTTTTAATAAAAACCAAAAATAATATAATCCTAATAAAAAATAGTATATCTCCTGTATTCCCATTTTTTGTGTCATATTAGAAGACCTTCTACAATAATATTTAAGTGATTATGTTTCAAAGGGGTTGTAAATTCACCTTAAATTAGGTAAAATTAAAATGACACAATTTCAAGCCTTAAGGGCTAAAATAAATAAAATACTATTTAAATTGCCTAAAAATGATATAAGATAATCATTTATGCTTTTATAAGCTGAAAATTTATTAATTTAAAAAATAAAATATCAGATGCACTATTTCTGAATGGGTTATATTTTTTTAAAATAAGACCCAAAAATAGTATAACCCCAGTAGGAAACAGTGGGACTCAAGTTTCAAAAATTTTTCTTATGCCCTCAAAATTTTAGAAGACCTTTTATAATAATATTCAAATGATTTTTATCTCAAAGGTTGTAAATACAACTTAAATTATGTAAAATTTAATAAAATGATATAATTTCATGCTTTTAAGAGCTCAAATAAATAGAAAATACTTATATTAAAGTTTAAAAATAGAATCAATGGTCATTTAGACTTTTATAAGTTATTTCTAACGTCTCATGAAGGCTTAAAAACTTTTAACATTAATATTTATCATTTATCGGTTTTTAATGGCTTTATTGTTATTCATCTAAAATATATAAAATAATATTATTATATTTACTTTTCCTAATATTCATTAATACGAATTTTGTTTTATTTTTATAATACTCTATTTTTAATTTTCGGATTAATTTTATAATTATTTTAAAATTTTGTTAATATAAATAAAAATATATTAATATTATTTTATATTACTAACTATTATTAATTTTGGATCAGTCTATTACTTGGTTAAACTAATGCAATGTCATGGTTAATTTGCATTTGGCTTAAAATGAAGGGAAAGGAGGAATCTCTTTTAGTATTCTCTTAGGATATGTTATATCTTATTTTCCTATAATATTATCTCGTAAGGCCCTCCTTAAAGTGCCACTATGATATTGTCAATTTTTGTCATTAATCCAACTTGATAAAATTGACTTGGCATACATATTTTTTAAGTATTATCACGCCTAGAATAGAAAAAATAGTTAAAGGATTTGGAACTTGGTCTAGGTATAAAGCTTTTCAAAAGTAAATTACACATGTATCATGTATCCTTCATCTCTAAAATGTTTGTATTATGTATCCTTTATATCTTTCTGTTTATCTACAAAATAATTATTAAAATTTAGATTTTAATAATAAAATTAATTGATAAATCTGATAAATAAATATTCTTTTAAGATAAGTAATACAAAAAATACTTTCAGACCGTCAAAAAGTTAAATGTCAAGTAGGAGAGTCAAACATTATGTTAGAAGATTATCGTACTAAAAAATTAGATGTCCAATCGATGAATTGATCGGCGTATCAAAAAATAAACTTCTTACTAGAGGTTTGGACATCATGTTTGAAAGATCAAATATCACGTCAAAAGATCGAATGTTATGACAAAGTTAATATGTTGAATGATAAGATGATGTATTAGAGGTTCAAACAAAATGTTGAAAAATTAGATTATATGTCAAAAGAGTAGACAACATGCCAAAAGCTTCAAAGATATACAGGATTAGTAATTGATGAGTCAAGGTCTTGGTTGACGTAACTTTAAATTAATTTGAGTTAGTATTAGGCTCAAATAGAGCTCATTTATTATAAAAGCCAACTGGCTTAATATTGGATTGAATTTGGGTTATTAGAAGACCAAACACATGACATAACTACCTAAGTCATCAATGGTTTTACTTATGATAGTGGTAGTGCCACTAAAGTCAAGTTTACAATGTGGTATCAACAAAGTCTAGTTTTGTGACTTCTTGTAAAAAATTATGATTGTAGTACCACGGGAGTCTAGTATTGCTGCTCTATGTCAAAAATTATATTGGAAATATAATAAGAGTCCAATATTGTGCCTATGTTTTAAAGATTACAATGGTATTACTATCCAAAATCAATAGTAATATTGCTCGTACTCCAAAATCAATAGTCCAATATTGTGCCTTATTGTTGCTCTTGATCCTAACAATTGGTATCAGAGCAAGGTCACTCTTATTTGGTTTGAAACCCAAGAGAGATGACATTTGCCGACAACCAAGAGGATTATTCAATCACACATCCTCCAATATTCAATAGGACCAATTACATATATTGGAAGACTAAAATGAGGATCTTTATGATTTTTATGCATTTTGAGCTATGGAACATTGTCGAAAATGATTTTCAAAAGTTTTCTCCAATGAACGATTGGAATGAGTTGGGGAAGAAGACTTTCACTTTAAATGCTAAGGCCATGAATGCTTTGTTCTATGCTTTAGATAAAAATGAGTTTAATTGAGTGTCTATTTGTGAAACGATTTTTGATATTTGGCACACTCTCGAAATAACTCACGAAGGAACTGGTAGAGTAAAGGAGTCAAAGATAAATCTCTTAGTTCATACTTATGAATTGTTTTGGATGAAGCCAAGCGAGACTATTGTTGACATGTACACCCATTTTATGGATGTCATCAATAGTCTAAAAGCTCTTGGCAAATGTTTTTAGAATTTTGAACTTGTTAATAAAATCTTGAGATCCCTTCTAAAGAGCTGGGACCCTAAAATAACGATCATTCAAGAGGCCAAGAATTTAAACAACTTTCCTCTCGAAGAACTTATCAGGTCAATAATAACCGATGAGATGATTTGCAATGCTCATAAAGAGCTTGAGAATAACCTTCCAAAGAATAGGAAAGATATGGCACTAAGAACTCAAGAAGACCACTTGAAAGAAAATTCAAGTGATGAGGATTACGATGATGACTTGGCACTCTTGATAAGAAAATTCCAAAAAGGAATAAATTTAAAAATAACTCTAAAAATAAATTTGAATCTAAGAAAGAATAAGTTATATGCTACGAATGCAAGAAGCCGGGACATTTCAAAAGCGAATGTCCCTAAGTAAAGAAGAAGCAACCAAAGAAGAAGAAGGCTCTTAAAGTAACTTGGGATGATTCAAGTGCATCCGGATAAGAGGAGCCAACTAACACTGAGCAAGTTGCTCACTATTCACTAATGGCTATCGGAGATGAGGGAAGCAGTTCATTAGATGCAAATTTATATTTTGATGAACTACTAAGTACTTTTCATGATTTATTTTATAAATATAAATTAGTTAGTAAAAAATATAAATTATTGAAAAAGGAGTATGCCTCTCTTGTTAGCAATTTTGATAAACTAAAAATTAAGCATGATGATAGTTTAGCTCTTTGCACAAAATGTAATGAATTAGAAATACTTGAAAAGAAAAACTTACTACTTAAAGAAACCTTAGAAAAGTTTAAAATTGGTAGCAAGTCCTTGAACATTATTCTTGCTAATAAGGGTCATGTTCAAAGAAGAGGTGGAATCGGATTTGTGAATAGCTCTCACCAAAATCCAACCACATTTGTTAAATGCCCTACCTTGCATGTATCACCCTACACCAAATGTAACTTTTGTTGCAAACTTGGATATATTGCCTATAAATGTCCACTTAAGAGATATAGTCCACACAAATTGATTAGGGTTCCTAAAGGAACCGTAAAGAACTCCATGCAAAATGAGAAGTTAAGTCAATTGATTTTTGAGGCATCCAAGGTCAAATGGGTACCTAAAAATCACCCTTTTTTGTAGAAATGTATACCATCACAAGCTAGGAGCAAGAGGTGGTACCTTGATAGTAGATGCTCAAGGCACATGACCGGAGATCCATCTCAATTCTCTAAGCTCACTAGCCTAGACGAAGTGTATGTCACCTTCGGAGATAATAACAAGAGTAAAATCATTGGCAAAGGAACCATATGTAACAAATCTAACTTTTTGATTGAAGATGTATTATTTGTTGATGGCTTAAAGTATAATCTTTTGAGCATTAGTCAATTATATGATAAAGGATATATAATTAGATTTGAATCCAATGCTTGCATTCTTGAAAAACCACACAAAAACACATCTATGATTGTCCTAAAATAAAATAATGTATACACTATCGATATTAACGATCTTTGTAATGAAATATGTTTTTCGATTTTGAATGACGATGCTTGGCTTTGGCATAGGAGATTAGATCATGCTAGTTTGAAACTAATATCTCAAATCTTATTTAAAAAACTAGTAAGAGGTATTCCTAACATTAAGTTAATTAAAGACAATATGTGTGATGCATGTCAACTAGGAAAATAAATAAAATGTAGTTTCAAACCAAAGTATCAAATAAGCACCTCTAGACCATTGCAATTGATCCATATATATTTATTTGGACCAATTGATATATCAAGCCTAGGAGGTAGCAAATACACCTTTGTTATTGTGGACGATTATAGTAGATACACTTGGACATACTTCTTGGCACACAAAAGTAATTGCTTTAGGTATTTTTCTAAGTTTTGTAAATTTGTTCAAAATGAAAAAGGCTTTATGATTTCATCAATTCGGAGTGATCATGGTAGTGAATTTCAAAACCATGATTTCTAAAATTTTTGTGAATCCAATAGATACAACCATAATTTCTCTACTCTAAAAAATCTTCAACAAAATGTAGTAGAAAGAAAAAAATAGAAACTTACAAGAAATGACAAGAACCATATTGAACGAACATAGTCTACCCAAATAATTTTAGGCTAAAGCCGTTAATACGGCATGCTTAGAAACAAGGCTAGATTAGTGGCCAAGGGTTTCAATCAAGAAGAAAGTATAGATTATGAAGAAACCTTTACTCCTATGGCACGATTAGAAGCCATAAGGATGCTTTTTGCCTATGCTAATAGTAATAACTTTAAGTTATTTCAAATGGATGTTAAAAGTGCTTTTCTTAATGTCTTTATTTCTGAAGAAGTCTATATTGAACAACCTCCCAGATTTGAGAATGATAATTTCTCTAATTATATGTTTAAATTGGCTAAAGCTCTCTATGGATTGAAACAAACCCCAAGAGCTTGGTATGAGAGACTTAGCTCATTTCTTATCCAAAATAATTTCTCTAAAAGCAAGGTCGATACCACATTATTTATTAAAAATTTTAAAAATAATTTTTTTGTTATTCAAATTTATGTTGATGATATTATTTTTGGTTCCACGAATGAATCTTTATATGAATCATTTGCCAAACGTATGAATGAAGAGTTTGAAATGAGTTTAATGGATGAATTAAATTTCTTTTTAGGCTTGCAAATCAAACAACTTAATGATGGCATTTTTATGAGTCAAACAAAATATGCATTAGACTTGCTAAAATGATTTAATATGGATAGTTCAAAGGCTATTAATACTCCTGTGAGTACCTTCACTAAGTTAGACATTGACGAAGGTGGAGAAAGCTTTGATCAAAAAGCTTATAGGGGTATGATAGGTAGTTTACTATATCTCACCGCAATTAGACCAGATATTATGTTTAGCGTAGGACTTTGTGCTAGGTTTCAATATAACCCCAAGCAATCTCATTTAAAAGCTGTCAAAATTATTTTTAGATACCTAAAAGGAACTCATAAACTAGGATTATGGTATCCAAAATCTAAAATTTTTGAATTGCTTGGTTATGCCAATGTTGATTTTGCTAGCTATCAAATAGATAGAAAAAGCATATCCGGAATATGTCAATTTTTAGGACACGCACTTGTCTCTTGGTCTTCCAAGAAAGAAAACTCGGTTGCATTATCCACAACCGAAGCTGAGTATATTGCATCAGGAGGTGCATACTGTGCTCAAGTTATATAGATGAAAAATACTTTAGAGGATTATGAAATTCACCTGAAGACTATACATATAAAGTGTGATAACATAAGTGCAATATGTTTAACGAGAAATCTTATTCAGTACTCTAGAACTAAACATATTGACATTAGGCATCACTTTATACGAGATCATATTAATAATCATGATGTAATTTTAGAATTCATTGATACAAAACATTAATTGGCCGATATCTTTACAAAACCTTTAAATGAAAAAAAAATTGATTTCATTAGAACGGAGTTAGGAATGTTAAATTATTCGAATATATGAGTTTGTTGTATTTCTTTTCTGGACTATCTTTCTCTTAATGTATTTTATGAATGGGGCTTTCATGAATCTATTTTATTTTTATCTTCCTTGGTATCAAGTTTACTTCATACCCTTGCTCCACCACTTAATGATTTTTGATACACTTATTCACTTCATGAATTTCTTTGACAAATACATCTCTCACGGGTTTAACTCTTGTGAATTTTTATTGAGAAATGGTTTTGAATTATGAAGTTCTATTCGTGAATTTCTTTTTTCATATGATACTCCTCTCCCATGAATTCTTTCTTTTTCTTCTCATGAAAGATGAATTTTATGAATTCTGATGAATATATTGATCCTTAAAAGATAAATATTAGTGTGTGATGATTACTTGCAAGAATGACAATCTGATTTCACATGATATTTTGAATCAAATCATTTCACAAATTCGATTGGATTCCCTCCTTACCTTCCTTCCTCTTCTTAATACAAAGTTTTGATGACAAGGGAGAGAATCTATCTATTTAATGTTGATAACTTTTGATGTTGCTATTATCGCTTTAATGTTGATAACTTTTGATGTTAAGAACTTTTGAATGTTACCAAGCAACGATGCAATATTGATTGGATAAATTAGTATGAAACTTGCTTGAATTTTTACCACACTTATATTGTTGAATTGTTCTTCTTTTTGTTGATGACAAAGGGGGAGAAATGATACCAAAAGATCAAAATTGATGACGAATTGGCATTGACATTGTAAATATATGCAATTTATCTTACTGTAAATTTGCTTGTATCTTATCATAAATACTTGAAATATGATTGTTATTGTCAAATACAAATTCTTGAAAAATATCAAATGTTTACTTGAAATATATCGTAATGTGGCATAATTACTTATGTGGCATGATTACTTTTAAATGTTTCATTCCTAGTATCATGCTTGATTTCATATCAAATTGTTATGATGAGGTATCATGAGCTTAACTTGCTATTTACAATTTATACCATGATGAATTGTCATGCGTATCATATTTCAAAATTTGAAAATGGATATGTGGTATCATATTTTGAATCAGAGAATTATGATAAGTATCATGTCATGCATGATTGAATAATAACTTATCAGTTTGATGCTTGAATTCAAAAGCCTTGAATTCAAAAATATCTTTTCTTAAAATATGGCATATAGGGGGAGTTAAGGTTAACGCCACTAATTGGTTATCATTATAAAAAAGGAGGAGATTGTTGAATCTCAGATTTTGATGATGAAATCAATTGGTGAATTATTCAACCTAATCTATGTGTTGAGATAAGTGTGCAGGATTAACTACGATAGTAGTAAGGCATAAAACAAATGATGGGCCAGAGTCGAAGATTCGGACGATGTATCGGAAGTGTGACAGGAGCTCGCCGAGAGTTCATCGAAAGTTCACCGAAGGCTCATCAAAAGATCACTGAGAGCTTGTCGAAAGATCGTCGAGAGTTCGTCGAAAGATCACCGAGAGTTCGTTGGGAGTTCGCTGGAAGCTTGCCGGAAGTTTCACCAAGAAGTTTACCGAAAGAAAAATTGACATTTCGAACTAATTGCTTGCCTTAATCATAATTAGAACCATAAGTTGAGTTAGGATTAGGAGATAATCCCACTAACTCAATCAGGGGCCAACTGGGCCCTTAACATGGCTGAATTGGGCCAAAATGAATAGCGCATTCAGCACTTGAAACCATGACCGACGATGGCACCATCTGGCAGACCTAGTCTCTTAGGTGTTCTAGGTGGTGGTACCACCGACAGTTAATGCTACCAGCGGTGGTACCACCCCTTTCAAGCAGTGGTACCACCCAGACTGGGTAGTGATACTACCCAGTGTTAAGTGTCAGGCGGTGGTACCGTCAGTACCCTAAAAAATTAGGATGAGACACTTTTTGGCTCCAATTTTAAAGCTACTGGGCCTATAAATACCTCACCCATTTTTGCATGAAAGGGCATGAAAGTGTTGGCTGTTAGGATCGAGAGCACTAAGAGGGGGGGGGGTGAATTAGTGCAGCGGAAATCTTACAGCGATTAAATCGAAAGGTGCATTCGTTCGATAAAATCTATTATGATGCAAAAGCCGATTCACAGTTTGTATCTAAGTGCAGTTTACGCAGTTTGCGTCTAAATGCAGTTTTGCATCTAAATGCAGTTTGCGTCTAAATGCAGATTGCGTCTAAGCGCAGTTTGCATCTAAGCGCAGTTTGCGTCTAAGCGCAGATTGCGTCTAAGCGCAGTTTGCGTCTAAACACAGTTTGCATCTAAACACAGTTTGCGTCTAAGCGCAGTTTGCGTCTAAACACAATTTGCGTCTAAACACAGTTTGCGTCTAAACACAGTTTGCGTCTAAGCGCAGTTTACGTCTAAACGCAATTTGCGTCCAAACACAGTTTACGTCTAAGCACAGTTTACGTCTAAACACAGTTTGCGTCTAAGCACAGATGACAGTTCGCAGTTATGAATGGAATCAAAACGTAAACGTAAACTGCAAAGAAACTCGTTCGTAAAAGCGCAGAAGATAGTTTGCAGTTATAAATGGAATCAAGACGTAAACGTAAACTGCACAGAAACTCCTTTGTAAAAGCGCAGAGAGCAGTAGCTATGTAGGAGGTTTGCAGTAATGATAAAGTGCTCAAAATAAAAGCAAACCAGAGATTTAGAGTGGTTCGGTCAGTCTTGACCTACTCCACTTTTGGCTTCCTCCACCGATGAAGTCACCGAGGTCAACTAGAGGCCTTCCTTCAATAGGCGAAGGCCAACTGCCCTTTTATAGTTTCTCTCCTTTTGATGGGCTCAGGAGACAACCCTTACAGATCCTTTCTCTCCTCTCTTTACAACTCAAGACTTGAAGAACAGAAAGAGGAGAACTTTTGGACTTTACACAAATTTGAGCTCTTAGAATCACAGAAAAGATCAAGAATTCGGTGTGGATCTGTGTCTTTTTCTATGCTGAATGGGTGGGGTATTTATAGGCCCCAACCCAGTTCAAATTTGGAGCTCAAAACGATCAAATCCCGGAATTCCGGGATCAGCGGTTACACCTCCCGACCGGAGAGGTTGCACCTTTTGGCGAGCTTCAAGATCGAGCCTCTGGGGTGGTGCCACCTCTGTCGAGGCGGTTGCACCTCTCTGCCAGAGCTCGAAGACCGAGCTCAGGCGGTTGCACCTCCAGACTGGAGAGGTTGCACCGCCTAGCGAGCTCGAAACTTGAGCTCCGGCGGTGCTACCTCCTCGACAGAGGAGGTTGCACCGCCGATCTCGCGGGGATCGAGCCCGGCGGTTGCACCTCTTGGGGGGGGCGGTTGCACCGCCCAGTCTCGCTGGGAGACATAGCCTGGGCGGTGCCACCTCTAACCCTGGCGGTGCCACCTCTTTTACTATTTCAGCTCACTTGGTTTGGCTCCAAACTTGGCCCAAACCAGTCCGAACTTGAGCCTAATTGGCCCCTACTTGGGTTATAGGATTAACACCTAATCCTAACCCTAATTAACGTGCTAACTATGAATTTAAAGACATTTTCTAAGCTATTACAAAGTCCGCAAGTCAAGACTTGTTCTGGCGAGCTTCCGGCAAACTTCCGGCGGTCTTCCGATGAACTCTCGGAAACCATTCTGCGGACTGCCGGCAAGCTCCTAGACTTCACGATTTGATCTTAGCGAGTTCCAATGAGCTTCTTCGGCAAGTTCGATCTTTCTCGGCGAGCTCGGTAGCATTCCGACGAACCTTCGGACTTCAGTCAAACTCTCAAACTTCGCGAACAAATCCCGGCAAGGCTTGACTCTGACACTTTGTTTCGCTTTATGTCTTCATCGTTATCATAGTTAATCCTGCACAACAAAACTTCGATCGAGACAATTAATCCTAAGCAATTTAACCAAGTTGTCCGGCATGTCATTGGTCCCTCGATGCTTCGTCCGATTCTTCGGCGCATCGTCCTCTCCTGTAGCCTATTGCCCAATCGACCAGTTGACTCTGCAACTCCGATATCCTTGGCAGAATACCCGCTCTTCTTGGCCCGATGCCCGAGTCCATGGCCCGAAGCCTTCTGTCGATACATCGACCGATCTACCAGCCCGACGTCCAATCTTCTGACATGTTCCTTCGGCACAACATGATTTTCCTGCTTTAATTGTCTCATCCTGATCGAAGCATCCTGCGTCACTCAAAACGCAGATTAAATCATAAACATATATCAAGTAGTTTCATCATCAAAATACGAGATTCAACAATCTCCCCATTTTTTATGATGACAACCACTTGATGACGGAGTTAAACTTAACCCCCGGAGTTTAAACAAACTCCCCCTATCAATATGCCATATTGATAGAACCTTGAATTCAAACTGAATTCAAGTCATTGCAATATTCATCATGAATACTTGCAACACGTCAACATGAACATATGCATAAACTTATGCATCACATGTCATGTCATCAACATACTTTCATCAACATACTTCTCCCCCTTTGTCATCAACAAAAAGGAGAAGTATCACAATCAATCGTTTGTGAGATTGATTCAACTCATTGCATGAAAAACATAGTATCAAGTTTTATCATCATGCAATCTTGGAGCTAGAAGATTTAGCAAGTGTTACATCATGCTTAGAACATTCATGCTATCAAGTTTTAGATATGCAAGTTTTATAGCATATAAGATAGCACTTTTGGTAATGTTCAAGATAGCAAGTTCTACATCATACAAGCTAGCAAATTAGAGATGTTCAAGAAGGCAACTCTTGCTTCTTGAAAATTTTGTTCACTTTGCTAGATCATAAAGTTAGCATTTCTGCCTCTTGAGATAGGCAAGATAGCACATTTGCTTCTTTTGAGATAGCAACGTTTTGCTTCTCTTTAGACCAACAAGCTAGCAATTTTATGATATACAAGTTTCACAATATATAAGCTAGCAAAAATTTCGAAAGCAAATGCAAGATAGCTTTCTTGTGTAAGCTCATGATTCTTGCTTCCTATTGCAATGTGCAAATTGCAAGTTTTGCTTCTTTGAGATATTCAAGATAGTGATGTTCAAGAAGACAATTTTTTTCTTCTTGAAATAAACAAGTTAGCAATCTTTGCTACTTAAGATAGGCAAGCTAGCAATCAAGTTTTTTTGCATCTTCTTGACTTGTACAAGCTAGCTATCTCCCCTTTGTCATTGTCAAAAAAGAAAGGAAGAATACAGTTTTGTAGTTCTTTTTCCTTTTACAATGATTTCAAAATCATAACAAAGGATGAATAATCAAGTCATGAATGTCAAGACAATTTTTCATCATGAATATCATTGCATGCATCGTTATCATAGGTTGAAGTATTACATGCATAATTTCATATCACCATTCATAATTACATTAATGTTTCAATATAGCAATTTTTTTTTTTTCAAAGTGTGTAACTTAGCACTCATAGCATTTTAAATCATGATTTACATCATATGCAATACATCACATCATAATTAGAAAGCACAAGTATTGCATGCATAATTGCACATTATAAATGTTTCATATCATGATAGTATCAATTTTGTCAAATTATATCCTACCATGCATGATCAAAACTTCTCCCCATTTTATCATTGAAAACAAGAAGAAAGTAGGGGAAGAGCATAAAAGTTAAATATTTCAATCATTTCAAGGCATTTATATCATAGATCAAGTTATGATTCGTGATTCTTTTTCATCTAAGCATGCCTTAGTCTTTTATATGCCAAATTAAGATAAGCATGAAGGTTCAAGACATAAGGCAAAGAAATCTTGTTATTTCTATATTATGAAATATATGATATCAAGGCTCATGATTCATTTGAAAAGATACAGTACAAAGAGCAACTTGTAACATTCTTATCAAGATCACATTTTAAAATATTCCAAGTTTCAAGATATCAATATGACACTTCATTGAATTCTAAGAAATCAAAAGACAAGTTGCATTTCATTTGAAGAACTCCTTTTTGATAGATGTAGGGAGCATAATGAACGATCTTGATTTATAAAGAGCTTCATGTTATAATTATCAAGATCATGATTTTAATAATTATTCTCTTTAGCAAAAACACTATCATTCATATTTCAAGATGGAATTTATAAGCAGGAATCATTTCATCAAATCCATTTTAGAAAAATATTTTTCATAAGTGTATGAGAAAATCCGATTGTTAGGATACCAATTGTTAAGTGAATCCGAAAATGAAATTAACACTTTCATATATTCAGACATGATTTTTGCTATAGATCTTGAAATTAAATCATGAAGATCAAACAAGCTCATGATCATGGATAACTTAAAATCTCATGCATAAAATTGTTAATCATTGTATCATAACCATTTAATATTACAACTTTATGCATTACTTTAAATCAAACGTGATTTCATTCAACAATGTTAATCAAACATGATACACATTATTACTTCTTAACCATGATTTCTCAATCAAAATCATTTTGTTTGTTTATCATAAAATATGCAATATTATCATTTTCGAAATTACCAAAGCATGATCATAATTTTTGTATTTTTATTTTTTAAACATGTAATTTTCAAGAAAATTAATTCTAAACTAAAAAAAGAAAATACATCATGAAAGCATCAAGTAATTTCAAAATAAACCAAAGGCATTTTAATTACCTCAACGTCAGTAGGCTGTTATTATAGTTTCCACCTCGCTTTTGTTGACTTTCTCGTCTTGGAGGAGCTCGATTCATCCCAATTTTTGTTCTTCTTCTTTTGCGTTTAAAGCAAGTAGTTCCATTCTTTTTTGCTTTTTTTAATTTTTTGTTTCATTTGTAGTTTAAGTTCACCATCACTTGAGCTTATGCTCGAAAGTGGTCTTCAAATGTTCTATGTCCCAAATCCTTCCTGTTCTTTGGAAGGTTGTTTTGTACATCATTGTCCTCATCACTTGAGTCATCGCTCAAGTGGCATTCATTTGTCCAGAGTTCCAAATCCTTCTGTTCTTTGGAAGGTGATTGTTTTCAACATGTTCATCATGTGCATTGTGCACCATTTCATATGTCATCAAATGAACCAATTAGTTTCTTCAAATGGTAAGTTGTTTAGGTTTTTAGCTTCTTGTATTGCAGTTACTTTTGAATCCCACTTCTTAGAAAGAGAACCAAAATCTTGTTTCTGAGTTCAAAGTCCGAAAAACATTTTCCAAGAGCTCTTAAACTATTGGCGACATCCGTGAAGCGGTGTACATGTCGCCTATAGTCTCACTTGGTTGCATTGAAAAAGCTCAAAATCATGCAATAAAAAGTTAATTTTCGAGCCTTTGACTCTACTAGTTCCCTCGTGCGTGATTTCAAGTATTCGCCAAATGTCAAAAGCCGTTTCGCACGTAGAAATCCGATTGAACTCATTTTTGTCCAAAGCGCAAAATAAGGCATTCATAGCCTTTGCATTTAAAGAAAAATACTTCTTCTCCAAATCCGACCATTCGTTCATCGGTTTGGAGGAAGTTGAAAACCGTTTTCAATGATATTCCATAAATCCAGATTTAGAAATCAAGAAAACTCTCATTCGAAGTTTTCCAATAAGTGTAGTCCAATCCGTTAAAAGAACGGTGGGCTAAAGACCGAAAAAGCCCTCTTGAAGAGCCATTTCTCTCAGGTGTAAACCGAAATGAGAAATACCCGCTCTGATACCAATTGTTACGATCGAGAGCACTAAGGGGGGGGGGGGTGAATTAGTGCAGCGAAATCTTACAGCGATTATCGAAAAAGGTGCGTTCGTTCGATAAAATCTATTATGATGCAAAAGCCGATTCACAGTTTGTATCTAAGTGCAGTTTATTTAGTTTATGTCTAAATGCAGTTTTGCATCTAAATGCAGTTTATGCGTCTAAATGCAGATTGCGTCTAAGCGCAGTTTGCATCTAAGCGCCAGTTTCGCGTTTAAGCTGAATGCGTCTAAGCGCAGTTTTCGTCTAAACACAGTTTTGCGTCTAAAAGCGCAGTTTCGTCTAAACACAATTTTGCGTCTAAACACAGTTTGCGTCTAAACACAGTTTGCGTCTAAAAAGCGCAGTTTACGTCTAAACGCAATTTTCGCCCAAACACAGTTTACGTCTAAGCACAGTTTACGTCTAAACACAGTTTGCATCTAAGCACAGATGATAGTTCGCAGTTATGAATGGAATCAAAACGTAAGCGTAAACTGCAAAGAAACTCGTTAAGTAAAAGCGCAGAAGACAGTTTGCAGTTATAAATGGAATCAAGACGTAAACGTAAACTGCACAGAAACTCCTTTGTAAAAGCGCAGAGAGCAGTAGCTATGTAGGAGGTTTGCAGTAATGATAAAGTGCTCAAAATAAAAGCAAACCAGAGATTTAGAGTGGTTGGGTCGGTCTTGACCTACTCCACTTTTGGCTTCCTCCACCGATGAGGTCACCGGCGTCAACTAGAGGCCTTCCTTCAATAGGCTAAGGCCAACTGCCCTTTACAGTTTCTCTCCTTTTGACGGGCTCAGGAGACAACCCTTACAGATCCTTTCTCTCCTCTCTTTACAACTCAAGACTTGAAGAACAGAAAGAGGAGAACTTTTGGACTTTACACAAATTTGAGCTCTTAGAATCACAGAAAAGATCAAGAATTCGGTGTGGATCTGTGTCTTTTTCTGTGCTGAATGGGTGGGGTATTTATAGGCCCCAACCCAGTTCAAATTTGGAGCTCAAAACGATAAAATCCCGAATTTCCGGGATCAGGCGGTTGCACCTCTCATTTGGAGAGGTTGCACCGCCTGGCAGAGCTCGAAGATCGAGCCTCCGGGCGGTGCCACCTCTGTCGAGGCGGTTGCACCTCTCTGCCAGAGCTTCGAAGACCGAGCTCAGGCGGTTGCACCTCTTGACTGGAGAGGTTGCACCGCCTGGCGAGCTTCGAAACTTGAGCTCTGGCGGTGCTACCTCGACAGAGGAGGTTGCACCGCCCAGTCTCGCTTCGGAGACTAAGCCCGGGCGGTTGCACCTCTTGGCTGGGGCGGTTGCACCGCCCAGCCTCTCGGGCTGGGAGACATAGCACTGGGCGGTGCCACCTCCAACCCTGGCGGTGCCACCTCTTTTTACTATTTCAGCTCACTTGGTTTGGCTCCAAACTTGGCCCAAACCAGTCCGAACTTGAGCCTAATTGGCCCCTACTTGGGTTATAGGATTAACATCTAATCCTAAACCTAATTAACGTGCTAACTATGAATTTAAAGACATTTTCTAAGCTATTACAAAGTCTGCAAGTCAAGACTTCTTCTGGCGAGCTTCCGGCAAACTTCCGGCGGTTTTCCGATGAACTCTCGGAAACCATTCTGCGGACTCCCGGCAAGCTCCTAGACTTCACGATTTGATCTTAGCGAGGTCCAATGAGCTTCTTCAGCAAGCTCCGATCTTTCTCGGTGAGCTCTGGTAGCATTCCCGACGAACCTTCGGACTTCCGTCGAACTCTCGAACTCAAGAACAAATCCTTCAAGGCTTGACTCCGACACTTTGTTTTCGGCTTTATGTCTTCATCGTTATCATAGTTAATCCTGCACAACAAAACTTCGATCGAGACAATTAATCCTAAGCAATTTAACCAAGTTGTCCCAGGCATGTCATTGGTCTCTCGATGCTTCGTCCATTCTTCTACAAGATCGTCCTGTCTCCTGAGCCTATTGCCCAATCGGTCCGTTGACTCTGCAACTCCGATATCCTTGGCACAATTCCCGCTCTTCTTGGCCCGATGTCGAGTCCACGGCCCAAGCCTTCGTCGATCGTCGACCGATCCACCAGCCCGACGTCCAATCTTCTGACATGTTCCTTCGGCACAACATGATTTTCCTGCTTTAATTGTCTCATCCTGATCGAAGCATCCTGCGTCACTCAAAACGCAGATTAAATCATAAACATATATCAAGTATTTTCATCATCAAAATACGAGATTCAACATTGGCATAATCTTGAATCTTTGAAGTGTTAAAATATTGTAAAAGTGCTTGGGTCCTCCTCCTCCCTTTCTAAGTGTTGAGGTCATTCAAGAGAGGTGTGAGACTTGTAAGGGTTGTCTTCTAAACCCGTGAAAAGGAGAAAACATTATAAAGAGGTGGTTAGTCTTCGCCTATTGAAGGAAGACCAGTAATGGATGTCGGTGACCTAGACGAAGGAGGAATCAGAAGTGGATGTAGGTCACAACGACCGAACCACTCTAAATTCTTATTTGCTTTTCTATTTGTGCAATTACATTACTGCAAACTTCCTTAACCTTGTCTTTGCACTCTTACGAAAGCTTTAAGTTTAATTTCTTTCCGAAATGGATTGAATCGAAATGAATATTTTTCGGAATCAACGCTTTTATCGCTGTACTAATTTACACCCCCCCCCCCCCCCCCCATCTTAGTGCCACTCTTGATCATAACACAAGGACCATGGGATTCTGTCCTAGTAGACACTTCCTTATACACCCCAACTCAATGGTGTATCTGAAAGGAGGAAACACATACTATTAGACATGGTGTGGTCTATGATGAGTTTTACCAACCTCCTCGTCTCATTCTGGGGATACACCATAGAGACCACAGCTTACCTTCTGAACATAATTCCAACTAAGTTGTTGGTGTCTACTCCATATAAAATGTGGAAAGGGAAGAAGCTCAATCTTAAGGTTATTAAAATTTGGGGCAGCCTAGCCCATGTTAAAAGACACAACCCCAACAAATTGGAATCCAAGGCAAAATGGTGCATATTCGTGAGATACCCTAAGGAAATTAATGGATATTATTTCTATCACCTCGTTGACCAAAAAATCTTTGTAGCCAAGAGAGTAGTGTTCTTTGAGAAAGAACACATTCTTGGTGGAGATAGTAGGAATGTGGTAGAGTTGAGCGAGGTTGAAGAACCTAGCTCAAGAACCATTCTATACCCTGAGTCTGTTCAAGTACCTAGCACACAAGTTCTGACTTTACATAGGTTTGGCAGAGTATCTCTTCCTCTTGAGAGATATGTGGGACATATTAGGGGAGAGGATGCTGAGGATATTGATCTTCAAACCTATGAGGAGGCTATTACGAGTATAGACTCTAGGAAGTGATAAGAGGTCATGAATTTTGAGATAGAATCCATGTACTCCAATAAGGTTTGGAATCTAATTGATGCACCCAAGGGTATTGTACCCATTAGTTGCAAGTGGATCTTCAAGAAAAATATCAGTGTAGATGGAAAGGTAAAGACCTATAAAGTAAAGCTAGTGGATAAGGGGTATCATCAAAGGCAAGGTATTGACTATGATAAATCATTCACACCCGTAGCCATACTAAAATCCATCTAAATTCTATTAGCTATTGCAGTACACTATGATTATGAGATTTGGTAGATAGACGTGAAAACCACGTTCTTCAATGACAACCTCAAGGAGGAGGTGTATATGATACAGCTTGAGGAATTCATGTCCAAGGATAGTCTAGATAAAGTGTGCAGGTTTCTTAGGTCAATCTATGGACTAAAGTAAGCTTTTCAAAATTAGAATATAAGATTTGACGAGGAGATTAGATCTTATGACTTCTTTAAGAACGAAGATAAGCCTTGTGTATATAGGAAGGTGAGTGGGAGCGCTATCACTTTTTTGGTGCTATATGTGGATGACATCCTCATCATTGGA
Organism: Musa schizocarpa; assembly: GCA_900464855.2. Lineage (NCBI taxonomy): Eukaryota > Viridiplantae > Streptophyta > Magnoliopsida > Zingiberales > Musaceae > Musa > Musa schizocarpa. The sequence continues at coordinate 36,744,650 of LS990922.1, read as the reverse complement.
AATGATGTAGAAATGCTCTCCACAATAAAGGCTTGGCTATCTAGACTCTTCTCCAAGAAGACTTAAGGGAAGCATAATATGCTAGTCATAGGTGCCCAGCAAGCCAATCACGTGAGTGATGGCACGTGTGACTTAATATAGAATCTTTTTACTTATTATATTTTGGCATATATCACTTTATAACTATTGCATAAATGCATACATATATTGTCATGTCCTTGGATTTGTGCAATGGGAATCGGATCATGATGAGATCACGATAGTGAGATCGATTCACTTTTAAACACATATCCTAAATAATCCTGGTCATAGGTTACTCGAGAGGGATATCGTGATAACCGAACAGATTGGTGTGCTGTATACCCGTCCATATGATGGATGCAACTAGTCTCATAGCTGCTTATGTAGGGACACTAGGGATACAGTACAGGTGCTCATTGGAGAATGAGTTCACTGATTGATCCGCTTACGGAATGCTGGATGGTTGATGATGTCTTATTGTCAGACAGCGATTCCGTAGTCCTAGTGGTGTATCTGGTCCTTAGACTTGAGACACCAAGGATGTCCTGTATGAGTGCTCCACTCTTTGATACCAGACTTATAGGTTTGGCTGTCCCAGATCTAGTACAGCTGGTCATTGGGAGTGGTAGTCAACCTTACGAGGGCTATTGAGTGTCGATAGAGGATCATCCACTCTCAGCGTCATGAGAGGAATATCCCATGTGTTCTTGCTCAGACAAATCCCTGGCTAGGGTCATTCAGGTTGAGAGAGAAAGAGTTCTCTGGGAGAATCCGATTAGAGCGAGACTCGAGAAGAAACCGTGTGGGTCTGACAACACCATGCTCGATATACAGTCTCTGGTATATTAGATGGATGAGGGACTATAGGTACACGGTAATTGAGGACAGATAGGTCTAATGGATTGGATTCCCTTGTATCGTCTGGGGACTACGGCGTAGTGGCCTAGTACGTCCGTAGTCGATGAGTCGAGTGAATTATTACAGAGATAATAATTCACTGAGTTAGAAGGAGTTCTGACAGGTATGACTCACGACCAGCTCGATATTGGGCCTAGAGGGTCACACACAAGATGCATCAAGATGTCGACGGAACCGACAAGGATGAAATGGACGATCACAGGGCATGGAGATGCACCGTTGTACACATAGATCATGATGTGAGTGATTAGGCCTACTGGCTCGGGCCTAATCATATTAGGTTGTGGTGCATGATCATCTAGTGTAATTGCTTATATACATACTAGATATGTATATATATTTGCATGCGATGTAGATATATATTAAATATGTATATGTGTGACATGTCATATCAGGAGACAAAATCATATAAACATCTCTCGATAATTTTAAGTCGATAAAATGAGGCAATTAGATTGACCCACGTGGCCTTCCATCGTTATAAGTAGGAACCGATTCCCGGTGTAGGTTGAGTTGGTCGAGTCCCTCGAGACTCACCTATATCGTGATTCACTATCTTGCTTACGACATAGAGATGTCACCGGTGACCTGAGGGCATGGTATACTTTGTCGAGTCCCTCGAGGGTATATCATCAAATCAGACTCATCTTGTAACGAAGGTGTTGACTTAACCGAGCATCATGGTTGGTCGAGTCCCTTGAGGTCATGGTGATTCGGAGGCCGAACAGGATGGGAATCACAAGGAGTTGTGATCGACATGAGTTGCCTACCGTTTAGGCTTAATGTGATTGGTCGAGTCCCTTGAGGTTACACTAAGATGCTGATTGGATCCTGATCCCCACTAGAAGTCTACCGGAGACTTCCGTTTCACGTGCTGAGGGTGTCGCGTGACTCGTTAGTAAAATAGTGGGAGCATATTAAGATAGAAGTCCATATCTTGATAGTTTATTTCTTGCAAAATCTGCATGTTATTCATTTCTGCTGCATCTTTATTTTCAGAAAATATCGCTTTCAAATCCCTTACGTGGCATACTTGATGTCAACCGCTTCACTGGTCCAAATTATACGGATTGGCTTCGTAACTTGAGAATTGTTCTCACAGCGGAGAAAATCGTGTACGTCCTTGATATAGTGATGCCTGCGCCCGAAGAAGTGGCAAACGAGGATGAGATCGCTCGCTACGTGAAGTACATTGATGACTCCACTCTTGCTCAGTGCTATATGTTGGGCTCTATGACTCCTGAGTTACAGAGACAACATGAAAAGATGGATGCCAGATCCATTCTCCTCCATGTCCGCAAATTATTTGAGGAACAGGAAAGGACTCAGCGATATGAGATATCTAAGAGTCTCTTCCGCACTAGGATGACTGAGGGGACACCGGTTCAGAACCATGTACTAAAGATGATTGAGTGGATAGAGAAACTCATAGGTCTAGGAATGGTCCTAGAGGATAACTTGTGTGTGGACATTGTGCTTCAGTCCCTACCAGATTCCTTTTCACAGTTCATAATGAATTTTAATATGAACAAGCTTGAAGTGACTCTCCCAGAGCTTCTCAATATGTTGAGGGAGACAGAGAGTACTATCAAGAAAGAGAAGCCAGTTCTCTACACTGGTGAGACCAAAAGGAAAAAGGAAAGTAGAAAGGTCCCTTAAGAAGGGAAAGGACAAGGTCAAACCAGGTAAAGCAAAGGTTGCTAAGAAAGACCCAGCAAAGGACAAAGGCCAGTGCTTCCACTATGGTAAAGATGGGCACTGGAAGAGAAACTACAAAGAGTACCTTGCAGAAAGGGCGAAACAAAAGCTTGATGAAGCTTCAGGTACATTCATGATCAGTCTCCATTTGTCAGACTCTTATGATAACATATGGGTATTGGATACCGGTAGTGCTTATCATATATGCAATTCGTTGCAGGTTCTAGCAAGGCCTAGGAGACTAGAGAGAGGCAAGATGGACCTCAAGATGGGTAATGGAGCAAAAGTTACTGTAGTAGCCGTTGGCGAGGTCGCCCTACATCTGCCTAGTGGAGCTTTTATTGCATTAGATGTATATTATTTTGTTCCTTCTATTATCAAAAATATTATCTCCATTTCATGTTTAACAGTTAATGGATATAAATTTGTTTTTGAGAACAATGGTTGTTCGATATTATTAGATGATAAGATCATCATGAAAGGAACATTGCATAATGGTTTATTTATATTAGACATCACTCCACATATCATGAATGTAGATTTGTCCAAAAGGAAATGAGATGAGTTGAACAGTGCAAACCTGTGACATTGTAGGCTAGGTCACATCCATGAAAGAAGGATTCAAAAGTTGCTAAATGATGGATATCTAGATCCATTCGACTATGTGTCATATGCAACTTGTGAGCCTTGCATTCGTGGAAAACAGACCAACTCTCCATTTAGTGGAATTGGAGAGAGAGCCACTGAGTTGTTGGAACTCATACATAGTGATGTATGTGGACCCATGTCAACTCATGCCATTGGAGGTTACTCCTACTTCATTATATTTACTGATGATTTCTTAAGGTATGGATATATGTACTTAATGAAGTACAAGTCCGAGGCCTTTGAGAAATTCAGAGAGTATAAGAATGAGGTGGAAAACCAGACTGGAAAGAGTATCAAAACTCTTCGATCAGATCGAGAAGGTGAGTACTTAAGTACATAGTTCACTCAGTTCCTCAAGGACCATGGGATATTATCCCAATGGACAACTCCTTATACACCTCAGCTCAATGGTGTTTTTGAAAGGAGAAATCGTACATTATTAGATATGGTACGGTCCATGATGAGTTTCGCTAACCTACCCATCTCATTCTAGGGATATGCCCTAGAAACCCCAACTTACCTTCTGAAGAGAGTTCCAACTAAGTCGATAGTGTCTACACCATATGAGATATGGAAAGGAAAGAAGCCTGATCTTAAGGTTGTTAAGATTTAGGGCTGCCCTATACATGTTAAAAGACACAACCCCGATAAGTTAGAATCAAGGACAGAGCGATGCAAATTTGTGGAATACCCCAAGGAAACTTGTGGGTATTATTTCTATCATCTCGAGAACCAAAAGGTCTTTGTAGCTAAGAGAGTAGTGTTCCTTGAGAAGGAACACATTCTTGGCGGAGATAGTGGGAGAATGATAGAATTGAGCGAGGTTGGAGAACCAAGCTCAAGCACCACTCTGCAACCCGAGTCTGTTCAGGTACTTAATACACAAGTTTCAACTTTACGCAGATCTGATAGAGTATCCCATCCTCCTGAGAGATATGTAGGACATATTAGAGGAGAGGATGCAGAGGATATTGATCCTCAAACCTACGAGGAGGCTATTATGAGTATAGACTCCGGGAAGTGGCAAGAAGCCATGAATTCTGAGATGGATTCTATGTACTCCAATAAAGTTTGGAACCTAGTTGATGTGCCCGAAGGTATTGTACCCATCGGTTGCAAGTGGATCTTTAAGAAAAAGATCAGAGTAGATGGAAAGGTAGAGACCTATAAAGCAAGGCTAGTGGCTAAGGGGTATCGTCAAAGGCAATGTGTTGACTATGACGAAACCTTCTCTCCCGTAGCAATGCTAAAATCCATCAGAATTCTATTGGCTATTGCAGCACACTATGATTATGAGATCTGGTAGATGGATGTGAAAACCGCATTCCTCAATGGGAACCTCGAGGAGGAGGTGTATATGATGCAACCTGAGGGATACGTGTCCAAGAACTGTCCAGATAAGGTGTGTAGGTTGCTTAGATCCATTTATGGATTAAAGCAAGCTTCCCGAAGTTGGAACATAAGATTTGATGAGGCAATCAGATCTTATGACTTCGTTAAGAACGAAGATAAGCCTTGTGTATACAGAAAGGTAAGTGAGAGCGCTATCACCTTTTTGGTGTTATATGTGGATGACATCCTGATCATTGGGAATGACGTAGGAATGCTATCCACAGTAAAAGCTTGGTTATCTAGGCACTTCTCCATGAAAAACTTAAGGGAAGCATCCTATATTTTGGGGATTAGAATCTATAGAGATAGATCCAAGAGGATGCTTGGTTTGTCCCAGTCCAGGTACATAGAAACCATTGTCAAAAGGTTTGGCATGGAAAATTCTAAGAGAGGTATTATACCGATGAGACATGGGATATCGCTTTCTACGAGTATGTCCCCAAAGACTCCAAAAGAAAGGGCGAACATGGATATGATACCTTATGCCTCAATAATAGGGTCTATCATGTATGCTATGCTATGTACTAGGCCTGATATAGCGCATGCTCTGAGTGTCACGAGCAGGTATCAGGCGGATCCAGGCTTGGAGCACTAGAAAGTAGTAAAGTGTATCCTTAAGTACTTGAGAAGGACTAAGGATCTTTTACTAGTATATGGAGGTAATAGCCTTAAGGTTGAAGGCTACACTGACTCAAGTTTTCAGCCTGATGTCGATGATAGCAAGTCGAATTCAGGGTATGTGTACACCTTGAATGGAGGAGCAGTGTGCTAGAAGAGTTCCAAGCAAGATACTGTTGGGAAATCATGGGGGCGACATCATATGCGCAGCGGAAGAACAAGAAAACAAAAATCCCCGATTCCCAAAAAGATGTTCGTCGTCGTGCGAAGATTGGTGCGCAAAAATCCGTAAAACACAAAACTGCGTATAGAGATTGTGTTACCTAGGGAGATCGTATATCCCTGTTTCCTTGCAGATCCTTAGGAGAGGGTGAAGGAGGTCAAGCGTCCTCCTCTCTAGCAGTGATCTACACAGCAGGGTTGCGACGACCCTCCTCAAAACTCCAAGCCTCTGAGGTGGAGAGGGAGAGGAGAATAGGAAAGGCAAGCAAAGACTCTAGCCTATGAGGCTGTGAATCCCTCCTATTTATAGAGATCCCGTGTCAAACCCTAATGGGTCCTTCCCTAGTGGGTATTGGATCTGCATCCAATAAGACAAGGGCTCCATCGGATATCTCATATCCGAACCTCTACTCATCGCAATGCCTACCATATGTGTGTGACCCTCTAGGCCCAATATCGAGCTGGCCGTGAGTCATACCTGTCAGAACTCCTTCTAACTCAGTGAATTATTATCTCTGTAATAATTCACTCGACTCATCGACTTCTGGACGTGCTAGGCCACTACGTCGTAGTCCCCGCATCGACATCTGGGGAATCCAATCCATTGGACTGTCTGCGTCTCGATTACCATGTACCTATAGTCCCTCATCCATCTAATATCCCGAGACCGATATCGAGCATGGTGTTGTCGATCCATACGGTTTCTACTGAAGTCTCGCTCTAATCGGATTCTCAGGAGAACTCTTTTCTCTCAACCCGAATGACCTGGCTAGGGATTTGTCCGAGCAAGAACACATGGGATATTCCTCTCATGATGCCGAGAGTGGATGATCCTCGTCGACACTCAATAGCCCTCGAATGGAGTGACTACCACTCCCAATGACCAACCGTACTAGATTTGGACTGTCAAACTTATAAGTCCGGTATCAAAGAGTGGAGCACTCATACAGGGACATCCTTGGTGTCTCAAGTCTAAGGACCAGATACACCACTAGGACTACGGAATCATTTTCCGACAATAAGGCATCATCAACTATCCGGCATTCCGTAAAGCGGATCAATCGGTGAACTCATTCTCCAATGAGCACCTGCATCTGTATCCCTAGTGTCCCTACACGAGCAGCTATGAGACCAGTTTTGCATCCATCATATGGACGGTATACAACACACCGGTATATCCGGTTATAACGATGTCCCTCTCGAGTAACCTATGACCGAGATTATTTAGGATATGTGTTTAAAGGTGAATCGATCTCATTATCGTGATCTCATCACGATCCGATTCCCATTGCACAAATCCAAGGACATCACAATATATATATGCATTTATGCAATAGTTATAAAGTGATATATGCCAAAATATAATAAGCAAAAAGATTATGTATCAAGTCATACGTGCCATCACTCCGTGATTGGCTTGCTGGGCACCTATGACTAGCAATCTCCCACTTGACCTAAAGCTAATCACCTATGTGTCTCGATCCCCATCGGACCCACGTGACGACCTTCAAAGACAAAATGAGACAACGACTTTGTCGGTGGATCTGCAATGTTATCTTCGGATGGAACTCTTTCCCTGCTACATCTCCTCGGGTTACGATCTCTCTTATAATTTGGAACCTCCTCTAACACTTCCGATGAGACCCGGGTTCCCTTATTTGAGTAATCACCCTATAGTTGTCATAATATAAGGAAGTCGACTTTGTCGCTATCAGTATCGACTCTCAAATCTGTGATGAACTTCTTCACCCGGACTCCCTCCTTTGCTGCATCTCGATGCAGCAATGTACTCCGCCTCTGTGGTCGAGTCAAAGACTTTGGTATCTTGCTTGGAACTCTTCCAAAGACATTGCTCCTCCATTCAAGGTGTACACATATCCTGAATTCGACTTGCTATCATCGACATCGATGAAAACTTGAGTCAGTGTAGCCTTCAACCTTAAGGCTATTACCTCCATATACTAGTAAAAGATCCTTAGTCCTTCTCAAGTACTTAAGGATACACTTTTCTTGCTTTCCACTCGCTCCAAGCTTGGATCCTTTGATGACACCTTTCGTGACACTCGTGAGCATGCGCTATATCAGGCCCAAGACATAGCATGGCATACATGATAGACCCTATTGCTGAGGCATAAGGTATCATATCCATGTTCGCCCTTTCTTTTGGATTCTTTGGGGACATACTCGTAGAAAGCGATATCCCATGTCTCATCGGTATGAGACCTCTCTTGGAATTTTCCATGCCAAATCTTTTGACAATAGTTTCTATGTACCTGGACTGGGACAAGCCAAGCATCCTCTTGGATCTATCTCTATAGATTCTAATCCCCAAGATATAAGATGCTTTCCCTAAGTTCTTCATGGAGAAGTGTCTAGATAACCAAGCCTTTACTGTAGATAGCATTCCTATATCATTCCCAATGATGAGGATGTCATCCACATATAACACCAAAAAGGTGATAGCGCTCCCACTTACCTTTCTGTATACACAAGGCTCATCTTCGTTCTTAACGAAGTCATAAGATCTGATTGCCTCATCAAATCTTATGTTCCAACTTTGGGAAGCTTGCTTTAGTCCATAAATGGATCTAAGCAACCTGCACACCTTATCTGGGCAGTTCTTGGACACGAATCCCTCAGGTTGCATCATATACACCTCCTCCTCGAGGTTCCCATTGAGGAATGCGGTTTTCACATCCATCTGCCATATCTCATAATCATAGTGTGCTGCAATAGCCAATAGAATTCTGATGGATTTTAGCATTGCTACGGGTGAGAAAGTTTCGTCGTAGTCAACACCTTGCCTTTGACGATACCCCTTAGCCACTAGCCTTACTTTATAGGTCTCTACCTTTCCATTTACTCCGATCCTTTTCTTAAAGATCCACTTGCAATCGATCGGTACAATACCTTCGGGCACATCAACTAGGTTCCAAACCTTATTGGAGTACATAGAATCCATCTCAGAATTCATGGCTTCTTTCCACTTCCCGGAGTCTATACTCATAATAGCCTCCTCGTAAGTCTGAGGATCAATATCCTCTACATCCTCTGCTCTAATATGTCCCACATATCTCTCAGGAGGATGGGATACTCTATCAGACCTGCGTAAAGTTGATACTTGTGTATTAGGTACCTGAACAGACTCGGGCTGTAGAGTGGTGCTTGAGCTTGGTTCTCCAACCTCGCTCAATTCTATCATTCTCCCACTGTCTCCGTCAAGAATGTGTTCCTTTTCAAGGAACACTGCTCTCTTAGCTACAAAGACCTTTTGGTCCTCGAGTTGATAGAAATAATACCCACAAGTTTCCTTGGGGTATCCCACAAATTTGCATCGCTTTGTCCTTGATTCTAATTTATCGGGGTTGTGTCTTCTAACATGGGCAGGGCAGCCCCAAATCTTAACAACCTTAAGATCAGGCTTCTTCCCTTTCCATATCTCATATGGTGTAGACACTACCGACTTAGTTGGAACTCTGTTCAGAAGGTAAGCTGCGGTCTCTAGGGCATATCCCCAGAATGAGATGGGTAGGTCAGCGAAACTCATCATGGACCGTACCATATCTAATAATGTACGATTTCTCCTTTAAGAGACACCATTGAGCTGAGGTGTATAAGGAGGTGTCCATTGGGATAATATCTCATGGTCCTTGAGGAACTGAGTAAACTCTGTACTTAAGTATTCACCTCCTCGATCTGATCAAAGAGTTTTGATACTCTTTCCAGTCTGGTTCTCCACCTCATTATTATACTCTCTGAATTTCTTAAAAGCCTCGGACTTGTACTTCATTAAGTACACATATCCATACCTTGAGAAATCATCAGTAAATGTAATGAAGTAGGAGTAACCTCCAATGGCATAAGTTGACATGGGTCCACATACATCACTATGTATGAGTTCCAACAACTCATTGGCTCTCTCTCCAGTTCTGCTAAATGGAGATTTGGTCACTTTTCAAGAATGCAAGGCTCACAAGTTGCATATGACACATAGTCGAATGGATTTAGATATCCATCATTTAGCAACTTTTGAATCCTTCTTTCATGGATATGACCTAGCCTACAATGCCATAGGTATGCACTGTTCAACTCATCTCGTTTCCTTTTGGACACATTTACATTCATGATATGTGGAGTGGTGTCTAACATAAATAAACCATTATGCAATGTTCCTTTCGTGATGATCTTATCATCTAATAATATCGAACAACCATTGTTCTCAAAAACAAATTTATATCCACTAACTGTTAAACATGAAATGGAGATAATGTTTTTGATAATAGAAGGAACAAAATAACATGCATCTAATGCAATAAAAGCTCCACTAGGCAGATGTAGGGCGATCTCGCCAACAGCTAATACAGCAACTTTTGCTCCATTATCCATCTTGAGGTCCATCTCGCCTCTCTGTAGTCTCCTAGGCCTTACCAGAACCTGCAACGAATTGCATATATGATAAGCACTACCGGTATCCAATACCCATGTGTTATCATAAGAGTCTGACAAATAGAGACTGATCATGAATGTACCTGAAGCTTCATCAAGCTTTTGTTCGCCCTTTCTGCAAGGTACTCTTTGCAGTTTCTCTTCCAGTGCCCATCTTTATCACAGTGGAAGCACTGGCCTTTGTCCTTTGTTGGGTCTTTCTTAGCAACCTTTGCTTTACCTTATTTGCCCTTGCCCTTTCCCTTCTTAAGGGACCTTTCTGCTTTCCTTTTCTTTCTGGTCTCACTAGTGTAGAGAATTGGCTTCTCTTTCTTAATAGTACTCTCTGCCTCCCTCAACATATTGAGGAGCTCTGGGAGAGTCACCTCAAGCTTGTTCATATTAAAATTCATTATGAACTGTGAAAAGGAATCTGGTAGGGACTGAAGCACAATGTCCACACACAAGTTATCCTCTAGGACCATTCCTAGACCTGTGAGTTTCTCTATCCACTTAATCATCTTTAGGACATGGTTCTGAACCGGTGTCCCCTCAGTCATCCTAGCGCGGAAAAGGCTCTTGGATATCTCATATCGTTGAGTCCTTCCCTGTTCCTCAAACAATTTTCAGACATATAGGAGAATGGATCTGGCATCCATCTTTTCATGTTGTCTCTGTAACTCTGGAGTCATAGAGCCCAACATATAGCACTGACCAAGAGTGGAGTCATCAATGTACTTCACTTAGCGAAGCGATCTCATCCTCGCTTGCCCCTTCTTCGGGCGTAGGCATCACTGTATCAGGACGTATAATGATTTTCTCCATTTGTGAGAACAATTCTCAAGTTCTGGAGCCAATCTGTATAATTTAGACCTGTAAGGCGGTTGACATCAAGTATGCCACGTAAGGGATTTGAAAGCGACATTTTCTGAAAATAAAGATGTAGTAGAAATGAATAACATGCAGATTTTGCAAGAAATAAACTATCAAGATATGGACTTCTATCTTAATATGCTCCTACTATTTTACTAACGAAGTCATGCGACACCCTCAAAGACGTGAAACGGAAGTCTCAATGAGACTTCTAGTGGGGATCGGGATCAATCAGCGCCTTAGTGTAACCTCGAGGGACTCGACCAATCACACTAAGCCTAAAAGGTAGGCAACTCTTGCCGATCACAACTCTTTGTGATTCCCGTCCTGTTTGGCCTCCGAATCACCATGGCCTCGAGGGACTCGACCAACCATGATGCTCGGTTAAGTCAACACCTTCGTTACAAGATGAGTCTGATTTGATGATATACCCTCGAGGGACTCGACCAAGCATACCATGCCCTCAGGTCACCGGTGACATCTCTATGTCGTAAGCAAGATAGCGAATCGCGATATAGGTGAGTCTTGAGGGACTCGACCAACTCAACCTACACCGGGAATCGGTTCCTACTCATAATGATGGAAGGCCACGTGGGTCAATCTAATTGCCTCACGTTTACCGACTTAATATTATCGAGAGATGTTTCTATAATTTGGTCTCCTAATATGACATGTCACACATATACATATTTAATATATATCTACATCGCAAGCAAATATATATATATCTAGTATGTGTATAAGCAATCACATCAAATGATCATGGACCACAACCTAATATGATTAGGCCCGAGCCAGTAGGCCTAATCACTCACATCAAGATCTATGTGTGCAATGGTGCATCTCCATGCCCTTGTGATCGTCCATCTCGTCCTCATCGGTTCCGTCGACATCTTGATGCATCTCCATGCATCACGATCGTCCGTCTCGTGGGTCCCGCTATCGCATCCACGCTCCCGCTGCGCCTCCTAATGTGATTACAACTTAATCATAGGCACGCAGGCCGGACAATAAATGAGAAATATAATGGAGGTTCGCAGACCTCAATAATAATAATCACAAGTACACACATCACACGGTCCATGATCATCCGTCCACACGTCATACATCACATGTATAAATAATCATCATCATGTAGGACTACTAGATAATAATAAAAAATAATAATCAACTAAACCTTTTAATTAATTAATATTTTTCTGAAATCAGGGGACATGTAGGGAATTTCTCAATTCCTAAAGGGTATTTTCATAATTTGGACAAAAGACGAACACGGAATTTCTCAAATTCACAGGGGCAAAACTGTCCTTTGCCCAAAACCCTAATTCCCTCTCTTTGTTGCCGCCGCTGCCACCCGCTTTGGGGCGGTCAAAGGGGCGAGGGGCGAGGGCGGTTGCCCTGCGGCAGCGGCACGCCCGTTGGGAGGCCGCTGGCCATTGCGGTGGCGCTCGAAGCGCCGCGCCTCCATGGCGGTTCTGCCCGAGGCAACGCCGGCCGGTGCTGCCTCGCTGGCGGCCGCCCCGCGGGATTTTGCCGGTGGGAGCAGCGACCACAGCGCCTACCTACGGTGGGTGCCTCCCGTCTTTGCCCCCTCTGCCCGCCGGGGCGGCGGTGGCGCCTCTACCCGCGGGCTGCCAGCCCATGACCATAAACCTGCTGCAAGCAGACCGCCGGTACCCGGCTGCTGCAGGTGGCTGCAGGCATGAAGATCGAGGGCAGCAGCTGCTGCTGCCCTTCCTCGCTTTCGCGTCAACGATTTTGGCGTCAATATTCTTCCTAAACAAAACACACGCAGGTTCAAAACCAATCATTCGCATACGAACAACCCGGCTCGATACCACTATTTGGAAATCATGGGGCGACATCATATCTTGCAGCCGGAAGAACAAGAAAACAAAAATCCCGATTCCCAAAAAAGATGTTCGCCGTGTAGATGCGAAGATTGGTGCGCAAAAAATCCATGAAAATACAAAACTGCGTATAGAGATTGTGTTACCTAGGGAGATCGTATATCCTGTTTCCTTGCAGATCCTTAGGAGAGGGTGAAGGAGGTCAAGCGTCCTCCTCTCTAGCGGTGATCCACCACAGCGGGGTTGCGGCGACCCTCCTCAAAACTCCGGGCCTCGAGGTGGAGAGGGAGAGGAGAATAGGAAAGGCAAGCAAAGACTCTAGCCTATGAGGGCTGTGAATCCTTCCTATTTATAGGGATCCCGTGTCAAACCCTAATGGGTCCTTCCTAGTGGGTATTGGATCTGCATCCAATAAGACAAAGGGCTCCGTCGGATATCTCATATCCGAACCTCTACTCATCATAATGCCTACCATATGTGTGTGACCCTCTAGGCCCAATATCGAGCTGGCCGTGAGTCATACTGTCAGAACTCCTTCTAACTTCGGTGAATTATTATCTCGTAATAATTCACTTTCGACTCATCGACATTCTGGGGACGTGCTAGGCCACTACGCCGTAGTCCCCAGACGATCTCTGGGGAATCCAATCCATTAGACCTATCGTCCTCGGTTACCATGTACCTATAGTCCCTCATCCATCTAATATCCCAGAGGCCAGGTATATCGAGCATGGTGTTGGGACCCATACGGTTTCTACTCGAGTCTCGCTCTAATCGGATTCTCAGGAAAACTCTTTCTCTCTCAACCCGAATGACCACGGCAGGGGATTTGTCTAAACAAGAACACATGGGATATTCCTCTCATGACGCCGAGAGTGGATGATCCTCTGTCGACACTCAATAGCCCTCGTAAAGGTCGACTACCACACCCAATGACCAGCTATACTAGATCTAGGACAGCCAAACCTATAAGTCGGTATCAAAGAGTGGAGCACTCATACTGGGACATCCTTGGTGTCTCAAGTCTAAGGACCGGATACACCACTAGGACTCTGGAATCATTTGTCGACAATAAGGCATCATCAACCATCCCAGCATTCCGTGGCGGATCAATCGATGAACTCATTCTCCAATGAGCACACATGTTTGTATCCCTAGTGTCCCTATCTGGCAGCTATGAGACCATTTGCATCCATCATATGGACGGGTATCTGACACACCAGTCTATCCGTTTATCACGATGTCCCTCTCGAGTAACCTATGGGTAGGGATTATTTAGGATATGTGTTTAAAGGTGAATCGATCTCATTATCGTGATCTCATCACGATCCGATTCCCATTGCACAAATCCAAGGACATCACAATATATATATATGCATTTATGCAATAGTTATAAAGTGATATACGCCAAAATATAATAAGCAAAAAGATTCTGTATCAAGTCATACGTGCCATCACTCATGTGATTGGCTTGTTGGGCACCTATGACTAGCAAATACCACTGCTGACTCGACCACAGAGGCAGAGTACATTGCTGCATCAGATGCAACAAAGGAGGGAGTTTGGGTGAAGAAGTTCATCACAGATTTAGGAGTCGTGCCGGATAGCGAAGAGCCGATCTCCCTATATTGCGACAACAACGGGGCGATTGCTCAAGCAAAGGAACCTAGGTCTCATCAGAAATCTAAGCATATTTTGAGGAGGTTCCACCTTATCAGAGAAATCGTGACCCGAGGAGATGTAGTAGTGGAAAGAGTTCCATCCGAAGATAACATTGCAGATCCACTAACAAAGCCATTGTCTCAGATTTGTTTTGAGCATCACATGGGTCTGATGGGGATTAGACACATAGGTGATTGGTTTTAGGTCAAGTGGGAGATTGCTAGTCATGGGTGCCCAGCAAGCCAATCACGTGAGTGATGGCACGTGTGACTTAATATAGAATTTTTTTGCTTATTATATTTTGGCATATATCACTTTATAACTATTGCATAAATGCATACATATATTGTGATGTCCTTGGATTTGTGCAATGGGAATCGGATCATGATGAGATCACGACAGTGAGATCGATTCACCTTTAAACACATATCCTAAATAATCCCGGTCATAGGTTACTCGAGAGGGATATCATGATAACCGGACAGACTGGTGTGCTGTATACCCGTCCATATGATGGATGCAGCTGGTCTCATAGCTGCTTATGTGGGGACACTAGGGATACAGTACAGGTGCTCATTGGAGAATGAGTTCACTGATTGATCCGCTTACGGAATGTTGGATGGTTGATGATGTCTTATTGTCAGACAGCGATTCTGTAGTCCTAGTGGTGTATCTGGTCCTTAGACTTGAGACACCAAGGATGTCTTGTATAAGTGCTCCACTCTTGATACCAGACTTATAGGTTTGGCTGTCCCAGATCTAGTACAGCTGGTCATTGAGAGTGGTAGTCGACCTTTCGAGGGCTATTGAGTGTCGATAGAGGATCATCTACTCTCGGCGTCATGAGAGGAATATCCCATGTGTTCTTGCTCAGACAAATCCCTAGCCAAGGTCATTCAGGTTGAGAGAGAAAGAGTTCTCTAGGAGAATCCGATTAGAGCGAGACTCGAGAAGAAACCGTGTGGGTCTGACAACACCATGCTCGATATACGGTCTCTGGTATATTAGATGGATGAGGGACTATAGGTACACGGTAACTGAGGACAGACAGGTCCAATGGATTGGATTCCCTTGTATCGTCTGGGGACTACGGCGTAGTGGCCTAGTACGTCCGTAGTCGATGAGTCGCGTGAATTATTACAGAGATAATAATTCACTGAGTTAAAAGGAGTTATGACAAGTATGACTCACGGTCAGCTCGATATTGGGCCTAGAGGGTCACACACATATGGTAGGCATTGCGATGAATAGTGGTTCGGATATGAGATATCCGATGGAGCCATTGTCTTATTGGATGCAGATCCAATACCCACTAGGGGAGGACCCATTAGGGTTTGACAGGGGACCTCTATAAATAGGAGGGATTCAGAGCCCCATGGGCTAGAGAGCTTTGGTTTGCCTTTTCCTATTCTCCTCTCCATCTCCACCTTAGAGTAGGTCTGGAGTTTTGAGGAGCGTCGTCGCAACCCTGCTGTGTGGATCACCGCTAGAGAGGAGGATGCTTGACCTCCTTCACCCTCTCCTAAGGATCTGCAAGGAAACAGGGATATACGATCTCCCTATGTAACACAATCTACTCAATACGTAGTTTCATGTTTCGCAGATTTTTGCATACCAATCTTCGTACGACGACGAACATCTCTTTGGGAATCGGGGATTTTGTTTTTCTTGTTCTTCCGCTGTGCATATGATGTCGCCCACTAGGATTTCCCAACATAATACATATTAGGGATTCAGATCTATGGAGATAGATCTAAGAGGATGCTTGGCTTGTCCTAATATAGGTATATAGATACCATTATCAAAAGGTTTGACATAGAAAATTCCCAGAGATATCTCATACCGATGAGACATGGGATATCGCTCTCTAGGAGTATATCCCTAAAGACTCCTTAAGAAAGGGCAAACATGGATAGGATACCCTATGCCTCAGCAATAGGGTCTATCATGTATGTCATTCTATATACTAGGCCTGATATAGTGCATGCTTTGAGTATCATGAGCAGGTATCAAGCGGATCCAAGCTAGAAGCACTGTAAAGCAGTAAAGTGCATCCTTAAGTACTTGAGAATCACTAAGGATCTTTTACTAGTATATGGATGTAGTAGCCTCAGGATTAAGGGCTACACGAACTCAAGCTTCTAGTCCGATGTCGATAATAGCAAGTCTAATTCAGGGTATGTGTTCACCTTGAATGGAGGAGCAATGTACTGGAAGACTTTTATACAAGACACTACTAGTGGCTCGACCATAGAGGCAAAGTATATTGCTACAATAGAGGTAGCAAAGGAGGGAGTCTGGATGAAGCAGTTCATCATAGATTAGGGAGTCATGAGAGCAATAAGGAGCTGATTCTCATATATTGTAACAACAATAGGGCAATTACTCAAATGAGAGAACCTGAGTCTCATCAAAAGTATTCTAAGGAGGTTCTAGCTTGTTAGAGAGATTGTGGCCCGAGAAGATATAGTAGAGGAAAGAGTTCCATCTGAAGTAACATTGTAGATATTGAATCTCGGATTTTGATGATGAAATCAATTGATGTGTTTGTCATCTAATGTGTGTTTAAATGACGAAGGACTAGCTTCGATCAGAAAAGGAAAATCGATTAAAGCCGGAGGAATCGGACGTTGGAGCAAACATATCAAAAGATTGGACGTCGGGCCGAAGGATCGATTGACGTGTCAGCAGAAGGCTTTGTTCCGTGAATTCAGGCATTGGGCTAAGAAGATCAGACATCGTGCTAAGAAAATCAGATGTTACGAGAAGACAATATCCTGATTGGGTAAAACGCTGAAGGAGAGGATGATGCGTCGAAGGATCGGACGAAGTATTGGAAGAACCAATGACATGCTAGACAATATAGGATTCGCTTGTAATCTATTATATCTAGATCGAGTTAGTTTAGAGTCTAATTGAGTCAGTTTAGAATATAATTAGGCTAACTCAATTAGGGGCCAACTGGGCCCAAGTTTGGGTTATGTTGGGCCAAGTGAAAAGGCTCAAATAATAACCCAATGTGTCAAGCGATGGTACCACCCAGACTTAGTCTCCGAGACTATCAGGTGGTGGTACCACCCAAACACAATCTTTTGGGTGATGGTACCGGCAGATTGGGCTATGGTACTGCCTAGTGTTAGTGCTATAAGCAGTGGTACTGCCTAGCATAGGAGGTGGTACCGCTAGGACCTAGGATGAGACCTTTTTAGGATCCAAGTTTGAATCCAATTGAGGCCTATAAATGCCCCTCTCATCCCTAGTTAACATACACAAGAATTGAGAGCAAAAAGAAAAAAAAACGTTATTGTAATCTTGTGAGAACTCCTCTCAAGCTCTAAGTGTTAGTCTTGTTTAAGAAAGGAGTGAAGGGAGGTGTAAAGGTTCTCTCCTGAACCTGTCAAACGGAGAATCGAGTTGTAAGAGTAGTTGATCTTCACCTATTGAAAGAAGATCATTAGTGAACACTGGTGGCCTCGACGGAAGAGGAATCGGTGGAGTGGTTGCAGGTCACGATGACCGAACCACTATAAAACAGTTTACATTTCTGTTTTGCTATTTACATTTACTGCAAACTGCTATACTTCCTCATTACTTTAGCTGCACACTCTTATGAACATGTTTCAAGTTAACATCTTTTCGAAATCAATTTTAATTGAACGAAAGATTTTTGAACCGACGTAATTTTATCCGCTGCACTAATTCACCCCCCTCTTAGTGCTGACTCGATCCTAACAATTGGTATTAGAGCCACATTATTTCTCCTTTGGTTTAACATGTTGAATATCAGATTTTGATTATGAAACTAATTGATAGTGTTTATAATTTAATGTGCGTTTAAGTGATGTAGGAATAGCTTCAATTAGAAAAGGCAAATCGATTAAAGTAGGAGGAATCAGATGTTGGGCTAAAGCAAACATATCAGAAGATTGGATGTCGGGCTGGAGGATCGGCCGACATGTCGGCAGAAGGCTTACGTCCGTGAATTCGGGCATCGGGCCAAGAAGATCGAAAATTATGCCAAGGAGATCGAATGTTGCAAGAAGATAACATGTTGATTGGGCAATACGCCAAAGGAGATGATGATGCACCGAATGATCAGACGAAGCGTCGGAAGATTGGATGAAGTGCCGGAAGAAACAATGACATGTCAAACAACATAAGATTTGCTTGTAATCGATTATGTCTAGATCAAGTTAGTTTAGAGTCTAATTGAGTTGGTTTCGAATGTAATTAGGACAACTTAATTAGGAGCCAACTAGGCTGCTATGTTGGGCCAAGTGAAAGTCCTAAACAGTGACCTAACAAGTGGAACCATCGTGGCACAGTCTCCGAGAGTGTGTCAGGCGGTGGTACCACCTAAGCACAGTCTCTAAGAGACTGTCAAGCAATGGTACCCTAGATTAGGCAGTGGTACCACTAGACTGGGTGGTGGTACCGTCAAATGGCAAGGTGTCAAGCAATGGTACCACCCTTGTCAGGTGGTGGTATCACTAGAGCTCGGTCTTCGAGCTCTGTCAAGCGGTGGGACCACCCAGTGTCAGGCTACAAGCGATGGTACCGCCCAGTCCAGGCGGTGGTACCGCCCAGTGTAAGCGGTGGTACTGCCCGTACTCGAAAATCTCGAGGATTTGAATTTTGGCTCTAAGTTTTGAAGCCATTTGGGGTCTATAAATACCCCAACTATTCCTGCATGGAGTAGTAAGTAAAATGAGAAAAATTCTATGATGCTAAAATTATAAACCCTATAAGAAAGTTGAGTTCTCTCCTCCTAAGCTTAGAGAGTGTTCTAATGGAGGTATGTGAGGGAAACCTTAGAAAAGAGAGGTGTAAAGGTTGTTTCCTAAACTTGTGAAAAGGAGAAGGTGCAAAAGGGTAGTTGATCTTCGCCCGTTGAAAGGAGATCATTAGTGGATGCTGGTGGCCTCGACTAAAGGGGAATTAGCGAAGTGGATGTAGGTCACGATGATTGAACCACTATAAAATTTGGTTTGTATTTCTTTTATGCAATTTACCTTTACTGCAAACCACTTTACTTTCACTACACCTCCATATGCTTTCAAGTTAAACATATTACTTATACGGGCTTTGTCGGATATCGGATTTAATCGAAATAAAATTTTAAAATTGATGCTTTTACCACTACACTAATTCACCTCCCCCCCCCCTCTTAATGTCGACTCAATCCTAACAATTAGTATCAGAGCCAAGTTCTTTCTCGTTTAGATTAAAACCCAAGAGAAATGGCTTTTTTCGGCTTTCAAGAGTGTCACTTTATCATTTGTCCTCCTATGTTTAATGGGACGGACTACACTTATTAGAAAACTTGAATGAGAGTTTTCTTGCTTTCTATAAATTTGAATTTATAGAATATTATCGAAAATAATTTTAAAAAGTCTTCTACTCTAATGAAAGAATAGAATGATTTGGATAAGAAAAGTTGTTCTTTAAATGCTAGAGCTATGAATGCTCTATTTTGTGCTTTAGATAAGAACAAATTTAATTGGGTTTCTATTTGCGAAACTACGTATGATATTTAGAGTTAAAGAGTCTAAAGTCAATCTTTTAATGCATGATTTTAAATTGTTTCGAATGGAACCAAGTGAGACCAGTGGAGATATGTACACCCGGTTTATGGATGTTGTCAACGGTCTAAAGGGACTTGATAAAAGTTTTTCTAATTTCAAACTTGTTAATAAAATATTAAGATCCCTTCCAAATAGTTGGAACTCTAAAGTAATGACCATTCAAGAGGCCAATAACTTGAATAATTTCCCTCTCGCAGAACTTATCGGGTCATTAATGACCTATAAGATGACTTGTAATGCTCATGAAGAGCTTGAGAATAACCTTCCAAAGAATAAAAAGGATTTTACACTTAGAACAAAAGAAGACCACTCGAGTGAAAGCTCAAGTGATGATGAACTTGAACTTTTCATAATAAAGCTTAAAGAGTTCTTAAAACAAAAATCAAAGAATAAAAACTTAAAAAGAACACAACTACTTGCTATGAATGTAAGAAGTCAGGCCACTCCAGAGATAAGTACATAAAGCTGAAGAAGAAGTTGCCAAAAGATGAATCGAACACATCCGAAGACGAGGAGCAAACCGATGAAGACGAAGTGGTTAACTTCGCTTCGGTGACTCTCGATAATGAATTAAACAACTTAAACGAAATTCCTTCACTTTATTTTGAAATTACTTGATGTTTTTTCATGAGTTGTTTTTAAATTAGTTAGTAAAAAATAATCATTAAAAAAAAATTCATGAAAATTACATGCTTAATGATAAAGGAACAAAATGTTAAATTTAAATCTAATGCCTGTATACCTAATAAGATTAATCCTATGTATGTTTTTAAGAAGCAATAATGTGTGTCTTGATGATTTCTATATTGCTTTTTTATTTTGATTAAAAATGCTTTATGTTTAATGAAGTCATGCTTGATGAAATAATATAATGAATAATGATTTTTCTCTTGATTCCTTGGAATTATAACTTGTGATTTTTTTTAATGAATCATGATCTTAATATTCTCGATATTTGATACATGAGATTTTTCTATGAATCAAGATCTTATTTTTGAACTCCCATGCTTCTTTTTGCTAATTACTAAAAAGGGAATATATTTCTTGAAAATTTCTCAATCTCTATCTTATCGAGTTTTTATCTTATAGATCCTTGTTAATGAATCTAGTTATGTTATGAATTTTGTGAACTATGAAAATGATTTAGCAAATTGAATGAGTTGAAAATAATGATGAACGTTTTGAAAATAAATGTTTGTATCATATTTGATAATTTTACATGATGAGTTGAAGTGACGATGGTTTAAAAAATATTTATTCAAATGCATGAATCGACAATCTTTTTCTCACATGAATCATGATTCCTCACTTGATGACTCGATATTTTTTGTGATTTGTGGCTTTTGTATGGAAGACTAGAGCATCACATCAATCACAAAACTTGGAACTAAAAGAACTTTAGCTATTTTTAATTGTATAGGAATCTATCTATGTTGCTTTCATTGAATTTTTTGAAATATGATTTTGATAATGATTTTGGATTTCTTTTCACATGATTCATTTTAATAATAGGATGATATATCCAATCAAACCATTTATCAATGTTTACAACTTGAGATGTATTTTATATGAAACATTTTTCTTGATTCTTGTATGATTCACTCTTTTAAGAGAACATTCATCTAAACAAATCATGATTTTTTTTTTATGACTTGAAAATTCTTATGCATGAATCAAGATCATTTATTTGTTCTTCTACAACTCCTTTGTTGTTTACTAAAGAGGACATTTATCCAAATTAACCATGATATGTCACTTGAGCTTTTAAGGTTTATGACTTGAGTTTTATTATATAAAATTCCTTGTATTCATGAAGTATATCGCATCACCAAGTTTTTCTTGATATTCTTCATGTGATGATGTGAAATTATGCAATACTTATGATTTTTTTTATGAAATGATGTGAAAGTCAACAATTATCATTTTTTGAAATGATACCTTATTTTAATATGTCATATTGCAATAAGAATGATACTTTATCTTTGTCATAATTTGAAAATTGATATAAAGAGAAATGAATTGCACCATTGTTTTATTATTCCCCTCTTTTTACCAATGATAAAGGGGGAGAAAGAATTTCTAGTGTGCATATATCAAAAGAGAAAGATTTGCTAGCTTGCACAATTCAAGAAGATGCAAAAAATATGCTAGCTTGCTCATCTCAAAAGAGAAGCAAAGATTGCTAACTTGCATATTTCAAGAAACAAAAGTTGCTTTCTTGAACTTTCTTCAACATTTCAAATATTGCTAACTTGTATTTTGTAAAATGATGTAAAAATTTGTTAGTTTGCATGATGTAAAACTTGCTAGAATTGCCAGCTTGATTATTGCAAATGAAGCAAAAATTACACTTCTCAAAAGAGAAGAAATAACTCACTAGCTTACATGTTATAAAGTGATGGGAAATTTACTAAATTCCTAAGCTTTTATCTCTAAATCTTGAAAGTTGCACTTCTCCTTTGTTGTTGATGACAGAGGGGGAGAAGTATGATAATATTATGCATTATTTTATGATGATGTTATGTATGATTTCTATCAATATGACATATTGATAAGGGGAGTTAAGGTTAACTCCGTCATCAATTGGTTGTCAGCATCAAAAAGGGGAAGATTGTTGAATCTCGGATTTTGATGATGAAACCAATTAATAGTGTTTATGATTTAATGTGCGTTTAAGTGACGCAAGACTAGCTTCGATCCGAAAAGGAAAATCGATTAAAGCAGGAGGAATCGAGCATTGGGGGAGAAGTATAATGATGTTATACATGATTTTATGATGATGTTATGCATGATTTCTCTCAATACGACATATTGATAGGGAGAGTTAAGGTTAACTCCGTCATCAATTGGTTATTATCATCAAAATAAGGGAGATTGTTGAATCTCGAATTTTGATGATGAAACTGTTAGGATCGAGAGCACTAAGAGGGGGGTGAATTAGTGCAGCGGAAATTTTCAGCGATTTAAAAACAAAAGCTGCGTTTGTCCGATAAAAACGATTTCGATGTAAAAGCCGATTCACAGTTTGTATCTAAGTGCAGTTTACGCAGTTTGCGTCTAAATGCAGTTTTGCGTCTAAATGCAGTTTGCGTCTGAATGCAGATTGCGTCTAAGCGCAGTTTGCATTTAAGCGCAGTTTGCGTCTAAGCGCAGATTGCGTCTAAGCGCAGTTTGCGTCTAAACACAGTTTGCGTCTAAACACAGTTTGCGTCTAAACACAATTTGCATCTAAACACAGTTTACGTCTGAGTGCAGTTTGCGTCTAAACGCAGTTTTACGTCTAAGTGCAGTTTTACGTCTAAACGCAGTTTTGCGTCTAAACGCAGTTTTACGTCCAAATGCAGTTTTACGTCTAAATGCAGTTTTACGTCTAAACGCAGTTTTACGTCTAAACGCAGTTTTACGTCTAAATGCAGTTTTACGTCTAAACTCAGTTTACGTCTAAACGTAGTTTTTACGTCAAAACGTAATTTTACGTCTAAACGCAGTTTTACGTCTAAACGCAGTTTTGCGTCTAAACGCAGTTTTACGTCTAAACGCAGTTTTACGTATAAACGTAGTTTTGAACTTTGAAAAGCGTTTTATGAATACGCAGAAAGCAATTTACAGTTATAAATGGAATCAAAACGTAAGCGTAAACTGCAGTGTAAAGATAGTACGAAAACACCGATTTACGTCTGAATGCAGATTCGGAAAGATCAGAACTTAGAGACTCGTTCGTAAAAGCGCAGAGGGCAGTAGCTATGTAGGAGGTTTGTAGTAATGATAAAGTGCTCAAAGTAAAAGCAAACCAGAGATTTAGAGTGGTTCGGTCGGTCTTGACCTACTCCACTTTTGGCTTCCTCCTCCGACGAGGTCACCGGCGTCAACTAGCTGCCTTCCTTCAATGGGCTTAAGGCCAACTGCCCTTTACAGTTTCACTCCTTTTGATGGGCTCAGGAGACAACCCTTACAGAACCTTTTCTCCTCACTTTTACAATTCAGAAACTTAAAGAACAGAAGGAGGAGACTTAAAGGCTTTACAACAATTTTGAGCTCAAGAATCACAAAGAAGATCAAGATTTCGGTGTAGGTCTCTTGCTCTTTCTGTGCTGAATGGGTGGGGTATTTATAGGCCCCAACCCAGTTCAAATTTGGAGCTTAAAACAATCAAATCCTGGAATTCCGGGATCAGGCGGTTGCACCTCCTGACTAGAGAGGTTGCACCGCTGGCGGCAGAGCTCGAAGACCGAGCCTCTGGCGGCGCCACCTCTGTCGAGGCGGTTGCACCCTCTGCCAGAGCTTCGAAGGCCGAGCTCAGGCGGTTGCACCGCCGACCGGAGAGGTTGCACCGCCCGGCGAGCTTCGAAACTTGAGCTCTGGCGGTGCTACCTCGACATAGGAGGTTGCACCGCCCGATCTCTTCGGAGACTGAGCCCGGGCGGTTGCACCTCTTGGCTGGGGCGGTTGCACCGCAAAGTGTTCTTGGGAGACATAGCCCAGCGGTGCCACCTCCTCGGCCTAGGCGGTTGCACCTCCGGTGCAATCAGGGTCCGAATGGTTAGCTCCATTCGGCCTAATTTCAATCTTTTCAAGGGCCCAATTGCCCCAAGATTAAGCTAATGGGATCACCTCCCATTTTCCAACTTAATCAACGTGCTAACTATGATTAAATCTAAGACAATTTCTTCAGCTTTGCTCCGATGCGTCAATCGCTTCTTCCGACGAGTTTCCGGCGAACTTCCGTCGATCATCCGATGAACCCTCGGTGATTCTTCTGCGGACTTCCGGCAAACTCCTGGACTTTGCGATGATCCACTTGGCGAAGTTCCGACGAAGCTTAAGCTTGGCAAGCTTCGGACTTCTCGGATCTGTTTCATGAGAACCTCCGACGACTGTTCGAACTTCCGTCGAACTCTCGAACTCCCAACGTGATCATGATCTTGACTCGGCGCCAACTCCTGCTGCTTTGTCTAACTTTCATCGTAGTTAATCCTGCACACTTATCTCAACACATAGATTAGACAACAAATGACAATTGACTTCATCATCAAAATATGAGATTCAACAATCTCCCCCTTTTTGATGATGACAATCAATTGATAATGGAGTTATCCTTAACTCCCCCTATCTATATGCCATAGTTGAGATAAGTCAACCTTGAATTCAAGACCTAAGAATTCAAGTGACGTATTGATAAGTTAGATCAGTTAAACTTATCAATACTCCCATCATGATACCCATCATGATGTATCTCTTCAAGAATGATGTCAAGGCTTGACATACATCATCAAGTTTGTATGATTGTGTTTGTAACTATTCATCATGTAATTGAATATTATCATATAAAGCTGCGAAGGACTATTACATGATGCACACATTTGATATTTTCTAGCAAGTTTGCATTTACTTCACAAGATAGGATATCAACTCAAGACATAATGCAAACTGTAGCACATGTTCATATATCTCTTGGTGATGCAAGGATGGCATAACCATAACATTGTTTATAGCATCACTCAAGTATTTGCAACTATGACATGGTAGTGTTTATCAATTCATATGTTTCTCCCCCTTTGTCATCAACAAAAAAACATGGTAATTGTGATACCAGGAAAACAATATTAGCAAGCTTTATAGAGGAATTTTACATAGATTGCTTTGAAAACTTCTTCCCCTTTTTGTTATAATCCATTTTACCTGCAAAGATATTACAGGATGAAATACATACACAAGAATTACTTTATCAGATTTATTTCAGAAACTTATGAAAGTGTACGAATAAATCTGTTTTATAGCATTCGAACAAATAAGATGCATTTGGACAAGATTTTGTTACAGATTTTCACATTTAAACATGGCAATCAAGTGATCTGATCATTCAATATAGTCCAAAAAAATAAGTTTATTTATTAGGACACATCAACATTCTAATTCTCTTTTAATGAAATCAAATTGTTCTTCACTTAGAGGTTTTGTAAAAAATGTCAGCCAGTTGATGTTTGGTATCAATAAACTCTATGGTTACGTCATGATTAGTGACATGATCTCGTATAAAGTGATGTCTAATATCAATATGTTTTGTTCTTGAGTGTTGTATAGGATTTTTTAGTTAAGCATATTGCACTTTCGTGTTATCACATTTAATGGGAATATCTTTAAGATTAACTTTATAATCTTCTAAAGTGTTTTTCATCCATACAACTTGTGCACAAGCATGCACTTGCTGCAATATATTCAGCTTCGGTTGTTGATAGAGCAACAAGAGCTTTGTTTCTTAGATGACCAGGATACAAGGGCATGTCCTAAAAATTGACATGATCCTGATGTGCTTTTTTTTCTATCTAGTCTCTGACCAAATGAAGTCTGCATCGGCAGATAAGTCGTAACTCAAAATTTTTTTGATTTTGGGTACCATAATCCTAGATTTGTGGTTCCATTAAGATATCTAAGTATTCTTTTTTTTTTTTTGAGATGAGATATCTTAGGGTTTGATTGAAATCTAGTACAAAGTCCTACAATGAACATGATGTCCTGGTGCGGTGGCGGTGAGGTAAAGTAAACTTCCTATCATACCCCTATAAGTCTTTTGATTAAAGCTTTCTCCACTTTCATCAATTTCTAACTTAGTGGAGGTGCTCATAGGGGTGTTAATAGCCTTTGAGTTGTTCATATTAAACTTTTTTAATAAATTCATAGCATATTTTGTTTGACTAATAAAGATGCCGTTGCTTAATTGTTTGATTTGTAAACCTAAGAAGAATGTTAATTCTCCCATTAAGCTCATTTTGAATTCAAGACTCATGGTTCTAGCAAAAGATTCACAGAGAGATTCATTTGTAGAGCCAAAGATAATATCATCAACATAAATCTGAACAATAAGAAAATTATTTTCAAAATTCTTGATAAATAATGTAGTATCAACCTTGCCTTTTGTGAAGTTATTTTCGATAAGAAAAGAACTAAGTCTCTCATACCAAGCCCTTGGGGCTTGTTTTAAACCATAGAGAGCTTTAGTTAATCTAAATACATGATTAGGGAGGCTATCATTTTCAAAACCAGGAGGTTGTTCAACATAAACTTCTTCGGAGATAAATCCATTTAGAAAAGCGCTTTTAACATCCATTTGAAACAACTTAAAATTATTACTACTAGCGTAGGCAAGGAGCATCCTTATGGCTTCCAATCGAGCCACAGGAGCAAAGGTTTCTTCGTAATCGATACCTTCTTCTTGGTTGAAACCTTTGGCCACTAATCTAGCCTTGTTTCTAACCACGATACCATTTTCATTTTGCTTGTTTCTGAAGACCCATTTAGTACCAATAACTAAATGGTCATTTGGCCTAGGAACAAGCTTCCACACTTCATTTCTCTCAAATTGATTTAATTCATCTTGCATTGCGATAATCCATGAATCATCTTTCATGGCTTCATCAATGCATTTGGGTTCAATTTGGGAGAGAAAGGCGGCATTCGCACAAAAGGTTTGAACCCCCTTTGACGTGTCTCCTAGGATTAGCTCCTTAGGGTGAGCATCTACATACTTCCAATCCTTGGGTAAGGATATTTCGGAAGTGGATGCATCCAGGTTGTTAGTTGGAGAAGGGGTTTCCTTTCAATTCAAGGAATCAAAATTAACATCTTCATCAAGATCATTTTCGTAATTTCGGAAATCTCATTGAAAACAACATGAATGGATTCTTCAATAATTAGAGTTCTTTTATTGAAGATACGAAAGGCTTTAGAAACTGTAGAATAACCAAGAAAGATTCCTTCATCGGATTTAGCATCAAATTTTCCTAAGTTATCTTTTTCATTCAAGATAAAACACTTACACCCAAAGACTTTAAAATATGAAACGTTGGGTTTTTTATTGTTCCATAACTCATATGGAGTTTTGGTTAGTAGAGGTCTCACTAGAACTCTATTTAAAATGTAGCATGCAGTATTTACGGCTTCGGCCCAAAAATATTTGGGTAGGTTGTGTTCATTCAACATGGTTCTTGCCATTTCTTGTAAATTTCGATTTTTGCTTTCTACAAATCCATTTTGTTGAGGGTTTCTAGGAGTAGAGAAATTATGGTTGTATCCATTGAGTTCACAAAATTCCTGGAAATCATGGTTTTGAAATTCATCACCATGATCACTTCTAATTGACGAAATCATAGAACCTTTCTCATTCTGAACGAGTTTGCAAAACTTGGTAAAAGATCTAAGACATTCACTTTTCTGTTTTAAGAAGTAAGTCCATGTGTATCTGCTATAGTCATCCACGATGACGAAAGCGTATTTGCTACCTCCTAGGCTTGATGTGGAGATGGGTCCGAACAAGTCCATATGGATCAATTGTAAGGGCCTAGAGGTGCTTATTTGATTTTTAGATTTGAAGCTACTCTTAATTTGTTTACCTAATTGGCAGGCATCACATACATTATCTTTGATGAACTTGATATGAGGAATTCCTCTTACAAGTTCTTTGGATGATATTTGAGTGATTAGCTTCATGCTAGCATGACCTAATCTTTTGTGCCATATCCAAGCATTCTCATTTAAAGCAGAAAAACATATTTCATTACATAAATCATTGATGTCAATAGTGTATACGTTATTTTGTTTTAATGCAATCATAGATATGTTTTTATGTGGTTTTTCAATGATGCAAGCATTAGATTCAAATCTGATAATATATCCTTTATCACACAATTGACTAATGCTCAAGAGGTTATGTTTTTAGACCATCAACTAGCAAAACATCTTCAATAGAGAAGTTGGATTTGTTACCTATGGTTCCTTTGCCAATGATTTTACCCTTGTTGTTGTCTCAGAAGGTGACATATCCTTCATCTATGCTAGTGAGCTTAGAGAATTGGGATGGATCTCGGTCATATGCCTTGAGCATCCACTATCAAGGTACCATCTCTTGCTCCTAGCTTGTGATGGTTTAGTTTTCTACAAGAAAGGATGATGTTTAGGTACCCATTTGCTTTTGGGTTCCCTCACAAATAGATCTACATTTTCTATCATGTTGCATAGAATTTGTCATGGTTCCTTTAGGAACCCAAATCAATTTGTTTGGACTAAATTTCCTGAATGGACAATAATGCGTCCTGTGTAGAACTTGCAACAAAAGTTGCATTTGCTTTGATGTCTAACATGTAAGATGGGGCCTTTTTTAGAAGGTAGTTGGATTTTGGTGAGGACTCCTCACAAATCCAATCCCACTTCTTTTGGGAACATGACCCTTGTTTGTAAGGATCATGTTTAATGACTTGCTACCAACCTCTAAATTTCTTCAAGGTGTCCTTAAGTAGCAAGTTTTCTTTTTGAAAAGTTTCTAGATCATGACATTTGATACATGAATTTAAACTATCATGATATTCAATTTTTAACTTATTAAAATCACAAGTAAGACTATCATGCTCCTTTTTTAGCAATTTGTATTTTCTATTGATAATCTTGCATTCATCAAATAAGTCATGGAAGGCATTTAATAATTCATCGAAAGATAAATCAGCATCTAATAAATTCGTTACCTCCTCTCCGATGGACATTAAGGCGTAATGAGCAACTTGCTCGGTGTTGGACTCCTCTTCTTCAGATGCGCTCGAGTCATCCCATGTTGCTTGAAGAGCCTTCTTTTTTTATGTTCTCCTTTTGACTTGGGGACAATCACTCTTGTAGTGTCCCGGCTTTTTGCATTCATAGCAGATCACTTGGTCCTTCTTGGGTTCAAGTTTAATTTTTGCATCATTCTTAAACTTGTTTCTTTTAAAGAACTTTTTAAACTTTCTTGTTAGAAGTGCCAAGTCATCATCACAGTCCTCATCACTTGAGTTTTCTCTCAAGTGGCATTCAGAAGTTTTGAGTGCCATATCCTTCCTGTTCTTTGGAAGGATGTCTTCTTCTTTCTTCATGAGCTTTACAAGTCATTTAGTAGGTCATTAATGACCCGATTAGTTCTTCAAGGGGAAGTTGCTTGAGATTTTTTTGCCTCTTGAATAGCAGTGACTTTAGGATCCCAACTTTTAGGAAGGGATCTTAGTATCTTATTTACGAGTTCAAAATCCAAAAACTTTTTTCGAGTCCTTTTTAGACCGTTGGCGACATCCGTGAAACGGGTAAACATGTCGCCAATGGTTTCACTCGGTTTCATTCAGAAAAGTTCAAAAGAATGCAACAACAGATTGATTTTTTACTCTTTCACTCTACTTGTGCCCTCGTGGGTCACTTCAAGTGTGTGCCAAATATCAAATGCAGTTTCACAAGTTGAAACACGATTAAACTCGTTTTTATCAAGTGCGCAAAATTAGGCATTCATAGCCTTTGCATTAAGAGCGAAAGCCTTCTTTTCCAATTCATTCCAATCGATCATTGGAAGAGAAGACTTTGAAAATCCGTTTTCAACAAGGTTCCACAGTTCAAAATCCATAGAAATAAGAAAGATCCTCATTCGGGTCTTCCAGTAGGTGTAGTCCGTCCCACTGAACATGGGTGGACGTGTAATAGAATGCCCCTCTTGGTTTCCAGCGTATGCCATCTCTCTTGGGTTTTAATCCGTTAGAGAGTTAACCTTGCTCTGATACCAATTGTTAGGATCGAGGGCACTAAGAGGGGGGGGGTGAATTAGTGCAGCGGAAATCTTTCAGCGATTTAAAAACAAAAGCTGCGTTCGTCCGATAAAAATGATTTCGATGTAAAAGCCGATTCACAGTTTGT
The DNA here is from genome assembly GCA_900464855.2 of Musa schizocarpa. Lineage (NCBI taxonomy): Eukaryota > Viridiplantae > Streptophyta > Magnoliopsida > Zingiberales > Musaceae > Musa > Musa schizocarpa. The sequence goes on along the minus strand of LS990922.1, from coordinate 36,714,043 downwards.
ATCTAAGTGTAGTTTACGCAGTTTGCGTCTAAAAGCAGTTTTGCGTCTAAATGCAGTTTGCGTCTGAATGCAGATTGCGTCTAAGCGCAGTTTGCATTTAAGCGCAATTTGCGTCTAAGCGCAGATTGCGTCTAAGCGCAGTTTGCGTCTAAACACAGTTTGCGTCTAAACACAGTTTGCGTCTAAGCGCAGTTTACGTCTAAACACAATTTGCGTCTAAACACAGTTTGCGTCTGAGCGCAGTTTGCGTCTAAACGCAGTTTTATGTCTAAGTGCAGTTTTACGTCTAAACGCAGTTTTGCGTCTAAACGCAGTTTTACGTCTAAATGCAGTTTTACGTCTAAATGCAGTTTTCCGTCTAAACGCAGTTTTGCGTCTAAACGCAGTTTTACGTCTAAACGCAGTTTTACGTCTAAACTCAGTTTACGTCTAAACGCAGTTTTTACGTCAAAACGTAATTTTACGTCTAAACGCAGTTTTACGTCTAAACGCAGTTTTGCGTCGAAATTCAGTTTTACGTCTAAACGCAGTTTTGAACTTTGAAAAGTGTTTTATGAATACGCAGAAAGCAATTTGCAGTTATAAATGGAATCAAAACGTAAGCGTAAACTGTAGTGTAAAGATAGTACGAAAACACCGATTTACGTCTGAATGCAGATTCGGAAAGATCAGAACTTAGAGACTCGTTCGTAAAAGCACAGAGGGCAGTAGCTATGTAGGAGGTTTGCAGTAATGATAAAGTGCTCAAAGTAAAAGCAAACCAGAGATTTAGAGTGGTTCGGTCGGTCTTGACCTACTCCACTTTTGGCTTCCTCCTCGGCGAGGTCACCGACGTCAACTAGCTGCCTTCCTTCAATGGGTGAAGGCCAACTGCCCTTTACAGTTTCACTCCTTTTGATGGGCTCGGGGAGACAACCCTTACAGAACCTTTCTCTCATCACTTTTTACAATTCAGAAACTTAAAGAACAGAAGGAGGAGACTTAAAGGCTTTACAACAATTTTGAGCTCAAGAATCACAGAGAAGATCAAGATTTGGTGTAGGTCTCTTGCTCTTTCTGTGCTGAATGGGTGGGGTATTTATAGGCCCCAACCCAGTTCAAATTTGGAGCTCAAAACGATCAAAATCCGAATTCGGGATTAGGTGATTACACCTCATTTGGAGAGGTTGCACCGCCCGGCGAGCTCGAAGACCGAGCTCCAGGCGGTGCCACCTCTGTCGAGGCGGTTGCACCTCTCTGCTAGAGCTCGAAGACCGAGCTCAGGCGGTTGCATCGCCCGACTGGAGAGGTTGCACCGGCAGAGCTTCGAACTTCGAGCTCTGGCGATGCTACCTCTCTGACAGGAGGAGGTTGCACCGCCGATCTCGCTTCAGAGATCGAGCCTGGGCGGTTGCACCTCTTGGCTGGGGTGGTTGCACCGCCAAGTGTCGCTGGGAGACATAGCCCAGCGGTGCCACCTCGGCCTAGGCGGGTTGCACCTCTCTGGTGCAATCAGGGGTCGAATGGTTAGCTCCATTCGCCCAATTTCAATCTTTTCATGGGCCCAATTGCCCCAAGATTAAGCTAATGGGATCACCTCCCATTTTTCCAACTTAATCAACGTGCTAACTTCGATTAAATCTAAGACAATTTCTGTAGCTTTGCTCCGATCGTCAATCGCTTCTTCCGGCGAAGTTTCCGGCGAACTTCCGTCGATCATCCGATGAACCCTGGGTGATTCTTCTGCGGACTTCGGCAAACTCCGGACTTTGCTGACGATCCACTTGGCGAAGTTCCGATGAGCTTCCGGCGGCAAGCTTCTAGACTTCTCGGATCTGTTCTCATGAGAACCTCCGACGACCGTCCAACTTCCGTCGAACTCTCGAACTCCCAACGTGATCATGATCTTGACTCCGGTGCAACTCCTGCTGCTTGTCTAACTTTCATCGTAGTTAATCCTGCACACTTATCTCAACACATAGATTAGACAATAAATGACAATTGACTTCATCATCAAAATCTGAGATTCAACAGAAACCAATATTGATAGTATTTATGATTTAATGTGTGTTTAAGTAACGTAGGACTAGCTTCGATCAGAGAAGACAAATTGATTAAAGCAGGAGGAATCAGACGTTGGTCCGGAGCAAACATGTCAGAAAATTGGACATCGGGCCAGAGGATCGGTCAACGTGTCACCAGAAGGCTTCCGCCCATGAATTCGAGCATCGGGCCAAGAAGATCGGACATTGCACTAAGGAGATTGGATTTTGTGAGAAGACAATATGCTGATTGGGCAATACACCGAAGGAGAGGATGATGCATCGAAAGATAGGACGAAGCACCGAAAGATCGGACGAAGCACTGGAAGAACTAATGACATGTCGGACAACATTGGATTTGCTTATAATTGATTATATCTAGGTCGAGTTAGTTTAGAGTCTAATTGACTCGGTTTAGAATGTCATTAGGCTAACTCAATTAGGGGCCAACTAGGCCCAAGTTTGGGTTGTATTGGGTCAAGTGGAAGGCCCAAATAGTGACCCAATAGGTGAAACAATCATGGCACAATTTTCGAGATAGTGTTAGGCGGTGGTACCACCTAGACACAATCTTCAAGAGACTGTCATGCGGTGGTACTGCCAGACTAGGCATGGTACTACCAAGTGGCAAGGTGCCAAGTGGTGGTATCACTAGAGCTCGGTCTCCGAGCTCTGTCAGGCAGTGGTACCGCTACACTAGGCGGTACCACCGCCTAGTGCAGGCGATGGTATCGCTCATTGCAAGCGGTGGTACCGCCCGTACCCCGAAATCTCGGGGATTTGAATTTTGGCTCCAAGTTGTGAAGTCATTTGGGGTCTATAAATATCCCAGATATTCCTACATGGAGTAGTAAGTAAAATGAGCAAAACTTTATGATGCTAAAATTGTAAACCCTATTAGAAAGTTGAGTTCCCTCCTCCTAAAGCTTGAAGAGAGGTTTGAGGGAGGTGTGTGAGGGAAACCTTGTAAAAGAGGGGTGTAAAGGTTATCTCCTAAATTTGTGAAAAGGTGAAAGTGTAAAAGGGTAGTTGATCTTCGCCCGTTGAAAGAAGATTGTTAGTAGATGCCGGTGGCCTCGACGGAAGGGGAATCAACGGAGTGGATGTAGGTCATGACGACCGAACCACTATAAAATCTAGTTTGCATTTCTTTTATGTAATTTACCTTTACTACAAATTACTTTATTTTCACTATGCCTCCATACGCTTTCAAATTAAACATATTACCTATATGGGCTTTCTCGGATGTCGGATTTAATCGAAACAAAATTTTAAAATTGACGTTTTAACTGTTGCACTAATTCACCCCCCCCTCTTAGTGCCGACTCAATCCTAATATAACACCTAAGAGAAATGACTCTTTTCGGCTTTCGAGAGGGCTTTTCTATCGTTCATCCTCCCATATTCAATGTGATGGACTACACTTATTGGAAAACTCGAATGAGAGTTTTCTTGCTTTTTATAGATTTGAATTTATGGAATATTGTCGAAAGCAAGTCTACTCCAATGATCGATTGGAATGAGTTGGAGAAGAATACTTTCTCTTTAAATGCCTTAGTTGTGAATGCCTTGTTTTGCGCTTTAAATAAAACTAAGTTCAATCGAGTGTCTATTTGTAAAATAGATTTTGATATTTGGCACACATTCAAAATCACACACGAAGGCACAAGTAGGGTAAAAGATTCTAAAGTTAATATTTTGATGCATGATTTTGAGTTATTGCATATGAAGCCAAGCAAAACTATTGATGACATGTACACTTGTTTTATGGATGTCGTCAATAGTTTAAAAGCTCTTGGCAAATGTTTTTCGAATTTTGAACTTATTAATAAAATATTAAGATCCATTCCAAAAAGTTGGGATCCTAAAATCACAACAATACAAGAATCAAAGGACTTGAACTATTTTCCCATTAAAGAACTGATTGGGTCATTGATGACCTACGAAATGAATTGTTTGGCTCATGAAGAGCTTGAGAACAACCTTCCAATGAATAAGAAGGATTTGGTACTTAGAACAAATGAAGACCACTCGAGGGAAAGCTCAAGCGATTGATGACTTTGAACTCTTAACTATAAAGCTTAAAAAAATCTTAAAACAAGAATCTAAGAATAAAAATGAACCTAAAAAGAAAACACTCAATGTGAGTTGGGACGAATCAAGTTCATCCGATGATAAAGAATAAACCAACAAAGGCGAGGTGGCAAACTACGCCTTAACGGCTTTCAACGATGAGGTAACCAAAATCCCTTTACTTTATTTTGAAATTATATAGTACATTTCATGAGTTGTTTTAAAATTAGTTTAGAAAAATTATATATAATTTTTTAAAAAATTACATGATGTAATGAAAATGTTAAAAGTTTTGGGATCATGTTTATCTTTCTAGTAATTTTGAAAAATAAAAAATTGAGCATGATAATTACATATTAACTCCTAGCACTAAATATGATGAGTTAGATTTACTTAATCATTTTAATTAAAAATTATAATTTTGTAGATTTAATGATGCATAATGATTTGAAATCTTATGTTTTGAAATTAGGTGTTACACTTTTAATCTTATATCTTTCATGACATGATTCCTTTGTATTTATATTTGTATATCTCATGATATGATTGAATCATTGATGCAAAGAATGAAAATGCATTACTACAACAAATAAAATGATTTTGATTAAAAACGCTTTATGAAATCTTGCTTGATGAAATAATGATTTGAAATCATGCTTAAGAAGTTTATATTTCAAAATTATGCATGATGATCTTTGTGATGTATGGATTATTGATCATGTCGTGATGAACTTTGCTTTTAAACGATGATGCATATATGAAATCAATCATATAATTTGAAACACTAAAAAGAGGAAAGCTTTCTCCTTGAAATTTTTTTTCTCTCCTTTATTAATTTTTCAAAAAATGAGATTAATGAATCTATTTACGTTTTTTATAAATGTCTTGAACTATTAAAGTAATTTTGATTATTTAGATTTGAATGAGTTATTAATCCAAATTATGATCTTGATTTCTCGATATTTGATACTTGAGATCTTTCTATGAATCGAGATCTTTTTCTCTTTGTTTCTTTTTGCTATTCACTAAAGCAAATATTTATCAAAATGAATAATGTCTTTTGGTATTCACTTGATCTTATATTTCATGATATGATTTTTATAATTTCTTGTATTTATGAAGTATATCTCATCACCAAATTTTTGTTGTTATCCTTCATGTGATGATATGAAATTATGCAATACTAATGATATTATGTTGATGCATATAAATGAGAAGTTATGATCATGCATGGTAGGATGTAATGTAATTTGAAAAATTGATACCATCATGATGTGAAATATTTATGATTTGGAATGATGCAGCAATACTTATAATGATGTATATGATGTATTGCATATGATGTGAATCATGATTAAAATTACTTTTACTTGAATTCAATTTGAATTCAAGGTTTATCTCAATTATGACATATTGAAATAAGAATGACACTTTCTCTTTGTCATAATTTGAAAATTGATGCAAAGGGAAATGAATTATACCATTGTATTGTTATTCCCTTTTTTTTTACAATGACAAAGGGGGAGAAAGAATTGCTAGTGTGCACATCTCAAAAGAGAAATATTTGCTAGCATGCACTTTGCAAAGAAAAGTAAAATTTGCTAGTTTGCATCATGTAAAACTTGCTAAAATTTCAAACTTGCTAGCTTGCTCATCTCAAAAGAGAAGCAAAAGTGCTATCTTGCCTATCTCAAGAAGCAAAACTTGCAAGCTTGTATATCTAAAAAAGGAAGCTAAAATTGTAAATTAGCTTGTATGTTGTAAAACTTACATATCTCAAACACTTGATAGTTGCACTTCTCCTTTTTTATGATGATAAAGGGGGAGAAGTTATGATAATTATCATGCATGGAATGATGTATTAAAATTTTAATTATGCATGATTTTATGATGATATGTTGCTTGGATTCATGATTAAATTTGTCTTAACTTGAATTCAAGGTTTCTATCAATATGGCATATTAATAGGGGGAGTTAAAGTTAACTCCATCATTAATTGGTTGTCATCATAAAAAAGAGGGAGATTGTTGAATCTCAGATTTCGATGATGAAATCAATTAATGTGTTTGTCATCTAATGTGCGTTTAAGTAACGTAGGACTAGCTTCGATCAGAAAAGATAAATCGATTAAAGTAGGAGGAATCGAACGTTGGGCCGGAGCAAACATATCAGAAGATTAAACGTCGAACTGGAGGATTGGTCGACCTATCGACAAAAGGCTTCAGTCCATGAATTCGGTCATCGGGCCAAGAAGATCAGACATTACACTAAGAAGATCATATGTTATGAGAAGACAACATGCTGATTGGGCAATATGCCAAAGGAGAGGACGAAGCACCGGAAGAACCAATGATATGTCAGATAACATAGGATTCACTTGTAATCGATTTTGTCTAGATTGAGTTAGTTTAGAGTCTAATTGAGTCAATTTAGAATATAATTAGGCCAACTTAATTAGAGGCTAGTTGGACCCAAGTTTGGGCTATGTTGGGCTAAGTGAAAAGGCCTAAACAGTGACCCAATAAGTTAAACCATTATGTCACAATCTCCAAGACTATATCAAGCAGTGGTACCGTTGGTCTAGGTGGTGGTATTGCCTAGACTCAATCTCTGAGACTGTCAAGCAGTGGTATTACTAGTCTGGGTGGTAGTACTACCCAAACATAGTCTTCTAGGCGGTGGTATCGCCAGACCGAATGGTGGTATCGCCCAGTGTCAGTGCTGCAGGAAATGGTACCCCCTAGCATATGCGGTAGTATTGCTAGGACCTAGGAAACCCATGACGAGACCTTTTTATGCTCCAAATTTAAATCTATTAAGGCTTATAAATACCCATCTCATCCCTGATTAATATACACAAGAATTGAGAGCAACAAGAAATAAAAACGTTGTTGTAATCTTATGAGAACTCCTCTCAAGCTTTAAGTGTTAGTTTTGTTTAAGAGAGGAGTGAAGGGGGGGTTGTAAAGGTTCTCTCTTGAACCTGTCATAAGGAGAATCGAATTGTAAGGGTAGTTAATCTTCACCCATTCAAGGAAGATCGTTAGTGGATGCTAGTGGCCTAGATGGAAGAGGAATCAATGAAGTGGATGTAGGTCACGATGATTGAACCACTATAAAACAGTTTGTATTTCTGTTTTGCTATTTACATTTATTGCAAACTACCATACTTCCTCATTACTTTAGCTACACACTCTTACAAATGTGTTTCTAGTTAACATCTTACATAAAAAATAAAATCATGCATAAGCCACATACAACACATACATAATAACAAAGGCGTACATCACCCGATGATACACTCTCTCAACAGCGGATGGAGAGGCATATTCCATGGGATGGATTTCCCCCAATAGCGGATGGAGATAATCCATATCGCACTCCCAGTAGTGGATGGAGTGGTATCCCTCACCCGTCCAAGTGGAGACACGTTCCTCCCAACAACGGATGGAGGAACCGTCTAACCATCACGTTTGACGGCTCGCTAATCCCCGAAGGAAATTGTCATACCTACCCTCGGTAGGGATACATAAATATCCATAATCATTCATTTACATTCATCCAATCACTCATGCATACATCAATAAATTAATATGATTAAATATTATGAGAGACCATACTTGATGTAAATCTACTAGACTATATTCATTGGTGGCTCTACACTATGATAGGCCCGTAGCTCCTTTCTCAGGTTGCACTCCCAATGTGAACTACTAGTCTAGTCACATCTACTATATGATACTCAATATATCAATATCATAAACATAAAAAAATAGAAAATTAATAATTATTTTCAAATGACATCTTCAGATAAAACCTTTAAATTCATCAAATCATTAAAGCATGAAATATCAATATCTTAATAGTCCTCAATCAACTAAAACTCTATTTGAAATAGCTCAATTGACTTAAACCAAACTTAATTCGATTATGATCTAACAGAACCAACATCAAATCCTTATAGAACCGATCTCGAATCACCCTAGACTAGTCTACTTTAGATTTGATTGATCTCGATTAGGTCGAATAGGTTTGAACTAGTCAAGTTAGTGTGGAATCACCCTAAACCAGCTTTAATTGATCAAACCTATTTGATTTAGTCAATTAATGAGCTCGAACCAATAGAGAGAGAGGAAATTGGACTATGTCGTATAGTGCTAACCCAAACCAAACCAACTCATCTGAGTCTTGGACGGGTCATATACACTGCATATACATATTCTACATACACTACATATACCTGTTCCAAGTACTAAGTTGAGTTGAAGTACGACGAGTTATATAAAAGGAGCGACCATATGTCTAATGCCAATCATGTAGTTAGGTAGGCTTAACTTCATAAACTAGCCTAAGCCTCACTTATAAGTTAGACTGAGCCTTGCCATTAAACTAGGTCTTGCTTGGCTCGCGAGTTGGTCCTAGACATATGAGTTGGGGTTGTATCTAACCACATGGATTAGGTCGTATCTACCACATGAGCAGGCTGATGCCTAGCCACATGGTTGGGTCGTACCTTACCATATGAGTTGGGTCATATATGGATTGGATCGTACCTAGCCACATGAGACACATGAGCTGGCCCATGCCTAGCCACATGGTTGGGTTGTACCTTACCACATGGGCTAGGTCATACATGACCACATGGACTATATCGTACTTAGCCATATGGGTTGGGTCATGCCTGACCAGATAGGTTGGGTCGTACCTTACTATATGGGTTGGCTTCTACCCGGCCATATAGGTTGGGTCATGCCAAGTTATATGGGCTAGGTTTTACTTGGTCATATGAGCTAGGTCGTACATAACCATATGGGTTGAGTCGATTCGATCTGATCAATCAACTTGACTCAAGTCAGACCATAATTAGACTCCTCTTATCAAATTAGATTTCAAGATTTAAAATTATTAAAGAATGACTTAAATTCATTAATTAAAACTTTAAATTCATGATCTTAAATTTAAAACTAATTACATTATAGAAATTCATACATAATTCTTGAAACATAGATATATCTAATTAAATAAATTAGAACTACTATATTAATCCAAAAATAAGAATTTTAATAATTAAATCAATATTAAAATTCACTTAAGCTCAAGAGATCGAGATCAATCAAGTAATCATTATAACATCTCAAGTCAATTATCATTATTTACTACTCATGAAATTTTGAAAGTAAAACATCATTATGCATCATAAAATAATAATAATCTCAATATCAAAATTTCAAAACATAAATCAAAGCTAATTGAAAAAGAAAGGATCCTACATCTCTTCGATTATCCCTTCCTCAATATCCTCTCCCTAGGAAATCATCTTCTCAATCCTCCCATTGTTAGGCTTAGTGGAGAATAAGGGAGAAGTAGCCCTTTATATATGAGAAGACGAGATCTCCTCGAAAGGTAAGTAATAATTTAATTTTTATTTTTAATTTATTTTTCGTTTGCTTCCACACATAAAGAAAGTAATATAATATTTATCTCTTATTGTTCACACACAAAAATGGAATGTAAACTATTTACTTCTTGAATATCAAATCACACATTAGGAAATAAATTAATTAATAATTTAATTGATTAGTAGAATTCCTAACTTATCTATGTGATTAAGGAAACTAAATTTAATTATTTCCTTAACTATAGTACATAGATATAGAAGTTAGTAATAAAGCAATACATCATTTATAGTAATTAATTTATGTTAAGGGAGAAATTATCCATAATTACAGCTAACCTTACGAGGGCTATTGAGTATCAATAGAGTATCATTCGCTCTCGATATCATGAGAGGAATATCCTATATATTCTTACTCAAACAAATCCTTGACCAAGGTTATTCGAATTGAAAGACAAAGAATACTCCGAGAGAATCCAATTAGAGTGAGATTAGTGCACAATCAAAAGTATTCTAAGGAAGTTCCAACTTATTAGAAAGATCATGGCCTAAGAAGATGTAGTAGTGGAAAGAGTTCCATCCGAAAATAACATCGCAGATCCACTAATAAGTCATTGTCTTATATTGTCTTTGAGCGTCATAGAGATTTGATAGATATTAGACGCATAAGTGATTGACTTTAGGTCAAGTGGAAGATTGCTAGTCATAGGTGTCTTGTAAGCTAATTATGTGAGTGATGACACATGTGACATAACACGTAGTTTTTTTACTTATTATTATGGTGATATTTTCTCACTTTATATTGCTTATTATATACATATATTGTGATGTCCGTGGATCTGTACAATGGGAATCAAATCATGATGAGATCATGATAATAAGACCAATTCTCCTTTAAATATAAACCCTAAATAATCCTGATCATAGGTTACTCGAGACGGACATCGAGATAATTGAATAGATTAGTTATTATATACCCATCCATATGATAGAGATGACTGGTCTCAAACTTGCTTATGTGGGGACACTAGGGATATAATGCATGTGCTTATTGGAGAATGAGTTTACTTATTGATCCACTCACAAAATGTTGGATGGTTGATGATGCCTTATTATCAGATAGCAATATCGTTATTCCGGTGATGTATCTGGTCCTTAGACTTATGATACCAAGGATGTCCTATATGAGTACTACACTCTTTGAAACTAGATTTATAGGCTTGGAAGTTTTAAATCTAGCATAATCGGTCATCAAGAATGATAGCCAACCTTACGATGGCTATTGAGTATCGATAGATGATCATTCGCTCTCAATGTCATGAGAGGAATATCACATGTGTTCTTGCTCAAACAAATCCCAAGCCAAGGTCATTTGGATTGAGAGAGAAAAAGTTTTCTGTGAGAATCCAATTAGAGCGAGACTTGAGCGGAAATCATATAGGCCTGATAGCACCATGCTTGGTATATGGTCTCTAGGATATTAAATGGATGAGGGACTATAGTTACATAGTAACTAAGGATAGATAGGTCCAAAGGATTGGATTCCTCTATATCATTTGGGGACTACGACGTAGTGGCCTAGTACATCCATAGTTGATGAATCGAGTGAATTATTATGAAGATAATAATTCACTAAGTCAGAAGGAGTTCTAAAGGTATGACTCACAGTCAGCTCGATATTGGGCCTAGAGGGTCATACAGATATGGTAGATGTTGCGACGAGTAGAGATTCGAATATGAGATATCCGCTGGAGCCTCTATCTTATTAGATATCCAAGAAGCCCATAAATTATTGGATCCTTTGGATGAGATCCAATAAGACCTAATGAGATATTATTGGATAGAGATCTGCTAATCTAAAATGCTTAGGTAGTTGGATAGAGATCCAATACCCAATAGGGTAGGATCCTTTAGGGTAAGTTGACAAGGACCCTCTATAAATAGGAGAGAACCAAAGGGTCATAGGTTGGGCCTTCTTGGTTACCACCTTCTATTCTCCTCCTCAACCAGTAAGTATACAGATTTGGGCAACAATTTTAGGAGCGTCTTCGCAGCCCTTGCCATGTGGATCATCACTAGAGAGGAGGACACTTGACCTCCTTTATCTTCTTCTACAAATCTATAGGATTTTAGATATATATGATCTCCCTAGGTAACATAACTCTCTCATATGTGGTTTTCAATTTCACGAGTTTTTACGCACCAATCTTCGCACGATAATAAACACCTTTAGGAAAATCTAGGATTTTTATTTTTCTATTCTTCTGCTATGCATGTGATATCACCTTAGATTTCCCTACAGTAGAACTGCCAATAAGTTAGAATATATGAAGTGTATGATTTCGGAAGACCCGATGGTGGTACCGCTAGTGTCAGGTGGTGGTACTACTAATGTTAGGCAGTAGTATCACCCAAAATGGCAATGGTACCACCCAGACTAGGCATTGGTACCACCAGTTGATAGTGCTGTAGGTGGTTGTACCACTTAGCATAGGCGGTGGTACTGCTCAACACAGGCGGTGGTACCTTCAATCCCCGAAAATCGAGGATGAGACCTTTTTTGGCTTTATTTTTCAAGTTATTTGGGGTCTATAAATACCCTAGCTATTCCTGCTTAGGTAAGCAAGAAAAAAAGTAGAAATAAGAAAGAATATTTGAGAAAAAAGAGTTATAATCTCTCTTGAGTTAATGAGTCTCTTCCTTTTAGAGTTAGAAGTTTTCTAAGGGAGGAGTGTGATCTATTGTAAAAGAGAGGTGTGAAGGTTCTCTCTTGAGCCTATGAAAAGGAGAAAGAGTTGTAAAGAGAGTGGTTGATCTTCGCCCGTTGAAAGAAGATCGTTAGTGAAAGTCAGTGGCCTTGACGGAAAAGGAATTAAGAGTGGATATAGGTCGGGATGACCGAACTACTATAAATCAGTTTGTATTTACTTTATTCTTTTCATTCATATTACAAACTGATTTACTTACTTACTACTCTTATGAATGTTTCAAGTTAAACTCATTTTCGATACGAGCTTTATTGAACAAAAGTTTTCCAAATCATCGTAACTTTTCGAAAGTAATATTTCCCCCCCCCCCCCCCCTCTCCCCATCTTAGTGTTATTTATGGTCCTAACAGTTGATATCAGAGCCAAGTTTCTCTCGGTTGGTTTAACACCCAAGAGAGGTTAAATGGCTTTTGCTGACAATCTAGAATGGTACTCTATCACCCGTCCTCCTATGTTCAATTGAATGAACTACACATATTAGAAATCATGAATGAGAATTTTTTTTTATTTCTATAAACTTTGATTTATGGAATGTTGTCGAATATGATTTTTAAAATTCCTCTAAACTTATGAATAAATGGAATGATTTTGAACAAATTATTTTTGTCAAATGTTAAAGCTATGAATACTTTATTTTGTGATTTAGATAAAAATAAGTTTAATCGTGTTTCTATATGCGAAACTACACGTGATATTTGGCATACACTCGAAGTTACACATAAAGGCACAAGTAGAGTTAATGAGTCTAAGATTAATCGTTTAGTATATAATTATGAATTGTTTCGAATGAAACCAAGCGAAATCATTAGTGACATGTATGTTTTACGGAGATTGTCAATGGTTTGAAAGTACTTGGTAAAAGTTTTACTAATCTTGAACTTGTTAATAAAGTTTTATAATCTCTTCCTAAAAATTGGGATACAAAAGTAACTGCTATTCAAGAAGCAAATGACTTGAACTATTTTCCTCTTGAAGAACTCATAAGGTCATTAATGACCTATGAAATTACTTGTATAGCACATGACGAACATGAGAACAACATTCTAAAGAATATGAAGGATATGATACTTAAAATAAAAGAAGACCACTATATCGAAGCTCAAGTGATGATGATGACTTTGAACTCCTCATAAGAAAATTAAAAAAGTTCATAAAATAAGAATCTAAGAATAAAAATGAACTTAACAAAGATACAATAATTTGCTATGAATGCAAAAGGCTGGGGCACTTCAAAAGCGAATGTCCACAATTGAAGAAGAGGCTGCCAAAGAAAAAGAAAGTATTCAAGATGATATGCGATGAATTAAGTATATTTGAAGATGAAAGCATACTAATGAAGACAAGGTGGCAAACTATGCTTTGGTAGCTTTTGATGACGAATTGCTTGAATTCACTCAACCAAAACCCTTTTACCTTACAATGAATTACTTGATGCATTTTATGATTTGTTTAATAAATTTAAATTAGTTGGTAAAAAATATAAATTATTAAAAAAGGATCATACTTCTCTCTCTAGTAAATTTGAAAAATAAGCATGATAATTGTATGTTAACACCTTGCACTAAATATAAAGAGTTATATTCACACAAAAAAGAAAATACATTATTACAACAAACTTTAAAAAAAATTAAAATTGATAATAAATTATTAAATATGATTCTTGCCAATAAGGGTCATGCTTATAGAAAGGAAGGAATCGGCTTTGTGAGTAACACTCAATAAAATCCAACTACATTTGTTAAAGGACTAGCATTATATGTTCCCTCAAGGACAAGTGTAATTTTTGTGGTAGACATGATCATTTTACTTATAAATGTTTATTAAAAAATTATAGCTCACATAAATTAGTTTGGGTTCCTAAAGAACCATGAATGACTTAATGCTAAAAATCAAAATAGATAGATCTAACCATGAGGGACCTAAAGTTAAATGAGTATATAAAGTAAACCCACCTTTCTTGTAGAAATGTCTATAATCGAAAGCTAGGAGCAAAAATGACATCTTGATAATGGATGCTCAAGATATATGACCGGAGATTCAAAACACTTCACAAAGCTCACTGGCCAAAACAATAATAATAAAGAAAAGATCATTAGAATTAGAATTATTAGTAATAAATTTTTTGATTGAAGATAGTTTATAGTTATTGTTGAATCTTGGATTTTGATGATGAAGTCAATTGTAATTTATTTGATCTAATATGTATGTTGAGAAAAGTGTGCAGGATTAACTACGATGGCAGTAAGACATGAAGCAGGTGTTGTGCCGGAATCAAGATCGAGATCACGTTGGAAGTTCGAGAGTTTGTTGGAAGTCTGAACGTTCATCGAAAGTTCTGCAAGAACCAACCAAGAAGTCCAGAAGCTTACCATAGAAGCTCATCGGAACTTGCCAAGAAGATCAACATAAAGTCCAGGAGCATGCCGGGAGTCCGTCGGAGCATTGCCGAGAGTTCGTCGGATGTTCACCGGAAGTACGCTGAAAGCTCGCCGAAAGTGCGATTGACGTAGTAATCAGGTTTTAGTTGTCATAGTTAGAGTGTTAATTAAGTTAGGATTGAGAGGTAATCCCACTAACTTAATTAGGGACCAACTGGGTCCTAAGATGGGCTGGTTTGGGCCATATTCAAGGCCCAACTAGGACCCAGAATTTTCGGTCGGTTGTGGCACCGCTAGGGCCGACGGTGGCACCGCCTAGGAGACTCCGTCTCCCAAGAATTATGGGTGGTGGTACCACCCCTGTCAGGCGGTAGTACCGCTGGCAGTTATTACTGTCAGCGGTGGTACCAAACCTATCAAGCGGTGGTATCGCCAGAGCTTGGTCTCTGAGCTCTATCAGGCGATAGTACCGCCCAAACTGAGTGGTAGTACCACCCAGTGGCAGATGTCAGGAGGTAGTACCGCCCAGTAATGGTGGTGGTACCGCCAAGACATCGAAAATCCAGGATTATACACTTTTAGGCTCTATTTTTAAAAGCCAATGGGGTCTATAAATACCCCACCCTTTTCTGCATGAAAGAGCAACGAAAACTTGATACATTCTTGAGTCTTTGAAGTGTCAAAGAGTTGTAAAAGTGCTAGAGTTCTCCTCCTCCTTTTCTAAGTGTTGAAATTATTCAAGAAAGGAGTGAAACTTGTAAGGGTTGTCTCCTAAACCTGGTAAAAAGAGAAAAGCTATAAAAGGTGGTTGG
This sequence comes from Musa schizocarpa, assembly GCA_900464855.2. Classification (NCBI taxonomy): domain Eukaryota; kingdom Viridiplantae; phylum Streptophyta; class Magnoliopsida; order Zingiberales; family Musaceae; genus Musa; species Musa schizocarpa. Next base: position 36,698,596 of record LS990922.1, on the reverse strand, counting down.
CCTTCGCCTATTGAAGGAAGGCCTCTAGTGGACACCGGTGACCTCATCGGAGGAGGAAGCCGAAAGTGAATATATGTCACGATTGACTGAACCACTCTAAATTTGGTTTGCATTTCGTTTTGAGCAATGTTCTTTAACTGCAAATCATTTTATAGCAAAGTACTTCTTCTCCTTATCTTGCTTTCACTACACTTACGCTCTCTTACGTTTAAAGTAATTATCTTTCCAAATCGATTTCCTTCAAACGTACGAAATATTTTCTAAAATCGCATAAGTTTTTTGCTACACTAATTCACCCACCCCCCCCCCCCCCCTCTTATTGCACTCTTGATCCTCATAATTGGTATCAGAGCAAGGTTCACTCTCAGTTGGTTTTAAACCCAAGAGAGATGGCATTTGCCGGGAACCAAGAGGGTCATTTAATGATACGTCCGCCCATATTCAATGGGATGGATTACCAATATTGGAAGATAAGAATGAGGATCTTCCTTATTTCAATGAATTTTGAGCTTTGGAATATTGTAGAAAATGGATTTCAAAAGTCTTCTCTTCCAATGAACGATTGGAATGAGTTTGAGAAAAAGACTTTCGCTTTAAACGCAAAGGCTATGAATGCCTTGTTTTGTGCATTAAATAAAAATAAATTTAATTGAGTATCGATTTGTGAAACGACTTTTGATATTTGGCACATACTCGAAGTGACTCATGAAGGCACTAGTAGAGTGAAAGAGTCAAAAATTAATCTTTTAGTGCATTCTTATGAATTGTTTCGAATGAAACCGAGTGAGACCATTGGAGACATATACACCTAATTTACAGATGTTGTCAATGGTCTAAAAGGACTTGGTAAAGGTTTCTCAGATTTTAAACTCGTTAATAAAGTTTTAAGATCCCTTCCAAAGAGTTGGGACCCTAAAGTAATGGCTATTCAAGAGGCCAAAGATCTAACTAATTTTCCTCTTGAAGAACTAATTGGGTCACTAATGACCTATGAAATGACATGTAAAGCTCATGAAGAGTTTGAGGACACCCTTCCAAAGAACAGAAAGGACATGGCACTGAGAACACAAGAAGACCACTTGAGAGAAAACTCAAGTGATGAGGACATTGATGATGACTTGGCACTTTTAACAAGAAAATTCAAAAAAATTATTAAAATAAATAAATTTAAAAATGATACTAAAAATAAATTTGAACCTAAGAAAGATCAAGTAATTTGCTATGAATGCAAGAAACTGAGACACTACTCTTAATGTCCCCAAGCCAAGAAGAGGACACCAAAGAAGAAGGTGCTCAAAGTAACATGGGATGACTTAAGTGCATCCGAAGAAGAGGACCCAATCAATACCGAGCAAGTTGCTCATTATATGCTAATGGTCATTGGAGATGAGGTAACAAGTTCATTAAATGCATAATTATCATTTGATGAACTATTAAATGCTTTTCATGATTTATTTGATGAATCCAAAATAATTAGTAAAAAATATAAATTGTTAAAAAAGGAGCATGATTCTCTTATTAGTGATTTCGATATATTAAAAATTGAGCATAATGATAGTTTAGCTCCATGTACGAAATGCAATGATTTAGAAATAATTCAAACGGAAAACTTGCTACTCAAATATACTTTGAAGAAATTTAAGGTTAGTAGCAAGTCGTTGAACATGATCCTTGCCAACAAGAGTCACGTTCATAGAAAAGGCAGAATCGGATTTGTGAGTAGCTCTTACCATAATCCAACCACCTTTGTTAAAGGCCCTACCTTGCATGTTTCACCCCAAAAGAAATGTAACTTTTATTGTAAATTTGGGCATGTATCTTATCATTGTCCATTCAAGAAATATAGTCCACATAAATTGATTTGGTTTCCTAAAAGAACCTCAAATAACTCAACGCAACATGATAAGCAATTTAGATCATTTTTTGAGGTACCCAAGGTCAATTGGGTATCTAAAAATCATCCTTTTTTTTGTAGAAACGTTTACCATCACAAGCTAGGAGCAAGAGATGGTACCTTGATAGTGGATGCTCAAGGCATATGACCGGAGATCCATCTCAATTTTCTAAGCTCACTAGCATAGACGAAGGATATGTCACCTTCAAAGACAACAACAATGGTAAAATCATTGGCAAAGGAACCATAGGTAACAAATCCAACTTCTTTATTGAAGATGTACTATTAGTTGATGGCTTAAAACATAACCTCTTGAGCTTTAGTCAATTGTGTGATTAAGGATATATTGTTAAATTTGAATCTAATACTTGCATTATTGAAAAACCACACAAAAATACATCTATGATTGCATTAAAATAAAATAACGTATACACTATTAATATCAATGATCTTTGCGATGAAATGTGTTTTTTAATTTTAAATGACGATGCTTAGCTTTGGCATAGGAGATTAGGTCATGCTAGCATGAAACTAATCTCTTAAATTTCATCTAAAGAAATTGTAAGGGGAATTTCTCATATCAAGTTCATCAAAGATAATGTGTGTGATGCATGTCAACTAGGAAAACAAATAAAAGATAGCTTCAAACCTAAGAACCAAATAAGCACCTCTAGACCTTTGCAATTAATTCATATGGACTTGTTCGGACCAATTTCTACATCAAGCCTAGGAGGTAATAAATATGCATTTGTCATCGTAGATGATTATAGTAGATACATATGGACTTATTTTTTGGCATACAAAAGTGAATGCTTTAGGTATTTCTCTAAGTTTTGTAAACTTGTTCAAAATGAAAAGGGTTTAATGATTTTATCAATTCGAAGTGATTACGGTGGTGAATTTCAAAACTATGATTTTCAAGAATTTTGTGAATCTAATGGATATAACCAAAACTTCTCTACTCCAAGAAATTCTCAACAAAATGGAGTAGTAGAAAGAAAGAATAGAAATTTATAAGAAATGGCAAGAACCATGTTGAATGAACATAGCCTACCCAAATATTTTTGGGCCGAAGCCATAAACATGGCATGTTATGTCATGAATAGAGTTCTAGTAAGACTCTTACTCACCAAAACTCTTTATGAGTTATGGAACAACAAAAAACCTAATGTTTCATATTTTAAAATTTTTGGGTGTAAGTGTTTTATCTTGAATAAAAAAGATAACATGTCGTGAAGGAATTTGATGCTAAATCCGATGAAGGAATTTTTTCTTGGCTATTCTTCTATGTCTAAAGCAATTTGTATCTTTAATAAAAGAACTTTGATTATAGAAAAATCCATTAATGCTATTTTTAATGAGGTTTCCGAAATTAAGAAAAATTATTTTGATGATGATATTAATTTTGATGCTTTGAATTGAAATGAAACCCTTTCTCCATCTAGCAACTTGGATGCATCCACTTCCGAAATATCCTTACCTAAGGATTGGAAGTATGTAGATGCTCATCCTAAGAAGCTAATCATAGAAGACACATCTAAAGGGATTCAAACTCGTTTTTCTCTTATGAATTTTTATGCCAACGCCGCTTTTCTTTCTCAAATTGAACCTAAATGTATTGACAAAGCATGAAAGATGATTCATGATTATCGTAATGCAAGATGAGTTAAATCAATTTGAGAAAAATGATGTGTGAAAGTTTTTTCCTATGCCAATTGACCATTTAGTTATTGGTACTAAATGGGTCTTTAGAAACAAGCAAGATAAATCTGGTATCGTGGTTAAAAACAAGACTAGATTAGTGGCCAAAGGTTTCAACCAAGAAGAAGGTATCGATTATAAAGAAACCTTCGCTCCTGTGGCTCGATTAAAAGCCATAAGGATGCTCCTTGCTTATGCTAGTAGTAATAATTTTAAGTTATTTCAAATGGATGTTAAAAGTACTTTTCTTAATAGCTTTATTTCCAAAGAAGTTTATGTTAAACAACCTCCCATATTTGAGAATGATGGTCTCCCTAATTATATGTTTAAATTAACTAAAGCTCTCTATGGTTTAAAATAAGCCCCAAGGGCTTAGTATGAGAGACTTAGTTCATTTCTTATTGAAAATAATTTCTCTAAAGGCAAAGTTGATACTACATTGTTTATCAAAAAATTTAAAAATAATTTTCTTATTATTCAAATTTATGTTTATGATATTATTTTTGGTTCCATGAATGAATCTCTTTGTGAATCATTTGCTAAAAGTATGAGTCTTGAATTTGAAATAAGTTTGATGAGAGAATTAACCTTCTTTTTAGGCTTACAAATTAAGCAACTAAGCAATGACATCTTTATTAGTCAAACTAAATACGCTTTAGATTTGCTAAAAAGATTTAATATGGATAGCTCAAAAGCTATCAACACTCCTATAAGCACCTCCACTAAGTTAGAAATTGATGAAAGTGGAGAAAGCTTTGATCAAAAAACTTATAGAGGTATGACAGGAAGTTTACTTTACCTCACTATAACTAGACCGGATATCATGTTTAGCATAGGACTTTGTACTAGGTTTCAATCTAATCCTAAGATATCTCTCTCAAAGCAATTAAAAGAATACTTAGATATCTTAAAGGTACCACTAATCTAGGATTATGATATCCAAAATCTGAAAACTTTGAGCTAGTTGCTTATGCTGATGCGGATTTTGCTGGATATTGATTAGATAGAAAAAGCAATTCAAGAACATGTCAGTTTTTAGGACATGCACTTGTTTCTTGGTCATCCAAGAAACAAAACTCAGTTGCACTATCTACAGCCGAAGCTGAGTACATTGCAGCTAGTGCATGCTGTGCATAAGTTGTGTGGATGAAAAATATTTTAGAGGATTATAAGATTCATCTTAAAAATATCCCCATAAAATGTGATAACACTAGTGCAATATGTTTAACCAAGAATCTCATTCAACATTGTAGAATAAAATATATTGACATTAGGTATCACTTTATACGAGATCATGTCACTAATCATGATGTAATCTTAGAATTTATTGATATAAAACATCAGTTAGCCGATATTTTTACAAAGCCTTTAAGTAAAGAATAATTTAATTTTATTAGAAGAGAATTATGAATGTTAATATGTCCAAATGCATGAATTTGTTAAATTTCATTTCCGGACGTTCTTGATTCTTTGATCAATCACTTAAATTTTCTATACTACAAATTTTATATGATGATAAGATTGTGTGCCTCAATATTATGTTTACTTTCATAATTATGATTGAATATTAAAAAATTTTAATCATACATTGGACTCTTAATCTTTGAGTACTACAAAAGCACTAATGATTTTACCTCATGCAAGTAGTGATGAAAAGCTATGACAAAACACTTTATAAATATATGATTTCTTTCTGGACTATCTTTCACTTAATGTATTTCTTGAATGGAGCTTTCACGAGTCTATGTCATATCAAGTTTATTTTTTATACATAGAAGTCATTGATAAATGCATCGCTCATGGATTTATCTCTTGTGAATTTTTAATTGAGAAATAGATTTGATATAATAATTCTTTCACATGAATTCTTGCTTAATAGAGGAAGATTTTTTTTTTGAGATGAACAATTGCAAGGATTTAATTTCACATGAATATGAACCTTGTGAAAAATGAAGCATGATTTAATGACACTTTTGTCATTTTTAACTTCATTCAAAGTTGGTTCTCAATGGTTTTTCCTCCTTACTTTCCTCCTTCATGCGACATTTTAATGAAAAATAAAAAGGGGGGAAGTTGATGGAAGTCAACTCATTAAATATTTATAACTTTTAATGTGAGAACTTTTGAATGATATCATGTCATGAATGCTTGAAATATGATTTGTATGAATTTCTTTATAATTTGAAATATGACATGAATTTTTACCACACTTGTATTTATTGTTGAATCATTCTCCTTTTTGTTGATGACAAAGGGGGAGAAATAATAGCAAAATATGGTAAATTGATGATAAATGTATGTAATTTATTAATGATAAATGTATGCAATTTTACACTTGAAAATGTTGCATGTTAACTTTTCTTCATTATGATAAGATATCTAGAGCTTAACTTGCAATTTTATAAATTGATATCTTAGAATGATGAATTGCTATGTTTGTCATCCTTCATAATTTGAAATATAAGACATGAAAATGGATGTCATTACTTCACATCATGTTAGATCATGATAGGAATCATGATGTGAGTATTGATAAGTTTAAATGAACTTAACTTATCAATATGTCTCTTGAATTCAAAGGTCTTGGATTCAAGAATGACTTTTCTCAAGTATGGCATATAGATAGGGGAAGTTAAGATTAACTCCGTCATCAATTGATTATCATCATAAAAAAGGGAGAAATTATCGAATCTCAAATTTTGATGATAAAGTCAATTATAATTTGTTTGATCTAATCTATATGTTAAGAAAAGTGTGTAGGATTAACTATGATGGTAGTAAGACTTGAAGCAGATATTGTGCCAGAGTCAAGATCGAGATCACGTTGGGAGTTCAAGAGTTCATCGGAAGTCTGGACATTCGTCGGAAGTTCTGCGGGAACCAACCGAGAAGTCTAGAAGCTTGCCATAGAAGCTCATCGGAACTCGCCAAGAAGATCGTCGCAAAGTCCAGGAGCTTGCCGGGAGTCCGTCGGAGCATTACCGAGAGTTCATCGGATGTTCACCGGAAGTACGTCGAAAGCTCATCGAAAGTACAATTGACGCACCGAAACATAAATTACAGTAATCATGTCTTAATTGTCATAATTAGAGTATTAATTAAGTTAGAATTGGGAGGTACTCCCACTAACTTAATTAGGCGCCAATTGGGCCCTAAGATGGGCTGGTTTGGGCCGAATTCAAGGCCCAACCAAGACCCAGAATTTTCGGCCGACGGTGGTACCGCCCTTGTCAGGCGGTAGTACCACCAGCAGTTATTATTGCCAGTGGTGGTACCACCCCTGTCAGGCGATAGTTCTGTCAGTAGTTATTATTGCCAATGGTGATACCGCCCCTGTCAGGCAGTGGTACCGCCCCTGTCAGGTAGTGGTACCGTCAGAGCTCGGTCTTCGAGCTCTGTCAGGCAGTAGTACCGCCTAGACTGAGCGGTAGTACCGCCCAATGGCAGATGTCAAGCAGTAGTATCGCCTAGTAATGGCGGTGGTACCGCCAGGACCTCGAAAATCCGAGATTAGATACTTGTAGGCTCCTTTTTTGAAAGCCAATGGAGTCTATAAATACCCCACCCTTTTCTGCATGAAAGGGCAACGAAAACTTGATACATTCTTGAGTCTTTGAAGTGTCAAAGAGTTGTAAAAGTGCTAGAATTCTCCTCCTCCTTTTCTAAGTGTTGAGATTATTCAACAAAGGAGTGAAACTTGTAAGGGTTATCTCCTAAACCCGGTAAAAGGAGAAAAGCTGTAAAAGGTGGTTGGCCTTTGCCTATTGAAGGAAGGCCTCTAGTGGACGCTGGTGACCTCATCGGAGGAGGAAGCCAAAAGTGGATGTAGGTCATGATTGACTGAACCACTCTAAATCTGGTTTGTATTTCATTTTGAGCAATCTTCTTTAACTGCAAATCATTTTATAGCAAAGTACTTCTCCTCATCTTGCTTTCACTACACTTACGCTCTCTTACGTTTTAAAGTAATTATCTTTCCGATTCAATTTCCTTCGAATGTACGAAATATTTTCTGAAATCGTATAAGTTTTCCGCTACACTAATTCACACCTCCCCCCCCTCCTCTTAGTGTGCTCTTGATCGTAACAGTTATACTATTTATCTTGATGATTTTTGTGATAAAACTTATTTTTTATTTTAAACGATAATGCATGGATTTGACATAAAAGAAAAATGTATGCTTATATAAAATAAATCACATAAATTGAAATATAAAAAAAGGAATATATTTTTTTTCTTGAAAATGTCTCTATCCCTAAAGCTTATTGAGTTTTCCAATAAGAGATTGATGAATTTATGCATATTATTTTTTATGAATCTCTTGAACTATGAAAGTGATTTTGATTATTTGAATTTAAATGAGTTTTATCCAAATCATTTACTTGATACTTGAGATTTTTTTATGAATTAAGATCTTTGATCTCCTATGTTTCGTTTTGTTATTTACGAAAGAGAATAATTTTCTCTTAATTTCTTGGAATTCATGACTTAAGATTTCTTTTGAAGATTACTTACTATTTGATCTCCTAATATTTCTTTTCGCTATTTACAAAAGAAGAGATTATCAAAATGAATCATGTCTTTTAGTATTCATGACTTGATCTTTCATATTAATATCTTTTATGTCATGATTTTTATTTGACTCTCTTGTATATATGAATTGTATACCTCATCACTAAATTAATTTTTTTTTATATCTCTCATGTGATAATTTGAACATTGATGTAAAGGGAAAAGATTTTGCACCATTATATCATTATATTCTTTTTTACAATAATAAAGGGAGAGAAAGTATTGCTAGCTTACATATTTGAAAGAGAAGCAAACTTGCTAGCTTGTACATTTCAAGAAGAAGCAAAAACTTATAAACTAACACATCTCAAGAGAAGCAAAAGTGCTAGCTTGAACATTTTAAGAAAAGCAAAATTGCTAACTTGCATATCTCAAAAACTTGCTACCTTACATGTTCTAAAGTGAAATAAAACTTACTAACTTACTAGCTTGAATGTTTCAAAAAACTTACTAGTTGCACTTTTCTCTTTTTTGTTGAAGACAAAAGGGGAGAAGTAATGATGATTTAAAAATGTTAATATTTTGTTATTATACATGTTATTGTTAAATCTCATATTTTGATAATGAAATCAATTAATGAATTAATAATCTTATCTATATGTTGAGATAAGTGATGTTAGACTACCTATGATCGTGTGATAGGCAAAATAATTAAAGAAGAATCCAATGTTGGGCCGGAGTCAATGATCAAGCATCGAGCCAAATGAATCGGGTGATACACCGAAGGATCGAACGATGCAGTGAAAGCTCACCAGAAGTTCGCCAAGAGTTCATCAAAAGCTCACGAGAAGATCACCAAGAGTTCGCTAGAAATTCACTGATAGTTTGGTTAAATAATTAACATGCCGGACAACTTAGATTCCTTGTGTTGTAATTATTTTAGCATTAACTATCATAGTTAGGACTTTAATTTGAGTTAGTTTTGGAAGAAAACTTACAAACTTAATTAGGGGCCAATTGGGCCCTAAACAAGGCTGAATTAGGCCGACTTGATGGCCCATTCAACCACTTGGAGCCACGTCAAGCGATGGCATTGCCCAAACTGGGTGGTGGAACTGCCTGAAACTCAGCCTCCCATATGGTATGGGCGATGGTACCACTAGAGCTCGATCTCCGAGGCTTTGTCATATGATCGTACCATCCAGACTAGGCAATGGTACCATCCAATACTGAGCGGTGGTACCGCTAGTACATTGGAAACCCGAGATGAGACACTTTTTGACTCTATTTTTGAAGTTATTGGGGCCTATAAATACTCCACTCTTTTCTGCATGAAAAAGCAATGAAAAGTATGAACAAAAGTCTTGAGATTTCAGTTGTAAAAGTGTTGAAAAAGTGCTAAGTATCATCCTTCTTCTTTAGCTTTGTGATCAGGTGTGAGGCTTATAAAAGGTTATCTCCTAAACCTATAAAAGAGAGGAGAAAGTGTTGTAAGAGGGTGGTTGGTCTTCACCCATTGAAGAAAGACCGATAGTGGACACGATTACTTCAACGGAGGAGGAATCGGGAGTGGACATAGGTCACGATGACCGAACCACTATAAAATTGGTGTGCACTTTCTTGTTGCTCTTCATTACTATTGTTTTCTGCCTTAATTGCTTATCACTCTTAGTTTAAGTCAAGCATACTTTCAATATCTTTTCTTATATGTTTTTATCAAGCTGAAAATTTCGAATCGACTTAATTTGTGTAATAGCACTAATTCACCCCCCCCCCCCCTCTCAGTGTCATTCACGATCCTAATAGTTGGTATCAGAGCAAGGTTACTCTCTATTTGGTTTAAAACCCAAGAAAGATAGCTTTTACTAGCAATCAAGAGGGTATTTTCATGACTCATCCTCCTATATTTAATATGTCAGACTACACATATTGAAAAACTAGAATGAGAATTTTTTTGCTTTTTATAGATTTTGAATTGTGGAACATTGTTAAAAATAGTTTTGAGAAGTCTTCTAAACCAATGAATGAATGGAATGATTTGGAAAAGAAGACTTTCTCCTTGAATGCTAAAGCAATGCTTTGTTTTGTGCTCTTGATAAAAATGAATTTAATCGAGTTTCTATATAAGAAACTATATATGATATTTGGCACACACTCAAAGTCACACGTAAAGGCACAAGTAGGGTTAAAGAGTTAAAAATTAATCTTTTGGTTCATAGCTATGAGTTGTTTCGCATGAAACCATGCAAGACCATTGGAGAGATGTATGCCCATTTTACGGATGTCGTTAATGGTCTAAAAGCACTTGGTAAAAGTTTTTCTAATTTTGAACTTGTTAACAATATATTAAGATCCCTTCCAAAAAATTGAAATCCTAAAGTAGCGATAACACAAGAAGCAAAAGACTTCAATAACTTTCTGCTTGAAGAACTTATTGGGTCCTTGATGACCTATGAAATGACATGCATAGCATATGATAAACTAGAAAATAACCTTCCAAAGAACATGAAGGACATGACACTTAGAACCATAGAAGGCTACTTGGTTAAAATCTCAAGTGATGATGATGATGATGATGACTTGGCACTTCTTATAAGAAGGTTTAAAAAATTCTTTAAAAGGAATAAAACAAAATAAGACACTAAGAACAAAAGTGAACTAAAAAAGGATCAAATAATTTGTTATGAATGCAAGAAGCCGAGGCACTTCAAAATTGAATGTCCCCAAGTGCAAAAGAAGCTACCAAAGAAAAAGAATGTACTCAAAGCAACTTGGGATGATTCGAGTGTATCCGAAGATGAGGAGTCAATCAACAAAAACGAAGTTGCAAATTATGCTCTAATGGCACTCAATGACAAGGTAAGTGACTCAATCAATTCTCATTTAACTCATGGTGATTTACTTATTGCTTTCAATGATCTATATGATGAATGTAAGCTAATTGGTAAAAAATACAAGTTGTTAAAAAAGGAGCATGCATCTCTTGTTAGTAAATTTAATAAATTAAAAAATGAGCATGATGATAGTATGTTAGCTTCTTACAATAAGTGTGATGAGATAGATTCACTTAAGAAAGAAAATATCTTACTACAAGAAATATTAAAAAATTTTAAAATAAATAATAAATCTCTAAACATGATCCTTGCTAATAATGGTCATATTCATAAAAAAGAAGGAATTGGCTTTATGAGTAATACTCAACAAAAGCCAATTATCTTCATTAAAGAACCTACATTACATGTCTCAATTAGAGAAAATTATAATTTTTATGAAAAATATGGTCATTTTGCCTACAAATGTCGATTTAAAAGGTATAGTCCACACAAATTAGTTTGGGATCCTAAAGGAACCATAAATCACTTAATGACAGGTAGATCTATTTATGAGGGACCCAAGGTTAAATGAGTACCTAAAAGAAAATCTTCTTTCTTGTAGATATGTCTACAATTACAAGCTATGACTAAGAGATGGTACCTTGATAGTAGATGCTAAAGGCACATGACCGGAGATCTAATATACTTTTCTAAGCTTACTAGTCAAGACGAAGGATTTGTCACCTTCGAAGATAATAACAAAGGAAAAATTATTGGCAAAAGAAATATAGGTAACAAATCAAACCTTTTGATTAAAAATATTTTATTAATAGATAGTTTAAAACATAATTTGTTAAGTATTACTCAATTGTGTGATAAAGGTTATAATATCAAATTTGAATCTAATGCTTGCATTATAGAAATACCACACATAAATAGATCTTTGATTGTCGTAAGGACCAACAATGTCTATACTATTAAGCTTGATGAGTTTTGTGATGAAACTTACTTTTCGATTTTAAATGATAATGCATAGCTTTGGTATAGAAGATTAGGTTAAGCAAGTATGAAACTAATTTTACAAATTACAACTAAAGAACTAGTAAGAGGTATGCTTAAAATTAAATTTGTTAAAGATAAAATTTGTGATGCATGCAAACTAGGAAAACAAATAAAAATTAGTTACAAATCAAAGAATCAAATAAGCACCTTTAGACTACTACAATTGATCCATATGGATTTATTTGGACCAATTGATATAACAAGCCTAGGATGTATTAAATATATCTTTGTAATAGTTGATGATTATAGTAGATACACTTGGCCATACTTCTTGGCACATAAAAGTAATTACTTTAATTTTTTTAAATTTTGTAAATTAGTGCAAAATGTAAAGGGCTTTATGATTGCCTCTATTCAAAGTGATTATGATGGTGAATTTCAAAACCATGATTTTAAAAAAATTTATAATTTAAATGTATATAACCATAACTTCTCCACTCCAAAAAACCCTCAACAAAATAGAATTGTTGAGAGAAAAAATATGAGTTTACAAGAAATAACAAGAACCATGCTTAATGAACATAGTCTACCCAAATATTTTTAGGTCGAAGCCGTTAACATGACATGCTATGTCATGAATGAGGTTTTTATAAGACCATTACTTTCCAAAACTTCTTATGAATTGTAGAACAATAAAAGACCCAATATTTCATATTTTAAAGTTTTTGATTATAAATATTTTGTTTTAAATTAAAAAAAATACCTTAAGAAAATTTGATGCAAAATCCAATGAAGGCATTTTTCTTGGTTACACCTCTATGTCTAAAGTTTTTTGTATATTTAAAAAGAACTTTGGTTATAGAGGAATCTATTTTAATGAGCTTCCCAAATTTAAGAAAAATAATTTTGATAATGACTTTAATTTTGATGCTTTAAATTTGAATGAAAACTCTTCTCCCCTAAGCAACTTGAATGCATCTTCTTCTAAAGAATCCTTACCTAAGAATTGAAAGTATGTAGATGCTCATCCTAAGGAGCTAATCATTGGAGACACATCAAAAGGTATTCAAACTCATTCTCTTTTAAAAAAAAAATTATGTGAATGTAGCATTTTTATCTTAAATTGAACCAAAATGCATTGACGAAGCCCTAAAAGATTATTCATGGGTTATTGCAATGCAATATGAGTTAAATTAATTTAAGAGAAATGAGGTATGAAAGCTTATTCCTAGACCTAGCGACTATTTAGTAATTTGTACTAAATGGGTCTTTAGAAACAAGCAAGATAAACTTGCTATCATGGTTAGAAATAAGGCTAAATTAGTAGCCAAAGGTTTCAACCAAAAAGAAGATATCGATTATAAAGAAACATTCGCTCCTATGGCTAGACTTGCAACCATAAGGATTCTTCTTGTCTATGCTAGTTGTAATAATTTTAAGCTATTTCAAATGATATTAAAAGTGATTTTATTAATGGCTTCATTTCCGAAAAAGTTTATGTTGAACAACCACTTGGATTTGAGAATACCATTTTTTTGAATCATGTTTTTAAGTTATCTAAGGCTCTCTATGGTTTAAAATAAGCCCTAAGAGCTTGGTATGAGAGACTTAGTTCCTTTCTAATTAAGAATTTTTTGAAAGGGAAGGTTGATACCATATTGTTTATTAAATATTTTAAAAATTATTTTCCTATAGTTTAAATTTATGTTGATAATATTTTTTTTGGTTCTATAAATGAATATTTATGTGAATATTTTGCTAAAAGTATGAGCTAAGAATTTGAAATAAGCTTAATGGGCAAATTAACTTTTTTCTTAGGATTGCAAATTAAGTAATTAAGTGATGGAATTTTTGTGAGTCAAACTAAATATGCTTTAGATATATTAAAACAGTTCAATATGGATAGTTCTAAGGCTATTAACACACCAATGAGCACTTCCACAAAGTTAGATATGGACGGAGAAAATTTTGATCAAAAAATTTATAAAGGTATGATAAGTAGTTTACAATATCTCATCGTAACTAGAGACATTATGTTTAATGTTAGATTATGTACTAGATTTTAATTTAATCCTAAGCAATCTCACCTAAAAGTTGTTAAGAGGATTTTTAGATATATAAAGGAACTCTTAATGTAGGATTATGGTATCCAAAATCTAAAAACTTTAAATTAATTACTTATGCCAATGCAGAATTTACTGGATATAGAATAGATACAAAAAACATATCAGGAACATATCAACTCTTATGTCATGCACTTGCCTCTTTGTCTTCCAAGAAATAAAATTCGATTGCATTATCTATAGCCGAAGCTGAGTATATAGCAGCCGAAGCTGAGTATATAGCAGCCGATGCATATTGTGCTCAAGTTATATGGATGAAAAACACATTATAAGATTATAAAATTTACTTAAAAAATATACCTATAAAATATGATAACACTACTGCAATATGTTTAACAAAAAATCTCATTCCATGCTTTAAAACTAAACATATTAACATTAGGCATCATTTTATTAGAGATCATATTAATAACCATGATATATCTTTAGAATTTAATAATACAAAACATCAATTAGCTTATATTTTTACAAAACCTTTAAATAAAGAATAATTTGATTTTATTAGAAGAGAATTAGGCAGTTAACTCTTCCAAATGTATGAATTCTTCTATACATTTTTCAGATTTCTTAATTTTTCTTAAATTGAGTTTTCTTTTTAAATCAAGATCGTTTCCTTCATTTCTTCTTCTTGCAATTCACTAAAGAAGATATTTGATTTTTGGCAAACTTGATCTTTTATGAACCTTCTTCCTTTTATTTACAAGAATAGAGATTTGATTCATGAATTTTTAGTATGCACATTTTGATCTTTTATGATGAATCATTTCTCTTTGTGATAGTAGAAGCTTGATTCAATGAAACTTATTTTTCATGAATTTGATTTGGTTCAAATCCTTTCATGGATTTGGTTCTTATAACTTGATTTTTCTTATGATGAATAAATTCCTCCCTTATTTTTATGACAAAAGAAAGAAAGAAAGAAACTTGCACATCTCAAGAAGAACCAAAAAGTGCTTACATATCTAAAGCAAAAATGCTTGCTTGCCCATTTCAAGAAGCAAAAGTAGTTATCTTGCAAAGTTTTTGCTTAACTTTTCATTTTGCAAATTGGAGAAGTTTTTGCTTAGCTTGCATAAATGGGTGTAAAATGTACTTGCATAGTTTAAAATACCTACATAAATTGTTGAATGATTCTCATTTTTGTTGATGACAAAGGGGGAGAAATGATGAATGTTTGGAATTATAATGTTGTATTTGGTATCATGCATGAAATAATAAATGGTTAAAAAATGCTTTAGAACCATGTATGTTATGCCCAAAATGATTAAAAATACGAATGCCTTGGTATCATGAATGTTGTGCCCAAAATGATTTTAATTTTGGTATAATGTATGAAGTGATAAATGCTTTAGTATTACGTAGGTTATGCCTAAAGTAATGTTGATTTGTTATGAAGTGATGAAATTATGCATGTTATATTTTGATGACTTGGAACTATGATGATGCACAATGTATGAAATTTTAATATATTACATTGATCGAAATTGTTTTACTTGAATTCAAAGGTTATGATTCCTTTTGAATTTAAGTTTATCTTATCTCAATATGGCATATAGATAGAGGGAGTTAAGATTAGCTCTGTCATCAATTGGTTGTCATCATCAAAAAGGGAGAGATTGTTGAATCTCGAATTTTGATAATGAAATCAGTTGATGAATTAATAATCTAATCCATATGTTAAGATAAGTGATGCATGACTAACTACGATCGTGAGATAAGCAAAACGATTAAAGAAGAATCCAATATTGGGTTGGAGTCGATGATCAGGCATCGGGCCAGATGAATTGGGTGATACACTGAATGATCGGATGGTGTAGTGAATGCTTGCTGGAAGTTCACCGGGATTTTATCGAAAGCTCATCGGGAGTTCACCGAAAGCTTGCCGGAAGATCTTCGAGAGTTCCTCAGAAGTTCATCGAGAGTTCGGTTGAATAATTGACATGCCAAACAACTTAAATTCCTTGTATCATAATTATTTTAGCCTTAACTATCGTAGTTATGAGTTTAATTTGAGTTAGTTTTGGGAGAAATCCTATAACTCAATTAGGGGCTAACTAGGCCCTAAACAGGGCTAAATTAGGCCAGTTATATGACCCATTCAACTGCTTGGAGCCACATCAGGCGGTGGCACCGCCTAGATTGGGCGATGGAACTGCTTGAGGCTTAGCCTTCTAGGTGGTCTAGGCAGTGGTATCACTCAAACTGGGTGGTGGTATTGTCGATAGTTAATGCTATCAAGCGGTAGTATCACCTTGTCATGCAATGGTGCCGCTAGAGCCTAGTCTCCGAGGCTCTATCAAGTGGTCGTACCGCCTAAACTAGGTGGTGGTACCGCCTATTGTTAGTCTATAGGTGGCGGCACTACCTAGTACTAGCAATGGTACTGCCAGTACCTCGGAAACCCGAGATGATACAATTTTTAGCTTCATTTTTAAAGCTATTGGGGCTTATAAATACCCCACTATTTCTAGCATGAAAGAGCAATGAAAAGTGTGAACAAAAGTCTTGAGATTTTGGTTGTAAAAGTGTTGAAAAAGTGCTAAGTGTCCTCCTCCTTCTTTAGCTTTATGATCAATCTAAGAGAAGTGTGAGGCTTATAAAAGAGAGAAAGTATTGTAAGAGAGTGGTTGGTCTTTGCCTATTGAAAGAAGACCGATAGTGGATGTTGTGACCTCAACGGAGGAAGAATCGGGAGTGGATATATGTCATGACGACCGAATTACTATAAAATTGATGTATACTTTCTTGTTACTCTTCATTACTATTGTTTTCTACTTTAATTTCTTATCACTCTTATTCTAAGTCAAGCACACTTTTAATATCTTTTCCTATATGCTTTTATCAAGCCGAAAATTTCGAAACCCTCCCCCCCCTCCTCTCTTAGTGTCATTCACGATCCTAATAGTTATGCCCAAAGTAATAATAATTTTATATTTTAAAAATATGCATGATGATTTAATATTATGTATGTAATACTTCAACTTATGATAATGATGCATCCAATGATGAAATACTCATTTCTGAATTCAAAGTTTCTTTCAATAGGGGAAGTTTAGTTAAACTCCATCATCAATTGCTTATCATCATCAAAAAGGGAAAGATTATTGAATCTTAGATTTTGATGATAAAATCAATTGATGAAGTTATGATCTAATTAACATTTGAGTAACATAGGACTAACTTTGATCATGGAAATATAAATCAATTGAAGTAGGAGAATCAGACATTGGGCCGGAATGGATCATGTCAGAAGATTGGATGTCGGACTAAAGGATCAGTTGACATGCCGATAAAAAGACTTCATACCATGAGTTCAAGCATTAGGTTAGAAGGATCGGATATTGTGCCAAGGAGATCGGATGTTGTGGGAGGTCAACATGCCTATTGGGTAATACGCCGAAGAAAGGATGATGCGTCGAAGGTTCAGACGAAGCATCGGATGAATCAATGACATGCCAAACAACATAGTATTCTTGTCTTATAATCTACCACGTCTTGATCGCAGTAGTTTATATTGTAATTAAATTGATTTCGGGTATAATCATGCTAACTCGATTAGGAGCCCATTGGGCCTAAGTTGGGGTTGATTTGGGCTCAATGGGAGGCTCATTCAGTGACTCAAAATTTGGTCAAGTGGTAGCATCGTCAGACCACGCAGTGGAACTGCTTATGAGCTGGAGCGTACAAAGTGTACGATTCCAAAAGACCCGACGGTGGTACCACCCAAACATAGTCTCCCAAACTATTAGGAAGTGGTACCACTAGTGGCAGTGCTACAAGCAATAGTGCCACTCAATACAAGTAATGGTACTACCAATACCTTGAAAACCCAAGATGAGATCTTTTTTTGCTTCATTTTTTAAGTCATTTAGGGTCTATAAATACCCCAGTTATTCTTGCTTATGTAAGCAAGAAAAGAAATAGAAAGGAGAAAAGAATACTTAAAAAAAAATAAGGTCTATTGTAAAAGAGAGGTGTGAAGATTCTCTCCTGAGCCTATAAAAAGGAGAAGAATTATAAAAAGGATAGTTGATCTTTATCCATTAAAAGAAGATCATTAGTGAAAGCCGATCAAATCACTATAAATTAATTTATATTTACTTTATGCTTTACTTGCTCACTTCTCTTATGAACGATTGAAGTTAAACTCATTTCCAATACGGGTTTTATCGAACGGAAGTTTTCTAAATCGTCGTAAATTTTTTAAAGCACTAATTTATGCGTTTTCTGAATTATCGAGTGATGTAGTGTATGATTATAAACTACACAAGTTTTATAGATGTGAATAATATTTGAATGCTTTTCTATATCCTTAAATGTTAGTTTGGATCATGAATTGGATTAAAATATCCTTGATTTAAGATAGGGTCATATCTCTTGAATGTGTTAATTTGGGGGTGTGATAAATACTATGGATATGCAAAAGATCGATACAATGGACTATCTAGCAGATGTTATGACAAAGTAAATTAACATTGATAAGTTTGTTTTTCAAAAAATAAAATTATATTAGATTGTTAGAGTTTCACAGAATAATAATATAAGTTATTATACAAGAGAGTACAAAATGAAGTGGGGAAAGAGGTTTCCAAAATTCTATTGATTCTTGCTATGTTGGCAGCCCAATTGGGTGTTGGTTGCACTCCCTATAGCAATGGACAATTTTGTAGAATAATAGCTTTGATAGCAACTCCATAATGTCTTAAATTGTATGTGAGATACGCCTTGGGGCTCCTTATGATGTGAGTAGCTTAACAATTGTTGCAGAATCCATCTCTAGAAGAACTTGTGTGTAGTGCAGGTCAATAGCATATTGTAATCCTATTTTGACGGCCAGGGCTTCATATTGAAGGGCATTCCTCCTTTATATTGTAGTCCAATAGCCTTACAGGTTCCTTCTTGATCCTTAATGATGAAGTCGATACCACCTTCCTGCAGAAGAGAGGAACAATCAGAATTCAACTTAAACATGCTAGGCAGGTGGGTTTTCTTCCAATTGAGTCTAATTTTATTGATCAACTTATTTCCTTTAGATAATAGTGATATAACATAGTAGCCAGTATAGGCTAAAACCTATTGCCAAGCCTAATGAATGGAAGGCTTCCTCTTATTGAAAATAGCTTCATTTCTCATTTTCCAGATGAACCAAGCTAGTTTGCTGTAGCAACCCCTACCATGTTTCCCATTCCACAGTTATTACCTTCCTTTAACCAATCCCCTAGAATCCATAATACTCGGTGTTCAAAAGCAATGATAAGCTTTGTTCCCCAAAGATTCTATAGTTGCGATGAGAAAGAAAAAGTAAAGAAAAGATGGTCAATTGTTTCAACATGTTCAAAGCATAGCGGACATAAATGGTTAACATTAAAATAAAATTGAAGAAGTCTATCAGCGGTAGATAAGTTTTTATGTAGCAATTTCCAAAGGAAAGCTTGGATCTATGGGATAGCAAGAATCTGCCAACGATTGTGTCAACCGTACCAACTAAGTTCTACTCTAGAATTAATAAGAAGATGATAAGCTCCCTTTATCATTGCCTCAATAGCAACCGGGTATTCCAGCTACCAGATTAGATTAGCACATCAACCTTCAGCCCTATAAGCAATAAATCAATATTTATATATGTAGGTATTCTATTCGATGACAAATTAAAACTCGAATGATCAGTAATGAAATTAGTATGCTGACCATTACCGATTTGTTAAAATAAAAATCTTTCTTTAAGGTCAGATAAGGCTTGGGTAAATAGACACTTAACTCCAGCTTACATTGTTTTATTTATAGATGTTTCAAGGGTGTTGTACCTAATTATACTTAACATAAATAACAGAATTTCAAAGATAGATTATGTTAGTTAAGTATTTACTAATACTAGGCGCTTGTAAGATAAATTTTAAAAGTATAAGATCAAGACCGCCATTTTCTTTAGAGGAAATGATAATGTCCCATTTAATTAATGAAGACCCTTATTGGTTTTAGAGTTTTGATTTTTGTTATAGTTTTAATCTTATGTAATATGCTATTTTGGAACCAAGTGATTTAAAGTGTCTAAAGGGATAGAATTTAGAACTAAGTTAATGATAACTATTCTACCTGCTTCGGATAAGTGATTACACTTCCAAGTGGTAAGTTTTGTTTTATTTTTTTATTTTAGAATGTCTTCATGGGCAGAAGGAGAGACTTGCCAAGGTGCTATTTTGGCTCCAAGATATTGGAACGGAAACAGCTTTCTTTAAAGCCTAACATGGAGCAAATATTATATTTGATGGATCTACGAGTATGTTTCGACAAAGAAAATATTTCAAATTTATAAGCACTTACACTTTGATTAGTTAAATGTTCATATATTTCAAAAATTTTCTTAATGTTATGGTAGGATTTAGTATTAGCTCTAAAATAAAGCAGTATCTCATCTGCAAACATTAGATGACTAACTTTCTAGTGAGGTCCAAAACCTAAAGGAGTATGTTTACCCGATGTGGCCGCATGATTACGAAGCTGGGTTAAGACTTGTGAAACCAAGATGTATAGGCAAATTAAAGGAGGTCACCCTGTTTGACCCTTGATCGGAAAAGGAGGGTAATATTTCATCATTTATTAAGTAAAAAAAATTAGAAGAACAAACAAGCCTTTATATACGATGAATCTCATATTTTGATAATTTCTGATGATGAAATTAATTGATGAATTTATAATCTAATCAATATTTGAGAAAAGTGATGTATACTAACTTCGATCATGAAAAGGCAAATCGATTGAAATAGAGGAATCCGACGTTAAACCAAAATCAGAGATCGGGTATTACGTTAAGATCGGATGTTACGAAAGTTAACATGCCGATGGATCGGACAATATGTCGAAGAAAAGCATGATGTGCAAGGAGTTCGGTTGAACCAATAATATATCGGACAATATAAGATTTTTATTTTCTAATCGGTTATGTCTTGATCGTCATAGTTTAGGTTTTAATTGAGTTAGTCTTGGATATAACCATACCAACTCAATTAAGGATCCATTGGGCTTGAATCAGGACTGAATTAGACCTATTAGAAGGTCCATTTACTAACCTATAGTTGGGTCAGATGATGGCACCACTAGATTAGGCAGTGGAACTACCGATAAGCTAGAATATTTGAAGTGTACGTTTTCGGAAGACCCGACGGTAGTATCACTAGTGTCCAACGGTGGTCTCATCCAAACTAATGGTGGTACTACCCAAATTGACGATAATACCACTAGAACACAATATTCAAGATTGTGTTAAGCGATGATACCATTAGTGCTCAATGTTGTAAGCGATAGTACTTCCCAACACTAGTGGTAGTACCACTAGTATCCCGAAAACCTAGGGATGAAAGTTTTTGGCTCCATTTTTTAAATAATTTGGGGCCTATAAATACCTCACTCATTCTTACTTGTGATACTAAGAAAAGAGTATGAAACACTTGTGATTCTATGCAAATTTTATTAAAAGTCGTGTGTTCCTTCCTCCTCAATCTTCTAAGTCTTTCTAAGGAAATTACGAGGACTACTTATTAAACGAGTTATAAAAGTTCTTTCTTAAACCTGTGAAAATGATAAAAGAGTTATAACAATGATAGTTGATCTTCGCTCATTAAAAAAAGATTGTTAGTGAAAGTCGGTGACCTCGATGGAGGAGGAATCGGGAGTGGATGTAGGTTACGACAATCGAATCATTATAAATCTGGTATATATTTCTTTTGTACTTTTCATTCTTATTGTTTACTGATTTAGTTGTTCACTACTTTTATTCGCTTTTCAAGTTAAACATATTTTCAATACAAATTTTATCGAATAAAATTTTTAAAATTCACTCAACTTTTCGAAAGTACTAATTCACCTGCTTTTATGATCTTAACAATCTAACCAATAAATTTAGAAGAAAGATTAATAAAGGAGAGAACCTAGAAGACAGCATCCCAAGATAGTTTGTCAAAAGCTATTTTAAAGTCTAGTGTAACCAAGACTAGAAGGTTTTTTTTTGGAATATATGATATGAGTAGCTTATTGTGCTATTAGATTATTATCATGTATACTATAACCAATAATAAAAACAGGCTGTTCTTTATTGATAAAATCAGTTAAGGCTGGAGTCTATTGGTCAATACTTTAGAAAAAATAATACTTTAGAAAAATTTTGATATTTGATATTTGACAAAGCTATAGGAGAATTAAGAAATATTAATATGATTTTTAACTTTAGGTATGAAAGTTTAAAAAGTCTTGTTCCAATTAAGAGGTAAGTGTGCATATTCATGAAAATGCTGAAAGACAGTTGAGAAGTAAGAAGAGAGTGAAGGCCAATAGGTCTTATAATATTCTCCAGTAAATTGATCTAAGACAAAGGCTTTTACCCATGCCCAAGGATTCTCATTTACAGTAAAGTCTTGTATAAAGATATTAGAGGTTTCAGGTGATTGTCTGGAAAGAGAGATTGAATTATTTAGATTAGAAAATGAACTCTAGTTTGGACCCCAAAAAGTTGTATAGTGATCATAGAACAAGTTCATAATTCCTTTAGTATCGTGTATTAATGTTCCATTGTTATTCATATAAATTCCTCTTACAAAGTTTCTTTTCCTTCTTCTAGCCACCAAAGTATGCAAATAATTAACATTACAATCTCCATCATTAAGCTATTTATATTTACTTTTGCCCATCATTTGAGGTTAATTTTCTTAATTAAGATAATTTGATAATTATAATAGATAGTAAGGGTTGTAATGTCAAAGGTAGAAGGACCATTTGTATCAAATTGGGATTCAATTTGTAGGATATTTTATTGGACTTTTTCAAGATCGGTTTTTAATTTTTCAAAATAAGTTCATGTGGTGCATATCCTCTTATGACCTAGTTGAGACATAAGAAACCAGACTATGAGAAACTAAGATGAAGGATTTTATTTTTATTTTAAGTGAAAGATTGTGAAGAGATAAAATGAAAAACAATAGATAAATGGAAAGGCAATTGCAACCACCTTCCATATGATTATGAGGTTGCAACCTCCCACACATGAGATGAGGTGGAAAGTGACATGAGATTTATGCATCTTCCTCTGGTGCCTATATAAGACATCAAGATATAAAGTGAAGGATTATTTAGTGTTAGTGGAGTGTAGAGAGAAAGAGATAGAATGTATCTTGTTTCTTCTTATATTAGAGAGAAATTTACACTTCTATCTTTTACTCGAGGATATTTTTCTCAATCAATTGAGGGTTTCACAATGTTATATCTTAGTGTCATTATTTCAATTGGTTTTAATCTTTCACTTTATCACGAAAAACCTCTATATTATTTCTTTATTCTAAGTGGATTAGGGTTAGTCACAATTGCTAATTGCATGCTCTACAAAATATTAGGACTTTACGGTCTTCTTCTTGTTATTGTTTTATGCCCTACTATGATAGTTGCTTCTTCTATCTACAATAATATTATGTTAGTTGACTATTGATAAGAGCTCCTCTCACTTACACTTATAAAGAAGTTAATGGCTGCTATCATTTTTGTTAGGATCGAGAGCACTAAGAGGGGGGGGGGGGGGGGAATTAGTGCAGCGGAAATCTTTCAGCAATTTAAGAAACGAAAGCTGCGTTCGTCCGATAAAAACGATTTCGATGTAAAAGCCGATTCACAGTTTGTATCTAAGTGTAGTTTACGCAGTTTGCGTCTAAATGCAGTTTGCGTCTAAATGCAGATTGCGTCTAAGCGTAGTTTGCATTTAAGCGCAGTTTGCGTCTAAGCGCAGTTTGCATCTAAACACAGTTTGCGTCTAAGCGCAGTTTGCGTCTAAACACAGTTTGCGTCTAAACACAGTTTGCGTTTAAGCGCAGTTTGCGTCTGAGCACAGTTTGCGTCTAAACGCAGTTTTACGTCTAAGTGCAGTTTTATGTCTAAGTGCAGTTTTACGTCTAAACGCAGTTTTGCGTCTAAACGCAGTTTTACGTCTAAACGCAGTTTTACGTCTAAACGCAGTTTTGCGCAGTTTACGTCTAAACGCAGTTTTTACGTCAAAGCGTAATTTTACGTCTAAACGTAGTTTTACGTCTAAACACAGTTTTGAACTTTGAAAAGCGTTTTATGAATACGCAGAAAGTAATTTGCAGTTATAAATGGAATCAAAACGTAAGCGTAAACTGCAGTGTAAAGATCGTACGAAAACACCGATTTACGTCTGAATGCAGATTCGGAAAGATCAGAACTTAGAGACTCGTTAAAAAAAAAGCGCAGAGGGCAGTAGCTATGTAGGAGGTTTGCAGTAATGATAAAGTGCTCAAAGTAAATGCAAACCAGAGATTTAGAGTGGTTTGGTCGGTCTTGACCTACTCCACTTTTGGCTTCCTCCTCCGACGAGGTCACCGACGTCAACTAGCTGCCTTCCTTCAATGGGCTAAGGCCAACTGCCTTTTACAGTTTCACTCCTTTTGATGGGCTCGGGGAGACAACCCTTACAGAACCTTTCTCTCCTCACTTTTACAATTCAGAAACTTAAAGAAACGAAGGAGGAGACTTAAAGTTTTTTACAACAATTTTGAGCTCAAGAATCACAGAGAAGATCAAGATTTGGTGTAGATCTCTTGCTCTTTCTGTGTGCTGAATGGGTGGGGTATTTATAGGCCCCAACCCAGTTCAAATTTGGAGCTCAAAACGATCAAATCCCAGAATTCGGGATCGGGCGGTTACACCTCCTCGACTGGAGAGGTTGCACCGCCGGCGAGCTTCGAGATCGAGCCCGGTGGTTGCACCCTCTGTCGTGGGCGGTTGCACCGCTTGAGTCCGCTCGAGAGGCCGAGCCCCAAGTGGTGCCACCTCCTAACCGAGGCGGTTGCACCTCTGCCCGAGCTCGAAGACCGAGCTCGGCGGTCTCTCTGTCGGGAGGTTGCACCGCCTAATCTAGCTCGAAGATCGAGCTCGGGGCGGTTTGCACCTCTTGGCTGGGGGGCAGTTGCACCGCCAGTCTCGGCTGGGAGACATAGCCCAGCGGTGCCACCTCCTCGGGCCTAGGCGATTGCACCTCTCGGTGCAATCGTGGTCCGAATGGTTAGCTCCATTCGCCCAATTTCAATCTTTTCGGGGCCCAATTGCCCCAAGATTACACTAATGGGATCACCTCCCATTTTCCAACTTAATCAACGTGCTAACTACGATTAAATCTAAGACAATTTCTGCAGCTTTGCTCTTATCGTCAATCGCTTCTTCCGCGAAGTTTTCGTGAACTTCCGTCGATCATCCGATGAACCCTCGGTGATTCTTATGCGGACTTCCAAAGCAAACTCACGGACTTTGGCGACGATCCACTTGGCGAAGTTCGACGAAGCTTAAACACCAAGCTTCGGACTTCTCGGATCTGTTCTCGCGAGAACCTCGACGACCGTCAGAACTTTTCGTCGAACTCTCGAACTCCCAACGTGATCATGATCTTGACTCGCGCAACTCCTGGCTGCTTGTCTAACTTTCATTGTAGTTAATCCTACACAACAAAACAAAACTTCGATCGAGACAATTAATCCTAAGCAATTTAACCAAGTTGTCCGGCATGTCATTGGTCCCTCGACGCCGTCCGATTCTTGGCGATCGTCCTCTCCTACACACCTATTGCCCAATCGGCCAGTTGACTCTGCAACTCCGATATCCTTGGCACAATACCGCTCTTCTTGGCCCGATGTTCGAGTCCACGGCTCGAAGCCTTTGTCGATATCGTCGATCGATCCACCGCCCGACGTCCAATCTTCGACATGTTCCCCGGCACAACATGATTTTCCTGCTTTAATTGTCTCATCCTGATCGAAGC
Source organism: Musa schizocarpa (assembly GCA_900464855.2). Taxonomy (NCBI): domain Eukaryota; kingdom Viridiplantae; phylum Streptophyta; class Magnoliopsida; order Zingiberales; family Musaceae; genus Musa; species Musa schizocarpa. The sequence goes on along the minus strand of LS990922.1, from coordinate 36,672,742 downwards.
ATCCTGCGTCACTCAAAACGCAGATTAAATCATAAACATATATCAAGTAGTTTCATCATCAAAATACGAGATTCAACAATCTCCCCCTTTTTGATGATGACAACTACTTGATGACGGAGTTAAACTTAACTCCCGGAGTTTAAATAAACTCCCCCTATCAATATGCCATATTGATAGAACCTTGAATTCAAACTGAATTCAAGTCATTGCAATATTCATCATGAATACTTGCAACACGTTATCATGAACTTATGCATAAACTTATGCATAACATGTCATGTCATCAACATACTTCTCCCCCTTTGTCATCAACAAAAAGGAGAAGTACCACAATCAAGTGTTTGTGATATTGGTTTAACTGATTGCATGAAAATCATAATATCAAGTTTTATCATCATGCATTTTTGAAGCCAGAAAATTTAGCAAATGTTACATCGTGCTTAGAACATTTAAGCTACCAAGTTTTAGATATGCAAGTTTTACGGCATACAAGATAGCACATGCAAGCTAGCAATGTTACAACATTTTAGAACTTGCAAGCTAGCAGTTTAGAGATATTCGAGAAGGCAACTCTTGCTTCTTGAAATATGCAAGTTGCAAGCTAGCAAATTTTTGCTTCCTTTGCAGTGTTAGCTTTTGATATTGTAACGCAACTATTTCAAGTGTTTATCAATTGTAGCATTTCATCATATGGCATGATATCAGCTCGTACGATGCAAATTTTTGTTTGATATCTTGATACAGGGCATATAGCAATGATAGCAATCATATATTTCTTGGTGATGCAAGTATGGACTAATCATAGTATCAGTGATAGCAACCATATTAACATCAGTAATAGCAACCATATCAATGTCATATTGCTGACTTATCAACTATATTGGTATGTCACTTTATATTTTTCAAGGCATAAGGTTTTTAAAATATTTTAGTTTCAGTGTAAAATCCGAGATAAACAACAAGAGATGTTTGTAAATTTGCATATGCTTACAGATCAAGGTAAAGGGTAACATATGGAGTTTACAACATATCAGGTAACCATATCAAAAACAAAGTCCTTCATGATGAGTAACATAAGGAGTTTACAACATGCCATATCAAAGACAAAGTCCATGAGGAGTTTATAACAACAACGGATGATTGTGTTCATACAAGCTCATTCATGAGGTGGAAGGTTGAAGTGCCTAAATAAAGAGTCAAATTGTCGATGGATTTCTTTGCATTTCGGTTAGGATTTGATCTTGTCAAAGTTCAAGCCGTTCTTGTCTTTGTTCGAATCGGTCCATTGAATCCCAATATCTTCGATGGATGATGTGAGTTTGCTCAACCGGATGTGTTTCCTCAAAGGGACAGATCGGAGGAGATTGGGTACTCCTAAAGACTGGTGTTTTCGGGCCGGGTTGAGGTTCAGGTTCAGGTTGAGGGGGGATCAGTTCTTCTAGGCATTCTAACCCAGTTACCGTTTCTATAGTGACATCTTAGTCGATGAAGTAGATTTTTGTTTATTATGCTGAATCTATCTACTTTCATTACTTCTTCTTACGGTGGTATTTGAATGTCGTAAGCTTTCATTATTCTAGTAATTATACCACCATATGGGAGCATCATATCTTTCTTAGATAATTCTAACATGTTTTGTTGGATAAGATAGCCAAGACAAATGTCATGTCCTTTCATGATTAAGTACATAGTTCCTAATTCTAATTGACTCACTTCATCATGATGGTATTGTTTAGGAAGAATTATACTAGTCATGATATGATGAAGTATCTTAGTGTTTAAAGGCAGTAGATGTTCACAACTTTTAGGAACAAATGCTATGTTAGGATTGGCAAAAGATTGTTCCTAAGGCTTCAACATAGGATGTTCCAATAGTTTCATCATCCCATGATCCTCTAAAGTAAAGTCCTATGCTTTTCATGGGACTGCCTATCATATCACAAATGAATCTATCAGTGATTGAGATGTGTTGTCCTAAAAGATAGGTGGACATCCTTTCTTCATCATCTATTTGTATGTTATTGTAAAACAATCTAACTAGCCTAGGATAGATGGGTTCATTGATCTGCAAGATTGGAAGTAGATTTAGGTTTGCAAACCATTGGATAGTCTCTACGTCTCTTAGTTCATTCAGATCTACGTATTTTCCCTTATTGATGCTTCTTAGTTCGAAAGAGAGAAATTTTTCAGCATGGTTTTTTGAATCAAAAAGGGTAAAATCAAACTCTTCTACTAATCTCCTCTTTCCCTTGTCCCTTGAGGATCTTTTAGATCCCATAACTACTGCTGTTTAGAGGGATAAAGATGAACAAGAGTGAACAGAGTTTAAGAGGTTCTTAGAGAATACCTTAGTGGAATCTTCAAAACAGAGAGCGATTCTTGATGTTTTGCTCCGAAATGGGAGGTATTTGGGAAGCTAAACGGGGTGAAATGGGGATGGAGGAGGCTTGGAGTAGTAGAGAAGGAAAGGGAGGTGAGTTGGGGTCAGTTTCACCACCGGCCCTAGCGTGGGTTAAAAAAGGCAGAGTTGCGGGCGGTTGCACCTCTGGCTGGAGCGGTGCAACCGCTGGCAACCCGTGATGGCTGGAGGTGCCACCGTTAGCTGGAGAGGTGCCACCGTCTGTAGGCAGTGAACACTTTGTTGTGATTTGATCAGGGAGGTTTTGTCTTGAGGAGAGTTTTCATTCAGAGCAATTAACGTTACTTACATGATTACGTGTGCGTTTTTATTTCAAGGTAAAAACGTTTATACGATCAAGATAGACCTTTTAACGTGCATACTCCCAATGTCGTACATATGTTTGTGATTTTGAAAAGTCACATTAGGTTGTATCCAAATTGCATTTGTGATTTCATAATTTCCACTCGTTGTTGTATCCAAATTGCATTTGGGTCATAACTGTCGAGAATCAAGGAGCAGAACATTAATTCTTGCTCCAGCCTAAGGTTTTAATGTTTTTGTAGGAAGGGATGATTTTTAGGTACCCATTTGCTTTTGGGTGCCTCACTAATAGATCTAGATTTTCTATCATGTTGCATAGAATTTGTCATGGTTCCTTTAGGAACCCAAATCAATTTGTTTGGACTAAATTTCCTGAATGGACAATAATGCGTCCTGTGTCCGAACTTGCAACAAAAGTTGCATTTGCTTTGATGTCTAACATGTAAGATTAGGCCTTTTACGAAGGTAGTTGGATTTTGGTGAGGACTCCTCACAAATCCAATCCCACTTCTTTTGGGAACATGACCCTTGTTTGTAAGGATCATGTTTAACGACTTGCTACCAACCTCGAATTTCTTCAAGGTGTCCTTAAGTAGCAAGTTTTCTTTTTGAAAAGTTTCTAGATCATGGCATTTTATGCATGAGTTTAAACTATCACTATGTTCAGCATTTAACTTATCAAACTTGTAAATAAGACTATCATACTCCTTTTTTAGCAATTTGTATTTACCACTAATAGTCTTACACTCATCAAACAATTCATGGAAAGCATTTAATAATTCGTCGAATGATAAATCTGCATCTAATGAATTTGTTACCTCATCTCCGATGGCCATTAAGGCGTAATGAGCAACTTGCTCGGTGTTGGACTCCTCTTCTTCAAATGCGCTCGAGTCATCCCATGTTGCTTGAAGAGCCTTCTTCTTTGATGTTCTCCTTTTGACTTGGGGACAATCACTCTTGCAGTGTCCCGGCTTTTTGCATTCATAGCAGATCACTTGGTCCTTCTTGGGTTCAAGTTTAATTTTTGCATCATTCTTAAACTTGTTTCTTTTAAAGAACTTTTTTAACTTTCTTGTTAGAAGTGCCAAGTCATCATCACAGTCCTCATCACTTGAGTTTTCTCTCAAGTGACATTCAGAAGTTTTGAGTGCCATATCCTTCCTGTTCTTTGGAAGGATGTCTTCTTGCTCTTCATGAGCTTTACAAGTCATTTCGTAGGTCATTAATGACCCGATTAGTTCTTCAAGAGGGAAGTTGCGCAGATCTTTTGCCTCTTGAATAGCAGTGACTTTAGGATCCCAACTTTTAGGAAGGGATCTTAGTATCTTATTTACGAGTTCAAAATCCGAAAAACTTTTTCCGAGTCCTTTTAGACCGTTGATGACATCCGTGAAACGGGTAAACATGTCGCCAATGGTTTCACTCGGTTTCATTCGGAAAAGTTCAAAAGAATGCAACGACAGATTGATTTTTGACTCTTTCACTCTACTTGTGCCCTCGTGGGTCACTTCAAGTGTGTGCCAAATATCAAATGCAGTTTCGCAAGTTGAAACACGATTAAACTCGTTTTTATCAAGTGCGCAAAATAAGGCATTCATAGCCTTTGCATTAAGAGCGAAAGCCTTCTTTTCCAATTCATTCCAATCGATCATTGGAAGAGAAGACTTTGAAAATCCGTTTTCAACAAGGTTCCACAGTTCAAAATCCATAGAAATAAGAAAGATCCTCATTCGGGTCTTCCAGTAGGTGTAGTCCGTCCCACTGAACATGGGTGGACGTGTAATAGAATGCCCCTCTTGGTTTCCGACGTATGCCATCTCTCTTGGGTTTTAATCTGTTAGAGAGTTAACCTTGCTCTGATACCAATTGTTAGGATCGAGAGCACTAAAAGGGGGGGGGGTGAATTAGTGCAGCGGAAATCTTTCAGCGATTTAAGAAACGAAAGCTGCGTTCGTCCGATAAAAACGATTTCGATGTAAAAGCCGATTCACAGTTTGTATCTAAGTGTAGTTTACGCAGTTTGCGTCTAAATGCAGTTTGCGTCTAAATGCAGATTGCGTCTAAGCGCAGTTTGCGTCTAAGCGCAGATTGCGTCTAAGCGCAGTTTGTGTCTAAACACAGTTTGCGTCTAAACATAGTTTGCGTCTAATCGCAGTTTGCGTCTAAACACAGTTTGCGTCTAAACACAGTTTGCGTTTAAGCACAGTTTGCGTCTGAGCGTAGTTTGCGTCTAAACGCAGTTTTACGTCTAAGTGTAGTTTTACGTCTAAGTGCAGTTTTACATCTAAATGCAGTTTTGCGTCTAAACGCAGTTTTACGACTAAACGCAGTTTTACGTCTAAACGCAGTTTTGCGCAGTTTACGTCTAAACGCAGTTTTTACGTCAAAGCGTAATTTTACGTCTAAACGCAGTTTTACGTCTAAACGCAGTTTTGAACTTTGAAAAGCGTTTTATGAATACGCAGAAAGCAATTTGCAGTTATAAATGGAATCAAAACGTAAGCGTAAACTGCAGTGTAAAGATCGTACGAAAACACCGATTTACGTCTGAATGCATATTCGGAAAGATCAGAACTTAGAGACTCGTTCGTAAAAGCGCAGAGGGCAGTAGCTATGTAGGAGGTTTACAGTAATGATAAAGTGCACAAAGTAAAAGCAAACCAAAGATTTAGAGTGGTTCGGTCAGTCTTGACCTACTCCACTTTTGGCTTCCTCCTCCGACGAGGTCACCGACGTCAACTAGCTGCCTTCCTTCAATGGGCGAAGGCCAACTGCCCTTTTACAGTTTCACTCCTTTTGATGGGCTCAGGAGACAACCCTTATAGAACCTTTCTCTCCTCACTTTTACAATTCAGAAACTTAAAGAACAGAAGGAGGAGACTTAAAGGCTTTACAACAATTTTGAGCTCAAGAATCACAGAGAAGATCAATATTTCGGTGTAGATCTCTTGCTCTTTATGTGCTGAATGGGTGGGGTATTTATAGGCCCCAACCCAGTTCAAATTTGGAGCTCAAAACGATCAAATCCCGGAATTCTGGATCAGGCGGTTGCACCTCCTCGATGGAGAGGTTGCACCGCCCGGTGAGTTTCGGAGATCGAGCCCAAAGGGGTTTGCACCCTCGTCGTGGGCGGTTGCACACCGCTCGAAGTCCGCTCAGAGATCGAGCCCCAGGCGGTGCCACCTCCTCGACCGAGGCGGTTGCACCTCTCTCGCTTAAGCTCGAAGACCGAGCTCGGTGGTGCTACCTCTGTCGGGGAGGTTGCACCGCCGAGCCCTTCTCAAGATCGAAGCTCGGGGCGGTTGCACCTCTTGGGGGGGGTTATTTGCACCGCCTCGCTGGGAGACATAGCCCAAGCGGTGCCACCTCTGGCCTAGGCGGTTGCACCTCCGGTGAATCGGGTCCGAATGGTTAGCTCCATTCGCCCAATTTCAATTTTCGGGGACCCAATTGCCCCAAGATTAAGCTAATGGGATCACCTCCCATTTTCCAACTTAATCAACGTGCTAACTACGATTAAATCTAAGACAATTTCTGCAGCTTTGCTCGATGCGTCAATCGCTTCTTCCCGCGAAGTTTCCGCTAACTTCCGTCGATCATCCGATGAACCCTCGGTGATTCTTCTGCGGACTTCCGGCAAACTCCTGGACTTTTATGACGATCCACTTGGCGAAGTTCGACGAAGCCGGCAAGCAAGCTTCGGACTTCTCGGATCTGTTTCTCGCAGAACCCTCGACGCACCGTCCAGAACTTCCGTCGAACTCTCGAACTCCCAACGTGATCATGATCTTGACTCCGGCGCAACTCCTGCCGCTTGTCTAACTTTCATCGTAGTTAATCCTGCACAACAAAACAAAACTTCGATCGAGACAATTAATCCTAAGCAATTTAACCAAGTTGTCCGGCATGTCATTGGTCCCTCGACGCCGTCCGATTCTTCTTCGGCATCGATCGTCCTCTCCCGCAGCCTATTGCCCAATCGGCCGATTGACTCTGCAACTCCGATATCCTTGGCACAATACCCGCTCTTCTTGGCCCGATGCCCGAGTCCACGGCCCGAAGCCTTCTGTCGATACGTCGATCGATCCACCGGCCCGACGTCCAATCTTCTGACATGCTCCTTCGGCACAACATGATTTTCCTGCTTTAATTGTCTCATCCTGATCGAAGCATCCTGCGTCACTCAAAATGCAGATTAAATCATAAACATATATCAAGTAGTTTCATCATCAAAAGACGAGATTCAACAATTTTTGCCTTTCCTCTCTTGAATTAGAGTTGCTTAATATCCAATTCATGGATTGGTTGTCTCTTCTAGGAATTACGATTTATCTTATCTTGAATCAAAATAGCCTTTGTGCCTTATACATGGATGGTTGCCTCCTATACGAATTAGGGTTAACCAACCATGATTGGCTCCTTTTGGATGAAATTATTATTATTATTATTATTTATCATCTATTAAAATAAATAGGGATATTTCTAGAATTAAATTCTTGCACCATAAGTGAGAATCACACCACTAAAATAAATATTTTTTTAATATGAGTTAAAAAAAAAATTTAGTTAAAGTTAGTGACTTAAGTACATCATCACCACTAGTCCACTAATTTGTACTTCTCTGGCTTGCAATGATGTACTCGTCCCTATCTCAAATTAGTATAGCCTTTGTACTAAATAGAGTTTTTACTCACCTTGGTAACGAGTCGGCTAAATATGTAATCACCAATAATTTCTCCCTTAACATAAATTAATTACTACAGATGATGTATTGCTTTATTATTAACTTTTATATTTAAGTGGCATAGTTAAGGAAATGATTAAATTTGATTTCCTTAATCATGTGAATAAGTTAGGAATTCTAGTAATTAATTACATTATTAATTGATTTATTTCCTAATAAGTGATTTGAATTTTAGGAAGTAAATAATTTACATTCCATTTTTGTGTGTGAACTATTATATTTCTCTCTTTGTGTGTGAAAAAAAAATTAAAAATAAATTAAAAATAAGAATTAAATTATTACTTACCTTTTGGGGAGAAGATTTCATCTTCTCTTATACAAAGGTGTATAAGGGACTACTCCCTCATTCCTCAAAGAGCCTAACAATGGGAGGATTAAGGAGAGAACTTTCCGAGAAGATGATATCGATAAAAGGATAGCCAAGAAGAGGTAGGATCCTTTCTTTTTAATTAGCTTTGATTTATGTTTCGAAATATTGATGTTGAGATTATTATAATTTTATAATACATGATGATGTTTTAATTTTAAAATTTCATGATTAGTAAATAATAATAATTGATTTGTGATGTTAGAATAATTATTTGATTTATATTGATCTCTTAAGCTTAAATAAATTTTAATATTGATTTAATTATTAAAATTCTTATTTTTTGAATTAGCATAATAGTTCTAATTTATTTAATTAGATATATCTATGTTTTAAGAATTATGTGTGAAATTCTATAATGTAATTAGTTTTAAATTTAAGATTATGAATTTAAATTTTTAGTTAATGGATTTGAGTTATTTTTTAATAATTTTAAATATGAAAATTTAATTTGATAAGAGGAGTCTAATTGGGGTCCGACTTGAGTTAGGTTGATCTATCAGATCGGATCAACTCAGCCCATATGATCATATACGACCTAGCCCATATGGCCAAGTACAACCTAGCCCGTATGACTAGGCATGACCCAGCCCATGTGATAAGGTATGACCCAACCACGTTATCAAGCATGAGCCAGCTCATGCGGCTAGGTACGACCTAATCTAAGTTGTCAAGTACAACCTCAACTTATGCGTCTAGGCACGACCAACTCGCGAGCAAAGTATATCCTAGTTCAATAGTAAGGCTCAGCCCAACTTATAAGTGAGGCTTAGCCTAGTCCACGAAGTTAAGTATGCCTAACTATGCGATTGGCATTAGACACATCGTTGCCCCTCTATCTAACCCATTGTATCTCAACTCAACCTATTACTTAGAAAAGACATGTGCAGTGTGACCCATCCAAGACTCAGGTGGGCTGGTTCGGTCTAGGCTAGCACTATACGACATAGTCTAATTTCTTTTTTCTTTATTGGTTTGAGCTCGTTAATTGACTAAATCAGACAAGTTTGATCGGTTAAAGTTGATTTAGGGTGATTCCAAACTAACTTGACTAGATCAAACATACTTGACTTAATCAAGATTAATTAAATCTAAATTATACTAGTCTAAGGTGATTCCAGATTGGTTCTATAAGCATTTAAGGTTGGTTTCATTATGTCATAATCAAATTGAGTTTGGTTTAAGTCAATTAAGATATTCCAATTAGAGTTTTCGTTGATCGAGGACTATTGAGAGATTGATATTTCATACCTTTATGATTTAATGGATTTAAAGGATTTATTTAGAAATATCATTTGAAAATAATTATTAGTTTTTTTTCTTAAGTTTATAATATTTATATTATTATTATCATGTAGTAGAGGTGACTAGGCTAGTAGTTCACATTAGAAGTGTAACCTATAAAAGAAGCTGCAGGCCCATTATAGTGCAGAGCCACCAATGAACATAATCTAGTAGATTTACATCCAGTATTGTCTCTCATAATATTTAATCATATTGATTTATTAATGCATGAGTGAATTAATGAGTGTAAATGAATTATCATAAATATTTATGTATCCTTACCGAGGGCAAGTATGGCAATTCCCTTTAAGGATTAACAGGCTGTCAGACATGATGGTTAGATGGTTCCTCCATCCGCTATTATGAGGAACGTGTCTCCACTTGGGCAAGTGAGGGATATTACTCCATCCACTATTGGGAGTGCGATATGGATTATCTCCATCTATTATTGGGAGGAATCCATCTTATGGAATATGTCTCTCCATTCGTTATTGGGAGAGTACACCATCAGGTGATGTACGCCTTTGTTATTATATATGTGTTGCATGTAGCTAATGTATGATTTTGTTTATTATATAAGAAATTATCATCATTTTTCTAATGCATAAGTTTTATGATGAATCGATATATTATAATTTCTTATTGAATTATTGATATTTATTTTTATTTTATGAATATTAAATATTATTTTAATATTTATTTTGAGGTTCCTACTATTTTTATTTTATGTGTGGTTGCTGATATGTTTTTATCTTATATTTATTTTCAGAGTAATCTACTACTATTTTGTAATAGATCTAAAACTTGGGTGAAAGAGACTTATGATCCTAAAGATGTGATCGTTCTTCTAATTAATATAATATTTACTATTATAAAGACAAGAATTTAAATTCAGACGAATGAAAAAAATAATAATAATAATAATTTATTATGTAAATTATGAATAATAAATTATTAATTTATTATTCTTTTATAAATCCGGAATGTGACAAAATCTCTTTTAAATTTTTATGGCTAAAATGATTCTTAATCTTTGCCTTCCTTGTCTTGAAATAGCTTTAATTTGAATAGGATTTGAGACTTTAGTTTCCCAATGAATGTGTTGATTCATCTTTGGCAAAATTGGATTATGGTATTTTCATTTGAGTTTTGAACCAACATGGATGGATGGATAACTTGGAAGGTTTTAGATGAACTTAGTCAATAATGCTCCAAGCATCTGAACTTAGATCTATATCTTTTTAACTGTATAAGCCTCAAAGGCAAACTCAACTAAAGATGGTGACTAAACCTTCACATCATTATCCATAATCATTATCATGATCATTTATCATTTTCATCATCAGAAAGCATGAAACTCAAGAACGAGACTTTAAAAAGTAAGATCATATACAAGTGTAATTTTTTCTCTAATAATAATAGTAAAAAAATACTATCAGACTAAGATCTAAAATCGTAAAAATAGTTAGTAGAACCTAAGGCGGAAGCAAAAGAAACTCTTATATGACTTTCAAGATATTTATAATATCTTGAACTTGAACTCTGATTGTGAATTTGGATCCGGTAGACGCAAATACTCCAGAGTTTGTGTGGTTTATCTACCTAATATCACACTTGCTCAAATCTATTTTATTTTATTTAAATTTTACCACCTTAGCTAATCAGTCTATCTAAAAATCTCTTATAAAAATATTACTCTAAACTTCACACCAGACCTGTGATTCCAACCTCCCTCTTATCCCCTTCACTTCAGTGTCATGTTTCTATCATTCAAAGAAGAAGTAAAAAAGAAAAGAAAGGTTGTGGATTTAGTCTCACATTAGCTCCCGGTATTCTTCCTGGACTCCAAAACCAATGCTCTTCCTTCTCCCCCACTTGTCCCCTACTTACCCCCACACGAAATAGTATTTAAGATATCATCCACAAAATATCAATCCACTACACACCTACTGAAATCAACCACATGCACACTGAACTATACCCAAATAAATACGTTCGTTGTATATCATTTGTCCAAAATAAGAATATTTTCCCTTATGACACTATTATTTTATAACAAAGCTAAATTAGCTTATGACACTTCTGATTAATTTGATGTATAATATAGTTGATAATAGGTGTATCTTCATTTTACTATTAAGAACTTGGAATTTTCAAACCCTTAAGTTAATTAGCTCATGACACTTACCAAAGATCGATGGTTCTAAGCCTCATTCAATATATTAATATTTTAAAGATACTATCATACATTTTCATTTTAGAAGGTGGTACCACTATGTGAACCTATGTAGTGCCGACATGACATCAAAGGAGGTCTTAGTTAATTCAAAAGATAAGCATGGATGAAAATGATTAGGTATTTATATATGCCTATTTTGAATCCATAATATATCCTCCTCATACATCATCAACTTAAGCTACCACTAAATGTCATTGTTGTTGATGAACAAGTTAGCAAACGATAGCATGGGTTACAGCGGACAATAATATTATCACACCAACATCATTCGTTTTCTGTAGGTCTTGTAATCCTATCAGAACATAGACATGATTGTTTCTAACGTGCAGACTTAGCCATGGAAGCTTTAAGCTAACAAGTGGGTTTGATTTCTTGTATCATACATTATACAATATATATCCACACTGAAAAGGGTTATTGTGTCTTGCATTACAAGATACTTTGCTTTCATAGATACTTCCCACCTACTTCATATATGTTCTTCAATATTGGATCACATGAACCGATCAAAACTATCATTTTCGATGTGTCTTTTCCATATATATTGAATCATTCAAATAATTGGAATTGAGAGATAATTCTCGTATTGATTATAGAAGAGAACGAAGGATGGCTTGGAATTAAAGACGGGAGGAGTACCGGATCACGTGCATGCACTCACTTTCATACTGCGAACAGGCCAAATGCGTTAAGCAACATACCTAGTCCTCTCACCCTATCCCCGGCATCCATTTGCTATTCATATCCATAAAAGAGAGAGAAAGAGAGTGAGTGAGTTAATCTTCTTGAACGTGTTTAACTATTGAATCTTGGTTAGTAGGTAGGATGTGCGATTAGGGAGGGAGGAATGAAAGGAATGATGAAACAGGTGATGATTGCTGCCATTTTGCTACTCCTTTCATCCTATCCATTTGCTGTGCATATTCATATTCATAGTATTCACAATAATATTTTTAATATTGATGATGAGTTAAATTAATATAAATCATATTCAACATCAATTCAATTCTTAGGAATATGTGATAATGGAATAGGAAGGAAAAAAAGTGAGATAAATAATAACACCTATTTAAAATCTCACAAAGGATGATGAGTTAGTTTGTTCTTTAATTATAATATTTTTTGAGGTTCTGAAAATATTATAATTCCTTTCGAAGACAGTATAAATGGATCGGTTCACGTTATTAGTTGATCTGATGCATAGGACAGGAATTTCTTTCGCTTATTCTATCCATAGCATTTTGGGAATACAAGGAAAATGGAAAATGTGATGGAAAACAAAAGAAAAGACTTTCTCGTAGAATGAATGGTTTGTGATTCTGAATTGCTCCTCTCAGCTTAAAAACCCTTGTCGATTTAAAATAAGCATACACCTTATTTTGCGCTTATTAATTTGGACAGTTTCATTGCTATTTATCCCGTTTTTTTTTTTTTTTTCTCATTTTGGCAGTCTTGATTATTCCTCAACTTTTATTTCGGATTTATATTGGATAAAAGATTTTTCTATGTCAGATAATAGGATTTAGAAAATTTATGTTTGGCGGGTTTCATAATAAAAATATCAATAAAATAATTTTAAAAATCAACTATCTGATGGATTTATAATTGTATAGCTATCTTTATAATATATATATATATATATATATATATATATAACTTTATATAAATTAAAAATCTCAACTTATTTAACTAGTAAATATCTTGATTTGTTGATCGTATATTATGTCTTAATTTATTGTTCCAATTAGTATGCATGTCGTATGTTCTATATGTGTCAATTAAGTATAAACTAATTTAAACATCATTAACATTAAAACATAATGGTGCATTGCAAAATTTCCCAAGATTTGCTATTTTAAACATTAATTATTATTATCTAAATAAAAGAAATAAGCACAATAATTCTTTGGCTACTTTCATGCTGACCATAAGCTTTGATTTTTCACACAAATTGATTATACATCATAATAAATTAATGTTAAATATTTTTATAAATGAAAAATATTTTAAATAGAGATACCTTCACCAAAGTTTACACTTTTGGTGACTTGATTTAGTATTCTTTCCATAATTACATAATTACTTCAACCATCTTAATACATAATTACTTCCCAACTTGTGAGAAGCTGCTAAGTTTGATTCCTCCATGCATCCCACAACAAATGAAGGATCTGACAAGTGATCTACACTAATGTTCATGTCAATGCTGGATTAATGTTTATTGCCTTATATTATATAACAAAAGCAAGGATCCTGTGGCAAGCAAAAGAAGTTCATGGAATAATGAAAAATTTTCACCACTTTAGACTTAAAAATGGACTTCCAAGATTAATATTGTTAAAATCTAAGATGATGATAAATTTGAGTCAATATATGTCAAGGTTAATATATATTAAGTGTCACACTAGTTCAAACGAATGTTTAAGCTTTTATTTTAAACATAGTATATATAACTCGACTATTTTAATTATTAGTAACGTAAGACTATCCTTCTATTTTATCCCTCTTTATCTCATATACATAAATATGGTTAATCAATATGATATAATCAAATTATTAATAATTTTATTCTGATAAACAAAAATATTTTTATGGCTCTCAATATGATCATTAGTTCACAAAGAATAATCTTACCACCACCACAACATAAAATCCACTTGTTTCTTATTTTAATCTCAGCCTAGTTCTCTTCCCACATCAATCACCTAATCCTAGATGCTAGCTAGGAACTCATTCCAATACTTGTGTACACATGGGTTTGCTATCCAATCATTTAAATGGAGTGTCCCTTATCCTTGGATTAAGCATCGCCAATCCGGTACTAACAGATGTGAAAACCTCTCCACTATCTATGTTCTCAAGAACCCACTAATCCCCCCCCCATTTACAAATAGAAAGAAAAGAGTATCCAATTCCTACAACCCAAAGAAATATCTCCAAGTGGGGGGGCGATAGGAATATATATATACATCTCAATGTACATGGAATGAGAATAAGAGGATAGCGTAGAGAGTTGGGAGTGTCACTGGGATTGGGTTTCTTGTTTCTAACGAGGAAATTAAAGGCAAGACATGAGAACAGGTTGTCTCTATCGAGATGAGAACAATGCACGAACGAACAAAATCTAGGGGAAATCGGGGACAAGTGGAGGAATAAAACATAGAGAAACGGTGCATGCATGCCTTTGACTCAACTAAGCACAAGTGATAATATTTGTTTATGGTGTTCTTTCCTATCATGCAGATGGGAAGAGGCCAGAAAGCTCCCATTCTTCAAGGTGAAGGAACCAACTGCTCCATTCCAATTTGTAAAGGTGTTATAGATAGCTATAGAAATGGTCAACCCTAGCTTGATGCAATGGCAAAAAGGTTTGACTAATATATTTACTCACATTTTAGTACTCATATATACTTAAATATCCATCATGATGGTTTAGTTAGATGGATTGGAGAGAGAGAGAAAAAAAAAAAAAAAAGGAATGAATTAAACAGAAGATAAATAATCTCACCATGCAAGTAAAAACATCCACACAAAAAAATGTCTAACTAATGATATAGGGCTTATGATCCGAACTCCCTGAATCAATCCAGTGTCATAACAAAGATTATATTGCATGCATTTTTTTTTTCTTCCTCTTGTTTGAGATGAATTAATTGAGATAGCATACTCTCCTAAAAAAAAATACATTAACTACGATTGCATGGGGCATTAATCAATCCCATATTTACCCTCAAAACGCTTTACCATATATTTATGGGGATATCGAACAATTGATGGAGCTCAGTCCATGATTGTCAGACATTAAGTCAAGCAATTATGTTAAGAATGTTGATCTTGATCGAGGAAATAAATCATATGATTACATCTTTGGATCCCCAAAACACTCGAATCGATTGCCTAATGTTGTGGAGTACAGTTTAGGTAGGATGAAGATGAATACGTGGCTACGGTGGTGAAGAGGGCCCCATGACAAAGCTAGAGGAGTATGGGGCCTACATGGCAGATTAGGAGTGGCTGTCCAACTACCATCTTCATCCTTATCCACAATTGCCATGACACACATCTATTCCAATTGCAATCCTCGCTTTGTTCCTTGGGACCATCCCCATTCATATCAACCGCATCTTTAATGTTTGTAAATAGTGTCAAACTAAATATTCTTATAATTTTAATTTTATATAAGAAATTTGATGGCAAATAAGAAAAGAAAGAGCTCGTCTGCCACATAGCATTCATGTGTATGACATGTTGAATTTAGATCACGTGTGAGATCTTTTTATAGCGAGCTAAATTGAGCATCCCTATATATATATATATATATATATATATATATATATATATATATAGAGAGAGAGAGAGAGAGAGAGGGGGGGCATAGAACAAAGATAGCTAGAACAAAGATAGCTAGATCGGTAATGTTAGATAAAATATTTTGAATAGCGAAAGGAGAAGTTGTTAGAGCTAGCTCAAGAAAATTTACCAAAGGGTAATTGGTAATCTGACAAAGACAATAAAGCGGAAAGAATAAAAGCGACAAGAACACCAAGAACATCATATTTATGTAGTTCGATCAATTAACCTTAACCTACATCCACGAACGAAAGAGGAGCAAATCACTACTATAAAAGAGACTATTACAAATACCTTAGGAAGATGTTCCTATGCCATAAAACATCCAAAAATACTAAATAAGAAAAACCTCAATTATAAGTCCAAACTATTTAACTAAGTATAGACTTAAACCCAAAGCAAACACTTAGATTTTTCTTGTGGTGTCACTTGTGATGCATCTGACTTCAAAGCCCAGACCGTTATTTATAGTTCCAATATGAGATAACAAGCCTGATTTTCCCGATGTGGGACTATGGAACTTGCCAAACTAACAAATCTCCACCTTGGCATGTCCCAACAAAACTTGCTCCACCTTCTTCACAAATGCCCCAATGGGCAATCACCAACAATGAATACCAACCAAGTCCAAGCACTGCTTGAACTTGTAAACTAGAAGAGGCTTCGTAAGCATATCAACAGGATTATCCTTTGTATAAATTTTCTGAACAAGGACCTTTCCCTCAGCAATGATATCCCAAATGAAATGAAACTTCACATCAATGTGTTTCATCCTCTCATGATACATCTGGTCTTTAGTCAAATGAATAGCACTTTGACTATCACAGTAAATTATAGTAACACTTTGATGCAGACATAATTGGCTGAACAATCATCTTAACCATAAAACTTCTTTGATCGCCTCTATCACCGCCATATATTCTGCCTTTGTAGTAGATAAAGCTACGACAGGTTGTAAGGAAGCTTTCCAACTAACTGCACAATCGCCAATGCAAAAACATAGCCTGTCAAAGATCTTCGTTTATCAAGATCCGTAGCATAATCAGAGTCGACGAAACCAACCAAAGTGTCACGATTTTTTACAAACTCCAAACAAGCATCTGAAGTCCTTTGCAAGTATCTGAGAATCCACTTCATAGCCTGCCAATGTATTTTACCTGGGCAAGACATATATCTGCTATATTAGGATCAAGAGCACTAAAAGGGGGGTGAATTAGTGCAAGTGAAAAAACTTTTCTGCGATTAAAACGGAACTGCGTTCGAACGATAAAAACAATTTCTGTTTGAAAGCGGATTCTAAGATTACTTTAACTTAAGATCAAGCAAGATGATGTTAAAGTCAATCTATGAAGGCAGTTTGCAGTTATGATGAAAACCAGAATATAAGCGTAAACCGAAATACAACGTTCGTACGAAGAAACTGATTTACGTCTAAATGCTAATTCGTAAATCACTTGATTAGGCGAGATGCTATTTTAAGTAAGGGTATAAAGGCAGTTTGCAGTTATGGTAAAAATCAAAATGTAAACGTAATATGAAATATGATGATCGTATGAAAAAGCATATTTACGTCTAAACGCTGATTCGGAAAGTGCAAAGCTTGAAAACCGATCGTATATGCGCAGAAAGCAGTAAGCTTCAGAGGAGGTTTGAAGTAAAGATAATATGCTCAAAGTAAATGCAAACCGAGATTTAGAGTGATTCGGTCAATCTTGACCTACTCCACTTTTGGCTTCCTCCACCGACGAGGTCACCAACGTCAACTAGAGGCCTTCCTTCAATAGGCGAAGGCCAACCACCTTTTTTGGTTTCACTCCTTTTGACGGCCTTAGGAGACAACCCCTTAGAAATTTTCTCCTCTCTTTACAACTCGAACTTGGAAGAAAAAGAGGAGAAGAACTTTGGCCTTTACAACAATTTTGAGCTCTAAGAATCACAGAAAAGATCAAGATTTCGGTGTATATCTATGCTCTTTCAAGATCTTGAATGGGTGGGGTATTTATAGGCCCCAACCTAGTTCAAATTTGGAGCTCAAAACTATCAATTCCGGAATTGGGGATCAGGCGGTTGCACCTCCTCGACTGGAGCGGTTGCTTTGCCGCGAGAGCTTCGAAGATCGAGCCTCTAGGCAAGTGCCACCTCTCACAGGGGGGTGGTTGCACCGCTCGCCGAGCTCGAAGACCGAGCTCAGGCGGTTGCACCTCTCGATGGGCGGGTTGCACCGCTTGGCGAGCTCAAGATCGAGCTCAAGCGGTGCTACCTCTCCTATCGGGGCGGTTACACCGCCTAGTCTCGCCGAGATCGAGCCCAGCGGTGCTACCTCTGGCTGGGGCGGTTTACCAGCCAGTCTCCCTAGGAGACTTAGCCCAGGCGGTGCTACCTCCTGGCTTGGGCGATTGCACCTCCCACAGCAATCAGGGTCCGAATGGGTAGATCCATTCGGCCCAATTTGGGTTTTTCAGGGGCCCAATTGTCCCAAGATTAAGCTAATGGGATCACCTCCCATTTCCAACTTAATCATTGTGCTAACTACGATAAATCCTAAGACAATTTCTGCAGCTTGCTCCGATGCGTCAATCGCTTCTTCCGGCGAGTTTTCGGCGAACTTCCGTCGATCATCCGATGAACCCTCGGTGATGCTCCTGCGGACTTCCGGCAAACTCCTGGACTTGCAACGATCCACTTGTCGAGTTCCGACGAGCTTCTTTGGCAAGCTCATTGACTTCTCGGATTTGTTCCTGCAGAACCTCCGACGACTGTCCGAACTTCCGTCGAACTCTCGAACTCCCAACGTGATCATTGTCTTGACTACGGCACAACTCCTGCTACATGTCTTTCTTCCATCGTAGTTAATCCTGCACACTTAAAACAAAACTTCGATCGAGACAATTAATCCTAAGCAATTAACCAAGTTGTCCGGCATATCATTGGTCCCTCGACGCTTCGTCCGATTCTTCGGCGCATCGTCCTCTCCTACAGCCTATTGCCCAATCGGCCAGTTGACTCCGTAACTCGGATATCCTTGGCACAATACCCGCCCTTCTTGGCCCGATGCCCGAGTCCACGGCCCGAAGCCTTCTGTCGATACGTCGACCGATCCACCGGCCCAACGTCCAATCTTCTGACATGTTCCTTCGGCACAACATGATTTTCCTGCTTTAATTGTCTCATCCTAATCGAAGCATCCTGCGTCACTCAAAACGCAGATTAAATCATAAACATATATCAAGTGATTTCATCATCAAAATACGAGATTCAACATACTAACCACACTAACTGCTTGTGAAATATCTGGACGAGTACAAACCATTGCATACATAATACTGCCAATGGCACTAGAATATGGAACTTTCACCATATATTCTTCCTCTTCAACTGACTGTGGTGACTGAGCAGCACTAGCCGAAAATGGCTTGCAAGAGGAGTACTCAATGGCTTAGCATTTTTTATGCCAAACCTTTCCAAGACTTTCTTGAGGTAATTTTTCTGAGTCAGAAATAATTTTCCAACTCCTCGATCTCTTTTGATCTCCATGCCAAAAATTTTTTTAGTTGCTCCCAAATCGTTCATTTCAAATTCACTACTAAGTTGCATTTTCAAAGTGTGAATTTCCGATAAATTCTTAGCTGCAATAAGCATATCATCAACTTAAAGCAACAAATGCACAAAAGAGCCATCAGTTAACTTCCGAAAGTAGACACAACTATCATACATGCTCCTCATATAACCATGACCCAATATAAAAGAATCAAACCTCTTATACCACTGTCTTGGAGACTGCTTCAATCCATACAAGGATTTCTTTAATAAGCAAACATGGTCTTCCTTTCCATCAACTTCAAATCCATGAGGTTACTCCATATAAATTTGTTCTTCAAGTTCACCATGTAAGAAAGCTGTCTTAACATCAAGTTGCTCCAATTCCAAATCATATATGGCAACTAAAGCAAGCAAAACACGAATAGAGCTATGTTTAACAACAGGTGAAAATACGTCATTAAAATCAACACCATGTACCTGACTATAGCCCTTTGCAACCAATTGTGCTTTGTACCTTGCATCTTCAACCCCTGGAATACCTTCCTTCTTTTTAAAGACCCATTTGCATCCAACAATTTTCTTACCCGAAGGCGACTTCACAAGATCCTCAGTTCTATTCTGATGAAGAGATTCTATTTCTTCATTCATCGCGATCAACCACTTAGCGGAATTATCACAAGAAACTGCATCTGAGTAGGAAGTAGGCTCACCAATTTCACTTGTTTCTTCTGCAATAGACAAAGCATATGCAACCAAATTTGCATATCTTTGTGGTGGTCAAATATCTCTCCGTAGTCTATCCTTGGCTATAGAGTATTGCTCTTCTTCTGGATCATCTGCGTCAGTAGACTCGGGACCATCTACTAGCATTCTTTGAGTAGAAGAGTTCGACTAAAAAGAATTTGAGCTACCAATCTCAAGCTCCACTTGCTTCTGCGCACTATCATTTGTACAACTAGTAGATTCCTCTTTAGAAAATAACATAGATAATTCATCAAAAGTAACATCCCTACTGATTATAAATTTTGGGGATTTGGGATTAGAACACCATAATCTATATCCTTTCACCCTAGAAGCATACCCAAGGAAAATACATTTTTTTAGCTCGAGGCTCTAATTTTCCTTCATTTATATGCATGTATGCTGGACACCCAAAAATTTTTAAATCAGAGTAATCAGTAGGTGTACCTGACCAAACTTCCTCCGGAGTTTTAAAGTTAAGTGCTGCAGACGAAGCGCGGTTGACAATGTAGTAGGCCATGTTAATTGCCTCTGCCCAAAAGTCCTTTGTCAACCCTGCATTTGAGATCATACACCTTGCTCTCTCCAAAAGTGTTATGTTCATACGTTCGGCCACACCATTTTGCCGAGGCGTCATCCTAACAATGCGATGTCGAACGATTCCTTCATTTTTGTAAAATTCATTAAAGTCACCTTCACAAAATTCTATGCCATTATCTATTCGAAGCCGCTTAATCTGTTTACCTATTTGCTTCTCAATCAAAGCCTTCTATTGTTTAAATGTTAGAAAAATATTATTTTTATGCTTCAAAAAATAAACACAAACTTTCCTGGAATAATCATCAATGAAAGTCAACATATACCTAGCACCACCCTTAGACTGAACATGAGCTGGACCCCAAAGGTCTGAATGAATATAGTCAAGAGTACCTATTGTTTTATGAACTGTCAGAGAATTGAAGCTAACTCTTTTCTGCTTTCCAAAAATGCAATGTTCACAAAAATCCAGTGGCCCAGTACTCTGTGTGCAAAGTAAACCCCTTTTGCTTAATATACTCAAACATTTTTCGCTCATATGACCCAAACGCATATGCCATAATTTGGTGATGTCAGAATCAAACAATGATGATGACGTGACTGCAATTGATCCTGTGACAGTAGTTCCCTGCAAAATATACAAGCTACCAAACCTACAAGCTTTCATAACAACAAGGGCATTTCTAGAAACTTTTATAACTCCACCTTCAGCTGTGTATTTTTACACCCAAGGGCCTCTAGGGTGCCTAAAGAGATGAGATTCTTTTTTAAATCAGGAACATGTTTAACATTAGTGAGCGTCCTCACAATACCATCATGCATTTTAATTCGGATTGTTCCTCTACCAACAACATCACATGTTACATTATTGCCCATTAAAACAATTCCATCATTACAAGATTCATATGTGGAAAATAAATCTCTATTAGGACACATGTGATAAGAACAACCAGAATCTAAAATCCATTCATTTTTAGACCTCGTCCTGTCATCAATAGCAGAGAAAATATTTCCAACATTCTTATCAGTTGCTACACTGGCTTCAGCGGATTCAATAGTTTTCTCAACAAATTTTTTCTTTTGCTTTAATTTATTTTTCAATTTAAAGCAATCAGATTTAATGTACCCTATTTTATGACAATATCTGCACTCCAAATTTCTATGTCTCGATTTAGATCTAGATTTAGATCTACTATTGTCAAATTCCCTTTTATCTGTTCTCCCCCTAACAACCAGCCATGTAGCCTGATTCTCTCTACTTTCCCCAGTGATATCTCTGTCTATCTGCTCCTTAGATTTTAGTGCAGATTTAATTTCCTGATACGAAATTATTTCTTTTCCATAAATTATAGTATCACGGAAATACTTAAAAGATTGGAGAAGAAAACACAAAAGTAACAGGGCCTTATCCTCATCATCAATTTTTGCATCTATATTCTCCAAATCCATAACCAAATAATCAAACTTATCAAGATGTGAGAGTATAGATATACCTTCAGTCATCCGAAGCATATACAAACTCTGCTTTAAGTAAAGATGATTCTCTACTATCCTCTTCATATACAAGGCTTTAAGCTTGTCCCACATGCTCTTAGCCGTAATCTCCGTAGCTACTTCCCGTAAAACCTCGTCAGAGATATTTAGAATAATGTTGGATCGGGCCTTCTTATCCATACCCGTAAGATCTTCCTTTAACGTACCATCTGGAATGTTCTCAGCCCCTTGTAATGTCAAATCAACTCCGTCTTGAACCAGAATGGCCTTAATCTTAAGTTGCCACATGTCGAAGTTGACATTTCTGTCGAATTTCTTGACAACAATCTTTGTTACTATCATCGTTGCCAAAAGATCCCGAAACCATGCTCTGATACCAGTTTGTTAGAGCTAGCCCTAGGAAATTTACCAAAGGGTAATTTTGGCAACCCGACAAAGATAATAAAGCGGAAAGAATAAAAGCGACAAGAATACCAGATTTACGTGATTCGGTCAATTAACCTTAACCTACATCCACGGACGAAAGAGAAACAAATCACTACTTAAAAAAGATTATTACAAATGTCTTAGGAAGATGTTCCTAGGTCATAAAACACCTGAAAATACTAAAAAAGAAAAACCTCAACTATAAGCCCAAATTATTTAACTGAGTATGGACTTAAACCCAAAGCAAACACTTAGGTTTTTCTTGTGGTGCCACTTGTGGTGCATCTGACTTCAAAGCTCAGACCCTTATTTATAGTTTCAATAGGAGATAATAAACCTGATTTTCTCGACGTGGGACTATGGGACTTGTCAAGTCCTTGAAGCCTCCTTGCTCAGCCCTCGAGAGATCGTGGTAGATTGTGAAGCACACGACAATGAGAGGAGAGAAAGCTTTCAAAACACAGCAGCCAACAGCAATGGTGTCACCAAAGGAGGGGCGGGGGCGCGTACAACGTTACTCCGTTGTAGCAAACTCAGAAGAAGTGTCACATTCGATCGAAAAATGAGAAAGATGGAGGGAGCAACTTAGGAGTGGGATTAGACATCGACGCGGACAACCCCTCAGGCCTACAATGGAGTGAATTTGCAATAAGACTTGTAAGGAATGCATCGGTGGTTGAGTCGAGAGTTCTGAACCTTACCCACGCACCATGCTCCGAATCAGCGAAGCATTGGAAGGTGCATTGAAATCAATAGTAGGAGGATGAAGTCACATGCAAATCATGTCATGTCACCAGGGCCTTATCGAAGATTTAGAGACGTATGTTTGGTATGTACGTACAGAAACGTTGCTTGGGTATTTTAACCGGCAATAGTTTACATTTATGGATAATAATTCTCTATTTGTATCTCCCCTTCCCAATGTAATCACAGTATTATTATACTCTCAATATTAATGTGTTGCAATATTAATCGTCTCACATATAGGATAATTTTTTTTTGTTTCTTTTGATCGTCACGTCGTGGATCCTAACGACAGTGCATTACATGTTTATATTAGTTCGAACAATATGCTCGATAATATAAATACATAACACGGGATAAGATCTAGCTATTACATATGATTTATAACTTTATCTTATTTAATCAGATATATAATTATTATCCTCGACTAATCAGCACTAGGCATATGGACTTTGGTCATCTTCATATATAGAAAAGATAGATTGAGATTCCACCTCGAATCCTCAAAATGACAAAAGCACTAATAAGGCATATTACATGGAATATTTTATCATTAATTTTTTAATATTCTATAATTTATCATTAATTTTTTTTTTAAGTATACTTTTTTTGTTTTAAACTTATAAATTTATCTAATATGAGCATTTATTAATAACCTATAACAAATGACATTATTGCTAGATGAACTTTTTGAGTTTTTAACACGAGTGTGCTATAGATGTTTTTTACCTTTGGATTAAAATATGAAATAATATATTTATGTTTTATTCCCTCGGATTAAAACGATATAAAATATATGTTTTTTTTTTTTTATTTGTCCTTGGACCAAAGCAGATTATGGTATTTGAATATTTTTCTACATTTGCTTGGATCAAAATGGAACCCAAGATAGGGGTAACAATTTTCTTCCTTCATCAAATGAAATTCTTCTTTGACTAATCTAACTTTTTTTTTTTTTTTTTTTTTTGGTTGCAAGAACACTTGGAAAAATGAGTCACATAGAATCAACTTCATCGTATTTGATTGATAATCAAAAGTTATCATATAATTATAGAAGAAATCCATTAAGAATATAAATCGGATAATATATCATCTACAAATTTAAATTTTTAGCCATGGTAAAAAAAAAAGATGATTCAAAACGAAAATTCAGGTGTGAGTCTAATGCTTTTTCCCTTATTTTATTTTTGTGAATTGGCTTCAATTGAGCTGCACAGTAAGAATCCGAAATATTAATGCACGAAGCAGAAATGCATTTACGTTTCCATCCTTCCTCGTCATCTTTCTATATTGGGTCGAACAGTAATAACATTGCCCGAGTCTGGAAGTTTGATCGCTCGTAGTGGGACTGAGGTTGTTTATGGCCATTTCCAATCCCTTGTTTATGCAGCTGCAGTTACTTTGCCAAAGCCAGAAGTGTAACGACACCCTCTCTCTCTTTCGCTCTCTCTCTCTCTCCATACGTTATCATCCAAATGACCTTTACCACCTTCACTGAAAAGGATTTCACGTTGAACTCGTTTGCCTCTCAAATCATGAGGGAAGAACCGTGTGTTCCTCGTGGATGAATAAGACAAGGTTGATCACATGCGAGTTACTCTTGCAATTTTCTTTATTTTTTTTTATAAAAATTAAGTGATAAATATGATATATCGAGTGAGCTCTTCAATTCTCAACGAACGATATTGTCATCTTTCTTTCTTACTAGTCAATATGATGATATTGAATAAATAAATAAATATATAAATATATATATATATAACAATTGACTTGGAGGATATTTTATGAGACCGAGACATTGGTATATGACACATCTTTGTGCCCCTAATATACTTGAAGATTTGTTTTCATGTTTGCTTGATCCACGTACTCTTGTGTTCCTTCTTACTCTGAATTGAAATTTTACCCTTTAAAAACTGCATTTGAGTAACATAAAATAAAACATCAATATCTTTTTTCAAAGTGGTACTGCTCTCTCTCTCTCTCTCTCTCTCTCTCTACAATTTTAGGATAAGTGAAAAAGAAAAAAGCAGAGAAATTGAGAGAGGCCACAGCGGGAGGATCAAAAGCAACACGAGTTACAAGGTAGCTTTTTAGCTTTAGGCCTTTTTAAGCGTGCTCCCACGGGAAGCAACTGGTCAACGCACTCTGACCGTGCGTTACTGGTCCGTTCCACCACTGCCCCGATGGCAAAACCGTCATTTCATCCCAAATCTTCTACATGTCGTCTCCGCTCTCTCTCTCTCTCTCTCCTCTGCTACAACTATATATGTGGCCGGCAGTCTTATCTAGCTGCCTTCCCCCTTGAGACTTCCGCAACGCACACCCTCTAGGCTGCCGGATTGTAGGGAGCCATGCGAACGAGAAGAGGCCTCTGCTACCCCAGGACGCAGTGGGAAGCGCATTGGAGGGCGTCGGAGGAGGAGGAGAGGATGAGTAGGAAGAAGAGGCGGCGGCTCCCCCCCGGCGAAGCAGCGGTTGGAAGAAAGGACTTCGGCTGGAAGATGGCGACCGAGGCTGTCTCCGAGGACAGCCCCGACTTCTTCGATGCCCTCCCAGACGACCTGGTCGTCTCTATCCTCTGCAAGCTTAGCGCCTCGGCCACTTCTCCCTCCGATCTTATCAGCCTGCTCGTGACGTACTATTCCTTCCGTCTTCCTTTCTCCCTTTGCTTGAATCTTCCGCTCCTTTGTCTCTGTTTTCCTTGATAAAAATCTGATTTCTATTGATCGATAGATGCAAGAGGCTGAACATATTGGGATTAAATCCGCTCGCTCTTCACATGGCGTCGGTGAAATCACTTGCAGTTCGAGCGAAGAAGTGGTCGGAATCCGCGCACAGATTCTTGAAGCGGTGCGCCGACGCCGGAAACCTCGAAGCTTGCTATATTTTGGGCATGGTGGGCGTAGTCTCCCCTGTTTGATAGATTAGTTTGGAGAAGATGAGGGGATCAGCATTTGTTTTACCGTGTTATTGTCTGGCTTGGCAGATCCGCTTCTACTGTCTACAGAACAGGGGAAGCGGCGCGTCGCTGATGGCTCGGGCAGCGATGGGCTCCCACGCGGCGGCGCTATACTCCCTCGCGGTGATACAGTTCAACGGGAGCGGAGGAGCCAAGGGCGACAAGGACCTGCGCGCGGGCGTCGCCCTGTGTGCCCGGGCGGCCTTCCTCGGCCACGTTGACGCGCTGCGGGAGCTCGGCCACTGCCTCCAGGACGGCTACGGCGTGCGTCGGAACATCGCCGAGGGCCGCCGCTTCCTGGTCCAGGCCAACGCGCGGGAGCTCGCTGCCGTTCTCAAGTCCTCGGCAGCCCCCTCCGTGGCGTGGCACCACCACCGTCGCCACGCGCTGGTTTCCGGCTGCTCCCTCCTCAGCGATTTCGGCTGCAACGTTCCGGCCCCCAAGGCGCACCCGGCCAACCAGTTCATGGTGGAGTGGTTCGCGGCAAGGGGTCCCGGCGGGGGGCCGGGTGACGAGGGGCTGAGGCTCTGCTCCCACGGCGACTGCGGCCGGCCGGAGACCCGGCGGCACGAGTTCCGCCGCTGCTCCGTCTGCGGCGCCGTCAACTACTGCTCGAGGGCGTGCCAGGCGCTCCACTGGAAACTGGCCCACAAGGCCGAGTGCGCTCCCATGGGGCGTTGGCTCGAGGCAGATGCCGTCTACGCCGCTGTCGGCGGAGCTCCGCCCGAGGTGGACAATGGTGGCGGTGGGGCGATGTATTGATCAGGTGGAGAGCCTAAGAGGTCCTTTTCCTTTTTCGTTTTCTATGATTTTTTATTTTTTTTAATTTTTTTTCTTCTTCATGAAATTTACAGTCTGAAATTTTGCTCCAATAGAGAGAGGAGAAAAAAAAAATCAAATAATCGATCGTAATGTGATATGTGATTCCACTAAACCTTATAAAAAATAATAATAATTCAATCTGTATTGTCGTATAGGATATATAATAAATAATTCTATATGAACAGTTGTATTTTCTTATATCGAAGGAACCCTTTGTATGTGCACTTATACTCGGTGTTCATTAACTTACATTACCTAAATGCTCTTTTACCTTGTCAAACTTGAATTATCTCGTCCAAAGGGCTCGACCAATTCCTTTTCTTCTCCTACATTAATTACTTTTACTTGGGATTCTTAAGCACTAAGCGTTGAAGAAAATGTGCAACCGAGATAGAAATTAATGTACATAATAACAATGACACCAAAGAAAAGGTTATTCGCCTATCTAATAATCATATCATACTAGTATATAGTAATGCTCACCAAACTATTTTAGGTTTTTATTCATATGAAAAATAAAAAAGAAAAATCTAAAGCTATCCTAGTTTGGTCCCACTTTGAATTATCTTATAAACACTCTTAGACATTTTGAGAAGGAAAATTATATACTTTTTTAAAAATATAAATTAATACAAATTTCATTGAAAATAATTGTTTTATTTACTTTCTACTTTTCCATGTGACCAGATGTGGACATAAAAATTAATATGCTGCATATATCATCAGGCTATTTTCTTTTTTTTTTTTAATCAAATATAATTCTTGATATGGAACATAAGGTCCATAGAGAGATGAGAAAGCAAGTTTGGGCATGAGAAGGGAGGAAAGGAAGATGGGTGACGTGCGTGACTCGTTAGCAGCCTTTCTTTTCTACTATATATGATGATTGATTATACTACTTTGTGTATTCTTTCTTGTGATGGCCTTCCGTTCGCGAATGCCTTTCTTTTCTACTATATATGATGATTGATTATACTACTTGGTGTATTGTTTCTTGTGATGGCC
Source organism: Musa schizocarpa (assembly GCA_900464855.2). Classification (NCBI taxonomy): domain Eukaryota; kingdom Viridiplantae; phylum Streptophyta; class Magnoliopsida; order Zingiberales; family Musaceae; genus Musa; species Musa schizocarpa. Next base: position 36,644,762 of record LS990922.1, on the reverse strand, counting down.
TTCTGTTCACTCATTTGCGATGGGGTCGAGCTCGTTAGTGATAGATATTAAACGAAGAAGATAGAAAGATAGAAATGGTAGAAGAAACTATAAAATGTATAAGATATAATTGCCTAATAAATTTTGATAGTGAACTCTTGATAGCCATTTATACATACTCAATAGGGAGGTTATACACATTCATAGAGAATTTTTCTTAACTGTCTTGAGGAAATCTTATCTGCTTATCATGCCCCCGCAAGATTGAGCTTCCATCAAGGATGCCGATCTTGGACCAATGAGATGAAAATAGTTTCCGGGCGAGAGGCTTTGTGAGTGAGTCGGCTAGTTGATCTGCTGTATGTACATGAGAAACTCGGAGTTGATGTCTGACAACTTGATCTCGCACAAAATGAAAGTCGATGGCTATGTGTTTCATGCAGGAATGGAACACTGGATTGGCACATAAATAAGTAGCTCCAATATTATCACAATATATTGTAGGAATAACCGTGGAGTTGACGTTGAGTTCCTTGAGTAAATTTTGTGGACCCAATTGAGTTCAAAGATGGCGGTGGCGGCGCAAGACGGTATTGACCTTCGTTGTAGATCGCAGTAAACCGTCTTTTGTTTTTTAGAACTCCAACCGATTGGAGTGGCTCCAAGGAAGACAATGTATCCGGACGTAGATGTTCTATCATCAAAGTTCCCCGCCCAATTAGCATCAAGCAAAGGCATGGAGATGGAGTGAAGTATTTTTGTGAAGAAAAATACCATGATTAAGAGTCCCTTTAAGATACCATAAAATTCGTTTGACCCGCCAACCAACGCGTAGTAGATGGTCGATGCATAAATTGCGATAACTTATTGACGGCAAATGAAATATCCGGACGGGAGAGCCAAGTCTTGTAAGGAGCCAAGGACTTATCGACTTCGAATCGAATCAGAAGAGGACTTCCATCACATAATTTAAGTGATTCATTGGTAGAAAGAGGAGTTGTAACCTCTTTTCGCAGATCTTGCATGTTTGCCTTTGATAATAAATCTTGAATATACTTTCTTTGTGATAGGAAGAGAGACGAAGACGTAAATGTTGCTTCCACTCCCTAGGAAAGTAGCTTAAAGTTCCTAGATCTTTGAGGGAGAATCGATCGCCAAGTGCTTTAGAAATGGTCGAAGTCTTCAAAGGATCATTTCTGTGACAATAATATCATCCACATATACTAAAAGATATATTATGCCTCCATTCAGGCCGGGCAAAATGAATAACGAGGTATCGGACTTTGAATTGATAAAGCCAATTGAGGTAAAAACGAGCCAAGCTCGTTATACTAAGCCCGTGGAGCTTGACGAAGTCCATAAATAGCTTTTTGAAGTTTGCGGACATGCCTCGGATATTGAGGATGAACGAAAACCGGGAGGTTGTTGCATAAAGACATCTTCAGTAAGTGACCCTGTAAAAAGGCATTGTTAACATCCAATTGTCGTATGTGCCAGCCCTTTGAGATAGCCAAACTCAGGATAAGACGAATTGTTGTGGGTTTAACAACGGGACTAAATGTCTCTGTGAAGTCGACACCAGGTCGTTGATGAAACCCTTTGGCGACTAGACGTGCTTTGTATCTAGCAACGGATCCGTTTGGGTTCCGCTTAATTCGAAAGACCCATTTACACCCGATGATATTTTGTGTGTGATGAAAGGGTACTAAGGTCCATGTAGAGTTATGGAGGAGAGCATCATATTCGTCACACATGGCTTTACGCTAGTGAGAAGATTTTTGAGCTTGAGTGATTGTAGTGGGTTCATTGGCCTCAGTGGAGGAATTTGTTATAGCATGTAAGTCAAGGACTTGACGTGGTTTGAAAATACCACTTTTGGAGCGTGTTGTCATTGGATGTCTGGAGGGGGTGGAAGTGGTAGATTGTGTTGGTGGTATAGCCGAGGGCGAGTCACTGTCATGGACCGGGCCAACCGTCGGCACAACAATGTCACTAGATCTAGGAGAAGGTAAAGCCAGTGGCAATGTTGCCGAGGGTATGACTTCATTAATAGGGGAAACTTGTGAGGAAGGGAGTGGAGGAATAGAGGGAGTAAGAAGCTGTTGAACTGGAGTAATAGTAGTATGTGGGGGTGACTTGAGGTGTTGTATACCACAAGCAGAGAGACAGGATGTGAGGGCTTGATATTCGCCGCCACCATCAGAGTAAACTGTTTTAATGGAAGTTTGAAAAAAATTCTCGACAAACTTTCGAAAGTTGATAAATACTATAGAAACATCAGACTTATGATGGAGAGGATATAACCATGTGTACTTAGTAAAATAGTCTACAAAAATGACATAAAAACGAAACTTGTCAAAAGAAGGAATTGGGGCAAGGCCCCACACATCGGTATAAATGATTTCAAATGGTTTAGAGCAAGAAATGGAGGTTGTCCCAAAAGACTTTTATTGCAAAGACAAGTATCACAATGATTAATAGTGCTATTGATTTTCAAGGTAGGAAGAGAATAACGAGAAAGTAATTTTTGCTGAATAAAAGGGGAGGGATGACCAAGACGACGATGCCATACATCAACCGGAGCTGCGATTGAGGAGTGAGCAGTAGGAAGGGTAATTTGTGAAGTGGATGGCCACTCATAAATGTTGTCTTTGTTCTAGCCCTGGACCAAGGATGCCCCTCTGCTCAAATCCTTGACAAGAAAAAAGTTAGGAAAGAATTCAATTGATGTATTATTTTGTTTCTGTAATTGAGAAACGGAAATGAGGTTTCTTTTAATGTTAGGTGCAATACGAGAACATCATCGAAAGTGTAAAGGTTATGGTGTTTAACTAAACGTTGAGGAACCAGAATGAGTAATAGGAATTCTTTTACCGTCACCGATGATGATATCTTCATTTCCGTCATAGTTGTTGTGGATGGACAAGTTTTGAAGATCAGAGGTGATGTGATGAGAGGCGCCCGAATCCACAATCCAATTAGGTTGAGTAGGAGTTGGAGTAGCCATGAAATTCGCCTGAGGCCATTGTGATGGAGTAGGGAGTCTGGGACGAGACCGACAGACTTTCGCGGAGTGTCCAACTTTATCACATAGTTGGCAAACGACTCGTTGGCGACCGGAAGTCGACGCGATGGTCGAAAGTATTATGAAAGTTACCACCTTGATATGGATAAGGAGGGTTTGGTCGGGCCCTATAAAGCTAAGAGGCGGCTTTAGCCAAATCGTTGTTGACGTGTTTATTGTATTGGTTGCTCTTCCTCTTGGATTTTTGATTATTTGAGCTGTAATAGGTGGTCCGCAACTTATCATCACGCTTCAAGGCACGCCTCATAGTCGATCAACTTATCATAAAGTTCTTGAATGATATTGGTGAGTCACGCGTCCGGCGTCTTTGTCGAGTTCTTTGTACTCGCCTACTAGGCCATTGAGGGTATGGATTAGGACTTCTTCATCATTTGAGAGAATGACCTATCAAAGCTAAATCATCGATGATAACTTTGATATTTTGTAGATAATCAGCAATAGTACTTCCCTCTTGTTTCATTTTCATCGATTGGAGAGAAGTCCGAAAGCACGCGAAAGTACGCAAGCGATTTGCCAAAGTTGTTTGTAATTTGCACCCATGCTTCGCGCAAAGAATCGCATACATGAGGATATATCACGGGCAATGGATCCAAAGAACCAAGCTTGAATAGCTTGGAGGATGAGGCGATCTTGACGTAACCATAGTTGATGGGCTGGATTTGGCACTGGATTGGGTTCGCCTGGGATGTTGATCATTTCAGGTGGACACTGGAGAGAGCCATCAATGTAACCTAGGAGATCATAGCCAAATAAAAGATTAGAAAGTTGTGCCCACCAAGATGCGTAGTTGCCGCTTTGGATAATTTGAAGGGAATGAGTGCTGCAGCATTGATGGTGATAAGACTTTGAGAAGTGCTCAGAGTCCCTACAGAAATAGGGACAGGAATATCGGAAGAGGAAAATGAAGACATCCCAGATATTTTGTGGCGGGTCAAGTGATCTTTATAGAAGATGTAAAGATATAGGAGGAAGGGAGGAGGAGAAAAGCATATCGATCTTGCTTGAGAGAGGAGGCTGTAGCACGATGAACCGGCAGAGAAGGTCAGAAGCGTGATGACCGGCAGTGATGGGCTTGAAAGCAATCTGCAAACAAGAAAGGCGATTGATGGATGGGCGGGAGGTAGATGATGAAGACGTCCGATGTAGAAGAGTAGTCAGATGCAATGCCGAAGAGGGTCTGTTGCTTCTTCCGGAGGCAACCGGTAGGTCGCAATGATTCGAGAATGCGTGAGAGATTGTTGCGGCGAGGTGAAAGAAATCTCTGGTGAGCTGGGCCGATTTCGGCAAATCTGCCGAGAAATCTACAAGGTTGGAGATAGTTTGCGAATGCAAGATTGGAGTTTGGTGGTAGGAAGAGCAACGGAGTTTTGAGCGGAAGACTTCGGTTGGCAAGGGAGCAAAGAACGGTGGTAGAAACAAAGGTCGGATATTTGGCTTCCTTTAGGAGCGTTGCCCACGGATCGATATTAGCGACCACAAGTCTTCAGTAGTAGGTCTGCAAATGAATGACTACGGTTGGCGGAGATGTCGCCAACGAGAGGGATGGTCGAGAAGAGGGCTTGCTCTAGGCAAACCGCCTCGATACCATGATAGATATTAAACGAAGAAGATAGAAAGATAGAAATGGTAGAAGAAACTATGAAATGTATAAGATATAATTGCCTAATACATTTTGATAGTGAGCTCTTGATAACCATTTATACACACTCAGTAGGGAGGTTATATACATTCATAGAGGATTTTTCTCAACTGTCTTGAGGAAATCTTATCTGCTTCTCAACTGCTGAAAAATTTCCTCAACTGTCTTCAGGAAATCTTATCTGCTTATCAGTTAGACCGGCAGCCGGAATAAACCCCTCTCTCTCTCTCTCGTCGATCCTGTGATTACTATATGGTACGGAATACTATTCATCAGGTTATTCACGAATTAATTTTAGAATCCTAAGTACTTGAATGACTAGAAATTCAAGTATAAAGAGAATTATTCATGAATTAAAGTTTATTTGTTCTAGGAATGTAAAAAATTCATAAAGTTCTCTTTAATTTTAATTTTTTTTTAATTTACATATGAGAGAGAATATACGAGAGCTTCCGAAAGAGAAAATTTTATTTATTATATATTTGATTATTAAATATATATTAAATAATTTTATTTTTTACGTGAATAATATAAGAATAAAATGATCACCAAAGGGAGTCAATGAGGTGTAGATTCCGGAGACGGTCCTTAACTCCGTGCATTAATTAACATGTCGAACCTCCTTCCAACCCACTAACAACAATAGTCTTATCTGGAACCAATGATGTACGACTGGAGGTTAAGTTACTCCAGTCCTCTTTCCTAGTAATTCCGACGCACTGTCGTGGTATTCAACGTAGCCAAATCCTGGCCGTTGGTTCGACTCGCGTCACGTACATGGATTCGTCTAAAGAAACAAATAACCAAAAAGAGTAGTACGTGATATTATTATGCGTTTGTTTTTTTCCTGCGCACGTGGGAACAATGCCGACCGAATGGGATCGGGCGTGTCACCACACCACATGTGCTGCGTACGAAGACGCATGTGAACAGCGCACCCAGGGATGAATGGCATTATTTTAACACTTGTGGTTGGAAATGATATCGAGAAGATATTATGAAATAATTAATATTAATAGTATAAAAAGGAAAAAAAATATTTTTTATTAGAAACCATAAGGAAGGATTAAACACTCTTAATTATAGGACTAAAAAATGATAAAAATAAATAATTGAGATATCATAATACTTTTATAATTAATATTAGTTATTTTCTCAAACTGTCAGCTACACATTGTTATGTTTTAATTATGAGAGGGTAAATTTTCTCGGGTGACGTTTGCTTTTATTATTAGAATCAAAACAGTCAACTACATTGTTATGTATGATCATAACTTGGGAATCAAACCAAAACTAATTTGTGCATTCATAATTGACGTTATCATCTGCTATAGTATCTTTGATAATTTATTGCTACCTTTATATTTTCGATTATCATATTTGGAATTATGCTAATTGATATTTTTTATATTGTCTGTTAAAAATATTAGTCTATATTTTTAGTTGTCGATACGTATTAGCTCTTCCTACCTTTTAAATACATCACATTTCACACTAAAACTGTTATTTTGCATTTCATATTATTTCAAACTAAAATTGTGTGTGCTTTTTAAAGCCGGATTGATTACCTTCTATTTATTTCATGGCTTCCGCCTCGGAACAATCTATGACCATCGAAGACTGCAAGAACAAAGACAAAACGAGATTTAATGTGCGACAGAAATAATAAAGGAGCAATCGATAAAGAACACATTTATTCCAGCCCAGCTCACAACCCAAGGGGGGGCGGCCTCTACCCTTGGGTTGATTCGTGAAAAGGCAAGCAAAATACCCACCCTGGACATCATTTGACCCAAACTGCAAACGAAAGCCCAAGATCAACAGCTTCTCCCGGTCCAACGTAGCACCTGTTAAAGTTTTTTTAGATTTATGATCACTCGGTTATCTCTGTCTGTATGATGGTATCAAAGCAATTTATCAGTTTGAATCCTAAATCTTACGTATTTAATTACAAGTCTTCAGGTAGTGTCCATTCTTCATTTGTACCTGCTCCGAATACTTGGATTCGCATCAAAGACGATATCTATCTCGAAATGGATGAGTCGCAGCATGCTCTGTTGAACGAAGCATCTGCATGATACCAAGGAGTAGATCTGGAGTCAGCCAAAGCCAAACCCTTCATTAGCTTCGTTAATGGCTAGAAGCAATCTCTCGCAAAGCTGTTCCTCGGATGCCTACTCCGGCAAGGCTAATCGGTTGAAGCTGCACCAACAAAATAAAACACTCAAAGATAAAATCTTTGAGCATGACATTTGGGTATCTATTTCTGTCACAGTGCTCGCAAAATGACGAGCTGAATGTTTAAGCCACTCGTGACAAAAGTGTGACGATACAAGTGTTAGATTGTGTGGTGCTTTATAATTAGATAAAATATAATAGAATTAATTAAATTTTGATGATAAATATTAGTCAATAAAAAAAGATACATATTATAGTATAATTCCTTAAGGGATGCTTTTGATGGAAGGAATTCTCCCAATAATTTATCTTAGACTCTCTACTCTCACTTATAAATAGACAAGACCTATAAGAGCTAAATAAGACATCTCACAGAGGACGCAGTTGAGAGAATACAGTTTCTCTCTTAACTTATCTGAACTTTAAGGTCCTATCAAAGGATAGAAAAAGAGAAAAAGAATAGTCTAGTTCTCAATATAGATTTTAGATAAAGACGGTACTTTTGCATATCACATAAAGATTCTTTTCGGATAACATCAAAAGGTATGCATCATAAAATCGATCTAATGTTATTTGATTTTAATCCTAGCATAAAAGATTATTTACGCATTACATATAGTATATTATAGATTTTATGCTTATAATTAGTATCAGAGCCTAGTTTCTTAAAATCAAATATATTAGATTTATTATTTTCTAATTTATGATGTTTGAATGATCTATATTTTATCGATCTAAATTCTTATCTCTTTTGTTTTGTCGCTTGCTTGTGGACAATATTAAATTTCTTGTAATGTGATCTTCACGGTCAAATTTCTTATAATGTGATCTTCAAAGACCGTGAAGCAGCAATAGTCGCTATGCAGTATTGCTATATGTTGGAAAAAAACATGTTAAAACGGAATATTCTTTTTCCTCTTTGTATATCAAAATAGGTTCCTCATCAAAATACCAACTTAATATCCAAATAAAAATATCAACCAGCACAGCATAAACAATAGAGCAAAAAATCAATCACATAGTGAGACTAAATCTTTTTAACATGAAAAACCCAATGTGAGAAAAACCACGGGACCGTAGTCCACCTCAAACTTTCACTATCAATAGTAATGATAACAGGTTTATAATAGGTCTTCTCTAGAATAACTAGAAGATCACAATAATATCAAGAACATAGATCTTGGCTCTAGCATATCATCATATATGATGGATCTCCTTAAAAGAGAATTCTAGGTCTCACAAAGTGAATATAGTAGGAAAGTGCCTTAGAGATAGTAAACTATAGATCAACACCGTTAGGATTATAGAGTTTGCTGTAAGGATTCTTCACATAAGATTTGGGCCAAAACTGACAACGTTTGGCCATCGATCATCAAGCAAAAAACTCAGAAACCTAATATTTCTCTCTCTATTTCTCTGCACGCCACCGCATACATTCACTGTGCACACGCTCACTGCACCGAACTAATCTTTTTTTTTTCTCACCTTTTGTCCTTTCTCTGTTAATTATTGATTTATTGATTTGGGCTCAATAGGCCTAATTGTCCAAGCCTACATATAGGCTGGACCCAATAATTCTCCCCTTCCAACTCATATGGTGGGTTGTACCAAGCCCGCTCTTCGCCTACATGCTTCAAGCTTCTCTTTAGGTAAAGACTTTGTCAACATATCTGAATCATTATCATTGGTATGTACTTTTTCCAACTGTAATTCTTTCAACTCAAGCACATCACGAATCCAGTGATATCTCACATCAATATGCTTGGATCTAGAATGGTATGTTGAATTCTTGGAGAGGTTAATGACACTCTGACTGTCACAGTAAATAGTATATCCTCCTTGTTTCAAGCTCAATAGAAACTTTTTCATCCATAAAGTTTCCTTGCAGGCTTAAGTAATTGCTATGTATTCTGCTTTTGTGGTTGATAGAGCAATACAATTCTGTAACTTTGATTGCCAAGAGACTGCTCCCCCTGCAAATGTCATCAAGAATCCCGAAATGGACTTCCTGGAATCAATATCACATGCCATATCTGTATCTGTGTACCCTTCTAACACAGGTTCATTATTACCAAAACATAAGCATAATCTGGTAGTACCTCTTAGATATCTTAATATCCATTTCACTGTTGCCCAATGTTCCTTTCCAGGATTTGAGAGAAATCGACTGACAACTCCAACTGCATGAGCTATATCTGGCCTAGTATAAACCATAGCATACATCAAACTGCCTACTGTAGATGAGTAAGACACGCTGGACATTATTTCTTCTTTTTCTTTCTCACTTGTTAGACATTGTTTCGAACTAAACTTGAAATGACCTACAAGTGGAGAACAAACTGCTTTGGCTTTACTCACGTTGAATCTTTCAAGAACCTTTTCAATGTAAGTCTCATGAGATAGCCAAATCTTCCTTTTCTTCCTATCATGAAGAATCTTCATACCAAGTATTTGTTTCACCGATTCCAAGTCTTTCATGGCAAAAGACTTACTTAGCTCTCTTTTAAGCTTTCCAATTTTTGCAACATCATGACCAACAATCAGCATATCATTAACATATAGTAGTAAAATAATAAAATCATCATCTAAAAATTTCTTCATAAATACACAATGATCAGATGTGGTTCTATCATACCCTTGGCTCATCATAAAGGAATCAAACTTCTTATACCACTATCTAAGTGCATGTTTGAGTCAATATAAGCTTTTCCTAAGCTTACACACTATATTTTTTTTTCCCTTGACTTTGAAACCTTCTGGTTGCTCCATGTAAATTTCTTCTTCTAAGTCACCATAAAGAAATGTTGTTTTTACATCAAGTTGCTCAACTTCTAAATTCAAACGGGCCACTAAACCAAAAACAACTCGGATAGAGGATATTTTCACAACTGGAGAAAATATTTCTTCAAAGTCAATAACTTTCTTCTGACTGAATTCTTTCACAACTAGTCGTGCCTTGTATCTTTGTTGTGAGCTATTGTTTTCAGTCTTTAATTTGTAAACCCATTTATTCTTAAGAGCTTTCTTCTCGTTAGGCAATTTTACCAAGTCATAGTTGTGGTTCTCAAGCAAGGATCTCATCTCTTTTTGCATGACTTGAACCCAATCACTCTTATTCTCATATAGAATAGCTTCTTGGTAAGTTTCTAGCTCTCCCCCATCAGTAAGCATAACATACTCATGTGGAGAATATCTGGTAGATGGTTGTCGCTCTCTAGTGGATCTTCTCAATCGAATCTCAACTGGTGGTGGAGGTGCTTGTTCAGTTGGTTCAGCATCATCAACTGTAGGTGTATCATCACTGGTATTCTCACTATAATCTTCTTGTTCATCTCCCCCATGATCATTATGAACTGCAGGTGAAGAAACTGGACCCAAACTCCAAGGAATATAAATAGAGGATTTTGGCTTCTCAATATTATCACCATCATCAAATAATTGGTCTTCAAGAAACACAACATCTTTGCTTCTAATAATCTTCTTGTTCACTGGATCCCATAATCTGTACCCAAACTCTTCATGATCATATCCCAAGAAGATACATGCTTTTGTTTTACTATCAAGCTTGGACCTCTCATCTTTGGGAATATGAACAAATGCTTTACACCCAAAGACTCTTAAGTGATTATAAGATATATCTTTTCCTCTCCATACTCTTTTTGGAACATCACCTTTCAGAGGAACTGATGGAGAAAGATTTATCAGATCAATTGTAGTTCTCAAAGCCTCCCCCCAAATGACTTTGGTAACTTGGCGTGGGAAAGCATACACCTAATCCTTTATTCAATTGTTCTGTTCATCCTTTCTGCCACACCGTTCTGTTGAAGAGTTTTAGGAACTGTTTTCTCAAGCCTGATATCATGGAACCTACAATAATTCTCAAAATGACCCCTATACTTGTCACCATTATCTGATCGAATACACTTTAGTTTTCTGCTAGTCTCTCTTTCAACACTGACATGAAACTCCTTGAAAATATCGAGTACCTGGTCTTTAGATTTCAAAACAAAAGCCCACACTTTTCTAGAATAATCATCAATAAAAATAACAAAATAAAGAGCACCTCCAAGAGTTCTAGTTTGCATACTACAAACATCAGTATGAACTAAATCAATAACATATGATCTTCTAGATGATGGATATGTCTGAAATGCAACTCTATGTGTTTTTCCAACTAAGCAATGATCAAAAGATTTAAGAGATGTACCTTGCAACTCTGGTAAGAATTACTTTCTAGTAAGAGTTTGAAGTCCCTTCTCAGTGATATGTCCAAGCCTCTTATGCCAAAGATCTATACTTTCACCTTTTTGAATTGCATTAATCTCTCCTTTATGTAGCTTAGCTTCTATGACATAAAAAGAGTTAAGTTTCTTTCCTCTTGCCACAATCAGAGAATCTTTAGTGAGTTTCCATTTGCTTTCACCAAAATAGTGTGCAAAGCCCTCATTATCAAGTCTACCTGTAGATATCAAGTTAAGACGAATATCTGGAACATACCTTACATCTCTGAGTATCAATTTGCTCTCAATATTGGTCTCCAAGCAAATATCTCCAATACCCACAATCTAAGATGTACCACTGTTTCCCATTCTGATATTACCAAAATTACCAGAAGTGTAAGATCTAAAGAAATCACCGTGAGAAGTAACATGAAATGAAGCACCAGAGTCAATTACCCAATTATTGTCCTGAGCTACAAGACTAACACAACCTTCCTCACAGACAACAGTGATATTACGTTCAGCAGCAACTATATTGGTCTCTTTCTCATTTTTCTTCATTTCATTCTGTTCTTGCTTCCAAAAACCTACACTCTTTCTTCATGTGACCTAGCTTGTTACAGTGAAAACATTTGATATCTCTTCTAGACTTGGATCTTCCTCTATAACCATGTGGATTTCTACTATGACTTCTTCCACGTCTTTCTTGTTTTTCAGTAACAAATGTCCCATAAGAAGATTCACCCTGTTCTTTCCTTCTGGCATCTTCATTTAGCAAACTGTCTTTAACTATATCTATAGTTAGAGTCTCCTCTGGTGTGGAGTTACAAATTGTCACCACATATGTTTCCCAACTTTCTGGTAAAGAGCTGAGAAGTAGTAATCCTTGCATCTCATCATCTATATTCATTTTCATAGCAACTAGCTTGTTTGTAAGACTTTGAAATAGGCTTATATGCTCAACAATGTTACCACCATCTTTATACTTCAAATTTACAAGCCTTCTGAGGAGAGAAATTCTATTTCCCACTATCTTTTTCGCAAAGAGGTTTTCTAACCTTTGTCAACCAACATCAGCTCTGGTTTCATCTGAAATATGCTCATGCAAGTTTATACCCATCCATCTTCTAATATAGGCAATAGCTTTTCTATGTTGAACTTCCCATTCTTCATCGTCCATAGTAGAAGATTTATCTTTAACCTTGATGGGCTTATACAAATCTTTGTAATAAAGCAAATCTTCCATCAGACGCCTCCAAGTGGAATAATTTGATGAGTTCAATTTAATCATACCATCGGACTGCTCCATTTCAATCACACAAGAAAAAACTAGTACCAAATAACCTGTTGCTCTGATACCACTTGTTGGGAAAAAACTTATTAAAGCAGAATATTCTTTTCCCTCTTTGTGTATCAAAATGGGTTCCTCATCAAAATACCAACTTGATATCCAAATGAAAATATCAACCAGCACAGCATAAACAATAGAGCAAAAATCAATCACCCAATGAAACTAAATCTTTTTAACGTGGAAAACCCAATGTGAGAAAAACCACGGGACCGTAGTTTACCTCAAACTTCCACTATCAATAGTAATGATAATAGGTTTACAATAGGTCTTCTCTAGAATAACTAGAGGATCACAATAACATCAAGAACATAGATCTTGGCTCTAGCAAATCATCATATAGGATGGATCTCCTCAAAAGAGAATTCTAGGTCTCACAAAGTGGATATAGCAGGAAAATACCTTAGAGAGGGTAAACTGTAGATCAACACCGTTAGGATTATAGAGTTTGCTGAAAGGATTTTTTACATAAAATTTGGGCCAAAACTGACAACGTTTGACCACCGATCGTTAGAAAACTCAGAAACCTAATATTTCTCTCTCCTCTTTTCTCTGCACGCCGTCGCATAGGTTCACTACGCACACGCTCGCTGCACCGAACTAATCTTTTTTTTTTCTCACCTTTTTGTCACGGAATTAGCTGGTTTTGCCTAAGTCGTGCGGCACCCTTGCGTGTCCGTCCGCAAAGGTCAGCCTCCCCGAAGCCTCCCATGGTCCCTTAGGTCCCACAAAAGAGAGAATAGGACAGAGAAAAGGCCTCACTCGGGATCCACAAGCAAACATCTCCGAAAAACACTTTATAGACAATGCAAATTACAAACAGACTTTACAAGCTCTGAACAATTGCACAACAAAGGGTAAAATGGTCCATTACAAACCGAAAATCTCTCACACGTGTCTACATGACACAACCTTTATTTACAAGCCTAAAGCGGCCACCAACCCAACTAAAATGGGACTATTAAGCCTTTAGCCATCCCTCTACATGCTGTACAAAGCATGAACACACCAAAAGACACGGACATACATAAGCATTACATCAAACATCCTGTTTAGAAGTTTATCTGTGACATTCTCCCCCACTTATTCCTTCGACGTCCTCGTCGAAGCCTTTGTCGACACTGCAACTCCTCGCCTCTACTAAGTCTTCAATCTTCTACTCCAGCTGCAATGCGTCTCTTGGCTCCCAACTGCTCTCCGCTGTTGTTTTTTTTGAGTAGTCAAACCTTTGATCCGCCTTGCTGCTTCAACTCGCTAATGACTCTGACTCTAGTGTGGGGTTGGCTGAGTTGTGTTGATCCTTGTTGGTTCCTGCGGATCCTCCAAATGAAGGAAAAGACCATCCTTACTGCGCTAGTTTCTCAAATGCCTCCTGTTGTTTGAACTGGGTGGATGCTTGTTGGAGCTTTTAACGAGCATCGTCTCGCAAACTTCTGAAGATTTGGGTCCTTCCTCCACAAAATTTGCTCATTGACTCTTCTTTCACTTAGTTGTCACATCTAAGTAGGTTTGCATCACTTCCACTTTCGATTGGCATTTCGTTGGGAAATGAAACGGACAATCTACTCTCAGTAACACTGATCACCATTGGTGAGGATTTGACAACTATTGTCTTCAATTATCTTCGAAGGGTCTTTGAACTTATGCATAGCTCCTCTATTGGATAGATAAGAGAATTGGGGTACTCGGTTTCGCCCATTCTCTTAAGGGTTGAGAAGGCAAAGGTTACTTGACTTCGCCCGCCTCCTCGAGGTTGTACTCCATGCATCGAGCTAGTTACTAGCCTTCGCCTGCTCTTTGCTCACACTTCTGAAGCACCTGAAGTGTTTGCACTCCTTGCGTTGAGTTAGCTACTGTGATTCACCTTCTCAATGCCATCGAACTTCTGGAATGCGGGAAGTTTTCACCCCAACTTGGAGTAATTCTCTAATAGATTCGGTCGCCTTTGGGATTGTACCGTCTTCTCCATCAACCCTGCCGCCTACTCCCCTGAGTAGCAAAGGTACAGCACCGCGTACTGACTACTTCGTTCCTTAGTCGTGCACTCTTGCATGACCCAAAGTCCTTCACTTTCGGTTATCTTGATGAGAAACTCATTGACACCGGTCTTACGAAGTTCCTTGGCCTCTGCCCTTCAGCCTTGTCTTGGTACTTGGAGTTTGCCTCTGCATACTTCACCTCCTCGGCCCCTTTCACGACCAAGTGCCCTCCCTCCATGAGAGCAAGGGATCAATGACTTTCACGGAAGTCCCGCCTCTGCGGTACCATGGCGCTGTCATGCCCATGGCACTACTATCCGTCGCCTCGCATCTGCATCCCTTTTCTTCACAATCAGTAGATATGCCTCTGTGGTACTCCTCCGAGTCCACCTCCATTCTATCTGATGCTTGATTTTTGGGTAGCTAAGTCCCTCTGGACTCATTGTCGCTTCCTCGCCCCTTTCGACCCCCTTGCTTCAACACCTCTGTGTTCTCCAAGCAGATCCCTTTAGTCGATGGAAAGACAGACTGCAACTCCCATGCACGGCCTCTGCCATCACGTTGTAGGGTTTGCACCGATTCTGTTCTCCTTAGCTTCCTTGGTAGCAACGTTCGCTTACTCGACCTTGTCCTCTGACTTGTCGGGCTCCCTTAAGCGAATATGAGCTCTGGAGCAGTCCAACTCTCCAACTGCTTCGATCATACCGCTGTATGATCAAGTCCCTCCCATGGGACTCATTGGTTCTTGCATTCGAACTTTTCCCTTGGTGGAACACAACCCCCATATGCTGATGACCAAGGCTTTCATCCGATGCAAAATTCGATGCACACACGGAAGACCCGCTTCTGCGGTACCATGGCCTTCCCTCCTTGAATCCATAGCCCTTCTTGCCGTCGTGTTGTTCACCGAAGTGGAGCTTCCAGTAGCTCCCGATCATACCTCCGTATGATCTAGTCCCTCACGGGGCTAGGTTTTGTGAATCGCATTGCCACGAACTATTCCACCACGATGCGCTGCACCATGTCGCCTCCTGGTGACATCTCCATTGCATTCTGATCCTTGTGGGATGAACTCGAATTGTGGTCCCTCCATGTGTGGCCTTTGCCAATACATCGCAGGGTCTCTTTCACCTTCGATTTTGTTCGCTCCTTTGGCAATCGACCTTCATCCACCCACTCTTGGGTCACACCAAGATGAAGTACCGTTCTAGGACAGTCCGTCGCCTAGTAGCTCCCGAAGTCCCCCGACTTCGCTACAATTAATGCACCATTGTCTGGATCCTGGGCCTCTGCCCCTACCAGCACAATCTTTGCTGTGCACCGCTTCCTTCATAGCAACTTGAATGACAACACTGTAGCATATTCTTCAAGAGTACCCACCTCTGCGTCCTCTTGCCCCGTGCTAAGGCCTTCTGAACCCAACTTCGCCTTCGCAAATTGAGTCACCTTAGTTCCTCCATCAAATGCTCCTCCGAGATAAAGTGCATGTGCCCAGAAGCTCCCTTCGTCTTTGGCACCATGCAAGATGAGTCCGCTCCGTCAGAATGAATGACCCATGGAACAACATGATCCTGCTCTTGCCTCTGCAAGAGTTCATGTCCTTGACCTCTGTCCAAGGAAAGCACTATGCCTCTGCTCCATGTTCCATCTTCTATGCTGGCTCCCTTTATGCGGCTTGGGTACTTCGCCAAGTTACACCCAAGTTGCTCCGCTCCTCGTTTTTGCATTGAGTTGATGGTGGCCCTCGCGCCCACCATTCCACGGGTTAGCCCTCCCTTGAGTCCGATCTCTATATCGACTCCAAGTGTGCCTTCATCTGTGTTGCTTTGGGTCGCTCCCCCACTTGATCTCGCAATGCATCCACCAATGCATTCTCTCAAGCGAGATCATGCGACGACTCCTCGTCGCTTGCTCAGTCCATTGAGCTTCGTGGAGTTGTTGTTTGTTGAGGTACTCCTCCTCAACTTGTGAGGTCTGTCCCACATGATTCTCCCTCTAGAGAGCCGGGACTTATCCCTCCTGGATAACTGTCCCGTTGGAGCAACATCTCTCTTCGTTTGGAGACCACCATCCCCTTGGACTACTCCGATCTGCTGAACAAACTGTTCCTTGTTTGCGCCTCCTGCAAACCAGACTTGCTAGATTGCGACTCCCCGTCAATACACCCCATTTGCACCCCTCAAGGTCTAGCAACATCTTTGAACTAGTTGCACCCTTCACCTCCTACGGACGTATCCCTTCACATGTCAAGAGAAAGTTTCAATGCTCCATGGCACCGAAGTTTTGGTCGCCTTGGGATGACCACGAACATTCCATCGTCCGCAGATACAAGCCCATGTATGAGTACCAAATTATTCGAGCTATCAATTCCCTCACCTCGTGAGCTTTGCATACCTCTTTTGGTCGTTGAGCAACTCATTCCACCTTGCATGGTCTCATCCTTTACCAAGCCTCACTTGCTTTGAGCACCATCAAGTATAGTTGTCAACGTTGAGTCAGAAGCTCAAACTCACCATCCCAACCTTTCAGGCGCTTCACATTCTTCCAAGCTTGTCCGTTCTCGTGGTGCCTCTTATGAAAGGGTTGGCCATTCCTCTGAATGCCAATCTCGGATGTCCGCTCCTCGGCGACTCTTTTCCCCTACATCTCCATGCCCGTTTTCCCCAAGCGGTCGTGCATATGTGTCGACCGCCCTCAACGCAGTCCCGCTTAGGGTAGGTCCCCGTTTGCATGCTAAGTGTTTATATGAGTGCTTGTCCCGCCTCGATACTATCTGTCACGGACTTAGTTTGGTTTTGTTTAAGTCGCATGCGGCACTTTTGCGTGTCCGTCTCAAAGGTCGGACCCCCCGAAAGCCTCCCATGGTCCCTTAGGTCCCACAAAAGAGAGAACAGACGGAGAAAAGGCCTCACTCGGGATCCACAAGCAAACATCTCCGAAAAACACTTTATAGACAATGCAAATTACAAACAGACTTTACAAGCTCTGAATAGTTGCACAATAAAGGGTAAAATGGTCCATTACAGACCGAAAATCTCTCACACGTGTCTACATGACACAACCTTTATTTACAAGCCTAAAGTGGCCACCAACCCAACTAAAATAGGACTATTAAGCCTTCGGCCATCCCTCTACATGCTGTACAAAGCATGAACACACCAAAAGACACGGACATACATAAGCATTACATCAAACATCCTGTTTAGAAGTTTATTCGTGACATTTTGGCCTTTCTCTCTTAATTATTGATTTGCTGATTTGGGCTAAATAGGCCTAATTGTCCAAACCCACATATGGGTTGGACCCAACACTACCAACCTTGTTGTGTACGACCAGCAGATATGTTGGCGACAATAGTTGCATTAGGCAACGTGCGCGGGCGACCGTGCATCGCAATGGCCACATTGGGGTCGATCGCGTAGGCGACGGTCGGGTGTGGGCAACAACCGCGCACAAGCGCATAGGCAGCCGCACGGGTGGTAGCACGCACACGCGACAACCGTACGTGGGTAGAACCCATGTCCAAGCAATGACCGCGTATCAAGTTGATATTGTTGGGGGGCGCACAATCGGCAGCCACCCGTAGGCAACGATCATGCAGGCGATAGCCACACACGGGCATAAGATGTACATCGGGAAGGTGTTGTAGGGGGCTACACAATTAACAGCCACCCACAGGCAACGATCGTAGCCAGGTAGTAGACACGCACGGGCATAGGCAACAGACGCCCACGGGCACAGGCAGCGCCATGGCATCGACAACCATGTGCAAGCGACATCATAGTAGGGTTTTGGCAAAATTACAATTTTACCCTTTTATATTTTATTAATATTTTTTAGTATTTTGATAGTTCTGCCCTTTAGAAATATCATAATTACATGTTATATCCTTTTAATAAAATTATAATTTTGCCCTTATGAAATTAAAAATTTCTAATTTATATCCTCAATTATAAAATTGATAAATATGATTTATTATAATTATGATTGAATTTGATCATGATTATATTTTGATTATTCGATTAAAAAATTATAAATTATGATTTTCTTTTATAATTTTCTCATATGACTTATTAATTATATTTTATATGTGATAAATAAAATTAATTATTGTTCTTGGATATTCATTTGGTTATTATTTAAAATTATGAAATAATATTTATATTTCATATGAAGATATGATTTATATATTATAATGACTATAATTATCATATTAGTTTTTTCTTTTGCTAATTAATATTTAATAATTCTTATGGTTATTATTCTATTATTAAATTATTTAATATAAATTAAATTGAAGAAATTTGATTGAATATTATTTGTAACTCATCTATATAAGTTTTATCTTATTTGTAGCTACCAAAATGACCTAGGATGATAGACTTTTAGGATATAAATTATAATAAAAATCTTATCATTTATATGATATTTTAAATTATTGTATTGGTCTTGTAGCTACCAAAGTGGCCTAGACCAATAACTTATAAAATTATATTAAGGAATTAATCCTAAATGATATTAAGAAAATAATATTCATAATGACACACATAGTTAGGAGATTTAGATAATCCTAAATGAGAATCTATTTCAAATAATTATGTAATAGGATATGATGATACTGTTATGGATATCTTTGCAGTTTATGATTGTATACTCAAAGGTAACAACACTATTCCACAAGGATAGTATCAGTCCTCCATAGATGATTTTGAGTGAACATTGGATATATTAATATTTCACCCAAAGTTGAAATATGGATGATATCAATAGTTCATCAAATTTTGAAAACACAAAGTATTAATGTTATTTTATATTTTGTAGTGGTACTTCCGTCCATACATTCTCACGCTTCTAATGTCCCTATACTCTTTAGATCAAATTATTCAGAATGATTAGAATATATACAATTCACACTATGCATAGTATATCTTGACTTAGCATTGCTTGTTGTAAAGCCTGTAGAATTGATTGATAAAAGTACTGTGGAACAAGCCAATAAAATGAAAGCTTGAGAAAGATTTGATAGGCTTAGTTTAATGTTCATACGATTGCAAATAATATAAAGACTTAATTATCGATTGCAACTAGCACACGAAAATATTTAAAGGTTATTGAAGATAGATTTAAATATGTTGGTAAATCATTGGTTGACATACTAATGAAAGAATTGACTATGGCCTAGTATAATAACACTTAAGGAATTCAGGATCACATCCTCAATATGACTGATAAAGCTATAAAACTTAAAGTATTAGGCATGACTGTTGATGAGTCTTTCCTCATGCAGTTCATTCTCAATTCTCTTCTCAATTTGACCCATTCAAGATTCACTATAATATAGATAAGGATAAGTGGGACTTGAATGAGTTAACTAGTATGAGTGTTAATAAGTAAAAAATTCATATAATATCATGATTACTACTCAAGGAGTTAGTAACAAGAAAAGAAAAGTGAAGCATCATCCATCAAAGAAATTTGTCGGGTTTGGAAATGTTAAACAAACTAATGAAAAGAAAGCTTCTAAAGTGTTTCTTTTGTATTAAAAAAGGACATATGAAGAAAGAATGTATTAAACGCAAGACTGTTAGAAAAGAAAGGTATAAATGACCTTTGTATGTTTCGAATCAAACATTCGAATCGAAAAGAAAGGTATAAACTCGACCTTTGATTTAGATGCTTCAACTTATGCTACCAATAATATGCAGGGATTTCTTTCAATCTATAAACTAAAAGAACATGAAATATTCATCATTATAGGAAATTGTTTCAAAGCAAAAGTGATGTCAATAGGGACTTATTGTCAATGCTTAGAGATGGGTCATCTGAGGGATCTTGTTGACAAATGTTAAGTTCTTACTATTTCTAGAAATTTAGTTTCTCTATCTAGATTTGATGAGTTACGATATTGTCTTTGTTTTGGTAATGGTAAACTCAGTATATTTTATAATTCAATAAACGTTGGTTTTGAAATTCTATGTGATGGTTTGTACATAATTAATTTAAATATTGAGTTTACAAAAATATTATTGATCTTGCAATCAAGTGTTGGATTGAAATGTAGTTTCAATAATAAAAGATCTTCTATATTGTGGCATATATCATTGGGGCATATCTCCAAGGAAAGAATTAAAAGATTAATGAAAAATAATATTTTGGAACATTTAGACTTTACTGATTTTGATGTTTGTATATATTGCATTAAGGGAAAGCAAACTAAATATATAAAGAAAAATACCACAAGAAGTAAATAACTTATTGAGATTATTCATACTGATATCCGTGAACCACTATATATTCTGTATTTTAGTGAAGAAAGTAATTTCATTATATTTATAGATGATTTGTCCAGATATCGCTATGTTGAACTAATACATGAAAAATCTCAAACTGTTGACACTCTTGAAGTGTACATAAATGAGGTCGAGAAACAATTATATAGAAAAAATTAAAATGGTTAGATCTAACAAGGGTGGTGAATTTTATGACAAATATGATGAATCCAGTCAGAATGTTGGTCCTTTTGCTAGATTCATAAAACAACGTGGTATTTGTGCTTAATATGTATTACCAGGTGTGCCATAGTAGAATAGTATCGTTGAAAGGCGAAATCGTACTCTTATGGATATGATTTAGAGAATGATGAGTTATTCCTCTATACTTGAGTTAATGTGGGGTAAAGCTTTTAGGACAGATATGTACATCTTGAGCAAGATTCTTAGTCAGTCAATTCCATCAACTCCATATGAGTTATAGACAAGTATGAAGCCCAATATGAGATGTTTACATATTTGAGGGTGTCCTGCAAAGATAAGAATATTCAATCCATATTAAAAGAAATTGAATCCAAAAATTATCTTAGGATATTTTATTGGTTATCTAAAAAAAATCCAAGGGATATGAATTTTATTGCCTTAATCATTGTACGAGGATAGTAGAATATGGTAATACAATATTCCTAAAAAATAACAAAATTAGTGGGAGTGAAAAATCTCGAAGGATTAATTTTGATATTGAGGAGATTCAGGTTAATTCTCCTATATCATCTCATATTCAAGAAATTATTGTTCCTCAAATAAATAAGAGAATTGACGAGGATAAATAATAAAATAACATTGATGAACTCTGACATAACGTTGATATTGTCGCTGATGATCTTATAGAACAATAACAATCGGTAACCTCAAGAAGATCTCATAGGAAAAAGAAATATGTCATTTCTGATGATTATGTGGTGTATCTATAAGAATTAGATTATGATATAAGAATAAAAAGAGACCCCTTATCATTTTTACAACCATAAAAAGTAACGATTTTGATAAATGGTATGATGCAATGAAAGAAAAGTTAAAATCAATGGTACAGAATGGTGTTTGGGAACTAATTGAATTACCCAATAATGATAAAAGAGTCGATTGTAAATAGATCTTTAAGACAAAATGTAACTTAACGGACAATATCGAATGATATAAAACCAGACATATGGCTAAAGGTTTCTCTAAAAAAGAAAACATTGACTACAACGGGACTTTTTCTCTAGTTTCTAGAAAGGACTTGTTAAGAATCGTCATAACATTAGTAGTTCATTATGATATTGAGTTACACAAGATGGATATAAAAATAATATTTCTGAATGGAGATCTGAATGAGAAAATCTATATGGAACAACCTGAAAGATTCATAGAAAAGGGAAAAGAAAGTTGGGCTTGTAAACTTAAGAAATCCATTTATAACCTTAAATAAGCTTCTAGACAATGATTGATATATAAAGTTTCATGATACCATTATTTACTTCAGATTTAAGGAAAATATTGTTGATTAGTGCATATATCTGAAGTTAAGTGGGAGCACGTTTATTATATTGGTCTTATATGTGGATGATATTTTACTTGCTAGTAGTAATCTTGGTTTATTGCATAAAACCAAAATATTTCTCAACAAGAACTTTAAGATAGTTGATATGAATAAGGCAGCCTATGTTATTAATATTGAGATATTCAGAGATAGATCTCAGCCTATATTATATTATAGAGATTTAATATGCAACTTTGCTTAGCCAATGATACACATATTACTAGAGGTGAAAAATTCAACCAAAATCATAGCTTGAAAAATAACTTAGAAAATGAATCAAATGAATAATATTCTTTGTGAGTGCGTAATTGGAAGTCTGTTATATGCTCAAACTTGTACAAGACTATATATTAGTTTTGTAGTTGTAATACTAGGTAGATACAATAGCAACTCGAGAATGGAATATTGGAAAGATACTAAGAAAGTAATAAGATATCTACGAGGGACGAAAGATTATATATTATATGCTCACATATAAGAGATCAAATTAGTTTGAATTGATGGGATATCCAGATGTTGATTTTACAAATTGTCTCGACGGTAGAAAGTCAATTTAGGATTTGTATTCATATTAGCTAGTGGGGCAATTTCTTAGAAAAGTGTAAAGCAATCACTTATTGCATTATCAAAAAATAGAAGCTGAATTTGTGGCATGCTTTGAAGTCACAAATTAAGCTTTATGATTGTGAAATTTCATCTCAGGATTTGGTGTGATTGACTCAATTACCAGGCCATTGAAGATATTTTGTGTAATACCATAGTAGTTTTCTTCTCTAAGAATGGTAAGTATTATAGTGGTTCAAAGTACATCAAGATAAAATATTTGGTGGTTAGAGAAAGAGTCTAGAAACAACAAGTATCAATTTAGAACTTAAGCACTACTACGATGATTATTGATCCATTTACTAAAGCTTTACGATATAAAATATTTAAATAACATATTCTTAGAATATGGTTTATGAGCAAGCTATAAAAGATATAGTGATGCATGTTTAATTGGATGCTATTATTGATATTTTCTTGCTTAATTAAAATTATTTATTTTTGTTATCCTGTTTACATTTATGTTTATGCATATTATAGTTGAATATAGTAATAGAACTTTTTTGATAAGACAAATTACAAGGGTCATTATAGACTATATTAGGAAAGACTAATAATGTTGTGGTACATAAAAGGGAGTATGATATTAATGATATACAACCGTTATGACTTGCATTGATAGTTAAACTTAATATAGTATTATTATATTTATTAGATTTATTAGCTTATTTTTAAAAATTTATGGCTATGTCATGACGATTTCATTTGTTGGGTCACTGT
Source organism: Musa schizocarpa (assembly GCA_900464855.2). Lineage (NCBI taxonomy): Eukaryota > Viridiplantae > Streptophyta > Magnoliopsida > Zingiberales > Musaceae > Musa > Musa schizocarpa. The sequence continues at coordinate 36,621,160 of LS990922.1, read as the reverse complement.
TTGGGCCTTTTCACTTAGCCTAACATAGCCCAAACTTAGGCCCAATTGGTTCCTAATTGAGTTGGCCAAATTCTAACCCAATTATGTGCTAATTACGAATTTTAAGGCATACACTAAGCTAAATAAGTCCGACAAGTCTAGGTTTCTTCCGACGAGCTTCTGATGATCTTCCGGCGAACTTTCGATAATCTCTCGATATTCCAACGGACTCCCGGCAAGCTCCTAGACTTCACGACGATCTTCTTGGTGAGTTTCGACGAGTTTCTTTGGCAAGCTCCTGGACTTTTTGGTCAATTCCGATAGAACTTCCAACGAACGTTCGAATTTTCGATGAACTCTCGAACTCCCAACGAAATCTCGTTCTTGACTCCGGGACTTCATTTTGCTTTATGCCTTGATCACTAATGTAGTTAATCCTGCACACTTAAAACTTACTTCAATCTAGATAATTATTACAAAACTGTTCGACATGTTATTGGTTCATCGACGCTTCATACGATTCTTCGGCGCATCGTCCTCTCATACGGCCTATTGCCTAATCGGCAAGTTGACCCTCGTAACTCCGATTTCCTTGGCGCAATTTTTGCTCCTCTTGGCATGATGCCCGAACCCATGGCCTGAAGCCTTTTGTCGATACGTCAACCGATCCTTCGGCGCGACATCCAATCTTCTGACATGTTCTACTCCGGCCCAACATGATTCTTCCAGTTTTAATTGTCTCTCCCTGATCGAAGCTTCTTGCGTCACTCAAAACACAGATTAGATAAACACTATCAATTGTTTTCATCATCAAAATCCGAGATTCAACAATCTCCTCCTTTTTTATGATTACAACAAGTTAATGATGAAGTTAACCTTAACTCCCCCTATTAATATGTCATATTGAAAGAACTCTTGAATTCATGTTGAATTCAAGTAAAAGCAAATTTAATCATGAAATCATTATGAGTCCAAGCAACATATTATATACATTTCATTGCATTGCATGCATCATCATCATAAGTTTTGTATGCATCATCATAAATATTTCAAATCATCATAGCATCAAAAATATCAAAGTATATTACATCCTACCATGTATGATTCTCTTATCATCATATCTTCTCCTCCTTTGTCATCAACAAAAAGGAGAAGTGCAACTATCAAGTTTTAGAGATATGAAAGCTCAACTATTTAACAAATTTTTCATTACTTTAGAACATACAAGCTATTGAGTTTCTTTTTTCTCTTTTGAGAAGTGCAAGATAGCTTGTTTTTGCATTTCTTGAAGTGTGTAAGTTAGCAAGTTTTTCTTCCATTTGCAATATGCAAGTTTCCAAATTTTGCATCTTCAGCTAGTAATTTTTGAAATGTACAAGATAATATGTTTTTGTATCTTCTTGAAATGTGTAACTTAGCAAACATTGTTTCTCTTGAGATTTGCAAGATATCATTTCAGCTAACAAGTTTTGCCTCTCTTTGCGATGTGCAAGTTAACAAGTTTTAGCTTTTTCTTGTATATATCATCATGCAAGCTAACATATTTTATCTCCCACTTTGTCATTGTTAAAAATAAGGGAAGAATACAATTTTATAATTTTTTTCCTTTACAATAATTTTTAAAATATGACATAGATAAAGTATCATTCTTAATTCAATATGTTTGTGCATCATTATAGTTTCAAATTAAAACACGCACAATTTCAAAACCTTACATTTCATCCTTACTTCATGCATGATACTAAAAATAAATCAATCATCACTATGGATATATCAAACATGATATTCAAGTATTTATGATACATCATTTTGGGCATAACATTCATGATGTTAAGATATTAAAATTTTTAAGCATTTATCACTTCATGCATAAAATCAAAATTTTGATCATGATACCAAACATTCATCATTTCTCCCATGAAACTAAAGCATTCATGATACCAAAAATTAAATCAATATTTTTAAGCATTTATCACTTCAAGATTGTTGGTACCAAACATTCATCATTTTATTTTCTCCCCTTTTGTCATTGGCAAAAAGAGGGGAATAAAATAAAGGTGTAAATATTCAAGTCATCACATAGAAGATATCAAGAAAATTTGGTGATGAGATATACTTGCATAGTAAAAATCATATCATGAAAGATAAGATCATATGAATACAAAAGGCATGATTCATTTTGATAAATATTATCTTTAATAAAATACAAGAAATCATTCGAGAATAAAATGTGAGGGATCTTAATTTACATAAAGAAAATATCAAGTTTTGATTCCGAGAATTGAAGATCATATTATAGATAAGACTCATTCAAATCGTCAAATCATCAAAATCATTTTCAAGAGATTCATAAAAAATATAAATAGATTTATCGATATCTTGAGATGCTAGCGATTTTTTTTCTCCCATTTTTTTATATAAATAAGAAAGAAGAAGAGGAAAATTTTATAATAGTGCAATTCATTTTCTTCTTACATCAATGCTCTAGGCATCACATAAATACAAAGGTAACCATAAGAAAATCATGACATGAAAGATGAAAGATCAATTCGTGAAGGATTCATTTAGATAAATCTCAATTAGAAGGAATGATATAAGAACACCTAAGAGATCTTGATTCATAAACGATTTCAAATTATAAATCTCGAGAAGTCAATATCATGATTTCGATAAAACCCATTAAATTCAAATAATCAAAATCACTTTCATAGTTCACAAGATTCATAACATTAATAAATTTATTAATTTTTTATTGAAAAACTGATAAGATAGAGATAGAAAAATTTTTAAAATGCATTTCCTTTTTAGTTGTTTCAATTTATTTTGTTTGATTTTTTGCAAGCATGCCCAAGTTTTTTTATGCCAAATCAAAACATTCATCATCGTTTAAAACGGAAAGAGCAAGATTTATCACAAAAATCATCAAGATCAAAAAGTGTAACACATAATTCGAAAACATATGATTTCACATCATTACTTCAAATCATCATGCATAATATAAAATCATCAAACAAGATACAAAATCTTTTAACATTTTCATTACGTCTTACATCATTATGTCATTAAAACATCAAGTATGATTTCATTGAACATAAGGCATTTTCAATGAAAATCATTTGTAGTAATGCATTTTTCTTTTTAAGTGAATCTAAATTTTCATGCTTAGTGCTAGGAGTTAACATGCAATTATCATACTCAAAATTTTCAAAATAACAAGAAAAAGAAGCATGATATTTTCTTTTTATATTTTTTTATTTCTTAAAAATAACTCATGAAAAGCATCAAGTTACTTCAAAATAAGGTAAATACATTTCGGGTGATTTACATAACTTATTGTGAAAGGCAACCTCGTCTTTGTTGGTTTGCCCCTCGGATGCTTTCGATTCTTTGGCAATTTCTTCTTCAGTTTTATATAGTCATCTTTGGAGTGACCTGACTTCTTACGTTCATAACAAGTAGTTGTGTTCTTTTTTATTTTTTTTTATTCTTTGATTCTTGTTTTAAGAATTTTTTAAGTTTTATTGTGAGAAGTTCAAGTTCTTCATAATCATCACTTGAGTCATCACTCAAGTGGTATTCTATTGTTCGAAGTGTCAAATCCTTTCCTGTTCTTTAGAAGGTAGTTCTCATATTCATCATGTTCAACACAACTCATTTCATAGGTCATTAAAGATCCCGATAAGTTCTTCAATCGGAAAATAGTTCAAGTCATTTGATTCTTGTATTATCGTTCCTTTCGAATCCCAATTTTTAGAAAGAGATCATAAAACTTTATTAACAAGTTCAAGATTCGAAAAACTTTTACCAAGTGCTTTTAAACCATTGACGACATCTGTAAAACGGGTGTACATGTCTCCAATGGTTTCGCTTGGTTTCATACGAAATAATTCAAAATTATACATCAAAATATTTATCTTAAAATCTTTTACTCTACTAGTGCCTTCGTGTGTGGTTTCAAGAGTGTGCTAAATATTGAAAGCAGTTTCGTAAATAAAAACACGATTAAATTTATTTTTGTTTAAGGCACAAAATAGAGCATTCATAGCTCTAACATTCAAGGAAAAAGTTTTTTTCTACAAATTATTTAATTCACTCATTGGATTAGAAGACTTTTGAAAACTATTTTCAATAATATTCCATATATTGAAATCTAAAGAAATAAAAAAAACTCTCATTCGAGTTTTTCAATATGTGTAGTCCGTCCCATTGAACATAGGAAGATGAATGATAGAGTGACCCTCTTGAAAGCCGAAAAAAGACATTTCTCTTGATTGTTAAACCAAACGAGAAAGAACATGGCTCTAATACCAACTGTTAGGATCCAGTCGACACTAAGAGGGGCGGTGAATTAGTGCAACGGATAAAAACATGTCGAGTCAAAAATCTCATTAGATAAAATAGTTTCGACAAAGTGAGTTTAACTTAAAAGCATACAGAAGAATGTAATGAGAAGGTAAAGCAAGTAAGACAGTTCACAATGAAAGTAAAGATCATAAAGTAAATGCAAACGGAGTTTTATAGTGGTTCGATTGTCGTGACCTATATCCACTCCACCGATTCCTCTTCCATCGAGGCCACCGACATCCACTAACGATTTTCCTTCAATGGGCGAAGATCAACTACCATTTTACACCCTTCTTCTCATTTTCACAGGTTTAAGAGACATCCTTTACACCCCCACTTACTCCTCTCTTAAACTGCACTAACACATAGAGCTTTTAGAGGAGTTCTCACAAGATTACAACAACGTTTTCTTCCTTTTTGATCTCAATTCTTGTGTTTGTTAACCAAGGATGAGAGGGGTATTTATAGACCTCAAGTGGATTCAACCTTGGAGCCCAAAAGTGTCTCATCCCGGGTTTTCCGGGTCCTGTACCGCCTACAGTACTGACACTAGGCGGTACCACTACCTAGGAGACTGTGTTTGGGCAGTACCACTGCCTGACAGTCCCTTGGAGACTATGTCAGGACGATACCACCGCCCAAACCGACGGTACCATAGCTTGATAGTCTTGGAGACTGTGCCATGACGATTCCACTTGTTGGGTCACTGTTTGGGCCTTTTCACTTGGCCTAACACAACCCAAACTTGGGCCCAATTGGTCCTTGAGTTGGCCCAATTCTAACCCAATTATGTGCTAAATACAAATTTTAAAGCATACACTAAGCTAAATAAGTCTGATAAGTCTAGGTTTCTTCCGACGAGCTTCTGATGATCTTCCGGTGAACTTCCGACAATCTCTCGGTATTCCAACGGACTCCTGGCAAGCTCCTGGACTTTACGACGATCTTCTTGGTGAGTTTCGACGAGTTTCTTTGGTAAGCTCCTGGACTTCTCGGTCAATTCTGATAGAACTTCCAACGAACTGTCATGACCTTAGCTGGAATTGCCTAAGGCGTGAGGCACCCTTGCGGCCAAAGACGCGAACTTAGCTTGCGTTGTCTAAGTCGTGAGTCACCCTTGTGGCAAAGATGCGAACTTAGCTTGCGTCGCCTAAGTCGCGCTTTGCCCTTGTGATCTTTCTCCACAAGGATCAGCCCACTTTGTAACCTCTTGCAGGTCCCGAAGGACCTGTAAAAGAGAAAGAAGTTAGTTCGAAGGAACGAGCAACAGACAAATCCCGAAGTCTCGCGGAAAGGGAAGCTTTACAAGCAATTTGATGAACACCTTATGTGCACAATAGAAAAGAGGGAGAGGGAGAAAAACAAGGCTTTCAAGGATGAACGAACAGCTGCAAGCCCATAAAACCCGCTCACCGTCCCGAAAGAAAGACAAGTTCCCGTAAAGGTCACGTGCGAACTTCATGAAAAGAGATCTCAACGCCCCAGATATAAGCGAAGCCCCATCCAGCCCTGTGCCACCCAAGGGGTTCCGGGGTGCGAGATGGTCGACGTTTTGGTGAGCGGAGGCAGTTCTCCGCTCACCTCCCCGCACGCTAAAAACGGAGTCTGTTTTGGGCTGTTTTGGGGCTGTTTTGCTCGGTTCGGTGAGCGGTCGCTTTGCAACGCTACAGCTTGTTCGAACTTACATATTTACAAGCAAAATGACCCAAAACTAAGAGAAAACATGCTGTCAAGCAGCTGTACATGTAGGTGTGAGCGACGAACGGTTCGTTGAACGGAGTTGTTGCGGGTGCGCGACGACCGTTCGTGACATTCTCCCCCACTTAAACTGTCGACGCCCTCGTCGATGCTTGTTGGTAGTTGTTGATGACTTCCTCTTCATGTCGCAGGGCGTCTTCAGGCTCCCAACTGGCTTCAATTCGGGGAAGCTTTCGCCACTTCACCAAGTACTCTGTTTGCTCCGCTCCGTTGGGTAGCTTCATCTTGCGATCCGCTAGAATGGTTTCCACTCGCTTCTCGTAGGAGGCCGTGATGGGAGGTAGCCGAGTTGGAATACTTCCAGGAAGCATCTTGCGGATCCGAGTGGTAGGCTTTTAGGTTGGCGTGAAGAACGCGTTGTGAATTTTGAACCACGCCCGGCAGAAATTTGCAACTTGTAAGAGACATTGTCTACCCTGGCGATAATTGAGAAGGGCCCTTCATACTTACGCACCAATCCTTTGTGGACTCTATTCTGAAGAATTGGAGTGATCTTTGGTTGGAGCTTTACCAACACCAAATCGCCAACTTTGAACTCTTGTGGTCGCCTTCCCAAGTCCGCCCACTTCTTCATCCGTTTTGCCGCCTTCTCCAAATAAGCCCGCACAATATCTGCATTTCGATGCCACTCCTTTGCGAAATGATAGGCCGATGGACTGCTCCCAGTATACCCAATTGCCATGGTGTGCGGAGTCGACGGTTGTTGTCCTGTGATAATCTCGAAGGGGCTCTTGTTGGATGCAGAGAGCTCCATTTGCAAGTTGTAGGAGAATTGGGCAATGTCCAACAACTTCACCCAATCTCGTTGATTGGCACTCACGTAGTGTCAAGATATTGCTCCAAGAGCGAAGTTTATTCTTTCGGCCCGCCATCCGTGGGGGGGTGGAGGCTTGTAGAGAAGTATAACTTTGACCCCAACAATTTGAATAGCTCGGTCTAGAATCGCCCCAGAACCGAGCATCTCGATCACTAATGATATTGTGCGGGACTCCTAATACTTCACTACATTCTTCATCATCGGTCTGGCCTCTTCTTCACTGAGCGATTGTAGGGGAGCAGCAATGAAAGTTGCATACTTTGAAAACTGATCGACCACCACCGCAGTATCGATCCGAGTCCCCCCCTGGTGGCAAGCTTGATATGAAGTATAAGGAAATGCTCTCCCCGGCCTTTTCCGGTGCGGGCAACGGCTCCAAAAGTCCCACCGGCTTCGCTGCTCCACCTTGTCTTGTTGGCAAGTAAGGCATGTTCGAACGTATTCCTCCACATCAATCCCCATCTTCGGCGTAGAAGGCCCCCTCCACGAGAGCCAACGTTCGTGAATGCCGGTGTCCAGCCCAAAGGGAATCGTGACACTCTTTTAAGAGTTCTCGTTTTAAATTGTCCACTCGGGGAACATAGACCCTATTCCTTTTTGTGTAAACAAGTCCCTCCCGGACCCAAAATCGTCGTGCCTTGCCTTCTTTGATGAGTCTGCATCGGGATAAGCGCCACGGGATCACTATCAGTCCATCCTTGATTCGGGAAAGGAAGTTGGAGTGCAACTGACTTGCTTGGCCTCTGCCCCTCCGGTTGTGCAGCATTCACGCATTCCACCTTCCGACTTAGCGATCGGCCCACGACATTCGCCTTCCAGGGCTTGTACTCCATCGCCATATCAAATTCAGCCGGGAAGTCCCGCCACCGTGCTGCTTTGGGAGAGCTTCTTTCTGAGTTTGGAAATAGCTCGGGATGATGTTGTCCGTCCTCAGCACAAATCGCGACCGAGGAGGTAATGTCGCCAAACTTCAGATGACGATGGATCACTCTTTGTCATCTCTTTCTCATGCACCGGATACCGCCTCTCGGTCTCGTTGAGTTTTGCGGCTCGTGAGGCCACCGGATGACCTTCCTGCATGAGTACTCCCCAATAGCGAAGTCCGAAGCATCTGTATGGACTTCAAAGGGCTCTCCATAGTTTGGCAATTTGAGCACTGGTTCTTCTAGAACAGCAGCCTTCAGATCTTGGAATGCTATCTCACATTTGTCAGACCACTTCCAAGGCTGCTCCTTCTTCAGTAACTCCGTCAGTGGGGTTGCCCGCTTCGAATATCCCGCAATGAAGCGTCGATAGTAGTTGACAAAGCCAAGGAAAGATCTCAACTCTAGCACCTTATTTGGAGTTCGCCATTCCGCAACTGCTTGCACCTTCGGCTTATCCCTCCGAATGGAGCCATCACCGATTCGATGCCCCAAGAATAGGATCTCAGTTTGGGCAAAGTAGCATTTCTCCCTTTTCACGAACAAAGTGTTCTCCCTGAGAACCTTGAAAATCGTCCGAAGGTGCTTGACGTGCTCCTCGAGCGTTTGGCTGTAGACGACGATATCGTCCAAGTAGACGACAACGAACTTATCTAAATACTCCTTGAATAGCTGGTTCATGAGAGTACAGAATGTGGCCGAAGCGTTGGTTAAGCCGAAAGGCATCACCAAGAACTCAAAAGCTCCATATCTGGTCACACAGGTAGTCTTTGCTTCGTCGCCTTCAGCAATGCGCACCTGCCAATACCCCGACCGAAGGTCGAGTTTTGAGAAATACTTTGCCTTGCCCAATTGATCGAACAAGTCCACAATGAGTGGGATGGGATACTTGTTCTTCACTGTTACTTTGTTGAGGGCGGCTCGGTAGTCGACGCATAATCGGAGGCTCCCATCTTATTTCTTCTAGAAGAGAACTGGAGCTCCGAAAGGTGCTTTAGAGCTGCGGATGAGACCACCGCTTAGCAGTTCACCTAACTGCTTCCTGAGTTCTGCCAACTCTGGTGGAGGCATGCGGTAGGGTGGTCTTGCTGGAGGCTTTACTCCTGGCTCCAGCTCGATACTGTGATCCACGCCTCTGCGTGGTGGAAGAGTCTTCAGCAACTCGGGTGGCATGACGTCTTTTAACTCTTTCAGGACGTTCGCCACCATAGCAGGTTCTTCAATGGCCTCCTCGTTGAGTGGCTCTAGCTTCATAGCAGCCACGAATGTCAATTCGCCTTTTCGCACCCCTTTCTTCAATTGTAATGCCGAAATGTGTTGGGGCTCCTTGGTTCCTCTCCGAGAGACGGGAATCACACAGGGGTCATCACCTCCCATCATACATAGGGAGTTCAAGAACGACATCGGCACCAACTTCGCCGCGTGCATAAACTCCATTCCAAGAATCACTTGGAAGTCGTCCAGTGGCACGACCATCATGTTGGTGTTTCCGCTCCAAGTCCCGATTTTGATGGGAACTCCTTCGCCAACCCGAGATTCGCTGGCCTCGAAGTTCACCGCCTTCATTCGGCTTGGGCTCTTCTCCAAAGGTCAACCTAAGCCGCTGTGCTTCACAATCGGCTATGAAGTTGTGGGTAGCGCCCAGATCCACCATTTGACGGTCGTTTGGCTATTCAAACTTGATGTCCACATACATCGGTTCACTACTTCCCGCTTTTAGTACCTTGGTCTTCATGTTCTCCCCACTTGACCCCCCAAGATAACGTTCAACAAACGCATTGCTCCCATTTGGGGTCCTGCGACTCCTCATCGTCCGCCGCTGGATTTGAATCTGCTCGAACTAAGAGCAACAGCTTTGCTCTTGTCCGATCGGGGAGGGTGGATGGAAGCCGTCAAAGCATTGAGTGCCTGTTTTCGTGGGCACTCCCTTACCATGTGCGGTCCCTCCGCACAAGAAGCATCCTCCGTGTTTTGAGGCCTTGCCTTTAGGGTTCGCCCTTTGTGGGAGCTCATCTTCTTTTTGTTCGCCCTCGAGTTCCTTCCCGAGAATGTTTTGGAGGGTGATTTCTGAAGATTGTTTCCTTCTCATTTGGGTCTTTAGAGGAAACAAAGTCGGTGAGCTTTTCTGCAGCAGCAATTGCCCCGACCACATCGGTAACATTCCTTCGATTTAGCTCTGTTGAGCCCATGGTTTCAAACCATCGAGAAAGCTAAACAACTTGTCCTTCTCGGACATGTCCCGTATGTCCAAAGATTAATGCAGAAAAAACTGCTTCACATAGTCTCGGATGGTGGTACTTTGGCGGAGTTGTCTCAACTTCCTTCTTTGCGACGAATTTAACGTGTGTTCTCCGGTAGGAACTGAGTTCTCAACTCCCACTTCAAGTCTTCCCATGTGTCGACTCGACACCGACCTTGTTGGATCTCCTCCCAACGAAGTTCGGCCACCAAAGTTTCAAGATCTCCGTTCAGATACATTGTTGCTATAGAAACTTTGGTATCTTTGAATCGGGCCTCAGAGCTCGGAAGTATTGCTCCATGTCGAACGAAAGTTCTCGAGCTCCTTGGCATCTCCGGCCCCTCCATATCCATGAGGCTCGGGTGCCCTCAAATTTTGTGGCGGTGTCGCTGGGTGTTGCCTCCTCCCGCATTTAGTGTTCTTGTAAGCATGGCCACCTTTACAGTGAGTTCCGCCACAACATCCTGTAAGTGTTGCACGGAGTCTTTGGTGTCATCAGATAGCCGATCGACTAGGGCCTCGACCTTGTCGATCCTAGACTCCGCTTCCTCTTGCGAGCTCTCTATCCCAACAAGTCTTTGTTGGTCATGGTAGAGTTCCTCCATGCTCGCTTCGAGAACATCCAAAGCGGGTCTCTCCGGCCATGAGTCTCTCCTTATGACTCTTTTTTTCCCGGTTAGCGCACCAGATTACGCTTTCCTCCGCTTGCGGAGAGTTGCCAACTTCTCACTCATCCTGTTTCGCCAACAAGGCCCTCTTGAGCGGCTCCAACAAAGATGGCGAGTGTGCACATGCAGCCCACTGTGGCTGCTTGGGGCAAGGGTCCCGCTTGCCCGGCCTTTGCTTGATTCGGCCAGCGATGCTTTGCCATGGCGAAGTTGCGGGTTCGTTTCGCTGTTCGATCGAAGAGCTTGCCCGCTCTGATACCACAATGTCACGACCTTAGCTGGAATTGCCTAAGGCGTGAGGCACCCTTGCAGCCAAAGACGCGAACTTAGATTGCGTTGTCTAAGTCGCGAGTCACCCTTGTGGCAAAGACGCGAACTTAGCTTGCGTTGCCTAAGTCGCGCTTTGCCCTTGCGATATTGCTCCGCAAGGATCAGCCCACTTTGTAACCTCTCGCAGGTCCCGAAGGACCTGTAAAAGAGAAAGAAGTTAGTTCGAAGGAACGAGCAACGGACAAGTCCCGAAGTCTCGCAGAAAGGGAAGCTTTACAAGCAATTCGACGAACACCTTGTGTGCACAAGAGAAAAGAGGGAGAGGGAGAAAAACAAGGCTTTCAAGGATGAACGAACAGCTGCAAGCCCACAAACAGCCGCTCACCTAGTCCCGGGCGCAAAGACAAGTTCCCGTAAAGGTCACGTGCGAACTTGCGAAAGAGATCTCAACGCCCGGTATATAACCGAAGCCCCATCCAGCCCTGTGCCACTCGGGGGGTTCCTGGGGTCTGAGATGGCAGACGTTTTGGTGAGCGGAGGCAGTTCTCCGCTCACCTCCCGTAGCACGCGAAAACGAAGCTGTTTTGGGCTGTTTTGGGGCTGTTTTGCTCGGTTTGGTGAGCGGTCGGTTTGCAACGCTGCAGCTTGTTCGAACTTACATATTTACAAGCAAAATGACCCAAAACTAAGAGAAAACATGTTGTCAAGCAGCTGTACATGCAGGTGTGAGCGATGAACGGTTCGTTGAACGTAGTTGTTGCGGGTGCACGACAACCGTTCGTGACAGAACGTCCGAATTTCCGATGAACTCTCGAACTCCCAACAAAATCTAGTTCTCAACTCCGGGACTTCATTTTGCTTTATGTCTTGATCGCTATCGTAGTTAATCCTACACACATAAAACCTACTTCGATCTAGATAATTATTACAAAGCTTGAATCAAATATTGTTCGGCATGTTATTAGTTCATCGACGCTTTATACGATTTTTCGATGCATCGTCTAATTTTGCGGCCTATTGCCTAATCGGCAAGTTGACCCCCACAACTCTGATTTCCTTAGCGCAATTTCTGCTCATTTCTGCTCTTCTTGGCATGATGCCCGAACCCATGGCCTGAAGCTTGTTAGGATCGAGAGAACTAAGAGGGGGGTGAATTAGTGCAGCGGAAATCTTTCAGCGATTTAAAAAACAAAAGCTGCGTGTCGTCCGATAAAAACGATTTCGATGTAAAAGCCGATTCACAGTTTGTATCTATGCAGTTTTTAGTTTATGCCTCAATGCAGTTTTGCGCCTAAATGCAGTTTTGCGTCTAAATGCAGATTGCGTCTAAAGTTTAGTTTGCGCGTCTAAACACAGTTTTATCCTGTTAGTTTGCGTCTAAACACAGTTTGCGTCTGAGCGCAGTTTGCGTCTAAACGCAGTTTTACGTCTAAGTGCAGTTTTCCGTCTAAACGCAGTTTTGCGTTTAAACGCAGTTTTATGTCTAAACGCAATTCTACGTCTAAATGCAGTTTTACGTCTAAACGCAGTTTACGTCTAAACGCAGTTTTTACGTCAAAGCGTAATTTTACGTCTAAACGTAGTTTTACGTCTAAATGTAGTTTTACGTCTAAATGCAGTTTTGAACTTTGAAAAGTGTTTTATGAATACGCAGAAAGCAATTTGCAGTTATAAATGGAATCAAAACGTAAAGCGTAAAACAAAGCAGTAAAGATAGTACTAAAACACCGATTTACGCCTCAATGCAGATTCGGAAAGATCAGAACTTAGAGACTGTTCGAAAAGCGCAGAGGACAGTAGCTATGTAGGAGGTTTGCAGTAATGATAAAGTGCTCAAAGTAAAAGCAAACCAGAGATTTAGAGTGGTTTGGTCGGTCTTGACCTACTCCACTTTGGCTTCCTCCTCCGACGAGGTCACCGACGTCAACTAGCTGCCTTCCTTCAATGGGCGAAGGCCAACTGCCCTTTACAGTTTCACTCCTTTTGATGGGCTCAGAGACAACCCTTACAGAACCTTTTCTCCTCACTTTTACAATTCAGAAACTTAAAGAACGAAGGAGGAGACTTAAAGGTTTTACAATAATTTTGAGCTCAAGAATCACAGAGAAGATCAAGATTTCGGTGTAGGTCTCTTACTCTTTTCTGTGCTGAATGGGTGGGGTATTTATAGGCCCCAACCCAGTTCAAATTTGGAGCTCAAAACGATCAAATTCGAATCGGAGGGATCGGTTGCACCTCGACCGGAGAGGTTGCACCGCCCGGCAAAGCTCGAAGATCGAGCCTCTGGGCGGTGCCACCTCTGTCGAGGCGATTGCACCTCTCTGCCAGAGCTCGAAGACCGAGCTCTCAGCGGTTGCATCGCCCGACGGAGAGGTTGCACCGCCTGGCAGAGCTCGAAACTTGAGCTCGGCGGTGCTACCTCCCGACAGAGGAGGAGGTTGCACCGCCCAGCCTCGCCGGAGACTGAGCCCGGGCGTTTGCACCTCTTTTGGGGCGGTTGCACGCCTTTAGTGTCGCTGGAGACATAGCCCAGGCGGTGCCACCTCCTCGCCTAGGGCGGTTGCTCCTCCCGGTGTAATCGTGGTCCGAATGGTTAGCTCCATTCGCCCACTTTCAATCTTTTCAGGGGCCCAATTGCCCCAAGATTAAGCTAATGGGATCACCTCCCATTTTTCAACTTAATCAACTTGCTAACTACGATTAAATCTAAGACAATTTCTGCAGCTTTGTTCGATCGCGTCTATCGCTTCTTCCGGCGAAGTTTCCGGCGAACTTCCGTCGATCATCCGATGAACCCTCGATGATTCTTCATGGACTTCCGCAAACTCCGGACTTTCGACGATCCACTTGGCAGTTCGACGAAGCCGGCTTGGCAAGCTTTCGGACTTCTCGGATCTGTTCTCGAGAACCTCCGACGACCGTCCGAACTTCCGTCGAACTCTCGAACTCCCAACGTGATCATGATCTTGACTCGGCGCAACTCCTGCCGCTTGTCTAACTTTCATCGTAGTTAATCCTGCACAACAAAAACTTCGATCGAGACAATTAATCCTAAGTAATTTAACCAAGTTGTCCCAAGATGTCATTGGTCCCTCGACGCCGTCCGATTCTTGGCAGATCGTCCTTTTCCTGCGACCTATTGCCCAATCGGCCGGTTGACTCTGCAACCGATATCCTTGGCACAATACCCGCTCTTCTTGGCCCGATGCCCGAGTCCACGGCCGAAGTTTTCGTCGATACGTCGACCGATCCACCGCCCGACGTCCAATCTTCCGACATGTTCCTTCGACACAACATGATTTTCCTGCTTTAATTGTCTCATCCTGATCGAAGCATCCTGCGTCACTCAAAACGCAGATTAAATCATAAACATATATCAAGTAGTTTCATCATCAAAATACGAGATTCAACAATCTCCCCCTTTTTGATGATGACAACTACTTGATGACGGAGTTAAACTTAACTCCCGGAGTTTAAACAGACTCCCCCTATCAATATGCCATATTGATAGAACCTTGAATTCAAACTGAAATCAAGTCATTGCAATATTCATCATGAATACTTGCAACTCGTCATCATTAACTTATGCATAAACTTATGCATAACATGTCATGTCATCAACATACTTCTCCCCCTTTGTCATCAACAAAAAGGATCAACAAAAAGGAGAAGTACCACAATCAAGTGTTTGTGATGTAAGTTTAACTCATTGCATGAAAAACGTAATATCAAGTTTTATCATCATGTAGTTTTGAAGCCAGAAAATTTAGCAAATGTTACATCATGCTTAGAACATTCAAGCTATCAAGTTTTAGATATGCAAGTTTTTTGGCATACAAGATAGCACATGCAAGCTAGCAATGTTACAACATTTTAGAACTTGCAAGCTAGCAGTTTAGAGATATTCAAGAAGGCAACTCTTGCTTCTTGAAATATGTAAGTTGCAAGCTAGCAAATTTTTGCTTCCTTTGTAGTGTTAGCTTTTGATATCGTAACGTAACTATTTCAAGTGTTTATCAATTGTAGCATTTCATCATATGGCATGATATCGACATGTAAAGCTGTGAAGCAAGATTTTGATATCATTTCATGATGTACACATTTTGAATATTTTAGCAAGTGTAGCATTGCATCACATGGTAAGATATCAGCTCGTACGATGCAAATTTTTGTTTGATATCTTGATACAGGGCATATAGCAAATGATAGCAATCATATATTTTTGGTGATGCAAGTATGGCCTAATCATAGCATTAGTGATAGCAACCATAGCAACCATTAGTGATAGCAAACATATCAATTCATATATTTCTCCCCTTTGTCATCAACAACAAGGAGAACGATATAAGCAAATTTTAAATATAAGTGCGATGCCATAAGTTGGTTCATGTCATTTTCCAACAAAGGAGTGATAGGATACCAAGAATGCAAACATCTCGAGGAAAAACATGACATGGAGATAGCTTTTATTGCTTCTTCCTTTTTATTTGTTATCTTTTTTACATGAAGGAGGAAAGCCATATGTGAAGTTCAAATCGATAAGATATTAAAGCACACTTCATTTTTGCAAGGATTAAGATATGTAAGTGAGTCAAATCTTTGTATGTAAAAATATCTTCCTTTTATAAGAGGGAATCATCAAATATGTTTTTCGAAAAATATTTTTCACATGATAAGTGCATTTGCTAGATGATTCCATATGTCAAAAATCAATGATGTGAATTAAACTTGATATGACATATGCTTGTTAAATTCGGAAGAGGATAATGTATCAAGAAAATCCAATTGTTAGGATCAAGAAAATCCGAAAATGAAATTTGACACTTTCATATATTCGGACGGGGTTTTACTAGAGATATTCAATTACAATCATGAAGGTAAAACATGCTTATTATCATGGAAATTTTTGTATTCAAGCACATAATTTCCAACATGGCAAGTAATTGTGTAAAGTCATTATGGTAATCAAGTGATTTTAATCAAAAAAGTCCTAAAAATAATTTTAACACGTTTAATCATTCGGACATATTTTTGCCATAGTTTTTCAAATATAATCATGAAGATAAGGCATGCTCATCATCATGGTGGTATGCTAGCAAGTTTACCATATACAGGCTAGCAAAAAATTTCTACATTTTAAGGCCCGCAAGCTAGCAATTTTGAGATGTTCAAGAAAGCAATTTCTTCTCTTTTGAGAAGTGCAATTTTTGCTTTCTTCTTGAATTGTGCAAGCTAGCTATCTCCCCTTTTGTCATTGTCAAAAAGAAGGGAAAAACCCTTTACATCAATTTTTAAATCATGACAAAGATTAGTATAAATCTCATTTGTGCATCATTATATTTTCAAATTAAAACATCCATATTTTTTAAAACATATAAACTCATTATTATATGCATGATTCCAAATCATCATTCATATTATTTCAAATAATCATGGTATTAATTTGTCACATTGCATCCTACCATGCATGATCGAAAAAATAAATTCATGAATATCTCATGCATTCATATCATCATTTGAGGAATATTGAAAAGAAATAATTGAGTGATGAGATAAATGTTTCATGAATACAAGGAATTGCATAAAAATCATATCATGAATACAAGGAATACAAGTCACAATCATTCAAGAGAAAAATCATTATTCATTTTCAATTCATTCAATTTGATAAATCAAGATCATGATTTTGATAAAACTCATTTCAATTTTAAGTCATCAAAATCATTTCTATGGCTCACAAAACATAAATAGATTCATGATTTCATTGATAATATATTTTCCCCCTTTTTAAGTGTTTCATTTTAAGTGATCGATTTCATGTTAGCATGCCTTTTCATGCATCAACAAAATTTTTTTTTTTTAAAGCCACTGTTATTATCATGAAAATCGATAATCACCATAATTTCAAAAATATATACTCATTAATCATAACTTCAAATTGAACATGATTTCATATACTCAAAATCGAGAAATAACAATGGAAATCAACATGATATACATTATTACTTCTCAACCACATATAGCATGATTTCATTACTTCTCCTCGTCTTCGGAGGAGCTCGATTCATCCCAATTTTTGTTCTTCTTCTTGCATTCAAAGCAAGTAGTTCCGTTCTTTTTACTTTTTAATTTTTGTTTCATTTGTAGTTTAAGTTCACCATCACTTGAGCTTATGTTCGAGTGGTCTTCAAATGTTCTATGTCCCAAATCCTTCCTGTTCTTTAGAAGGTGGTTCTCAAGTTCTTCACGTGCATTGCACGTCATTTCATATGTGATCAATGAACCAATTAGTTCTTCAAGTGGAAATTGGTTCAAGTTTTTCGATTCTTGAATAGCAGTTACTTTTTTGAATCCCAAGTTTTAGAAAGTGAGCGAAAAACTTTGTTAACGAAGTTCAAAATCCGAAAAGCTTTTACCAAGTTTATTTTAAACCATTGACGACACATCCGTAAAACGGGTGTACATGTCAACAACGGTTTCGCTTGGTTTCATATGAAAAAGCTCGAAATCATGCAGTAAAATATTAACTTTCGAAGTCTTTGACTCTACTAGTTCCCTCGTATGCGTGATTTCAAGAGTGCGCCAGATATCGAAAAGCCTTTTCGCACAAAGAAACCCGATTGAACTCATTTTTGTCCAAAGCGCAAAATAAGGCATTCATAGCCTTTGCGTTTAAAGAAAAATACTTCTTCTCTAAATCCGACCATTCGTTCATCGGTTTAGAGGGAAGTTGAAAACCGTTTTCAACGATATTCCATAAATCCAGATTTAGATAAATCAAGAAAACTCTCATTCGAGTTTTCCAATAAGTGTAGTCCAATCCGTTAAAGAACGGTGGACGAAAGACCGAAAAGCCCTCTTGAAGAGCCATTTCTCTCGGGTGTAAATCCGAAATGAGAAATACCTTGCTCTGATACCAATTGTTAGGATCGAGAGCACTAAGAGGGGGGGGGGTGAATTAGTGCAGCGGAAATCTTTTAGCACTTTAAAAACAAAAGCTGCGTTCGTCCGATAAAAACGATTTCGATGTAAAAGTCGATTCATAGTTTGTATCTAAGTGCAGTTTACGCAGTTTGCGTCTCAATGCAGTTTTGCGTCTAAATGCAGTTTGCGTCTAAATGCAGATTGCGTCTAAGTGCAGTTTGCGTCTAAACACAGTTTGCGTCTAAACACAGTTTGCGTCTGAGCGCAGTTTGCGTCTAAACGCAGTTTTACGTCTAACTGCAATTTTACGTCTAAACGCAGTTTTGCGTCTAAACGCAGTTTTACGTCTAAACGCAGTTCTACGTCTAAATGCAGTTTTACGTCTAAACGTAGTTTTGCGTCTAAACGCAGTTTTACGTCTAAACGTAGTTTTTACGTCTAAACTCAGTTTACGTCTAAACGCAATTTTTACGTCAAAGCGTAATTTTACGTCTAAACGTAGTTTTGCGTCTAAACGCAGTTTTGAACTTTGAAAAGCGTTTTATGAATACGCAGAAAGCAATTTGCAGTTATAAATGGAATCAAAACGTAAGCGTAAACTACAGTGTAAAGATAGTACGAAAACACCGATTTACGTCTGAATGCAGATTCGGAAAGATCAGAACTTAGAGACTCGTTCGGAAAAGCGCAGAGGACAGTAGCTATGTAGGAGGTTTGCAGTAATGATAAAGTGCTCAAAGTAAAAGCAAACCAGAGATTTAGAGTGGTTCGGTCAGTCTTGACCTACTCCACTTTTGGCTTCCTCCTCCGACGAGGTCACCGACGTCAACTAGCTGCCTTCCTTCAATGGGCTTAAGGCCAACCGCCCTTTACAGTTTCACTCCTTTTGATGGGCTCGGGAGACAACCCTTACAGAACCTTTCTCTCCTCACTTTTACAATTCAGAAACTTAAAGAACAGAAGGAGGAGACTTAAAGGCTTTACAACAATTTTGAGCTCAAGAATCACAGAGAAGATCAAGATTTGGTGTAGGTCTCTTACTCTTTTCTCAGGTTGAATGGGTGGGGTATTTATAGGCCCCAAACCAATTCAAATTTGGAGCTCAAAACGATCAAATCCCGAATTCGGGATGGTGGTTGCACCTCCGACGGAGAGATTGCACCGCCTTGCGAGCTCAAGACCGAGCCTCTGGCGGTGCCACCTCTGTTAGAGGCGGTTGCACCTTCTCTGCCAGAGCTCGAAGATCGAGCTCAGGGGTTGCACCGCCCTGACCGAGAGGTTTGCACCGCCGGCGAGCTTCGAAACTTGAGCTCGGTGGTGCTACCCCGACAGAGGAGGTTGCACCGCCCGCCTCTCGCCGAGATCGAGCCCTGGGCGTTGCACCTCTTGGCTGGGGCGGTTGCACCGCGGTGTCTGGGAGACATAGCCCAGCGGTGCCACCTCCTCGCCTAGGCGGTTGCTCCTCCGGTGCAATCGTGGTCCGAATGGTTAGCTCCATTCGCCCAATTTCAATTTTTTCGGGGCTCAATTGCCCCAAGATTAAAGCTAATGGGATCACCTCCCATTTTCCAACTTAATCAACGTGCTAACTACGCGATTAAATCTAAGACAATTTCTGTAGCTTTGTTCGTCGTCAATCGCTTCTTCCGCCGAAGTTTCCGCGAACTTCCGTCGATCATCCCATGAACCCTCGGTGATTCTTCATGGACTTCCGCAAACTCTGGACTTTGCGACGATCCACTTGGCGAAGTTCGACGAAGCTTCACTTGGCAAGCTTCTGGACTTCTCGGATCTGTTCTCGCGGAACCTCCGACGACCGTCGAACTTCCCGTCGAACTCTCGAACTCCCAACGTGATCATGATCTTGACTCGCAAGAACTCCCTGTTTTTGTCTAACTTTCATCGAAGTTAGTCCGCACAACAAAACTTCGATCGAGACAATTAATCCTAAGCAATTTAACCAAGTTGTCCAGGCATGTCATTGGTCCTCGACGCCGTCCGATTCTTGGCGATCGTCCTCTCCTCCTGCAGCCTATTGCCCAATCGGCCGATTGACTCTGCAACTCCGATATCCTTGGCACAATACCCGCTCTTCTTGGCTCGATGCCGAGTCCACGCCCGAAGCCTTACGTCAATACGCCGACCGATCCACCGCCCGACGCCCAATCTTCGACATGTTCTTCAAGACAACATGATTTTCCTGCTTTAATTGTCTCATCCTGATCGAAGCATCCTGCGTCACTCAAAATGCAGATTAAATCATAAACATATATCAAGTAGTTTCATCATCAAAATACGAGATTCAACAAAGCCTTCTGTCGATACGTCGACCGATCCTTCGGCGCAACATCCAATCTTCTGACATGTTCTACTCCGGCCCAACATGATTCTTCCTGCTTTAATTGTCTCTCCCTGATCGAAGCTTCCTGCGTCACTCAAAACACAAAATAGATAAACACTATCAATTGTTTTCATCATCAAAATCCAAGATTCAACATTTTTTTTCTTTTTGATGATGACAATCAATTAATAATGGAGTTAACCTTAACTCCCCCTATTAATATGTCATATTGATAGAACTCTTGAATTCATGTTGAATTCAAGTAAAAGCAAATTTAATCATGAAATCATTATGAGTCCAAGCAACATATTATATACATATCATTGCATTGCATGCATCATCATCATAAGTTTTGTATGCATCATCATAAATATTTCAAATCATCATGGCATCAAAAATATCAGAGTATATTACATCCTACCATGTATGATTCTCATATCATCATATCTTCTCCTCCTTTGTCATCAACAAAAATGAGAAGTGCAACTATCAAGTTTTAGAGATTTGAAAGCTTAACTATTTAACAAATTTTTCATTACTTTAGAACATACAAGCTAGTGAGTTTTTTTCTTCTCTTTTGAGAAGTGCAAGAAAGCTTGTTTTTGTATTTTCTTGAAGTGTGCAAGCTAGCAAGTTTTTCTTCCGTTTGCAATGTACAAGATAGTATGTTTTTGTATCTTCTTAAAATGTGTAACTTAGCAAACATTGCTTCTCTTGAGATTTGCAAGATATCATATCTTGCTTCTCTTTTGAGATTAGTCAGCTAACAAGTTTGCCTCTCTTTGCGATGTGCAAGTTAACAAGTTTTAGCTTTTTCTTGTATATATCAACATGCAAGCTAACAGATTTTATCTCCCACTTTGTCATTGTCAAAAAGAAGGGAAGAATACAATTTTATATTTTTTTTCCTTTACAATAATTTTCGAAATATGACGTAGATAAAGTATCATTCTTAATTCAATATGTTTATGCAT
Source organism: Musa schizocarpa (assembly GCA_900464855.2). NCBI lineage: Eukaryota > Viridiplantae > Streptophyta > Magnoliopsida > Zingiberales > Musaceae > Musa > Musa schizocarpa. The sequence continues at coordinate 36,599,923 of LS990922.1, read as the reverse complement.
CATTATTGTTTTAAATTAAAACATGCACAATTTCAAAACCTTACATTTCATCCTTCATGCATGATCCCAAAAATAAATCAATCATCACTATGGATATATCAAACATGATATTCAAGTATTTATGATACATCATTTTAGGCATAACATTCATGATGTTAAGATATTAAAATTTTTAAGCATTTATCACTTCATGCGTTAAATCAATATTTTGATCATGATACCGAACATTCATCATTTCTCCCATGAAACTAAAGCATTCATGATACCAAACATTAAATCAACATTTTAAAGCATTTATCACTTAATGATTGTTGGTACCAAACATTCATCATTTTATTTTCTCCCCTTTTGTCATAGGCAAAAAGAGGAGAATAACATAAAAGTGTAAATATTCAAGTCATCATATGGAAGATATCAAGAAAATTTAGTGATGAGATATACTTGCATAGTAAAAATCATATCATGAATGATAAGATCATATGAATACAAAAGGCATGATTCATTTTGATAAATATTATCTTTAAAAAAATCCAAGAAATCATTCGAGAATAAAATGTGAGGGATCTTGATTTACATAAAGAAAATATCAAGTTTTGATTCCGAGAATTGAAGATCATATTATAGATAAGACTCCTTCAAATCGTCAAATCATCAAAATCATTTTCAAGAGATTCATAAAAAATATAAATAGATTTATCGATATCTTGAGATGCTAGCGATTTTCTTCTCTTTTTTTTATTATAAATAAGAAAGAAGAAGAAGAAAATTTTATAATGGTGCAATTCATTTCATTCTTACATCAATGCTCTAGGTATCACATAAATACAAAGGTAACCATAAGAAAATCATGACATGAAAGATGAAAGATCAATTCGTGAATGATTTATTTAGATAAATCTCAATAAGAAGGAATGATACAAGAACACATAAGAGATCTTGATTCATAAACGATTTCAAATTATAAATATCGAGAAGTCAATATCATGATTTCGATAAAACCCGTTAAATTCAAATAATCAAAATCACTTTCATGGTTAACAAGATTCATAACATAAATAAATTTATTAATTTCTTATTCAAAAACTGATAAGATAGAGATAGAAAAATTTTCAAAATGCATTTCCTTTTTAGTTGTTTCAATTTATTTTGTTTGATTTTTTACTAGAATGCTCAAGTTTTTTTATGCCAAATCAAAACATGCATCATCGTTTAAAACGGAAAGAGCAAGATTTATCACAAAAATTATCAAGATCAAAAAGTGTAACACATAATTCTGAAACATATGATTTCAAATCATTACTTCAAATCATCATGCATAATATAAAATAATCAAACATGATACAAAATATTTTAACATTTTTATTACGTCTTACATCATTATGTTATTAAAACATCAAGTAGGATTTCATTGAACATAAGGCATTTTCAATGAAAATCATTTATAGTAATGCATTTTTCTTTTTAAGTGAATCTAAATTTTCATACTTAGTGCTAGGAGTTAACATGCAATTGTCTTACTCAAACTTTTCAAAATAACAAGAAAAAGAAGCATGATATTTTCTTTTTATATTTTTTATTTTTTAAAAACTAACTCATGAAAAGCATCAAGTTATTTCAAAATAAGGTAAATACATTTCGGGTGAGTTACATACCTTATTGTGAAAGGCAACCTCGTCTTTGTTGGTTTGCTCCTCGTCTTCGGATGCTTTCAATTCTTTGGCAATTTCTTCTTCAGTTTTATATAGTCATCTTTGGAGTGACCCGACTTCTTACATTCATAACAAGTAGTTGTGTTCTTTTTAATTTTTTTTTATTCTTTGATTCTTGTTTTAAGAATTTTTTAAGCTTTATTGTGAGACGTTCAAATTCTTCATCATCATCACTTGAGTCATCACTCAAGTGGTATTCTATTGTTCGAAGTGTCAAATCCTTTCCTGTTCTTTGGAAGGTGGTTCTCATATTCATCATGTTCAACACAACTCATTTCATAGGTTATTAAAGACCCCGATAAGTTCTTCAATCGAAAAATAGTTCAAGCCCTTTAATTCTTGTATTGTCGTTACTTTCGAATCCCAATTTTTAGAAAGAGATCGTAAAACTTTACTAGCAAGTTCAAGATTCGAAAAACTTTTACCAAATGCTTTTAAACCATTGACAACATCTATAAAACGGGTGTACATGTCTCCAATGGTTTCGCTTGGTTTCATACGAAACAATTCAAAATCACACATCAAAATATTTATCTTAAAATCTTTTACTCTACTGGTGCCTTCATGTGTGGTTTCAAGAGTGTACTAAATATCGAAAGCAGTTTCGCAAATAAAAACACGATTAAATTTGTTTTTGTCTAAGGCATAAAATAGAGCATTTATAGCTCTAACATTAAAGGAAAAAGTTTTCTTCTACAAATTATTTAATTCACTCATTGGATTAGAAGACTTTTGAAAACTATTTTCAATGATATTCCATATATTGAAATATAAAGAAATCAAGAAAACTCTTATTTGAGTTTTCCAATATGTGTAGTCCGTCCCATTGAACATAGGAGGATGAATGATAGGGTGACCCTCTTGAAAGCCGAAAAAAGATATTTCTCTTGGTTGTTAAACCAAACGAGAAAGAACATGGCTCTGATACCAACTGTTAGGATCCAGTCGACACTAAGAGGGGGGGTGAATTAGTGCAACGGATAAAAACATATCGAGTCAAAAATCTCATTAGATAAAATAGTTTCGACAAAGTGAGTTTAACTTAAAAGCATACGAAAGAATGTAATGAGAAGGTAAAGCAAGGCAGTTTGCAATGAAAGTAAATATCATAAAGTAAATGTAAACCGAGTTTTATAGTGGTTCGATTGTCGTAACCTATATCCACTCTACCGATTCCTCTTCTATCGAGGCCACCGACATCCACTAACGATCTTCCTTCAATGGGCGAAGATCAACTACCCTTTTACACCCTTCTTCTCCTTTTCACAGGTTTAAGAGACAAACTTTACACCCCCACTTACTCCTCTCTTAAACTGCACTAACGCTTAGAGCGTTTAGAGGAGTTCTCACAAGATTACAACAATGTTTTTCTTCCTTTTTTATCTCAATTCTTGTGTTTGTTAACCAAGGATGAGAGGGGTATTTATAGGTCTCAAGTGGATTCAACCTTGGAGCCTAAAAGTTTCTCATCCCGGGTTTTCCGAATCCTAGCTGTTAGGACTTAGCTGGTTTTGCCTAAGTCGTGCGGCACCCTTACGTGTCCATCCGCAAAGGTCAGCCTCCTCGAAACCTCCTATGATCCCTTAGGACCCATAAAAGAGAAAACATGTTAGAGAAAACATCTCACTCGAGTTCCACAAGCAAACATACTAAAATAACATACCACCAAAAGCGACCACCAAACCTTTATTTACAAGCCTAAAGCGACCACCAAACCCAACTAAAATGGGACTATTAGGCCTTCGACCGCCCCTCTATGTGCTATGCAAATCATGAACATACCAAAAGATACGAACATACATAAGTATTACATCAAACATCTTGTTTAGAAGTTTGTCCATGACATTCTCCCCCACTTATTCCTTCGACGTCCTCGTCGAAGCCTTTGCCAACACTATAACTCCTCGCATTTGCTGAGTCTTCAATCTTCTGCTCCAGCTCCAATGCACCTCTTAGCTCTCGATTGCTCTCTGCTACTGTTTTTGAGTAGTTGAACCTTTGATCCGCCATGCTCCTTCAACTCGCCAATGACTCTAACTCTAGTGTGGGGTTGGCTGAGTTGTGTTGATCCCTATTGGTTCCTACGGATCCTTCAGATGAAGGAAAAGACCATCCTTACTATGTGCCAGTCTCTCAAATACCTCATGCTGCTTGAACTGGGTAGATGCTTGTTGGAGTTTTAACGAGCATCGTCTCGTAAACTTTTGAAGTTTTGGGTCCTTAGTTGTCACTTCCAAGTAGGTTCGCATCACTTCCGCTTTCAATTGACATTTCGTTGGGAAATGAAGCAGACAATCTACTCTCAGTGGTACTGATCACCATTAGTGAGGATTTGACAACTATTGTCTTCCATTATCTTCGAAGGGTCTTTGAACCTGTGCAAAGCTCCTCTGCTGGATAGATAAGAGAATTGGGGTACTCGGTTTCGCCCATTCTCAGAGTTGAAAAAGCAAAGGTTACTCGACTTCGCCCACCTCCTCGAGGTTGTACTCCATGCATCGAGCTGGTTACTGGCCTTCGCTTGCTCTTTGCTCACACTTTTAAAGCACTTGAAGTGTTTGCACTCCTTGCGTTGAGTTAGTTATTGTGATTCACCTTCTCAATGCCATCGAACTTCTGGAATGCAAGAAGTTTTCACCCCAACTTGGAGTAAGTCTATAATAGTTTTGGTCGCCTCTAGGATTGTACCATTTTCTCTATCAACCCGGCCACCTACTCCACTAAGTAGCAAAGGTACAACACCATGTACTACCTGCTTCGTTCTTTGGTCGTGCACTCTTGCATGACCCGAAGTCCTTCACTTTCGGCTATCTTGATGAGAAACTCGTTGACACCGGTCTTACGAAGTTCCTTGGCCTCTGCCCTTCAACCTTGTCTCGGTACTTGGAGTTTGCCTCTGCATGCTCCGCCTCCTCGACCCCTTTCACGACCAAGCACTCTCCCTCCATGAGAGCAAGGGATCAATGACTTTCGCGGAAGTCTCGCCCCTGCGGTATCATGGCGCTGCCATGCCCATGGCCCTACTATCCGTCGCCTCGCATCTGCATCCCTTTTCTTCACAATCAGTAGATATGTCTCTGTGGCGCTCCTCCGAGTTCACCTCCATTCTAACTGATGCTTGATTTTGGGTAGCTAAGTCCCTTTGGACTCGTCGTCGCTTCCTCGCCCCTTTCGACCCCCTACTTCAACACCTCTGTGTTCTCCAAGCAGCTCCCTTTGGTCGATGGAAAGACAGACTGTAACTCTCATGCATAGCCTCTGCCATTACGTTGTAGGATTTGCACCGATTCTATTCTCCTTAGCTTCCTTGGTAGCAACGTTCGCTTACTTGACCTTGTCCTCTGACTTGTTGGGCCCCCTTAAGCAAATATGGGTTTTGGAGCAGTCCAACTCTCCAGTTGCTTCGATCATACCTCTGCATGATCAAGTCCCTCACATGGGACTCACTGGTACTTACATTCGAACTTTTCCCTTGGTGGAACACAACCCCCATATTCTGATGACCAAGGCTATCATCCGATGCAAAATTCGATTCACGCACGGAAGACCCACCTCTGCGGTACCATGGCCTTCACTCTTTGAATCCATAGCCCTTCTTGTCGTCGTGTTGTTCACCGAAGTGGAGCTTCCAATAGCTCCCGATCATACCTCCGTATGATCTAGTCACTTGTGGGACTATGTCGTGTGTATCGCATTGCCACGAACTGTTTCACCACGATCCGTTGCACCATGTCGCCTCCTGGAGACATCTCTATTGCATTATGATCCTTGTGGGATGAACCCGAATTGTGATCCCTCAATATGTGGCCTTTGCCAATACATCGCAGGGTCGCTTCCACCGTCGATTTTATTCGCTCCTTTGGCAATCGAACTGCTAGTCATAGGTGCCCAGCAAGCCAATCACGTGAGTGATGGCACGTGTGACTTAATATAGAATTTTTTTTCTTATTATATTTTGGCATCTATCACTTTATAACTATTGCATAAATGCATATGATGTCCTTGGATTTGTGCAATGGGAATCGGATTGTGATGAGATCACGATAGTGAGATCGATTCACCTTTAAACACATATCCTAAATAATCCCGGTCATAGGTTACTCGAGAGGGATATCGTGATAACCGGCCAGACTGGTGTGTTGTATACCCGTCTATATGATGGATGCAGCTGGTCTCATAGCTGCTTGTGTAGGGATATTAGGGATACAATACAGGTGCTCATTGGAGAATGAGTTCACTGATTGATCCGCTTACGGAATGCTGGATGGTTGATGATGCCTTATTGTCAGATAGCGATTTCGTAGTCCTAGTGGTGTATCTGGTCCTTAGACTTGAGACACCAAGGATGTCCTGTATGAGTGCTCCACTCTTTGATACCAGACTTATAGGTTTGGCTGTCCCAAATCAAGTACAGCTGGTCATTAGGAGTGGTAGTCGACCTTATGAGGGCTATTGAGTGTCGGTAGAGGATCATCTACTCTCGGTATCATGAGAGGAATATCCCATGTGTTCTTGCTCAGACAAATCCCTGGCCAGGGTCATTCGGGTTGAGAGAGAAAGAGTTCTCCAAGAGAATCCGATTAGAACGAGACTCGAGAAGAAACCGTATGGGTCTGACAACACCATGCTCTATATACGGTCTCTAGGATATTAGATGGATGAGGGACTATAGGTACACGGTAACTGAGGACAAACAGGTCCAATGGATTGGATTCCCCTGTATTGTCTGGGGACTACGGCGTAGTGGCCTAGTACGTCCGTAGTCGATGAGTCGAGTGAATTATTAAAGAGATAATAATTCACTGAGTTAGAAGGAGTTCTGACAGGTATGACTCACGGCCAACTCGATATTGGGCCTAGAGGGTCACACACATATGGTAGGCATTGCGATGAATAGAGGTTTGGATATGAGATATCCGACGGAGCCCTTGTCTTATTGGATGCAGATCCAATACACACTAGGGGAGGACCCATTAGGGTTTGACAGGGGACCTCTATAAATAGGAGGGATTCAGAGCCCCATAGGCTAGAGAGCTTTTGTTTGCCTTTTCCTATTCTCCTCTCCATCTCCACCTTTGAGTAGGCCTAGAGTTTTGAGGAGCATCGTCGCAACCCTGCTGTGTGGATCATCGCTAGAGAGGAGGACGCTTGACCTCCTTCACCCTCTCCTAAGGATCTACAAGGAAACAGCGATATACGATCTCCCAAGGTAACACAATCTACTCTATACGCAGTTTCATGTTTCGCGGATTTTTGCGTACCAATCTTCGCACGATGACGAACATCTCTTTGGGAATCGGGGATTTTGTTTTCTTGTTCTTCCGCTGCGCATGTGATATCGCCCCCAAGGATTTCCCAACAGTGGTATCAGAGCCAGGTTGTTCGTGCGAATGATTGGTTTTGAACTGCGTGTGTTGTGTTTAGGAAGAATTTTGACGTCAAAATTGTTGACGCAAAAACAAGGAAGGGCAGCAAAAGTTGATGCCCTCAATTTGCATGCGTGCAGCGCAGCCGAAGGCGGGCAGCACAAGGGGCTGCATCTGCTGCAGCCGGCCGGCGGCCTGCTTGCAGTAGGCTTGCTGCCGGCGGGGCTGGCAGCCCACGGGCAGCGGCGCCCGCCGCCGCTACTCCCGCGGGCGAAACCCCCCCCCACAGGGGCGGTCGCCCAGTGGGACAGCACCGCCTGCGGAGGCGGCGGCGCCCGAAAGGGGCGCCCACCCGCAGCGGCAGCGCTGCCAGCGGGCGTGCCGATTGCCCTCGCCTCGCCGCACAGGCCTCCCCGGCAAGGTGGCGACGGCGGCAGTAGCAAAAAGGGGAAAGGGCATTAGGGTTTTCTGGGCAAAAGACAGTTTTGTCCCTCGAAATTTGAGAAATTCCAATTTTTGTCTTTTGTCTAAATTACGAAAATACCCCTATGAATTCGTAAATTCCCTATAATGTCCCTGATTTCAGAAAATATTAATTAATTAAAAGGTTTAGTTGATTATTATTATCTAGTAGTCCTACATGATGATGATTATTTATACATATGATGTATGATGTGTGGACGGATGATCATGGATCGTGTGATGTGTGTACATGTGATTATTATTATTGAGGTCTGCGAGCCTCCATTATATTTCTCGTTTATTGTCGGGCCTGCGTGCCTATGATTAAGTTGTAATTACATGAGGAGGCCTAGCGGGAGCGTGGATGCGATAGCGGGACCCACGAGACGGACGATCGTGATGCATGGAGATGCATCAAGATGTCGACGGAACCGACGAGGACGAGATGGACAATCACAAGGGCATGGAGATGCACCGTTGCACACATAGATCTTGATGTGAGTGATTAGGCCTACTGGCTCGGGCCTAATCATATTAGGTTGTGGTCCATGATCATCTGGTGTAATTGCTTATACACATACTAGATATGTATATATATTTGCATGCGATGTAGATATATATTAAACATGTATTTGTGTGACATGTCATATTAGGAGACCAAATCATAGAAACATCTCTCGATAATATTAAGTCGGTAAACGTGAGGCAATTAGATTGACCCACGTGGCCTTCCATCGTTATAAGTAGGAACCGATTCGGTGTAGGTTGAGTTGGTCGAGTCCCTCGAGACTCACCTATATCATGATCGCCATTCGCTATCTTGCTACGACATAGAGATGTCACCGATGACTGAGGGCATGGTATACTTGGTCGAGTCCCTCGAGGGTATATCATCAAATCGGACTCATCTTGTAACGAAGGTGTTGACTTAACGAGCATCATGGTTGGTCGAGTCCCTCGAGGCCATGGTGATTGGGAGGCCGAACAGACGAGAATCACAAGGAGTTGTGATCGACAAGAGTTGCCTACCTTTTAGGCTTAGTGTGATTGGTCGAGTCCCTCGAGGTTACACTAAGACGCCGATTGGATCCCCGATCCCCACTAGAAGTCTGTTCGGAGACTTCGTTTCACGTCTTTGAGGGTGTCGTGCGTGACTCGTTAGTAAAATAGTGGAAACATATTAAGATAGAAGTCCATATCTTGATACTTTATTTCTTGCAAAATTTGCATGGTATTCATTTCTGCTGCATCTTTTTATTTTTAGAAAATGTCGCTTTCAAATCCCTTACGTGGCATACTTGATGTCATCACGCCTCATTTGGTCCAAATTATCTGATTGGCTCCAGAACTTGAGAATTGTTTCACAAATGCGGAGAAAATCGTGGTACGCCCCTGATACAGATGCCTGCCTCAAGAAGGGGCAACCGAGGATGAGATCGCCGCCACGTGAAGTACATTGATGACTCCACTCTTGCTCGGTGTTATATGTTGGGCTCTATGATGACTCGAAGTTCTGAGACAACATGAAAAGATGGATGCGGATCCATTCTCCTACATGTCCAGAATTGTTTGGGGAAGGGGAAGGACTCAAATGATATGAGATATCTAAGAGCCTCTTCCGCACTAGGATGACTGAGGGGACACGGTTGAGAACCATGTCCTAAAGATGATTGAGTGGATAGAAAACTCACGGTGTCTAGGAATGGTCCTAGAGGATAACTTGTGTGTGGACATTGTGCTTGGTCCCTACCAGATTCCTTTTCATAGTTCATAATGAATTTTAATATGAACAAGCTTGAAGTGACTCTCCTGAGCTTCTCAATATGTTGAGGGAGGCAGAGAGTACTATCAAGAAAGAGAAGCTAGTTCTCTAATTGGTGAGACCAAAAGGAAAAGGAAAGCGAGAAAGGTCCCTTAAGAAGGAAAGGGCAAGGTCAAACCAGTAAAGCAAAGAGTGCTAAGAAAGACCCAAAAAGGACAAAGGCCGATTGCTTCCAATTGGTGGTAAAGATGGGCATTGAAAGAGAAACTGCAAAGAGTACCTTGCAGAAAAGGGCTTAAAACAAAAGCTTGATGAAGCTTGGTACATTCATGATCGGTCTCCATTTGTCAGACTCTTATGATAACATATGGGTATTGGATACCGGTAGTGCTTATCATATATGCAATTCGTTGTAGGTTCTGGCAAGGCCTAGGAGACTAGAGAGAGGCGAGATGGACCTCAAGATGGGTAATGGAGCAAAAGTTACTATAGTAGCTATTGGCGAGGTCGCTCTACATCTGCCTAGTGGAGCTTTTATTGCATTAGATGCATGTTATTTTGTCCCTTCTATTATCAAAAATATTATCTTCATTTCATGTTTAACAGTTAGTGGATATAAATTTATTTTTGAGAACAATGGTTGTTCGATATTATTAGATGATAAGATCATCATGAAAGGAACATTGCATAATGGTTTATTTATATTAGACACCACTCCACATATCATGAATGTAAATATGTCCAAAAGGAAACGAGATGAGTTGAACAGTGCATACCTGTGGCATTGTAGGCTAGGTTACATCCATGAAAGAAGGATTCAAATGTTGCTAAATGATGGATATCTAGATACATTCGACTATGTGTCATATGCAACTTGTGAGCCTTGCATTCGTGGAAAACTGACCAACTCTCCATTTAGTGGAACTGGAGAGAGAGCCACTGAGTTGTTGGAACTCATACATAGTGATGTATATGGACCCATGTCAACTCATGTCATTGGAGGTTACTCCTACTTCATTACATTTACTGATGATTTTTCAAGGCATGGATATGTGTACTTAATGAAGTACAAGTCCGAGGCCTTTGAGAAATTCAGAGAGTATAAGAATGAGGTGGAGAACCAGACTGAAAAGAGTATCAAAACTCTTCGATCAGATCGAGGAGGTGAGTACTTAAGTACAGAGTTCACTCAGTTCCTCAAGGACCATGGGATATTATCCCAATGGACACCTCCTTATACACCTCAGCTCAATGGTGTCTCTAAAAGGAGAAATCGTACATTATTAGATATGGTACGGTCCATGATGAGTTTCGCTGACCTACCCATCTCATTCTGGGGATATGCCCTAGAAACCACAGCTTACTTTCTAAACAGAGTTCCAACTAAGTCAGTAGTGTCTACACCATATGAGATATGGAAAGGAAGAAGTCTGATCTTAAGGTTGTTAAGATTTGGGGCTGCCCTGCACATGTTAAAAGACACAACCCCGATAAGTTAGAATCAAGGACAGAGCGATGCAAATTTGTGTGATACCTCAAGGAAACTTGTGGGTATTATTTCTATCATCTCAAGGACCAAAAGGTCTTTGTAGCTAAGAGAGCAGTGTTCCTTGAGAAGGAACACATTCTTGGCGGAGATAGTGGGAGAATGATAGAATTGAGTGAGGTTGGAGAACCAAGCTCAAGCACCACTCTATAGCCCGAGTCTGTTCAGGTACCTAATACACAAGTTTCAACTTTACGCAGATCTGATAGAGTATCCTATCCTCCTGAGAGATATGTGGGACATATTAGAGGAGAGGATGTAGAGGATATTGATCCTCAGACTTACGATGAGGCTATTATGAGTATAGACTCCGGGAAGTGGCAAGAAGCCATGAATTCTAAGATGGATTCTATGTAATCCAATAAGGTTTGGAACCTAGTTGATGCGCCCGAATGTATTGTACCCATCAGTTGCAAGTGGATCTTTAAGAAAAAGATCGGAGTAGATGGAAAGGTAGAGACCTATAAAGTAAGGCTAGTGGCTAAGGGGTATCGTCAAAGGCAAGGTGTTGACTATGACGAAACCTTCTCACCCGTAGCAATGCTAAAATCCATCAGAATTCTATTGGCTATTGCAGCACACTATGATTATGAGATCTGGCAGATGGATGTGAAAACCGCATTCCTCAATGGAAACCTCGAGGACGTGTATATGATGCAACCTGAGGGATACGTGTCCAAAAACTGCCCAGATAAGGTGTGTAGGTTGCTTAGATCCATTTATGGATTAAAGCAAGCTTTCTAAAGTTGGAACATAAGATTTGATGAGGTAATCAGATCTTATGACTTCGTTAAGAACGAAGATGAGCCTTGTGTATACAGAAAGGTAAGTGGGAGCGCTATCACCTTTTTGGTGTTATATGTGGATGACATCCTGATCAATGAGAATGGCGTAGGAATGCTATCCACAGTAAGTAGGAGCGCTATCACCTTTTTGGTGTTATATCTAGACACTTCTCCCTGAAGGACTTAGGGGAAGCATCCTATATTTTGGGGATTATAATCTATAGAGATAGATCCAAGAGGATGCTTGGCTTGTCCCAGTCCAGGTACATAGAAACCATTATCAAAAGGTTTGGCATGGAAAATTCCAAGAGAGGTCTCATACCGATGAGACATGGGATATCGCTTTCTACGAGTATGTCCTCAAAGACTCTAGAAGAAAGGGCCAACATGAATATAATACCTTATGCCTCAGCAATAGGATCTATCATGTATGCCATGCTATGTACTAGGCCTAATATAGCACATGCTCGAAAAGTGTCACGAGCGGTGTCATCAAAGGATCCGGGCTTGGAGACCGGAAAGCAAGAAAGTGTATCCTTAAGTACTTGAGAAGGACTAAGGATCTTTTACTAGTATATGGAGGTAATAGCCTTAAGGTTGAAGGCTACATCGACTCAAGTTTTCAGTTTGATGTCGATGATAGCAAGTCGAATTCGGGGTATGTGTACACCTTGAATGGAGGAGCGTGTCTTTGGAATAGTTCCAAGCAAGATATCACCACGACTCGACCACAGAGGTGGAGTACATTGCTGCATCGATGCAGCAAAGGAAGGAGTTTGGGTGAAGAAGTTCATCACAGATTTGGGAGTCGTGCCGGGTAGCTAAGAGCCGATCTCCTATATTATTGGCAAACAACAACGGGGATTATTGCTCAAGCAAAGGAACCTAGGTCTCTCATAAATCTAAGCATGTTCTCGAGGAGATTCCACCTTATCGAAAAGATCGTGACCCGAGGAGATGTAGTAGTGGAAAGAGTTTCATCCGAAGATAACATTGCAGATCCACTAACAAAGCCGTTGTCTCCGATTTGTTTTGAAGCGTCCACGTGGGTCCGATGGGGATGGACACACATAGGTGATTGGCTTTAGGTCAAGTGGGAGATTGCTAGTCATAGGTGCCCAGCAAGCCAATCACGTGAGTGATGGCACGTGTGACTTAATATAGAATATTTTTTCTTATTATATTTTGGCATATATCACTTTATAACTATTGCATAAATGCATACATATATTGTGATGTCCTTGGATTTGTGCAATGGGAATCGGATCGTGATGAGATCACGATAATGAGATCGATTCACCTTTAAACACATATCCTAAATAATCCCAGTCATAGGTTACTCGAGAGGAATTTCGTGATAACCGGACAAACTGGTGTGCTGTATACCCGTCCATATGATGGATGCAGCTGGTCTCATAGCTGCTTGTGTAGGGATACTAGGGATACAGTACAGGTGCTCATTGGAGAATGAGTTCACTGATTGATCCGCTTACAGAATGCTGGATGGTTGATGATGCCTTATTGTCAGACAGCGATTTCGTAGTCCTAGTGGTGTATTTTGTCCTTAGACTTGAGACACCAAGGATGTCCCAGATCTAGTACAGCTGGTCATTGGGAGTGATAGTCGACCTTATGAGGGCTATTGAGTGTCAATAGAGGATCATCCACTCTCGGCATCATGAGAGGAATATCCCATGTGTTCTTGCTCAGACAAATCCCTGGCCAGGGTCATTCGGGTTGAGAGAGAAAGAGTTCTCTGGGAGAATCCGATTAGAGCGAGACTCGAGTAGAAACCGTATGGGTCTAACAACACCATGCTCGATATACGGTCTTTGGGATATTAGATGGATGAGGGACTATAGGTACATGGTGGCGAGGACGACAGGTCCAATGGATTGGATTCCCTCAGATGAATCGGGGACTTCTGGCGTGAGTGGCCTAAATGCGTCCAGTAGTCGATGAGGTCGAGTGAATTATTACAGAGATAATAATTCGAAGTTAGAAGGAGTTTGGACGGTATGACTCGCCAACTTCGATATTGGGCCTAGAGGGTCACACACATATGGTAGGCATTACGATGAATAGAGGTTGGGATATGAGATATCCGACGGAGCCTTTGTCTTATTGGATGCAGATCCAATACCCACTAGGGGAGGACCCATTAGGGTTTGACATGGGACCTCTATAAATAGGAGGGATTGAGCCCCATAGGCTAGAGAGCTTTTGTTTGCCTTTTTCCTATTCTCCTCTCCATCTCTACCTCGAGTAGGCCGGAGTTTTGAGGCGTCGTCGTCAACCCCTGGCTGTGTGGATCACCGCTAGAGAGGAGGACGCTTGACCTCCTTCACCCTCTCCTAAGGATCTGCAAGGGAAACAGGGATATCGATCTCCCTAGGTAACACAATCTACTCTATACGTAGTTTCATGTTTCGCGGATTTTTGCGTACCAATCTTTGCAGGACGACGAACATCTCTTTGGGAATCGGGGATTTTGTTTTCTTGTTCTTCCGCTGCGCATGTGATGTCGCCCCCAAGGATTTCCCAACACGAACTTCATCCACCCACTCTTGGGTCACACCTAGATAAAGCACCGCTCTAAGATAGTTCGTCGCCTAATAGCTCCCGAAGTCCACCAACTTCGCTACAATTAGTGCACCATTGTCTGGATCCTATGCCACTGCCCCTACTAGCACAATCTTCGCTACACACCGATTCCTGCCTAGCAACTTGACTAGTAACACTATGGCATATTCTGCAAGAGTACCCGCCTCTGCATCCTCTTACCCCGTGCCAAGGCCTTCTAAACTCAACTTCGCCTCCGCAAGTTGAGTCACCTTGGTTCCTCCACTAAATACTTCTCCGAGAGAAGGTGCATGTGCCCAGAAGCGCCTTTCGTCTTTGGCACCATACAAGATGAGTCTGCTCCGTCAGAATGAAGGACCCATAGAACAACATGATCCTGCTCTTGCCTCTGCAAGAGTTCATGTCCCTGACCTCTATCCAAGAAAAGCACTATGCCTCCGCTCCATGTTCCATCTTCTATGCTGGCTCCCTTCATGTGGCTTGGGTACTTCGCCAAGTTACACCCAAGTTGCTCCACTCCTCGCTTTTGCATTGAGTTGATAGTGGCCCTTGCGCCCACCATTCCATGGATCAGCCCTCCCATTGAGTCTGATCTCCATATCGACTCTAAGTGTGTCTTAATTTGTGGTGCCTTAGGTCGCTCCCCCACTTGATCTCGCAATGCATCTACCAATGCATTCTCTTAAGCGAGATCATGCGACGACTCCTCGCCGCTCGCTCGGTCCATTGAGCTTCGTGGAGTTATTGTTTGTTGAGGTACTCCTCCTCAACATGTACGGTTTGTTGCACATGATTCTCCCTCTGGAGAGCCGGTACTTATCCCTCCTGGATATCTATCCTGTTGGAGCAATATCTCTTTTCGTTTCGGAGACCACCATCCCCTTTGAACTACTCTAATTTTCTGAACAAACTGTCCATTGTTCTGCCTCCTGTAAATGTACTTGCTAAATTGCGACTCCACATCAATACAACCCCCGCTGCACTACTCAAGGCCTAGTAACATGCTGAACTCGCTGCACACTTCAGCCTCCTACGGACGTATCCTTCACATACTGAAGAGAAAGTTTCAATGCTCTATGGCGTCAAGTTTCGGTCACCTTGGGATGGCCGCGAACATTCCATCGTCCGCATACAAGCCCATGCATAAGTACCGAATTCTTCGAGTTAGCAATTCCCCTCACCTCTGTGAGCTTTGCACAACTCTTTCGGTCGCTGAGCAACTCATTCCACCTTGCATGGTCTCATCCTTTACCAAGCGCCTTGCTTGCCTTAAGCACCATCAAGTATGGTTGTCAACGTTGAGTTGTAGCTCAAACTCAGCTATCCCAACCCTTGTGCGCTCCGCATTCTTCCAAGCTTGCCTGTTCTCGTGGTGCCTCTTGCGCGAAGGGTTGGTTATTCCTCTGAATGCCAATCTCATATGCCCTCTCCTCCGAGCGACTCCTTTTCCCTACATCTCCATGCCCGTTTTCCCCCAAACGGTCGTGTGTGCTGACTACTCTCAACGCAGCCCCGCTAGGTCCCCCACGTTTGCATGCTAAGTGTTTCTATGAGTGCTTGTCCCGCTCTGATACCATCTATCATGGACTTAAATAGTTTTGCCTAAGTCGTATGGCACCCTTACGTGTCCGTCCGCAAAGGTCAGCCTCCCCGAAGCCTCCCATGGTCCCTTAGGACCCACAAAAGAGAAAACGGGTTAGAGAAAAGCACTTCATAAACAATGTAAATTACAAACAGACTTTACAAGCTCTGAACAGTTGCACAGCAAAGGGTCAAAAGGGTCCATTACAAACCAAAAATCTCTCACAAGTGTCCACATGACACAATCTTTATTTACAAGCCTAAAGCGGCCACCAAACCCAACTAAAATGAGACTATTAAGCCTTCGATCGTCCCTTACATGTTGTGCAAAGCATGAACATACCAAAAGACATGGACATATATAAGCATTACATAAAACATCCTATTTAGAAGTTTGTCTGTGATATAGCGGTACCACTACCTACAGCTATGACACTAGGCGGTACCACCGCCTAGTATAGCAGTACCATCGCCTAGGAGATAGTGTTTGGGTGGTACCACCGCCCAAACTAGCGGTACCGCCGCTTGATAGTCTCTTGGAGATTGTGTCTAGACGGTACCACCACCCAAACCGATGGTACCACCACTTGACACAATCTTGGAGACTATACTATAACGGTTCCACCTATTGGGTCACTGTTTGGGCCTTTTCACTTGGCCTAACACAGCCCAAACTTGGGCCCAACTGGCCCCTAATTGAGTTGGCCCAATTCCAACCTAATTATGTGCTAACTATAAATTTTAAGGCAAACACTAAGCTAAATAAGTCTAATAAGTCTAGATTTCTTCCGGCGAGCTTCCGACGAACTTCCGATGATCTCTCGACAATGTTCCAGCGGACTCTCAAAAAGCTCTTGGACTTCACGACGATTTTCTTGGTGAGTTCCGACGAGCTTCTTTGGCAAGCTCCTGGACTTTTCGGTCAATTCCGACAGAACTTCCGACAAACATCTAGACTTCCGATGAAATCTTGTTCTTGACTTCGAGATTTCATTTTGCTCATATCATTCGTTCATCGACGCTTCATCCAATTCTTCGGCGCATCATCCTCTCTTGTGGCCTATTGCCTAATCTGCCAGTTGACCTATGCAGCTCCGATTTTCTTAGCGCAATTTCTACTCTTCTTGGCCTAATGCCCGAACCCATGGCCCGAAGCCTTCTGTCGATACGTCCACCAATCCTTTGGCGCGACATCCAATCTTCTGACATGTTCTACTCTAGCCCAACATGATTCTTCCTGCTTTAATTGTCTCTCCCTGATCGAAGCTTCCTGCGTCACTCAAAACGCAAATAAGATAAACACTATCAATTGGTTTCATCATCAAAATTCGAGATTCAACAAAGGTATAGCATTTGACCCTTTAGTTCCCTCCTATTTATAGAGGCCCCTTATCAATTTAACCATAATGGATCCTACCTTATTGGGTATTAGATCTTCATGCAACTACCCAAGTATCTTAGATTAGTGGGTCTCTACTAAATAATCTCTCATTAGCTCTTATTGGATCTCATCCATAGGATCCAATAATTCAAGAGCGGCTCCAATGGATATCTTATATCCGAATCTTTACTCGTCGCAACACCTACCATATATGTATGACCCTCTAGATCCAATATCGAGCTAGTCGTGAGTCATATATGTTAGAACTCCTTTTGGCTCAATAAATTATTATCTTTATAATAATTCACTCGACTCATCGACTACGGACGTATTAGGTCACTACGTCGCAGTCCCTAAACGATACAGGGGAATCAAATCCATTGGACTTATCTATCCTTAGTTACCACGTATTTATAGTCATTCATCCATTTAACATTCTAGAGATCATAACCGAGCATGGTGCTATCAGGTCTAAACGGTTTCTACTTGAGTCTCACTCGAATCGAATTCTCTAGAGAACTCTTTCTCTATCAATTGAAATTCTCCTGGCTAGGGTTTTCTTGAACAAGAATACATGGGATATTCCTCTCATGATACCAAGAGTATATGATCCTCTATCGACACTCAATAATCCTTGTAAGGCTGGTTGCCACTCCCGATGACCGACTATGCTAGATCTGGAACTTTCAGGTCTATAAGTCCAATATCAGAGAGTGGATTACTCATATAGAACATCCTTAGTGTCACAAGTCTAAGGACTAGATATACTATTGGGATGACGGAATCATTGTTTGATAATAAGGTATTATCAACCATCTAGTATTTCGTGAGTGGATCAATCAGTGAACTCATTCTCCAATGAGCACTTGTGTGGTATCCCTAGTGTCCCCATACGAGCAACTATGAGACCAATCACCTCCATCACATGGACGGGTATACAGCACATCAGTCTATTTGGTCATCTCGATGTTCCTCTCAAGTGACCTATGATCGAGATTATTTAGGGTCTATGTTTAAGGACGAATCGGTCTCATTATTATGATCTCATTACGATCCAATTCTCATTGCACAAATCCATAGACATCACAATATATGCAGTATATAAGATAAAATAATAAAAAATCAAATAACATAATAAACTAAAAGAGTGCATGTCATATCACACGTGCCATCACTCATGTGATTGGCTCGCAGGATACCTATGACTAGCAAATCTATCTTTAGACAATCCATGAGCAAAAGTAGAATCATGCATGTCATCAACTTAAACTTTTCTTAGAATCCCACTAGCCTTAACACCTTTGGCTTCATTATTAAAACAAGTAAGAACAAGATCATCAATTAGTTTAGAAAAGTAATAATGAAATATGTCTATATTGTCTTCATCTCTATAACGCTGGTTTGACAATTATTCTTTTTTATCTTCTCAATATTGAAATTTTCTCCTCATGAACATCATTACTCCCCCTATCGCTTTGCTCCATCATTGGTAATGAAGAAATAATAGGAGTAGATACATATGAGGAAGAAGATGAGCCAAAATCTACAAGAGCATTAGATGATAAAGGAATTTCAAACATTGGTTTAAACATATATCACTTTCATTATTGTGATTGATATTTTTAAAAGAAATTACTTGTGAAGGATAGTAACAAGAAACTTCATTAAATACAACATCTCGAGATACGACATACTTATGAGTTGTGGATCCATATATTTCCAACATTTCTTCCTTTTGTTATAGCCAATAAAGATGTATTTTTTAGCCTTTACATCAAGCTTGCTTTTCTTTAAGTCAGGTATATGAACATAGCACGGAGAACCAAATACTTTGAAATGTTTAACATTTGGTTTCTCACTAAATATAAGCTCATATGGAGACTTCAAATTGATTGGACTAAGAGGAGTTTGATTAATAACATAAGTTGTACATACTATAACTTCTGTCATAAAGCTTTGGGTAAATTCTTTACATGAAGCTAACATTTACAAGTCTCCACGAGATATCATATCATTCGTTCAATTACACCATTTTGTTGCGATGTATTTGCAGATATAAATTCTCTTTTGATACCATACTCTTTGCAAAAAGAGAAAAATATACCAAAAGTGAATTCTCCACCATTATAGTCTTTTAATCTTTCTTTCAAGAGCACTTTCAACTATTAACTTGAATTCTTGAAATTTAAAAAAAACTTTTGAATTTTCATTCACAAAATAGACCTAAGTGAACTTTATAAAATTATCAATAAAGAGAAACATATAACGAAAATATGAATAAGATGATGTTTGACTAGGGCCCATTAGATCACTATAAATAAACTCCAAAGAAAATTTACATCTTGAAAGCGATCTATCAAAAAATTGCATGTGTGCTTTGCCGTATTGACACCCTTAGATTAAGAAGACCACTCACTAAACTTTTTTGCATCATAATCTTCAATTTAAGAAAATTTTGTATGACCGAGTCGAGCATGCCAGATTGATGCATCATCATTTGTGCTCATTTTATCAACATAAAAGATTGATGCTAACAAAATATATAAATCCTTGACCCTTTTACCGATATGTACTATATTTACATTTAATTCTTTTATATTGTAAAGAAATTTGACTCTATTATGACCAAAAAGAATATAATTTTCAGTATCAACTGCATTTACAATAGAGAAAAGATTTTTCTTCGTACTTGGAACATAGTACATACTCTTCAATGTAATATGATCATTGTCTTTATATGAGATTATGATAGTGTCTTCCTTTTTCACTTAGTAAATAGTGTTATCTGCCATGATAATTGCATCATTACCTTCATATTGACGAAGATTGATGAATTTGGTAGCATCACCAATGACATGATGATCACATCCTGAATCAACAATCTAGTCATTTTCAAAATTAATAGATATTATGACCTCGATAGTTTTAGCTATAAAGCATTTGTTCCTTCTTCATCAGTAACACACTAGGACAATCTTCTTTATTTACAATATTTCCTTCTTTAATCTTCACACTACTTTTTCTTGATATGACCTAACTTGTCACACCTATAGCACTTGATCTTCTTTCGATTTATACCATTATTCAAAAAGGACTCTTGCTTGCTATTAACCTCATCCTTTTTCTTTTTATCGTTATTATTAGATCCGAGACATAATCTTGGACGTGAGGAATAATTTTTTTTTGAGTTTTCTTTATTTTTCTAATTTTTTCTTATTATTTTATCTATTTCATATATTCACTTTACCTATAAAAAATAAAGGAATCAAAATTCCTTTGAAATCGAAAGTATCAAGTAATCAGAGCGGGCAGAGAGAGAGGGATTCGAACCCTCGATATGAATAACTCATACAACGGATTAGTAATCCGTCACTTTAGTCCACTCAACCATCTCTCCCAATTTAAATAAAATTAAAATTTCAATAAAAGGGCATCTCCATCTCCTCCTGAAATAAAAGCTCCCGACATTTGACGAGCTAGGGATTTCTAAGAAACAATAAGATTTTTCAACTCTACTGAGGATGATTGTTGAACTAACCTTGAATAAATGTAACATAAGGAATATATTCTTTTCGAAGATTACGAATAATATAACGTTTCATTTATGAATCAAAAATTGACTCATTTGGATCTAAGAGTGATATCTCTGAACATAATTTTTTAATTTTTAAAAAGTACTAAAAATTTGATAAATCACCTTAGATAGTATTTGCCAAATCATTTTTTAAATACTGAAGTCAAGCCATATTCTTTTTGTTGAGCAATATATCAAAAGTGATCCAAATATTTGAAGTTAATTTTCAACAAAATGATCATGAGAAATAGATCTTTTTAATACAAATTCAGCCTTTATATTTAAAGTCCATCTCTCCATAGCGTCTCCATTTGTAGCATTTGGTGTTGTTGTTACATTGCCACCAACCATATCCTATAAATCTTTCCCTATAAGATAAGACTCCAAACAAGTCTTCCAGATCTTATAGTTAGATTGGTTGAGAAGTTCAATATCAAATCCACCAAGTCGATTATAATATTCCATAGTAAAAAAAAAGTTTTCTTCACTAAGGAGATCTCGAAAATACATATTACCACCCTTGTGGCTTTGATACCATGTGAGGAAAGGGAGGATCACATGCAAATGCAACCCTTTCTCAAATAGTAGTAATAAGGTACTACTAGCCCAAGATCAAACCAAATAGAAGAAAAGAAACCAAGGCGGAAAAGAAAAAACTTTATTGAACTTCTTAAAAAGAAAAATACTTACGGATGTTCAATGACTCTTAGACATTGACTTACATACTTATGGATTTTTGTTGATCTACATGTGGATGCTACCTATTTATAGATGTAAAATACAAGTGAATCTAATCTCTACAACTTTATCTAATCTTATTTGAAATCATCTAAAATATATTTTAAACTAAGAATTCCTTATTCTTAAAGCTCTTTCTAATCTTAGGTAAAATATAAAATATTAATTTATGATCTTTCAAAATATACTTTAACTTCTTAACGGTTAAACAAGAAGATGCATAACAAGATAGCATACCTTAAGTATCGATTTTAGGTTCTTGTAGCAATCAAGATCAAAAGCCTCGATACCATGATAAGTTTACCTTGATCCCAGGCATGCGCTTATAGAAAGATCGACTGAAATGGACATCCAAAAGCCTGCCATCAAAGAGTGCCTTACCGACCTGCAGGGAGGAAAGACCACGTTGAACCTTTGTTGAAAACTATATAGCAAGATGGCTTGCAAAATAATGCAATAGGCATACCCACTCGTCCCACAAACTCAAAATATGAGAGATGTTCTGGATGGTAGCCAGGATTGGGATTTTATTCCCAATTGTTGTGACAAGCAGTGTCTTGATACCATTTCCACGCATCAACACCTTCTTCACCTTGAAAGTGAAGAATAAGCCTCCCCTTCATATCCTGAGGTGATCACATGCGCAATTGATTATACGAGTCCTCGAGTATATATGCTCTTCTAACTGAAATTCTATGCTTGTTGTCAAAGTCAACATAAGCATGAGCGAGAATGACCTCTAAAGCAATCTCGGGCTCTGTCAGATGTATGCATTCAACAGCTTCTGGTGTTTCTCTGATAACTTGACAAATGCTAACTGTTTTTCTTCAACATTTATGCATGTCCCTGACGACTTCAGTCCATCCATCATTAGCTATAGCTTCTCCCCTCAGCATTCGTTGTGTTGCAGTTCCAATATCTTTCACTGCTACTAAGTGCCCAGGATGCACCTCGTCACATGCCACAAAGAATAACTCTACTATATGGCAAGATGTTCTGGGTACCAACCGGAAGCGGAGGTGCTACGCTCTTTGCAGATACCAAATTCGCAGAAGTAACAACCATTTCTGATGGGGATTGTGAGGAACCCTCAATTTTGCTTATGCAGTTACTCAACTCTGGCCACAGTGATTCAAGTGCTGCATTAATGTCGCACGCTTGAGAAAGAGCACGACCAAAATCTTTCTCACGGTAAAGCTGAGAAAATTTCTTTTCCTGTAATGAAGCAACAAGAAAGCTCAATGCCTGCAGAACTCCCAAAATTGTAGTCTCACTGGCCGAAGATGAGCTGAGATGAACCTCTTCAGCATTCTCGTTTAACTGTAATTCTTTCATAGCACAAACAGTTAAAGTTTGTACTGAACTAGCAAGTGCTCTTCTATAAATAAGCTGTGGTATGTAGGAGCACAAGCCACTATCTTTTTCAATATTTCATCCACAAGAACATACACATTACTGGACAATCTGAGGAAAAGAACAAAGTGTCAGAAGTAAGAAAACAATCGAGGGCAGAGGACATGCATGTATGAAAAAGAGATACCTTTTATTTATGACCAAGCATGTTATTGTGAACTTATCATGTTGAAGTGTTTAGAGGATATTCATTGCAATATTAATGGCCAATGCACATAAAAAGTTCAAGTGAACTTACCAGCACTGAAATGTACTTAGACGCTTGTAATTAATTGGATTGCTCAAATTTAAAATATATGGCTCTTATTGAAAACTTAAAAAGCCTTGTAGAGAGCTATTTGGTGGTCCAATCATTGATGGTATATCCAAATCAAGGTTTACGATATAGTACCAGCAGCAGTATTTGTTGGTCCAACTGTTGGGATACAAAAAGATATCTGACTGGGATACAAAAAGATATAGTACCAGCAGGAGTATTTGTTGTATCCAAATTTAATCAGCTTGACTGGGATACATAAAGATATCTGACTCCCTCAACATCGTGGTTTTAGTAACTAGCAAGAAGAAATCTGACATTTCACAAACGTACCCTTCATGTGCAAGCAATGAAAACATAATATTCGAAGTTCTGCTTCTGGAAGGCTGTGGAGAAGATCAAATGTATTACCCTCATCATTCACATCTGTAGCAAGCTTCCTGCTAGAATCCTTCTATTTGAAATATTTGCTATATTCAGCTGCCAAAGGTCCAGCAGCAGAAGCATTTACCCGTGTGTTTTGTGAGGTGGTCTCTGAATCAGATGGCTGCTCAAGAAGAAATCTTGAAGGAGGAATGATGAATAAATATTTTGAGGACAAAAACTTAATTTTTCTTTATATTTCCAAATAGTGATGCATTTTAAAGAGCAAAAAATTCATCTGGAATTAAAATAAATTTCACTTGTTGGGAAAAAAAAAAATCATTTTTGTCATTACTAGTAGGAAGAAGCAAAAGAAGAGCATTCTGTGTTCACATAGTTGAGGTGTTGATGTTGGTGATGATAATGATGATGAAGATAAGGGAATTTTACTGTTTCTATTTCATAAGCCTATACTACATGAATCATTATGAACCACATATAATTTTATACATTATAATAACTGCAAACTATAACAAAGAAAAAGGAAAATTACTGTATCATTTGAACATGACATACAACAATGTCTTCTGCCTGGTCTTCAACGCTCCATAACACTTGATTTACAATTTGTTAATAATTATTATCTCATCTATGCCTCATGCAACAATTTTGGAGAAAACAGAGAATATTGAAACATGTGATTCAATCCACAGATACCCCTCAATGTGATGGCAATTGCATTCATTTACTACCAAACTTGAAACCTACTACATCTGATATAACAGTATACAATTTCTTTGCTGCATATAGCCAATCCCAGATCTTAGCAACATCAAACAAAAAAGAAAAACTGAGAACTATTCTTACTCCACAGGTTTCTTACTACGTCGAAACCTACTACATCAAATGCAATAGAAAAACTGAGAACTATTCTTACTCCTCTAGTTTCTCTGAAACTGTTCTCCCTACAGAAGTCCACAAATTTCCCAATGTTGCAATTCTTTCTTTCTCTTAGATTCACATATTGGATATCACTTCCCAAATGATAGAAAGTTTAAACAATTGAAATTTTTCTGCCAATATAACAGGTCCCTCTGAAAAATTTGTGCAATAGACATTAAAATCATTATAAGTGCGGAATCCATAATCAAGCTTAATATCAAAGCATCTTACAAATTCCTCTCCAATTTAAGTAAGTGTAAATTAAAGCACTAGTGTGTATCTCAATTCTTTCATCAAGGAAAATATTTGAAACTCCATTTTATGTATTTTACTGCTGATGAAAAAGCAACTGAACTAGGCATTTCAAAAATGAAGTTTAATGTCAATGCTTGCATTTTTGTAACAAGCCAATGTTTCAAATAATGTACCATCATCACTAACTTCTCCTCCAACCTAATGTGCCTATTAATCAACAGCATAATGAAGTTCAGAAATAGCACCATGCTGGCAAGAAAATGGATATTATATGCAACAGCAGTGGACTGGTCATTGTCTATTTTAAATGGACTTACCAATCCACAATCAAGGTCACCATGATCACTGAAGCCATGGTATTTAGTCCACTTGTATTTCGGCTTTCCCTTGTTCTCTTTGTTCTGTCTTTTCTCATCCCAAAAGCTATTCAGAAATTAAAGGTAGTCCTTCTTTTTAAATTATAAAAAAATTATTTTATTATGATAACAAACTAAAATCTAAAACCTAAGTCAAACAAGAACAAAAACACATAAAGGTGAACACTCATTAATCAGGACAAGAAAACATCAAATTCCATGACAAAAACATGACTTCAAAGCCAATCAATCAAGAACCCAAGATTCCAAGCGCAAGCATCAAGTACAGTTCACGACCAGCTTCAAGCAATCAACCACCCGAACAATGTACCCAATGCAGTCACGCATGCCAAGCGTAATCTGACAGAGAAATTCTCGACAAGATGAAAATGAAGAGAGAAACATGCTAGAGATTAATCAGTCATAAAACTCACAGCATCACGCTCCAATTTAAGCTCCGGCCACATGGCCCTCCCGCCGGAGAGAATCTGCTGCAGCCGCAAGGGCAAACTCGACCTGTGCCCCGCCATCTCCAACTGACAGAAAGATCGAAACCAATGAAACAAGCTAGAAGAAACCAATGGGTGCAAAGGTTTGAAGAAGACGAACATGCGATTAGGGCGCCGAGATGGAGGAGAAGAGAACAGAGGGTCTTCGAACAGGGAATGGCGTGGCGACGATGCACACACGTCGACCGAAATGAGTAGGAAAGGGTGTGGCGACGGGAAGTGCGGTTATGCACTTTTAGAGGAGGGAGAAAGAGAGGGGTCAGCGGTCAGCATATTGAACTTTCGATACGCACGAGACTCGTCACCTGAGTCTCACGTGATCAGGTCCGGCTGGGTTTTCTCGTCTGCGATGGACTCAAAAGCGGCCTGAATTGGGTTGAAAACCTGGTCCGGTTTGATTGGATTTTGAAGTATAGTTGGATCAAAAAGCAGTCTAGTTTATTACTATTCACAGTCTTTTTTTAAGCTCCCTTGCTATTAGTAACCCCTTAAAAATAATTTAAAAATTATTTTTATTATTTATAATTTTATTATTATTGATTTTTTCCTTTTTTTTTGACAATTGTTATTCATCCTCACTGCTGTTGACAATTGTCGTTGGCTTATGATGTTACTCGTCACCCTCTCGATGTTATCGTTCGAGGAGAAAGAAGAAGAGTAGGCGGAAGAATAAAAAGAAGAGGAGGAGGAAGATGATATTTGTATCTATTTGTGAATGAATAATCTAAATATATTTAAAAAAATTTAAAATAGGATTATAAATAGTAAAGAGACGTTTGCAAATAGTTATGGGTGAATTTTCTAATTCTTATTTTAATTTTCTTGAAATAGTGCCCCATTTTGGTTTTTCTCAAACAATATCCCTCGATAAAATTCCAAAAGTACCCTCACCAATTCTTCCCACCAAAATTTTCAATTAGTTTATTAATCTATTTTAAACAGTTATAGTATTTTTATTTGACTCATTTATTATGTTTATCGATAGCATTTATAACATTTTTATTAAGGTACTAAAAATAATATAAAGCTATTGAAAAATATTATAAGTGATACCATATCGTGTCTCACTTGGTTGTCATTACTGATGGATCATTACAATACCAAATTTTTAGGCTTTTAATTGGTTTGATTGAGATTAGAAGTTCATTTAAGTCATTTATAGTGTTTTTAAGTAGGTTTTATGGTAATTTTTGTTATTGTGGCTAAAAAATTATAATAAATTATTTTTTTTACTTTTATTTTGGTGATGTTTTTTTAAACATTATAAATACCTATTTACCTCCTAATATAATACATCAAATAGTTTTCAATGTGTTTTAGTTTCATTTGGTTCATTTATAGTATTTTCAAATAAGCCTTACAAACAACATTAGTGGTCAAAACATTGTAATAGAAGAAAAAAGTAAAACTAATTTTTTTTAGGGATAGTCTAGATATTTTTCGAACTAGGGGGTATTATTTAAAAAAATTAAAAGAGAGCACTGTATGAGAAAAATCTAAAATGAAGATTTTTTTAGGAAAATCATCCTACATTTATCTTATCAAAAGAATAATTCTGATGCCATTTTTTCCTACCACAGATGTATACAGCATTTATTGAAGCAAATTATATATAAATAAATATGTGATAAAATTATTTTTTTCTTTATTATCACTATTTATTACTGACTGCATGAAGTTATTAGGAAAGGTAAGAAAAAAATATTCTTATTTATGAATAATGAGTTTCAATAAATTTTTCATTCATGATCAAATGAATCAAAGAAGTGTTTCATTTTAACCCAAAAGGCTTTAAAGAACAAAAATTATAGACAGAGTAACTATTATCTTTTGCAAAGCTTTTTACACAATTTTGTACATGCATTTTATTGTAATGTATTCCTAAATAAATATCTAAGAGATATCTACGAAATTTTACATAGTATTTTTATAGATATAATCTCAAGCCATGAAACTACTGAAGATCTTTTTTTTTTCTTTGTAACTCCTTTTCTTTTTCCCATGAAAACCTCTATCACTTACCATTACATACTATGATCATATGTTTGCTTTGTGCAATATGTTAAACCTGATCGTACTTCATGAGTGCCACTATCTTTATGAACAGAGCCAACAACATCAGCCAAAACAAACATTCTGGTTTGTTCTTGTTGGGTAGGGTACCCAGCTGCTCCAACTATATCAGCTGGATGAAGAGAGGAAGGTAAGCAACTTCTGTCTTTGGACAGAGATTGGCCCGATTACAAAGCAGAAAGGAGCTTGACGGTAAGGCCCACCTGTTGAACAGGGATGAAAGTCGGCCTTAGTGATTCGACGGTATTGAGTAAACTGTCTAAATCATGTTAATAGACTTTAACTGGGAGACAGACAAATGTTCATTCTCATGCAGAAAGAAATAGCTGCATGAAGAAAAACAGTGTTAGCTTCAGTTTTGGAACAAGGAACTAATAAAATCCAGCATGACCTTGAAGCACCTCGCAAACTCGAATGCCAATGGGATGCTGAATCAAATCCAGATTGTGGTCTCATTCTATTACCTCTATCATGTAGTGGAGAAATAATTCTGTTGAGAAAGAACTCCAGTGTGCTCTGTAAATCAGCAGCAAGTACAAGTAAATTTAGTGTTGCCACATCAACCATAGTAAGGTTTTAACGAACTTCTATACCATGTAAACTTCTGAATACAAGTATTCGCATGTTAATTGGGCATGTATTTGTTTGCACAAGACTCATGTTGACCTGAGCAAATTTGAAGTATTAGTAATTGAGGATTGGCTGAGCATGTACTTGTACCCATAGGACAAATTTGTAAGACAAGTCATGTTTAATTGTCTCAAATCATGTTTCCCTAACTTACGAATCCGTTCTTTGAATTAACAGACTAGAATAGTGCAGATATCAGAGTACAACAGTGAGAACTTAAAAATCAAATGCACTTAAACAAACTTTTAACATGTATTTATAGTTGGATATTAATGTTACAGTGGAAAATTGAAGTTATAAGATAATCTAACATCATTGAATTAAGTATCATGGTATGGTACAGTTGCTTCTTTGCACTTGCTCTCAAGGGTGTCAATCTATAAAAACAATCTCTCTGCTTGTGAATATAGGGATAGGCTAAAGAGACTGGGCCTCCCCAGAACCTGCAGTAACAGAAGTTTCATGCACAGCTCTTTCTCATAACACCTGGTATAAGCTATTCCTAATGGTTTGAAATTGGACAAGTTCATGGAGTGCCCTATACAAACCTGTACACCGTGGATCGGTCTAAAGACACTCATTCTAGTACACAAAAGGGGCTGTTCTAGTTAAATTTATTGTATTTGAAATAGTTTTAGCTCAATCTAAATTCATCCAAGTAATATAAAAGGTTTGTAATAATAAATTCTAAAATGATGCAGCATATGAATCACAACAGATGCCTGGTGGTATAGTAATAGACAACAAAATTTAATCTACAAAGCAACTAGAGGAGGGGATTCTGAAGCAAATTCTGATGCAAAGACAAGATAAACCATCAAAAATAATATTGTACTATAGCCATCAGGTATATTGAGATGCAAATGTTCCATGAAATGTGAATGGCTTATGTTCTTGAATAGCAAGAAGTTTCTTACGGTAACACAATGTTCTTGAACATCAGTTACATTTCATCAATAACATAAAGTTTCACATTATTTTGCCAAGAAAGAAATAATGGTTTGGGAAAAAGAAATAGTAATCAAAAGCTCTATAGACTCAAACTGCATAATGGTACAACATATTCAGAGATTTCCTGGCAAAAATGATAAGAACTAACTCATCAAAGACACATAATCTTTCAATTTTACTTATTAAACATGAAGGATGATATACCTCTCAAAATTATGCATGAAATTCACATGTGAACAGAAGCAACTCAGAGTTTAAGAATATTAAATTTTATTTTCTCAAGAAACGCATGAACTTAATAGAACTTATATGTGGATATAGTATTATATGTTAAAGCTAATAAAACCCTGAAGCAGTATTTGCACTTATGGTTTCTCAAGAGTAGGGGATCCTCAAGTAAACATGAGCAGGTAGACAAAACAACTAAGTTAGCATATATTACTTTGAAAACTGTTTCCAGCTGCTCAATCTGAAGCTTCTGTACTGTTTCTGTCAGTTCACGACTACTATACTGAGAATAAATATCTTTACCAGTGATCTCCACAAGAGCAAAGTCCATTCCTAAAATGGTGGAACCTTTTCACATCCCTTACAATGATCTCCCGGTTTACTATCTCTGAAATACACTTTATTGCATCATGACAATCTCCACATATCCTTAAGTTCTTTATGATAACAATTCTTGTCCCTGGACTGGTGGTCAACAACCCAAAGGCAATAGCTAATTTTTCACTGTGATTGCCAAGCATTCTCTCTTTCACATCCTCGTCAAGGTCATGGAACACAAACTCTGTCTTTGGTTTGTAACCCAATTTCCTCATCTCGAAGTCCAATCTCTTTAACAAATCCATGATCCTTTCATATTGGGGATGGCTCCTATCCTCCATTTGAAAAGCATGAAGCTTTCCTCCAACTTCCACTAAGCTATACCCTGGTACTTTCCTTGTCCCCATATTCTTCATTCTCCTTCGCACCTCAACTACCTTATCCCAATTCTTTGCCATGGCAAAAACATTTGACACCAAGGAATATATGCCCGAGTCATCAGGGCATAGCTCAAGAACCTTTCCTGCTGCATACTGGCCTAACTCCAACTTTTTGTGATTGTGACAACCAGAAAGGAGTGCAACCCAGACTGCAACTCCTGGTTCATCTGGCATGGACTGGATGAGCTCACAGGCTTCTTCAACATGACCAGCACGAGCTAAAAGATCTACCATGCAAACATAGTGCTTGTCACTTGGATCAATCCTGTACGCCTGTCTCATGAGATTGAACCAGTGACGTCCTTCTTCTACAAGGCCCGAGTGACTGAAAGCAGATAACAGGGAAGCAAATGTGGCATGGTCAGGCTTCAATTCAGTTTTGCTCATTTCTAGGAAGGTCGATAGTGCCTCCTTCCCATGTCCATGAACACCGTAACTAGCAATCATTGTGTTCCACGAGATCAGGTCTCTTGAACAAACCCTATCGAAAAGTTCACGAGCACTCAAGAGGGAGCCACACTTGGAGTACATGTCAATAACTGCAGTACCCAGGATATGATCAAAATCAAACCTCCTCATTATGAACCCATGAATGGACTTGCCCAATTTCAAAAACCCAATGTGAGAACATGCCAAAATAGCACTCACAAGTGCAACTGAATCAGGACACAAACCAAACTCCTGCATCTTGATCAACATCCATAGTGCATCACTAGCAAATCCATTTTGAGCATAGCCCGATATCAATGCACTCCATGACACAACATTTTTAGAAGACATTTTCTCGAAGGCAATGTGTGCAGTTTCCAAGAAACCATTTTTGGCGTACATGTCCACAAGACTAGTCTGGACAACAACATCTGTTTCAATGTGATGCCGCAACATATGCCCATGAACAGACTGACCGATCCCCATGTCTCCGAATGCCGCACATGCTTGCAACAGGCCAACCATCACGATCCCATCTCCCTCAACACCCTCGGCTTGCATCTTCCTATAAACCTCTATTGCTTCCACTGGATTCCCAGCGTTTACAAACCCCGTGATCATTGTGGTCCAAGAAACGATATCCTTCTTAGGCATTTCGTCGAACACCCTCATAGCATCATCCATTTTCCCACATTTTGCGTACATATTAAGTACCGAAGAGCAAACGAACACATCATGCGAGTACCCGAGATCCGAGGCATGGGCTATAACCTCCTGTCCGGACCTGAGATCAAACGATTGAGCGCAAGCCTTAAGGGTCACGGTGAACGTGGAACTGTCGGGCCGCGGCCGGCCCTGGGAGACAAGGAGGCGGTAAAGGCGGAGGACTTGGTCGAGAGAACCTCGCCGGGAGTGGGCAATAATGAGGGCGTTCCATGTGGAGATGTTGGGGTTGGAGGCGGTCCGGAAGACGGAGTGGGCGGCGGCGACGTCGCCGATCCGGGCGTACGCAGAGATCAAATGGCCAGAGGAGTGAGGGTAGCACAGAGATCCGGTGACGAGCATGAGGGCATGGATTTGGACCAACGCTTGAGCGTCGCTGCATGATCTCAGGAGATGCTTCAAACTTGGACGGGACAATGCCGAGAGCATCTACCTGCCGCTATTTCACATTAATAGTAGAACGCGAAACTGATATAGTGTTACGTACTTGCCGGTCTATATCGACCAAGATATTTGATCTATTTTGCATCTTTACATCATTAAGATAGGAGCAAGTTAGAAAGATTAAAAAAATAGAATCACTCTATTTGATTTGTTCTCAACAGGATCATCATCCTACGGTGATTCTTTTGACGACACGTGCTTAAACCATTTGCTTAGAAACCAACTTGGCACAAATATTCCTACTATAAAGTCATAGTTTATATAAACATGGCTCTATATCTATGCATGACTTTTAATTTTGTGTTTTATCGTGTTAATAGTTACCTAACAAGCACAAAGCAATCATAGTTATGCATCAATCTTTCCACTTACCTATGCATGCCTATGCAGCAATTTTGTGTTTGGCATCAATCTTTCCCAATGTAAATTGTCATGGAATGAACAAAAGTTCTCTGCCTTTAATATTGTGAATATATATATATATATATATATATATATATATATATATATATATATATATATATATATATATATATATATATATATATATATATCAAAAATATCATATACCCCTTTTTTTAAAGAAAAGAAATTAAGCTTCAATTAACTAATTGGGACACTGTTCATCCTCAAAATTATATAAATCTCCTTGGAGGATCGTGGAGATCACAAAGAACATATTTGAATGTAAGGTTGTAAGCATAAAATTACCCTTTCTTCCTATATACATGTTCAAAACATCATACATTTAAACTATTAGCCATCTAAATTACATCATTATATATATTTTTTACATGTCATCGAGGGACTTCAGATTTTCTACAAATTATCACAACTTCAATATAGTTAGATTTTATAATGATACTAGTCAAGCTGAGTTGGGAAGTTAGCGCATCCCATATAGCTTATCATTAAGATAAACATTAAGATTAGTGAATGATCCATCATAAAAACTAGTAAAAAGAGAGTTTGAGGAAGATAGATCCTTGTTCGACTCAAGGAGAATTAGAGAAGAGGATGAATTATTCTTACGATATTGAGATTGTCTATCATGGACTTTGAAAAGAAAACTGAGACCTTAAATCAAATGAAGAATAGGTGAGAATGACGAATGTTAGAGTTAGTTTCATTCTTGTTCTTCTATATGAATCAAAGGGATGTGGCAATAGTAAAGACAATGGTACTAATAGCTTGAGAACCCAAATATTTCTTTTCTTCTCTTATAACCGGTCTGCATTAGATCAGTTGTGTATGAAGGAAAAATTAAAACCCGTTTTGGGTTGGCAAATATCCTAGAAAGATCTTGAAAAGTTATAAGAGAATAAGATATACTCCACATAATCACCCCCTTTTGATAAACACAATACTGGTCAACATAATAGTGGATGATATTAGAAAATCACAACGAGATAGATAATATTTCTCATAAGAGTTTCCAAAGAAACAATTTGATTTTAGAAAGAATATTTAGCTTCCAAGAAACCTTCCAACCATCTCATTCCTCTCCGTAAGTTGTCCCTCGAGAATCTATAGATACTTTTGAAGGTTGTTATCTCTTGAGAGTGAGGACTCCAAACCCAGCACTCATCATCTAATTCAAAGGCTACATATATACTTATGATTTTACCTACCAAATGAGAGTGGAGAACACAGTTTAGTAATTACATGTTCTAATTTTTGTTCATTATCATATCATAGATACTAAAGAGATTTATAACCTTATAACAGTTGAAGAAAATAGACCATTTGTTCAAGGGAGTATTAGAGATCTACATATCATCTCATAATGTTAAAACTAGATCCCATAACTTTTCTAAGGCCTTCTTTGGTATCATGCAAAGTACTATTGATACATTGTCAAATTGGAGAGGCTTTTCTACGTAATGAGGCCTAAGGATCAGGACATTTGTATTTAACATTTAGGATTCTAGCCCATAAGAGGTTAGAAGTATTAAGAATAGTAAGCGCTTGGCATTAACAATATGATTAATCAAGTTGATATCTCTCAGCCCAAGGCCACCTTTATCCAGAGGGACTATGATACAATTTCAACTAAGTAGCCTAACTTTTCTATGATCGGTAGTATCTCCTCAAAAGAAAGATTTATTGCATTTAGAGATAGTGTTGGCAAATTTGTTGGTGGTCCACTAGTTATCAAGAGGCTATAAGGGTATGAAATTGAGGACAAGGTTAATCGATATAACTCTCTAGCTTAGGATAGCTTTTATCACCCATTGATCTTATTGATGGACTTGTCAATAATCTAATTTTGGATATTTGGTGAAATTATGTTGTATGATAGGAAAATTCTTAGATAAGGTAGGGGCCAAGAACCCTCGATGATTAGTTTCAGTGAGAAAAATGTTTTAAAAAATAAATGATAGACTTGTTTTTATTTATATTTAGGCTAGTTAGACTATGATAGAGATTAAGATTCTTTGAGAGATGCTTGCAAGAGTTACGCATAGCTATAATGGCATATAAGATGTCATCAGCAAATATAATATGAGATATCTTAATGTTTCTATTAGGAAAAGAGTTGATTCTTTTCTTTTCAACATAATTGTACAAGTGTAGATAGAAGTTATGTGATAACAAACAAATAGGGAGGGATAAGATCACCTTGGTGGATACCTCAAAAGCTTTTGAACCAATTAGTTGTTGTTATTGATCACATAGTTGAATTTGGTTGAAGCAATGTAAGCAGCTCTAACTTAATTAATAAAGATGTGAGGAAAATTCATTTTGCTAAGAATGATAGATATAGCTATCCATAAGAGGTAGTCAAAGGCCTTTTGGAGGTCAATTTTGATTAAGAATAGAGAATTCTTCCCTCGGAAATTAAACATAGTGTAGGTGAGTTCTTGGGCGAAAGTGATGTTATCATGAATGTGTCTACTAAAAGTGAAGGTAGATTATTCTTAATTGATGAGGTTGCGGAGAGGCTTGATGCGGGAGGTAAGAACTTTAGAGAGAAACTGATAAATAATATTACAAAGAGTAATAAGAGGAAGTTACTAATTTTTCGTCTACTAATTTCAAAGGGGTTCTCACTTTTGCATATAAGAGCAAGGATAGTTTTCGAGATAATAGCATACTTATAGAAGTTATTGAAGGTAAAAACTATGGAATATTTAAGAAGATACCACAAATGTATGAAAAATTCAATAGTGAATTTGTTCGGCCTTTGGCTCTTTCCTAAGCCCGTGATGGGATATAAAGAGAAATAAAATTTTGTTTATGAACAAATACTAGTAGGCCATAACACGCAGCGAAATTAAATGAAATCACAATCAAATAGAACACCAAGATTTATGTGAAAAATACATCCAATGTGAAGGGTAAAAATCACGGGGCAAACTAGAGATAATCCACTATAAGAATAATGAATATATAAATCTCATTTTCTTGCCCAAAACCTAGCAAAAATTACAAGAGAATAACTGAGATACAAGGATCACATCACTGTGCATAATATCTAAATTCTCCCCAAGTAATCACAGCAAGAATCTATTGTAGATTTGATCTAACCTGAGATGGGAACACTACATAGATGATTGAAAACAGTCTCTCTACTTTGTCTTTATTTTCTTCTCTTCCTTTCTCTTATTTTTTGCCCTTTTCTTCTAAGTTTTGGAATCACATAACTGCAGCAAAAATCTGCCTCATTGCTGCAGTTTTTCTCCCTAAAAAATACAACCACCACACCCCCCTAATTTAGATTTAGGATTTAGAGAAAAGGGGTTGGGCTGTGGGTTGTTAAAGCCTACCATGGGCTAAATCTATGGGTTATCAACCCAACAACCTCCCCCTTCAGCCCATAAGGGAGGCTGTCCCAAGACTCCTCAATGTGAAATCATGCCGACTAGCTGTCGGCATATCTCCTATCTTTCTTTTGATAAAGTTTTTGTCAACATGTCTGCTCCATTGTCATTTGTGTGAATTTTCTGAAGCTGTAACTGCTTCTCTTCAAGTATATTTTGAATCCAGTGGTATCTGACATCTATATGCTTTTACTTTGAATGAAAAGTTGGGTTCTTATACAAATGGATGACACTCTAGCTGTCATAATGCACAATATAGTTTTCCTGTTTCAGCCTCAATTCTTGTAAGAATTTTTTCATCCATAATATTTCTTTACAAATCTTTATAGCAGCAATATATTCTGCCTTTATGGTGGAGAGAGCAATACACTTTTACAATCCAGATTGCCATGACATAGCTCCCCCTGCAAAAGTAAGTACAAAACCTGATGTGGACTTTCTCATATCAATATCTCTTGTCATATCTGCATCTGTGTAACCTGTTAACACAAGTGGTCCACCTCCAAATCTTAAACAAACCTTAGAGCTCCCATTGAGATATCCAAAAATCCACTTCACTATTGCCCAATGATCTTTGCCTGGATTTGTATGAAATCTACTAGTAACACCCACTGCATATGTGATGTCTAGCCTCGTACATACCATCGCGTACATTAAACTTCCAACTACTGAAGCATAAGAAACCTTTTGCATTTTCTCCTTCTCCTCATCACTTGACAGACTCTGTTCTGAGCAGAGCTTGAAGTGACCTGCAAGAGGAGAACCAACTGACTTTATATTACTCATATTGAACATTTCTAATACCTTCTTGATGTATTTCTCCTGTGACAACCAAATCTTCTTATTTTTTCTATCACAGAATATTTGCATACCTAGTATTTACTTTACTGGCTCCATGTCCTTCAGTGCAAAAGACTCACTCAGTTCCTTCTTCAACTTATTAATTGTAGACATATCTTTCCTAAGAATAAGCATGTCATCAACATAAAGTAAGAGAATAATAAAATCCTCACCATACCATTTGATATACATATAATCTGAAGCTATTCTTTTATATCTATTTTCAGTCATAAATGAATCAAACTTTCTGTACCATTGTCTTGGAGCTTACTTTAGCCCATACAAGCTCTTTCTCAACTTGTAGACAAAGTTCTCTTTACCTTTGCGAGACTTTGTAGACAAAGTTCTCTTTACCACGGAAAATCTACATACCCAGTATTTACTTTACTAGCTCCATGTCCTTCATTGCAAAAGACTCACTCAGTTCTTTCTTCAACTTATTAATTATAGACATATCTTTCCTAAGAATAAGCATGTCATCAACATAAAGTAAGAGAATAATAAAATTCTCACCAAACCGTTTGACGTACATATAATGATCTGAAGTTGTTCTTTTGTATCTATTTTTAGTCATAAATGAATCAAACTTTTTATACCACTATCTTGGAGCTTACTTTAGCCCATATAAGCTCTTCCTCAACTTGTAGATAAAGTTATCTTTACCTTTGACTTTGAAGCCTTCTGGTTGCTTCATATAAATTTTCTCCCCCAAATCACCATGAATAAAAGTTGTCTTCATATCTAACTGCTGAAATACCAAGAGCCTCTAAGTCCTGGCTAGCAGCAATACCAAGAGCAACACGAATAGAAGACATTTTAACAACAAGAGAAAAAATCTCTTCAAAGTCAATACATTTCGTTTGACCAAAGCGTTTCACAACCAATCTAGCTTTGTAGTTTGATTGAGAACAATATTCTTGAGTCTTCAACCTGAAAACCCACTTATTCTTCAAGGTCGTCATTTCCTTTGGTAGTAGCACCAAATCATATGTGTGGTTCTTCTAAAGAGTATCCATCTCTTCATGCACAGCAACTAACTATTTTTTTTTCTACTCACTTTCAACTGCTTCTTGATAATTCTCTAGTTCACCTGCATTAGTAAGCATCACATACTCATATATAGAGTATCTTCTAAAAGGTTGACGCTGTCTAAAAGATCTTCTCAACCGAGGTTCTATGGGAAGTTGCTCTCCAACTTCTTCTTGCTCAATATGTCTTGCAAGTAGTTCAACATCAAGCTCTACACTATCTTCCTGTATATTTCCCCCATCACCCTGATATACTAGAGGAGTAACTGGGTCATAATTTGCTAATCCTTCTGTAGAAGTCTTAGCTGTTGCCTTCTTCTTCAAATCCTCAAAGGTTTGATCTTCAAAGAAAACTACATCTCTACTTCTAAACACCTTTTGCTTTTCTAAATCCCAAAGCCTGTAACCAAAATGATCATATGAGTAGCCAAGAAAAATACATTCTTTAGTCTTACCATCCAGCTTGGACCTCTCATTATCTGAAACATATGTAAATACACAATAACCAAACACTCTCAAATGCCTATAGGAAACATCTTTCCTTGATCATACATGCTTTGCAACATCACCATCTAAGGCTGTACATGGTGGCAAGTTGATCACATCAACTACAATCCTCAAAGCCTCATCCCAAAACTTTTTTTGTAGCTTGGCCTGTAAAAGCATATGTCTGATCTTTTCCATGATGGTGCGGTTCATCCCCTCTACAATAGCATTATGCTGAGGTGTACTATGAATTGTTATATCATGTTGGATGTCATGTGACCTACAATAATTATTAAATAATCATGTATACTCACCATCATTATATGATCTTATGCATTTCGATTACCTTTCTGTCTCCCTTTCAACCCTGGTATGAAACTCTTTAAAGATATTAATAACCTAATCTTTGGTCTTCTTAGCATAGGCCCAAAATTTCCTAGAAAAATCATATATAAAAGTGACAAAATAAAGTGTACCACTAATGCCAAGAACATTAACAGATCCACCAGAAGTTTTTTATCCTTAAAGGACTACATATATCTGTATAAACATGGTTTAAGGCATGCATTTTTCTAGATAAAACAGGACTAACAAATAAAACTCTATGTTATTTACCAGTCAAACAATCAATGCAAGGGTTCAGATGTGTACCTTTGAGATCTAGCAATACCTCTCTCTTGGAAAGAGCTTACAGCCCCTTCTCGTTCATGTGTCATAGTTGCCTATGTCATAACTCCATGCTGAAGTCTTTCTCTGTTACATTTAACTACTCATCATAAACTTTAGTTTGCAATTTATACAAAGTGTGACATTTCTTTGCACTAATTATAACAAGAGAACCTTTACTGAACTTTCATTGCTCTCTATGAAATCTACTATCATAGTCTTCATCATCTAGTCTTCCAATTGAAATTAAATTCAGCCTCAAGTCAACCACATACCTCATATTCTTAAGTACCAACTTGTAGCTAAGGTTGGTTTTTATATGGATATCATCTATGCCAATGATGTCTGCCATGTCATAGTTGCCCATCTTGACAACACCAAAATTTTCAGACCTGTATGTAGTAAAAAAACTCCCTCTATAGTGTAGCATGATAAGAAGCACTTGTGTCAATCACCCACTCAAGATTCTGACACACGCAAGAAAAAATATCATTAGAATGAGACAAAATCAAATAATCACCACCCTGTACGATAGCTATAGTATTATCCATTGACTATGTAGACAACACTTCTTTTCTTTTTTTCTTGCTCTTCTTAAGTTGCTTACATTGATTCTTGTAATGTCCTTTCTCACCACAGTTGTAGCAAACAATATCATTTCGTGATCTTGACTTACTTCTACCCATGCGTGAACTGCTTCTATCATTGAACTTTGACCTTCCTCTGTTCTTTGAGATAAATGCATGTGAATCATTCTGAGATATTGTTGAATTCTTTCTTCTCAACTCCTTATTCAACAAACTGCTTGTTACTTGATTCATAGTGCCAACACCATCTGGCGTAAAATTACTAAGGGAAACCACCAGTGTCTCCCAACTTTCTAGAAATGAACTGAGAAGTAACAACGCTTGCAACTCATCATCAAGAGACATTTTCATAGAGGATAACTAGTTAGTGATACTCTATATTTCATCAAATACTCAGCAATAGAAGCACTCTCTCTATATTTCAAGTTCACAAGTTTTTTTATCATGAAAGCTTTGTTGCCAGCTATTTTTCTTTTATAGAGACTTTCCAACTTTTTTCAAAAAGAATATACATAACTTTTAGTAGAAATATGGTGAAAGACACTATCATCAAGCCACTGTCGAATAAACCCATGTTTTTTGATCTAACCTCTTCCACTCATCATCTGCCTTAGTTGCAGGCTTTACAATATCCCCCTGCAAAGGTCCATATAAATCTTTATAATACAAGAGATCTTTCATTCTTGGTTTCCATATCATCCAATTATTTTCATTCAAGCTAATCATGCGAGAAATACTACTAGCCTCCATGTTCAAACACAAAAATTAAATCACTATAACCCTACTCTGATACTAGTTGATTGGATATAAAGAGAAATAAAATTTTGTATATGAACAAATACTAGTAGGTCATAACACGCAACAGAATTAAATAAAATATAATAAAATAGAACATCAAGATTTACGTAAAAAGTCTCTCCAATGTGAAGGGTAAAAATCACGGGGCAAACTAGAGATATTCTACTATAAGAATAATGAATATACAAATCTCAATCTCTTGTCCAAAACCCTAACAAGAATCATAAGAGAATAATTGGGATACAAGGATCATGTCATTGTGCACAATATCCAAATTCTCCCTAAGTAATCACAGCAAGAATCTATTATAGATTTAATCTAACCTGAGATGAGTACATTGCCTAGATGATTGAGAACAGCCTATCTGCGTTATCCTTATTTTCTTCCCTTTCTTTCTCTTATTTTTTGTCCTTTTCTCCTAAGTTTTGGAATCACATAGCTGTAGCAAAAATCTACCTTGTTGCTGTAGTTTTTCTCCCTAAAAAACATAGTCATCACACCCCCCTAATTTGGATCTAAGGTTTAGAGAAAAGAGGATGGGCTATGGGCTATTAAAGCCCACCATGGACTGAACCTATAGGCTGTCAGCCCAATAGCCCATAGACTTAAGAGTAGTAAGAATATCAATATTAAAAAAATTACTTGTGAGATCATTCCATTTATCCCTATTGGGCTAGGGAATAGGGGGACACTTGGATCGGTCATCTAGGTTGCTATTAAAGTCAATTGACCAAATATGAGAGTACCAATCAATAAATTTGAAACATAATATATCTTAGTATGTAGGTGTTCCCTGTTGTCCAGTTGTAAAATCCTAACAGAGTTGAGACGTTTTCTATGTCCGACTATATTATGAAAGTACTTTGTATTTTTATCCTCATTCTCAATCCATTGGTCCTTAGCTCTCAACCATCATTTGATGTAAATTTGTCTATTTAAGGCTATATGTTTGTTATATAATCCCATAAGCTATCTTTGGGTGCCCCCATATAAACTTTCTAAGTTTTTCTTAGACTCACTATATCTAATTTGAGATAGATGCAAGCTACTTATCAAGGAATCCCATAAGAGTTATATCCCACATAGAGAGATTGGCCTAAGATTGCTGAGGTTTTTATGAAAACTTTCATAAGGTTAGGAAGGCTCTCAGAAGATTACCAGTTATTATGAACAATCGTATATAGGTTGTATTCAAACTAGTGGGGTTTAATACGAAAAGGTTTTCTACCCTACTTCTTAGGGTGACCAGCTAAGACATTAATTAACATGGGTGAGTGATCAAATGTGATACAAGGAATGTGAAACATAACAACATCATTAACACAAGAAAATCAGCTATTATTTGTAAGAACCTAAACAAGCAAAAATAGGAAAGTGATCAAATCTATTATTGCTCCATGTAAAACGTGATCAATAAAAATCCATATCCATGAGGCCAATCTAGTTAAAGAAACTAAGAAAATTAATAAGCATTTAAAATAAAAGACTGGCTTCCTAATTTCTCATCCACACTAGTAATGCAATTTAGATCTCTATATAGTAACCAAGGAATATCATTTAGGTTAAGGTTGCTTAGAGGATCAGAGAGAATTTCAGCATGAAATAGAAGTATAAATCATGGAGAATAGCCATGGGAGCATATCAGTTATTTAAATAATGAAATGCAATTCTTGATCATCCTTATTGATTGTGGCATATCTAAATAGCCATGGGGGCATTCCATTCGATTTGCCTCTTATCTAGGATCTTCCTATAAATGGGTTTCCAAGAGCCCAATAATATGGATCAAGTGGGATTTAAGTAGGTAAGAGAGGCATTCATCACACTTTTTTTGTGGGCACCTATACAATTCCAAGATATGATATTCATGTGGAACAAGACTTTGAAACAGATATTACAAAAAGCCATTTATGTCACTTTAGGGGGTGCACTCAACTCGTCTATAGGGATACATTTGGCTTTGAGTTCAAGTCTCTTTTTCTTATTTCTATAGTTTAGGTTTATAAAAAAAGAAGAGTTAGAGTAATTTCCTTGGATTGAAACTTAGACGAGTTTTAGGCCCCTCTTTATGTGAAAATTAGCTCCATTTTGGCTCATCCTCCTCCTAGATGAAGTATGTATTATTTTCTAGAATCTCATTTGTTGCTATCTTGAACACTAGGTCACGTGATCAACTAGATCGTTGAAAAAAGTTGATTCCTCCTTATCCCCCGTTGGTGCCTTGCCCTTGTTAGAGTTGTTATGTTCAACCGCCTAGTAGAAACTAATAGAGAAGCCTTTGGTTAGTATCTGTGGGTGATCTCTATTTACTTAAGCAACAATCAATGTTTGAATACCCATCTCTCTTTTTTCTATAAGGGATGTGGCAAAAGGGTTAAGAGGGAAGGTGATAGGCTCATTAGGGTACATCTCAATTAAGGAGTTTGCTAATCATAGATGTCTTACAAGTCAATCACGTGAGTGATGACACGGGTGTTATGCTGCGTAGTCTTTTTGCTTATTATTATTATTGGTATTTTCTCACTTTATATTGCATGTTATATATATTATGATGTCCTTGATCTATGCAATAAGAATAAGATCATAATAAAATCATGATAATGAGACTAATTTATTTATAAACATAAACCCTAAATATTCTCATACTAGTTATAGGTGCTCTACAAACCAATCACGTGAATGATGACACGTTTGATATGGTATGCACTCTTTTTGCTTATTATTATTATAATATTTTTTTACTTTATATTACTTGTTACATATATATATATATATGTATATATATATATATATATGTATATATATATGTGTATATATATATACATGTATATATATATATATACATACATACATACATACATATATACATACATACATACATACATATATATTATGATGTTTATGGATTTGTGCAATAGGAATCGGATTGTGATAAGATCATAATAATGAGACCGATTTGCCTTTAAACATAAACTCTAAATAATCTCGGTCATAGGTTATTCAAGAGAGATATCGAGATAATTGGACAGATTAGTGTACTGTATACTCATCTATATGATGGAGGTTGCTAGTCTTATAGCTGCTCATATGGGGACACTAGGAATATAGTGTAGGTGCTTATTAGATAA
The DNA here is from genome assembly GCA_900464855.2 of Musa schizocarpa. Taxonomy (NCBI): domain Eukaryota; kingdom Viridiplantae; phylum Streptophyta; class Magnoliopsida; order Zingiberales; family Musaceae; genus Musa; species Musa schizocarpa. Next base: position 36,556,749 of record LS990922.1, on the reverse strand, counting down.
TGAGTTCATTGATTGATCCACTTACAGAATGTTAGATGGTTGATGATACCTCATTGTCAGACAATGATTTCGTCGTCCCAATAGTGTATCTGGTCCTTAGACTTGAAATACCAAGGATGTCCTATATGAGTACTCTAATCTTTGATACTAGACTTATAGGTCCAGATGTTTCAAATATAGTACAACAGGTTATCGGGAGTGGCAGCCAATCTTACGATGGCTATTGAGTGTCGATAGAGGATCATCCGCTCTCGGTGTCATGAGAGAAATATCTCATGTGTACTTGCTCAGATAAATCCCTAGCCATAGTCATTCGGATTGAGCGAAAAAGAGTTCTTCGGGAGAATCTGATTAAAGCGAGACTCAAGTAGAAACCGTATGGGTGAGACAGCACCATGCCCGGTATATAGTCTTTGAGATTAAATGGATGAGGGACTATAGATACACTGTAACTAAGGATAGATATGTCCAAATGATTGGATTCCTTTGTATTGTTTGGGGGACTACGGCGTAATGACCTAATATGTCCATAGTCGATGAATCGAGTGAATTATTATAGAGATAATAATTTACTAAGCCTGAAGGAGTTCTGATAGGTATGACTCACGACCAACTCGATATTGAGTTTAGAGGGTCACACATATATGGTAGGTATTATAACGAGTAGAGGTTTGGATATGAGATATTCGTTAGAGCCCCTATCTTATTGGATATCCAATAAGCCCATAAATTATTGGATCTTATAGATGAAATCCAATAAATGCCAATAAGAGATTATTAGGTAGAAATCCACTAATCTAAGAGGCTTGGGTAGTTGGATAAAGATTTAGTACCCAATAAAGTAGGATCCATTAGAGTTAAGTTGATAGGAGACCTCAATAAATAGGAGGGAACCAAAGGGCCATAGACTAGGCCTTTTTTATTGCCACTGTCTATTCTCCTCTCCCCTTCTCCTCAGCCAATAGGCCCTGTTTGGGGCATGTGGAGATTTAGGTTGTGAATCGAGGAGCGTCTTCGCAGCCCCTACCATGTGAATCACCGGTAGAGAGGAGGATAGTTGACCTCCTTCATCCTCTCCCATAGATCTGTAGGATTTTAGGGATATACGATCTCCCTAGATAAAACACATCTCTCGTATACGTATGGTTTTTTGATTTTGTAATTTTTACGCACCAATCTTCACACGATGAATCTTTTTTATGAAAGTCTAGGATTTTTCTTTTTGTTCTTTCGTTGTGCATGTGATGTTATCCCTAGATTTTCCTATATTAGTATTAGAGCCAAGTTATTCATGCAAAAATTAAATTTTAAACTACGTGTGTTGTGTTTTAGAAGACTTTTGATGTCAAAATTATTGATGCAAATGTGAGAAATAGTAGCAACTGTTACTGCCCTCGCAGATTGGCCAAAGGCTTCTTGCAACCTTGGTCACCACCTGCATGTAGGTAGGTCGCCTATAGCAAGAAAGGCAATGGATATATTGTTGGTGCTTGTTGGTGAGCCACTTGCGGGGGTGGCGCTTGCTTGCAGGGGAGGCACAGCTTACGAGCACAACACCCATGGGTGAGCTGCCTGTAGGGGCGATAGTTGCCCATGGGCAAAGAGGGGTGCTTGTCCATGTGTCACACGCTTAATTAGTTTTACCTAAGTCGTGCGGCACCCTTGCGTGCCTATCCCCGAAACCTCCTATGGTCCCTTAGGACCTACGAACGAGAAAACGGGCTAAAGAAAGCATCTTACTCGGGATTCACAAGCAATCATTTTAGCAAATATTTTATAGCTAATACAAATTATAAACAGACTTCACAAGCTCTGAACGATTGCACAATAAAGGATCTAAAATGATCCATTATAGATTGAAATCCTCACAAGTGGCCACATGACACAATATTTGTTTGCAAGCCTAGGACGACCACCAAAACCAAAGAAAATGAGACTGTTAAGCTTACTGCTGGCCCTTTATATGTTGTGCAAAGTATAAACAAAACTAAAAGATAAAGACATACATGAGCATTACATCAAACATCTCATTTACAATTTTGTCCATGACATTCTCTCCCACTTATTCCTTCGATATCCTCGTCGAAGCCTTTATAGACGTTGCATCTTCTCGCCTTTGCTAAGTCTTCATTCTTCTACTCTAGTTACAATGTGTCTCTTACCTCCCAACTGGACTCTATAGTTGTTGTTGAGTAGTCGAACTTTGGTCTGCCATACTACTTCAACCCGCTAATGACTTTGACTCTAGTGTGGGGTTGGCTGAGTTGTGTTGATCTCTATTGTTTCCTACGAATCCCTTAGATGAAGGAAAAGACCATCCTTAGTATGTACTAGTCTCTCAAATACTTTATGCTGCTTGAACTGCTAGTCATAGGTGCCCAGCAAGCCAATCACGTGAGTGATGGCACGTGTGACTTGATACAGAATCTTTTTGCTTATTATATTTTGGCGTATATCACTTTATAACTATTGCATAAATGCATATATATATTGTGATGTCCTTGGATTTGTGCAATGGGAATCGGATCGTGATGAGATCACGATAATGAGATCGATTCACCTTTAAACACATATCCTAAATAATCCCGGTCATAGGTTACTCGAGAGGGACATCGTGATAACCGGATAGACTGGTGTCTTTGTATACCGTCCATATGATGGATGCAGCTGGTCTCATAGCTCGTGTAGGGACACTAGGGATCTGATAAAAGTGCTCGTGGAGAATGAGTTCAGCGATTGATCCGCCACGGAATGTTGGATGGTTGATGATGCCTTATTGTCGGACAAATGATTCCGTGAAGTCCTAGTGGTGTATATCCGGTCCTTAGACTTGAGACACCAAGGATATCCTGTATGAGTGCTCCACTCTTTGATACCGGACTTATAGGGTTTGGCTGTCCCGGATCCAGTATTAACCGGTCATTGGGAGTGGTAGTCGACCTTCACGAGGGCTATTGAGTGTCGATAGAGGATCATCCACTCGGCGTCATGAGAGGAATATCCCATATGTTCTTGCTCGAGACAAATCCACGGCGAGGGTCATTCGGGTTGAGAGAGAAAGAGTTCTGGGAGAATCCGATTAGAGCGAGACTTCAGTAGAAACCGTATGGGTCTAACAACACCATGCTCGATATACGGTCTCTGGGATATTAGATGGATGAGGGACTATAGGTACATGGTAAGCGAGGACGACAGGTCCAATGGATTGGATTCCCCCAGATCGTCTGGGGACTATGGCGTAGTGGCCTAATACGTCCCAAGTAGTCGATGAGTCAGTGAATTATTACAGAGATAATAATTCTTTGAGTTAGAAGGAGTTCGACAAGTATGACTCACGGCCAGCTTCGATATTGGGCCTAGAGGGTCACACACATATGGTAGGCATTGCGATGAGTAGAGGTTGGGATATGAGATATCCGGACGGAGCCTTTGTCTTATTGGATGCAGATCTAATACCCACTAGGGAAGGACCCATTAGGGTTTGACACGGGATCTCTATAAATAGGAGGGATTCACACCTCATAGGCTAGAGTCTTTGCTTGCCTTTCCTATTCTCCTCTCCCTCTCCACCTCAGAGGCTTGGAGTTTTGAGGAGGGTTAAATCAAACCCCCTGCTGTGTGGATCACCACACAGAGAGGAGGACGCTTGACCTCCTTCACCCTCTCCTAAGGATCCGCAAGGAAACAAGGATATACGATCTCCCTAGGTAACACAATCTCTATCTGCCAGTTTTGTATTTTGCGGATTTTTTTGCTTTTCAATCTTCGCATACGACGACGAACATCTTTTGGGAATCGGTTTTTTTTGTTTTCTTGTTCTTCCATTTGCGATATGATGTCACCCCTTAATTTCCCAAAAGCGGTGGTATCGAGCCAGGTTGTTCGATGCGAATGATTGGTTTTGAACTGCGTGTGTTGTGTTTAGGAAGAATATTGACGTCAAAATCGTTGACGAAAAAAGCGAGGAAGGGCAACAATTGTTGTTGCCCTCGATCTGCATGCACTGCGGCAGCCACCTGAAGAAGAAATGCCGCCAGCACCACAATGGCCCGGCGCATCATAAGCGTTATTACACAAGCGCCGGCCGGCGGTTTGCTTTGCAGCATACTTGCTGCCGGCGGGCTGCCGTTCACGGGCAGAGGCGCCCGCCGAAGGGCCGCGCCCCAAGGGAGGGGCGGCCGCCGCAGGGCGGCACGCCTACCGCCATAAAGGGAGCGGCCTCCCGCCGGGGCAGAACGCCTATCCGCCGCTGCTCCCGCTGGCTTAAACCCCCCACAGGGGGGTCGCCCTAGGGACACAGACCGCCGCCTAGGCGGCCGGCGCGAAGAAAGGGCGCCCACCAGCGATGGCGTCGCCGCCTGCCCGGTGAGGGCGATGCCCTCGCCCGCCCAAGCGTAGCCGGCGAGGTGGCGGCGGCGGCAGCGGCAGTAGTAGAAGGAATTAGGGTTTTGGGCAAAAGGACAGTTTTGCCCCTGTGAATTTGAGAAATTCCAGTTTCTATCTTTTGTCCAAATTACGAAAATACCCTTAGAATTGAGAAATTCCCTACATGTCCCTGATTTCAGAAAAATATTAATTAATTAAAAGGTTTAGTTGATTATTATTTTTATTATTATCTAGTAGTCCTACATGATGATGATTATTTATACATGTGATGTATGATGTGTGGACGGATGATCATGGACCGTGTGATGTATGTACTTGTGATTATTATTATTGAGGTCTCTGAACCTCCATTATATTTTCGTTTATTGTCGGCCTGCGTGCCTATGATTAAGTTGTAATCACATGAGGAGGCAAGTGAGGCGTGGATGCGATAATGGGGACCCACGAGAGGCGGACGATCGTGATGCATGGAGATGCATCAAGATGTCGACAGGAACCGACGAGGGCGAGATGGACAATCACAAGGGCATGGAGATGCACCGTTGCACACATAGATCTTGATGTGAGTGATTAGGCCCTTTTGGCTCGGGCCTAATCATATTAGGTTGTGGTCCATGATCATCGATGTGATTGCTTATACACATACTAGATATGTATATATATTTGCATGCGATGTAGATATATATTAAATATGTATATGTGTGACATGTCATATTAGGAGACCAAATTATAGAAACATCTCGATAATATTAAATTCGGTAAACGGAGGCAATTTGATTGACCCGTGGCCTTCCATCGTTATGGTAGGAACCGATTCTCGGTGTAGGTTGAGTTGGTCGAGTCCCTCGAGACTCACCTATATCGCGATTCGCTATCTTGCTTATGACATAGAGATGTCACCCGGTGACCGAGGACATGGTATGCTTGGTCGAGTCCCCGAGGGTATATCATCAAATCGGACTCATCTTGTAACGAAGGTGTTGACTTAACCGAAGCATCATGGTTGGTCGAGTCCCTCGAGGCCATGGTGATTCCGGAGGTCGGCGGGACGGGAATCACAAGGAGTTGTGATCGGCAAGAGTTGCCTACCTTTTAGGCTTAGTGTGATTATCGAGTCCCTCGAGGTTACTCTAAGGCGTTGATTGGATCCCCGATCCCCACTATAAGTCTGCATTGGAGACTTCCGTTTCACGTCTTTGAGGGTGTCGCGTGACTCGTTAGTAAAATAGTGGGAGCATATTAAGATAGAAGTCCATATCTTGATAGTTTATTTCTTGCAAAATCTGCATGTTATTCATTTTCGCTACATCTTTATTTTCAGAAAATGTCGCTTTCAAATCCCTTACATTGGCATACTTGATGTCAACCGCCTTATTGGTCCAAATTATACGGATTGGCTCCAGTAACTTGAGAATTGTTCTCACTGGCGGGAGAAAATCGTGTACGCCCTGATACTGATGATACCTCGCTTAGAAGAAGGGCAAGCGAGGATGAGATCGCTTCGCTTCACGTGAAGTACATTGATGACTCCACTCTTGCTTTCGGTGCTATATGTTGGGCTCTATGACTCCAGAGTTATAGAGACAACATGAAAAGATGGATGCCAGATCCATTCTCCTACATGTCCGAAAATTGTTTGAGGAACAGGAAAGGACTCAACGATATGAGATATCCAAGAGCCTTTTCCGCGCTAGGATGACTGAGGGGACACCGGTTCAGAACCATGTCCTAAAGATGATTGAGTGGATAGAGAAACTCACAGGTCTAGGAATGGTCCTAGAGGATAACTTGTGTGTGGACATTGTGCTTCAGTCCCTACCAGATTCCTTTTCACAGTTCATAATGAATTTTAATATGAACAAGCTTGAGGTGACTCTCCTAGAGCTCCTCAATATGTTGAGGGAGGCAGAGAGTACTATTAAGAAAGAGAAGCCAGTTCTCTACACTGGTGAGACCAGAAAGAAAAGGAAAGCAGAAAGGTCCCTTAAGAAGGGAAAGGGCAAGGGCAAACAAGGTAAAGCAAAGGTTGCTAAGAAAGACCCAGCAAAGGACGAAGGCCAGTGCTTCCACTGTGGTAAAGATGGGCATTGGAAGAGAAACTGCAAAGAGTACCTTGCAGAAAGGGCGAAACAAAAGCTTGATGAAGCTTCAGGTACATTCATGATCAGTCTCCATTTGTCAGACTCTTATGATAACACATGGGTATTGGATACCGGTAGTGCTTATCATATATGCAATTCGTTGCAGGTTCTGGCAAGACCTAGGAGACTACAGAGAGGCGAGATGGACCTCAAGATGGGTAATGGAGCAAAAGTTGCTGTATTAGCTGTTGGCGAGGTCGCCCTACATCTGCCTAGTGGAGCTTTTATTGCATTAGATGCATGTTATTTTGTTCCTTCTATTATCAAAAACATTATCTCCATTTCATGTTTAACAGTTAGTGGATATAAATTTGTTTTTGAGAACAATGGTTGTTCGATATTATTAGATGATAAGATCATCACGAAAGGAACATTACATAATGGTTTATTTATGTTAGACACCACTCCACATATCATGAATGTAAATGTGTCCAAAAGGAAACGAGATGAGTTGAACAGTGCATACCTGTGGCATTGTAGGCTAGGTCACATCCATGAAAGAAGGATTCAAAAGTTGCTAAATGATGGATATCTAGATCCATTCGACTATGTGTCATATACAACTTGTGAGCCTTGCATTTGTGGAAAACTGACCAAATCTCCATTTAGTAGAATTGGAGAGAGAGCCAATGAGTTGTTGGAACTCATACATAGTGATGTATGTGGACCCATGTCAACTCATGCCATTGGAGGTTACTCCTACTTCATTACATTTACTGATGATTTCTCAAGGTATGGATATGTGTACTTAATGAAGTACAAGTCCGAGGCCTTTGAGAAATTCAGAGAGTATAAGAATGAGGTGGAGAGAACGGTGGAAAGAGTATCAAAACTCTTGATCAGATCGAGGAGGTGAATACTTAAGTATAGAGTTTACTCGGTTCCTCAAGGACCATGGGATATTATCCCAATGGACACCTCCTTATACACCGAGCTCAATGGTGTCTCGAAAAGGAGAAATCGTACATTATTAGATATGGTGCGGTCCATGATGAGTTTTACCTGACCTACCCATCTCATTTCGGGGATATGCCCTAGAAACCCAGACTTACCTTAGAATAGAGTTCCAATTAAGTCGGTAGTGTCTACACCATATGAGATATGGAAAGGGAAGAAGCCTGATCTTAAGGTTGTTAAGACTGGGGGCCCCCGCTCATGTTAGAAGACACAACCCGATAAGTTAGAATCAAGGACAGAGCGATGTAAATTTATGGGATACCCCAAGGAAACTTATGGGTATTATTTCTATCATCTCGAGGACCAAAAGGTCTTTGTAGCTAAGAGAGCAGTGTTCCTTGAGAAGGAACACATTCTTGACGGAGACAGTGGGAGAATGATAGAATTGAGCGAGGTTGGAGAATCAAGCTCAAGCACCACTCTACAGCCCGAGTCTATTCAGGTACCTAATACACAAGTATCAACTTTACGCAGGTCTGATAGAGTATCCCATCCTCCTGAGAGATATGTGGGACATATTAGAGCAGAGGATGTAGAGGATATTGATCCTCAGACCTACGAGGAGGCTATTATGAGTATAGACTCCCGGGAAGTGGAAAGAAGCCATGAATTCTGAGATGGATTCTATGTACTCCAATAAGTTTTGGAACCTAGTTGATGCGCCCGCAGGTATTGTACCCATCGGTTGCAAGTGGATCTTTAAGAAAAAGATCGGAGTAGATGGAAAGGTAGAGACCTATAAAGCAAGGCTAGTGGCTAATGGGTATCGTCAAAGGCAAGGTGTTGACTACGACGAAACTTTCTCATCCGCAGCACACTATGATTATGAGATCTGGCAGATGGATGTGAAAACCGCATTCCTTAACGGGAACCTCGAGGAGGAGGTGTATATGATGCAACCTGAGGGATTCGTGTCCAAGAACTACCCAGATAAGGTGTGTAGGTTGCTTAGATCCATTTATGGACTAAAGCAAGCTTCCCGAAGTTGGAACATAAGATTTGATGAGGCAATCGGATCTTATGACTTTGTTAAGAACGAAGATGAGCCTTGTATATACAGAAAGGTAAGTGGGAGCGCTATCACCTTTTTGGTGTTATATGTGGATGACATCCTCATCATTGGGAATGACATAGGAATGCTATCCACAGTAAAGGCTTGGTTATCTAGACACTTCTCCATGAAGGACTTAGGGGAAGCATCTTATATCTTGGGGATTAGAATCTATAGAGATAGATCCAAGAGGATGATTGGCTTGTCCCAGTCCAGGTACATAGAAACTATTGTCAAAAGGTTTGGCATGGAAAATTCCAAGAGAGGTCTCATACCGATGAGACATGGGATATCGCTTTCTACGAATATGTCCCCAAAGACTCTAGAAGAAAGGGCGAACATGGATATGATACCTTATGCCTCAGCAATAGGGTCTATCATGTATGCCATGCTATGTACTAGGCCCGATATAGCGCATGCTCTCGAGTGTATCGGTGTATCGCGGATCCGTGCTTGGAGCATTGGAAAGCAATAAAGTGTATCCTTAAGTACTTGAGAAGGACTAAGGATCTTTTACTAGTATATGGAGGTAATAGCCTTAAGGTTGAAGGCTACACCGACTCAAGTTTTCAGTCGATGTCGATGATAGCAAGTCGAATTGGGGTATGTGTACACCTTGAATGGAGGGAGCAGTGTCTTTGGAAGAGTTCCAAGCAAGATACCACTGGCGACTTCGACCACGAGGCAGAGTACATTGCTGCATCAGATGCGAGAAAAGGAGGGAGTCTCGGTGAAGAAGTTCATCACAGATTTGGGAGTCGATCTGAGATAGCGACAAGTCGACTTCCTTATATTACGACAACTATGGGGTGATTACTCAAATAAGGGAACCCGGGTCTCATCAGAAGTGTTCTGAGGAGGTTCCAGCTTATAAGAAAGATCGTAACATGAGGAGATGTAGCAGTGGAAAGATGTCCATCCGAAGATAACATTGCAGATCCACTAACAAAGCCGTTGTCTCATTTTGTCTTTGAGCGTCACAGGAGTCTGATGGGGATCAGACACATAGGTGATTGGCTTTAGGTCAAGTGGGAGATTGCTAGTCATAGGTGCCCAGCAAGCCAATCACGTGAGTGATGGCACGTGTGACTTGATACTGAATCTTTTTGCTTATTATATTTTGGCGTATATCACTTTATAACTATTGCATAAATGCATATATATATTGTGATGTCCTCGGATTTGTGCAATGGGAATCAGATCGTGATGAGATCACGATAATATGATCGATTCACCTTTAAACACATATCCTAAATAATGGGACATAGGTTATTTTCGAGAGGGACATCGTGATAACCGGATAGGACTGGTGTCTTTGTATACCCGTCCATATGATGGATGCAGCTAGTCTCATAGCTGCTCGTGTAGGGACACTAGGGATACTGAGACAGGTGCTCATTGGAGAATGAGTTCATTGATTGATCCTCTTACGGAATCTTTGGATGGTTGATGATGCCTTATTGTCGAGACGGCTATTCCGTAGTCCTAGTGGTGTATCGGTCTTAGACTTGAGACACCAAGGATGTCCTGTATGAGTGCTCCACTCTTTGATACCACACTTATAGGTTTGGCTGTCCCGGATCTAGTACTGTTTGGTCATTGGGAGTGGTAGTCGACCTTACGAGGGCTATTGAGTGTCGATAGAGGATCATCCACTCTCGGCGTCATGAGAGGAATATCCCATATGTTCTTGCTTTCGGACAAATCCACGGCCAGGGTCATTCGGGTTGAGAGAGAAAAGAGTTCTCCGGGAGAATCCGATTAGAGCGAGACTTCGAGTAGAAACCGTATGGGTCCGACAACACCATGCTGCTCGATATACGGTCCTCGGGATATTAGATGGATGAGGGACTATAGGTACATGGTGGCGAGGACGGACAAGTCCAATGGATTGGATTCCCCTGTATCATTTGGGGACTACAGTAGTGGCCTAGCACGTCCAGTGAGTCGATAAGTCGAAAGTGAATTATTACAGAGATAATAATTCTTTGAAGTTAGAAGGAGTTCACATTGCATGTATGACTCACGGCCATTCGATATTGGGCCTAGAGGGTCACACACATATAGTAGGCATTGCGATGAGTAGAGGTTGGGATATGAGATATCCCACGGAGCCCTTGTCTTATTGGATGCAGATCCAATACCCACTAGGGAAGGACCCATTAGGGTTTGACACGGGATCTCTATAAATAGGGGAGGATTTCAGCCCTCATAGGCTAGAGTCTTTGCTTGCCTTTCCTATTCTCCTCTCCCTCTCCACCTCAGAGGCTTGGAGTTTTGAGGAGGGTCGTCGCAACCCTGCTGTGTGGATCACCGCTAGAGAGGAGGATGCTTGACCTCCTTTACCCTCTCCTAAGGATCTGCAAGGAAACAGGGATATACGATCTCCCTAGGTAACACAATCTCTATACGCAGTTTTGTGTTTTGCGGATTTTTGCGCACCAATCTTCGCACGACGATGAACATCTTTTTGGGAATCGGGGATTTTTGTTTTCTTGTTCTTCCGCTGCGCATATGATGTCGCCCCCTTAATTTCCCAACATGAACTAGGTAGATACTTGTTAGAACTTTGACGAGCATTGTCTCGTAGACTTCAAAGTTTTTGGGTCATTCCTCCGTAAAATTTGCCATCGATTCTTTTTCCACTAAATCGATACTTTCAAGTAGGTTCATATCACTTTCACTTTTGATTGACATTCTGTTGGGAAATTAAACAGATAATCTACTCTTAATAGCACTAATCACCATTTGTGAGGATTTGATAACTATTATCTTCCATTCAGTTTCTTCGAAGGGCCTTTAAACTTATACAAAGCTTCTCTACTGGATAGACAAGAGAATTGGGATACTAAGTTTTGCCCATTCTCTTAAAAGTTGAGAAAGCAAAGGTTACTCGACTTCACTTACCTCCTCGAGGGTTGTACTCTATGCATTGAGCTGGTTACTAGCCTTCGCCCACTCTTTGACCACACTTCTAAAGCACTTGAAGTGTTTGCACTCTTTACGTTGAGTTAGCTACTGTGATTCACCTTCTCAATGTCATCAAACTTTTAGAATATAAGAAGTTTTCACCCCAACTTGCATCAACCCGAAGTTCTCAACTTTCGACTATCTTGTTGAGAAGCTCGTTGACACCAGTCTTACGAAGTTTTTTGGCCTCTGCCCTTCAGCCTTATCTTAGTACTTATAATTTGTCTCTGCATTCTCCACCTCCTTGGCCCCTTTTACGACCAAGCGCTCTCCCTCTATGAAAATAAGGGATCGATGACTTCACAGAAATCCTACCTCTGCTGTACCATTATGCTACCATACCCATAGCCCTACTATCCGTTGCCTTGCATCTACATCCCGTTCTTCGTGATCGATAGATCTACCTCTATGGTATTATGATACTCCTCTGAGTTCACCTTAATTCTAACTGATGCTTGGTTTTGGGTAGCTAAGTCCCTCTGGACTCGTCGTCGCTTCCTCACCCCTTTTGACCCTTGCTTCAACACATATATGTTCTCCGAGTAGTTTCCCTTGGTTGATGGAAAGACATACTGCAACTCTCATGCATGGCCTCCTCCATCATGTTGTAAGGTTTGCACCGATTCTATTCTCCTTAGCTTCCTTAGTAGCAACGTTCACTTACTCAGCCTTGTCTTCTGACTTATCGAGCTCACTTAAGCGAATATGAGCTCTGGAGCAATCTAACTCTCTAGCAGCTATGATCATACCTTTGTATAATCAAGCCCCCCCCCCATAGGACTCATTGGTTTTTGGGTAGCTAAGTCCCTATGGACTTGTCATCGCTTCCTCTTCCCTTTCAACCTCCTGCTTTAACACCTCTGTGTTCTTCGAGCAGTTCCCCTTAGTCAATGGAAAGATAGACTACAACTCCCATGCATGGCCTCTGCCATCATGTTATAAGGTTTACACCAATTCTGTTCTACTTAGCTTCCTTGGTAGCAATGTTCACTTACTCGGTCTTGTCCTCTAACTTGTCAAGCTCCCTTAAGCGAATATAAGCTCTGGAGTAGTCCAACTCTCTAGCCGCTTCGATCATACCTCTACATGATCAAGTCCCCTCCCATAGGACTCACTGGTACTTGCATTCGAAATTCTCTCTTGGTGGTACATAGCCCTCAGATGCTAATGACCGAGGCTTTTATCTAATGCAAAATTTGATGTATGCATGGAAGACCCACCTCTGTGATACCATTGTTAGGATCGAGTCGACACTAAGAGAGGGGGGGGGGCGGGTTTGAATTAGTGCAACAGATAAAAACAACGTCGGTTCGAAAAATCTTCATTTCAATAAAACTGATAATAGAAATGTATTTAACTTGAAAGAGTTCATAATAGTGTAATGAGAAAGTAAAGCAAGCAAGGCAGTTTGCAATAAAGGTAAATTGCACAAATAAAAATGCAAACTGAGTTTTATAGTGGTTCAGTCATCGTGACCTACATCTACTCCTAATTCCTCTTCCATCGAGGACACTGGCATCCACTAACGATTTTCTTTCAATGGGCGAAGATCAACTACCCTTTTACACCCCTCTTCTCCTTTTCACAGGTTTAGGAGACAATCTTTTACAAGCACTCACTCTTCCCTAAACATAATTCTAAACTTAGAACTAGAGGAGGGGATCTCTCAAGTGATTGTTACAGTGTTTTCCCACTTTTAAGCTCTCTGAGCTTATGTGTGTTAACCAAGGATGAGAGGGGTATTTATAGGCCTCAAGTGGATTCAAACTTGGAGCCTAAAAGTGTCTCATCCCTAGTTTTCGTGGTACTAGCAGTACCACCGCCTGTGTTGGGTGGTACCACCACCTAACAATCTCTCAGAGATCGAGTCTAGGCGGTACCACCACCCAGACTAACGGTACCACCGCTTGACATAGTCTCAGAGACTGTGCCACCGACGGTTCCACTAGTTTGGGTCACTATTTGAGCCTTTCACTTGGTCCAACACAACCCAAACTTGGGCCTAATTGGCCCCTAATTGAGTTGGCCCAATTCTAACCCAATTATACCTAAAACCTACTTCAATATAGATAATTATTACAAAGCTTGAATCAAATGTTGTTTGGCATGTCATTGGTACATCAACGCTTCGTCTGATTCTTCGACGCATCATCCTCTCTTACGACCTATTACCCAATCAGCCAGTTAACCTCCACAACTCTGATTTCCTTTACGTAATTTTCGCTCTTCTTGGCTCGATGCCCGAAACTATGTCCCGAAGCCATCTGCCGATATGTCGACCGATCCTCCGGCTCGACGTCCAATCTTCTGACATGTTATACTCCGGCCCAACATGATTCTTCCTTCTTTAATTGTCTCTCCCTAATCGAAGCTTCCTGCATCACTCAAAATGTAGATCAGATCATAAACACATCAATTGGTTTTATTATCAAAATTCGAGATTTAACAATCTCTCCCTTTTTTATGACGATAACCAATTGATGACGGAGTTAACCTTAACTCCCCCTATCAATATGCTATATTGATATAACCTTGAATTCAAGTTGAATTCAAGTCAAAGCAATATTTCATCATAAATATATGCAACACATTATATGCATATCATTGCATTGCATGCATCATTATCATAAGTTTTGCATGCATCATCATAAATGTTTCAAATCATCATGGTATCAAAATATTAAAGTATATTACATCCTACCATTTATGATTATCATATTATTATATCTTCTCTTCCTTTGTCATCAACAAAAAGGAGTGCAACTATCAAGAGATATGAAAGCTTAGCAATTTAGTAAATTTTTCATCACTTTAGAATATTCAAGCTAGTGAGTTTCTTTCTTCTCTTTTGAGAAGTGCAAGATAGCTTGTTTTCATTTTCTTGTAATGTGTAACTTAGTAAACATTGCAGATTTGCAAGATAGCACTTTATGCTTCTCTTTTAAGATGAGCAAGCTAGCAAGATTTGCCTCTCTTAATGATGTGCAAGTTAGCAATTTTTCTCCTCCTTTATCATTGTCAAAAAGAAGGGAAGAATACAACATTGTAATTATTTTCCCTTTATATCAATTTTCAAATCATAACAAAGGTAAATTATCAATCTTATTTTAATATGTTTGTGCATCATTATAGTTTCAAATTAAAACATGCACAATTTCAAAACCTTACATTTCATCCTTACTTCATGCATGATACCAAAAATAAATCAAGCATCACTATGGGCATATCATACATGATACTCAAGCATTCATGATACATCATTTTCGGCATAACATTTATGATGCTAAGACATTAAAATTTTTAAACATTTATCACTTCATACATTAAATCAACATTTTGATCATGACACCAAACATTCATCATTTCTCCCATGCATGATACTAAAGCATTCATGATACCAAACATTAAATCAACATTTTTAAGCATTTATCACTTCATAATTGTTGGTACCAAACATTCATCATTTATTTTCTCCCCCTTTGTCATAGGCAAAAAGGATAATCATTCAACAATATAAGTGTTTGAAAGCATCTCAAGTAAGTTTTACACCAATTTATCTAAGCTAGCAAAACTATCTCCCTTAATGTGCAAGCTTACAAGTTATGCCTTTCTTAGCAATATGCTTTTCTTGAGATGTGCACACTAGCAATTCTTTCTCCCCTTTGTCATAGGCAAAAAGAGGGGTATTAAGAAAAATTTGGTGATGAGATATATACTTCATGAATATAAGGAATTATACAAAGAAAAATCATATCATGAAAGATGAGATCATGTGAATACCAAAAGACATGATTTATTTTGACAAATCTCCTCTTAAATAATCAAAAGGAAATCTTAGGAGATCAAATAATAAAAGATCTTCAAAAGAAATTTTAAGTCATGAATTCCGAAAAAGATATTCTCTTTAGTAAATTGCAAAATGAAACATAAGAGAAAAATATTACAATTAATGCATAAGAAATCTTATGATTCATATAGAAAATCTCCTCTTTAGTAAATGGTAACAAGAAACATTGAAGAACAATGAAGAGATCTTGATTCACATACAATAAAAGATATCTCAAGAGAAAGTTCATGATTCGATTGAAAAAATCTCATTTAGATTCAAATCATCAAATCATCAAAATCTTATTCATACTCCAAGAGATTCATATAAATAGATTCATCAATTTCTTTTTTGAAAACTTGATAAGATAGGGATTGAGAAATTCTTAAGAAAAATATTTTCCTCCCTTTTTTTGTTTTCACACAAGCATACCCAAGTTTTTCATATGAAAACCATCCATCTTGTTTAAAACTCAAAAAGCAACTTTTATTAAGACAAAGATCAATAAGCCATAAATCACAAAAATCATTATACATAATTTCAAAATATAAACTCATTGAGCATGATTTTATTGAACATATGGCATCTTCAATTAAAATCATTTTGTTTGTAATGCATTTTTCTTTTTATCTAACTTTTCATGCTTAGTGCTAGGAGTTAACATGCAATTATCATGCTCAAATTTTAATTATTATTATTATTTTAAAATCACTAGAAAGAGAAGTATGATATTTTTTTATAATTTTTTTGTACTTTTTACTAAATAATTTAAAAATAACTCATGAAAAGCATTAAGTAATTTTAAAATAAAATAAAGGGATTTTGGTTACCTCATCATCGAAAACCATTAAGGCGTAGTTCACCACCTTATCTTTGTTGGTTTGCTTCTCATCATCTGAGCTTGATTCATCCTAAGCCACATTAAATACTTTCTTCTTCTTTGGTAACTTTTTTTAAGTTTATTTTTATTCTTTAATTCTTGTTTCATGAACTTTTTAAATTTTATAGTGAGAAGTTCAAAGTCATCATCATCATCATCATCATCATCATCATCACTTGAGTTATCACTCAAGTGGTATTCTATTGTTCGAAGTGTCAAATCTTTCTTGTTCTTTAGAAAGTTATTCTCATGTTTGTTTTGTACCATACAACTCATTTCATAGGTCATTAAAATAATTCAAATCTTTGGCCTCTTGAATGACCATTGCTTTAGGGTCCCAACTCTTTGAAAGGGATCTCAATATTTTGTTAACGAGTTCAAAGTTAGAAAAACCTTTACCAAGCACTTTTAGATCATTGACAATATCCATAAATCGAGTGTATATGTCTCCAATGGTCTCGCTTAGTTCCATCCGAAATAATTCAAAATCATGCATCAAAAAATTGATTTTCGAATCTTTAATTTTACTAGTGCCTTCGTGTGTGATTTCAAGTGTATACCAAATGTCAAAAGCCATTTTGTAAAAAGAAACTCGATTAAATTTAGTTTTCTCCAAAGCACAAAATAAAGTATTCATAGCTTTGGTGTTCAAAGAGAAAGTCATCTTCTCCAAATCATTCTAATTGTTTATTGGAAGAGAAGACTTTTGAAATCCGTTTTCAATAATATTTCATAAATTTAAAACAATAGAAAGCAAGAAAACTCTCATTCGAGTTTTTCAATATATGTAGCTCATCCCATTGAATATAGGAGAATGAATGATAGAAAGTCTCTCTTGAAATCCAAAAAGATCCATTTCTTTTAATTGTTAAACCAAAAGAGAAAAAACATGGCTCTGATACCAACTATTAAGATCAAGTTGGAACTAAGAGGGAGGGGAGGGGGGGGTGAATTAGTGCAGCGGATAAAAACATGGCTCTGATGCCAACTATTAAGATCGAGTTGGAACTAAGAGGGGAGGGGGGGGGGTGAATTAATGCAGCGGATAAAAACGACGTCGGTTCGAAAAATCTTCATTTTGATAAAAACATATATTGGAAATGTATTTAACTTGAAAGCGTTCATAAGAGTGTAATGAGAAAATAAAGTAAGTAAGGCAGTTTGCAATAAAGGTAAATTGCACAAATAGAAATGCAAACCGAGTTTTATAGTGGTTCGGTCATCATGACCTACATCCACTCCCGATTCCTCTTTCGTCGAGGCCACCGGCATCTACTAATGATCTTCTTTCAACGGGTGAAGATCAATTACCCTCTTACACCCCTCTTCTCATTTTTATAGGTTTAGGAGACAACCTTTTACAAGCACTCACTCCTCCCTAAACAAAATTCTAAACTTAGAACTAGAGGAGGGGATCTCTCAAGTGATTGCTATGGCGTTTTCCCACTTTTAAGCTCTCTGTGCTTATATGTGTTAACCAGGGATGAGAGGGGTATTTATAGGCCCCAAGTAGATTCAAACTTGAAGCCTAAAAGTGTCTCATCCCTAGTTTTACGAGTACTCGTAGTACCACCACCTATACTGGGTAGTATCACCTCCTACAGCATGAAACTAGGTGGTACCATCGCCCAATCTAGTGGTACCACTACCTGACACCCTACCACTCAGCGGCACCACCGATCAGTCTAGCGGTACCACTGCTGACACCCTGCCACTAAGCAGTACCATCTCTTGACACCCTGCCACTGGGCAATACCACCGCCTAGTCTAGAGGTACCACCACCTGACAGTCTCTCGAAGACTGAGTCTGGGCAGTACCACTGCCTGATATAGTATTAGAGATTATGCCATCGACGGTTCCACTAGTTCAGGTCACTATTTGGGCCTTTCACTTGGCCCAACACAACCCAAACTTGGGCCCAATTGACCCCTAATTGAGTTGGCTCAATTCTAACCTAATTATGCCTAAAACCTACTTCGATTTAAATAATTATTACAAAGTTTGAATCAAATATTGTCCGATATGTCTTTGGTTAATCGATGCTTCCTCCGATTCTTCAGCGCATCATCCTCTCTTGCGGCCTATTGTCCAATCAACTAGTTGGCCTCTGTAACTCTGATTTTCTTAGCGTAATTCATGCTCTTCTTGGCCCGATGCCCAAACCCATAGCTCGAAGCCTTCTACTGATACGTCGATGGATCTTATGGCTCGATGTCAAATCTTCTGACATATTCTACTCCGACCTAACATGATTCTTCTTGCTTTAATTGTCTCTCCCTCGTTGAAGCTTCCTACGTCACTCAAAACGCAAATCAGATCATAAATACATCAATTGGTTTCAACATCAAAATTCGAGATTCAACAACTATGACATTCACTCCTTGAATCTATATAATTTCTTATTGTCATGTTGTTCATCGAAATGGAGCTCCTAGTAGCTCCTGATCATACCTTCATATGATCTAGTCCCTTGCGGGACTAGTTTCATGTGTATTGCATTACCATGAACTATTCCACCATGATCTGCTACATCATGTTGCCTCCTGGTGATATCTTCATTGTATTATGATCATTATGGAATGAACTTGGATTACGATCCCTCCATGTGTGGCCTCTACCAATACATCGTAGGGCTTCTTCCACCTTCGATTATATTTGCTCCTTTGGCAATCGACCTTCATCCACCTACTCTCGGGTTACACTCAAACGAAGCACAGCTCTAAGACAATCCATCGCATAGTAGCTCCCGAAGTCCACCAACTTCGCTGAAATTAGTGCACCATTATCTAGATCCTGGGTTTTTACCCCTGCTAGTATAATCTCTACTATGCACCACTTCCTTCATGGCAACTTGAATGGCAACACAATGGTGTATTCTTCAAGAGTACCCACTTTCGCGTCCTCTTGCCTCGTTCCAAGGCCTTCTGAAACTAACTTTGTTAGGACTCTAGCTAGGAGAATCCTAATAGAGAGGGGCATTCATGTAAAACCTACCTAAGTCGACCCCTATTAAAGAGGTGAAGAGGTCGGCTAGGGTTAGGAGGTTGTTTCTTAGAGAAGAATTATGAGTTATAAAGGAATAGGAGTCTTGAGTAGGAGTCCCATTAGGAGTTAGGGTTTAGAAGCCCTATAAATAGCTATGTATTCATCCTCTTTTAACAAGCAATAGATGAATCTTTTCTGCAGCCTTTAAGCAGCAACCCCAAGGGAGGAACCCCTATAGAGTTCTAAGGAGGCCGATCCCCTAAAGAGATCAACTCCAAGTTTAGAATCTATAAGGGTTCTAACACCTAGTATCATAGCATAGTTCTTGGCGTCTCACTGCCCTTCCACAGCCATCCATCACCTCCATAGCCACCCAAAGCATTTCCCACAATTGCTTAAAAGGTTATCGCCAAATTCAGCCGTCATTTCCACCACCGCAGATCATCATTTGATCTCCCCGTGAATTGCAACAAGTTATGATTTCCTACCTTACTGCTACTGCAATTTAGTTATCCTTATTCAAAAATCTAAAAATAAATTATTCCTATATTGCTCCATAAACTTTTGTCACAAATTTTTCATCTCTACGACGAAAGAAACATTGCAGAATTCCAACCATATAGTATAATTTGTTTGATCTTGCTACTATGTTTTTTCTGTCCAAATCTTTACAAAATTTTTATGACAACTTTGACACTTCATAACAGCAGATTTTCATTTAATTTTATCAAAAATTTCTCAATATAAACCACTGATCTTTTATGTCCAATCTGCTACACTTGAAAATCTACGTTGTAGAAAATTTTAGCCGCATATTGTTGCCTTAACTGATCTATTTGTAATCCTTTTTTAATAAAATTTCTTATATACTTCATAGATCATCTTGGCTTCCATCTAAGATTGATCTATTGAGGAATTCATCTCTAAAAATGTTCTTGTGTTGCTGCAAATTTTCGTCGTAAACTATTGAAATTTTTCGATGAGAATTCTGCTATCACAACTTGCACCAATTTTTTTGCTGTTATACTACCAAAAATTTCTTGATTAAATTAGTCATCCTTGCTGTCATATAAACTGAGATTTTGCTGTCAATTCTCTCCTCAAATTTCTTGGTTTTCTCTGAAAATTTTATCGAGAAACCGTTGTTTTTTCGATGATAATTCTGCTCTTATAAGATAACATATACCTGCAACAACTTCCACTGATTTCTATCAAACCTTTGCTGCCATCTACCACAAATCTAAAAAAAATTTCCCTAACCTTCATCCACTACCATCACAACCCTAAAACTCTACCAAACCATACCCTCAAACTGCACCCAAAACAAGCCTAAACCACAACCTACATCCACCAATCCACCAACCTCTTCAACCATCACTTCTCTCAACCTATATATGCCTTTAACCCGATAACAAAAGAGAGATCTTAACATCACAAATTTAGAGGCATATACTATGGCATCTGAGGAGGCAATCAATGCTAAATTCGAAGCCTTCGAGGCGTGAATGGAGGATAAGATTCAAACGCTCTTTATCGAACTCAGATTGGGCCGACCACCAAGCCCGAAGAAATCACATCAAGGAGAGAGCTCTGTCCAATCGCACTAAGCCCGAAGATCCAAGAGATGGGAGGCTCTATGACTGACCCTAACTAACCACGCATGAGGGTGGACTTCCTTAGATGGGAAGAAAAAGACCCGATTGGTTGGATCTCGCGCGCGGAGCGATATTTTTTGTATCACAAAATCACGGACGCATCTATGATGGAAATTACGGCTATACATATTGAAGGGGATACCATATAGTGGTTAGACTAGTATGAATACACTCATGGAGTCCTCTCATGGCAACAAATCAAAGAAGGATTGTTGATCCGCTTTGGACCAATCGATTACAAGAACATTGACGGACAACTAGCAAAGATCCAACAAACCAGCACCATTCAGGAGTACCAAACTAGGTTTGAAATGTTATCTAATCAAACTTATGATTGGTCTAAAAAATAGCTATTGAGGGCTTGAAGCCAGAGATCCGGGGAGAAGTTAAAGCACGACAATGGTACACGCTTATGGCAGCTATCTATTTCGGGCGACTTCAAGAGGAGCGATTATACCATGAAGCCCGGAGGACTAGGTGCTAGTCATAGGTGCCCAGCAAGCCAATCACATGAGTGATGGCACGTGTGACTTGATACAGAATCTTTTTTCTTATTATATTTTGGCGTATATCACTTTATAACCATTGCATAAATGCATACATATATTGTGATGTCCTTGGATTTGTGCAATGGGAATCGGATCGTGATTAGATCACGATAGTGAGATCGATTCACCTTTAAACATATATCCTAAATAATCCCGGTCATAGGTTACTTGAGAGGGATATCATGATAACCGGACAGACTGGTGTGCTATATACCCGTCCATATGATGGATGCAGCTGGTCTCATAGCTGCTTGTGTAGGGACACTAGGGATACAGTACAGGTGCTCATTGGAGAATGAGTTCACTGATTGATCCGCTTACGGAATACTGGATGGTTGATGATGCCTTATTATCATACAAATATTCAGTAGTCCTAGTGGTGTATTTGGTCCTTAGACTTGAGACACCAAGGATGTCCAGATGAGTGCTCCACTCTTTGATACCGGACTTATAGGTTTGGCTATCCCGGATCTAGTCTGGTGGTCATTGGGAGTGGTGGTCGACCTTACGAGGGCTATTGAGTGTCGATAGAGGATCATCCACTCTCGGCGTCATGAGAGGAATATCCCATGTGTTCTTGCTCGGACAAATCCCTGGTCGGGGTCATTCGGGTTGAGGGAGAAAGAGTTCTCTAGGAGAACCGATAAGAGTGAGACTTCGAGTAGAAACCGTATGGGTCCGACAACACCATGCTTTCGATATCACGGTCTACGGGATATTAGATGGATGAGGGACTAAGGTACCAGAATGGCGAGGACGAGACAAGTCCAATGGATTGGATTCCCCAGATCGTTGGGGACTCTGGCGTAGTGGCCTAGTACGTCCAGAATCAATGAGTCGAAAGTGAATTATTACAGAGATAATAATTCTTTGAGTTAGAAGGAGTTCGACAGTATGACTGACTCCGGCCTTGATATTGGGCCTAGAGGGTCACACACATATGGTAGGCATTGCGATGAGTAGAGGTTCGGATATGAGATATCTGACGGAGCCCTTGTCTTATTGGATGCAGATCCAATACCCACTAGGGGAAGACCCATTAGGGTTTGACAGGGGACCTCTATAAATAGGAGGGATTCAGATCCCCATAGCCAAGAGAGCTCGTGCATGCCTTTCCTATTCTCCTCTCCCTCTCCACCTCAAAATAGGCCTGGAGTTTTGAGGAGCGTCGTCGCAACCCTGCTATGTGGATCACCACTAGAGAGGAGGACGCTTGACCTCCTTCACCCTCACCTTAGGATCTGCAAGGAAACAGGGATATACGATCTCCTTAGGTAACACAATCTACTCTATACGCAATTTCATGTTTCGCGGATTTTTGCGTACCAATCTTCGCACGATGACGAACATCTCTTTGGGAATCAAGGATTTTATTTTCTTGATCTTCCGTTGCGCATGTGATATCGCCCCCTAAGATTTCCAACACGTGGTATCAGAGCCAGGTTGTTCGTGCGAATGATTTCCCCTAAGATTTCCGCTGCGCATGTGTGTGTTGTGTTTAGGAAGAATTTTAACGTCAAAATTGTTGACGCAAAAACAAGGAAGGGGAGCAACAGTTGCTGTCCTCGATCTGCGTGCGTGCAGCGCAGCCGAAGGCGGGCAGCACAGGGGCTACGTCTGCTGCGGCCGGCCGGCGGCCTACTTGCAACAGGCTTGCTGCCGGCGTGGATGGCAGCCCACTGGCAGAGGCGCCGCAGGGCAGCAGCGACTGCCGCCGCTACTCCGACGGGCGAAAACCCCCCACAGTGGCGGTCGCCCGACGGGACAGCACCGCCTGCGGAGGTGGCGGCGCCCACCCGCAGCGGCAGCGCCGCCAGCGGGCGTGCCGCCTGCAGGCGAGGGCAGTGCCCTCGCCCCGCCGCACAAGCCGCCGCCGGCAGGGTGGCAGCGGCGGTAGCAGCGAAAAGGGGAAAGGGCATTAGGGTTTTCTGGGCAAAAGATAGTTTTGCCCCTCGGAATTTGAGAAATTCTAGTTTCTGTCTTTTGTCCAAATTATGAAAATACCCCTATGAATTCAGAAATTTCCTATAATGTCTCTGATTTCAGAAAATATTAATTAATTAAAAAGTTTAGTTGATTATTATTTTTTATTATTATCTAGTAGTCCTACATAATGATTATTATTTATACATGTGATGTATGATGTGTGGACGGATGATAATGGACCGTGTGATGTGTGTACCTGTGATTATTATTATTGAGGTCTGCGAGCCTCCATTATATTTCTCATTTATTGTCGGGCCTGCATGCCTATGATTAAGTTGTAATCACATGAGGAGGCGCAGCGGGAGCGTGGATGCGATAGCGGGACCCACGAGACGGACGATCGTGATGCATGAAGATGCATCAAGATGTCGACGGAACCGACGAGGACGAGATGGACGATCACAGGGCATGGAGAGGCACCGTTGCATACATAGATCTTAATGTGAGTGATTAGGCCTACTGGCTCGGGCCTAATCATATTAGGTTATGGTCCATGAACATCTTGTGTAATTACTTATACACATACTAGATATGTATATATATTTGCATGCGATGTAGATATATATAAAATATGTATATGTGTGACATGTCATATTAGGAGACCAAATCATAGAAACATCTCTCGATAATATTAGGTCGGTAAACGTAAGGCAATTAGATTGACCCACGTGGCCTTCCATCGTTATAAGTAGGAACCGATTCCCGGTGTATGTTGAGTTGGTCGAGTCCCTCGAGACTCACCTATATCGTGATTCGCTATCTTGCTTACGACATAGAGATGTCACCGGTGACCTGAGGGCATGGTATACTTGGTCGAGTCCCTCGAGGGTATATCATCAAATCAGACTCATCTTGTAACGAAGGTGTTGACTTGACCGAGCAACATGGTTGGTCGAGTCCCTCGAGGTCATGGTGATTCGGAGGCCGAATAGGACAGGAATCACAAGGAGTTGTGATAGACAAGAGTTGCCTACCTTTTAGGCTTAGGGTGATTGGTCGAGTCCCTCGAGGTTACACTAAGACGCTGATTGGATCCTGATCCCCACTAGAAGTCTGCCGGAGACTTCCGTTTCACGTGCTGAGGGTGTCGCATGACTTGTTAGTAAAATAGTGGGAGCATATTAAGATAGAAGTCCATATCTTAATAGTTAATTTCTTGCAAAATCTGCATGTTATTCATTTCTGCTACATCTTTATTTTCAGAAAATTTCGCTTTCAAATCCCTTACGCGGCATACTTGATGTCAACCGCCTCACAGGTCCAAATTATACGGATTGGCTCCGTAACTTGAGAATTGTTCTCATAGCGGAGAAAATCATGTACGTCCTTGATATAGTGATGCCTGCGCCCGAAGAAGAGGCAAACGAGGATGAGTTCGCTCGCTACGTGAAGTACATTGATGACTCCACTCTTGCTCAGTGCTATATGTTGGGCTCTATGACTCCTGAGTTACAGAGACAACATGAAAAGATGGATGTCAGATCCATTCTCCTACATGTCCGTAAATTATTTGAGGAACAGGGAAGGACTCGGCGATATGAGATATCTAAGAGCTTCTTCCGCGCTAGGATGACTGAGAGGACACCGGTTCAGAACCATGTCCTAAATATGATTGAGTGGATAGAGAAACTCACAGGTCTAGGAATGGTCCTAGAGGATAACTTGTGTGTGGACATTGTGCTTCAGTCCATACCAGATTCCTTTTCACAGTTCATAATGAATTTTAATATGAACAAGCTTGAAGTGACTCTCCTAGAGCTTCTCATTATGTTGAGGGAGGCAGCGAGTACTATCAAGAAAGAGAAGCCAGTTCTCTACACTGGTGAGACCAAAAAGAAAAGAAAAGCAGAAAGGTCCCTTAAGAAGGGAAAGGGCAAGGGCAAACCAGGTAAAGCAAAGGTTGCTAAGAAAGACCCAGCAAAGAACAAAGGCCAGTGCTTCCACTATGGTAAAGATGGGCACTGGAAGAGAAACTGCAAAGAGTACCTTGCAGAAAGGGCGAAACAAAAGCTTGATGAAGCTTCAGGTACATTCATGATCGGTCTCCATTTGTCAAACTCTTATGATAATATATGGGTATTGGATACTAGTAGTGTTTATCATATATGCAATTCGTTCCAGGTTCTGGCAAGACCTAGGAGACTAGAGAGAGGCGAGATGGACCTCATGATGGGTAATGGAGCAAAAGTTGCTGTAGTAGTTGTTGGCGAGGTCGCCCTACATCTGCCTAGTGGAGCTTTTATTGCATTAGATGCATGTTATTTTGTTCCTTCTATTATCAAAAATATTATCTCCATTTCATGTTTAACAGTTAGTGGATATAAATTTGTTTTTGAGAACAATGGTTGTTCGATATTATTAGATGATAAGATCATCACGAAAGGAACATTACATAATTGTTTATTTATGTTAGACACCACTCCACATATCATGAATGTAAATGTGTCCAAAAGGAAACGAGATGAGTTGAACAGTGCATACCTGTGGCATTGTAGGCTAGGTCACATCCATGAAAGAAGGATTCAAAAGTTGCTAAATGATGGATATCTAGATCCATTCGACTATGTGTCATATACAACTTGTGAGCCTTGCATTCGTGGAAAACCAACCAAATCTCCATTTAGTAGAACTGGAGAGAGAGCCAATGAGTTGTTGGAACTCATACATAGTGATGTATGTGGACCCATGTCAACTCATGCCATTGGAGGTTACTCCTACTTCATTACATTTCTTGATGATTTTCAAGGTATGGATATGTGTACTTAATGAAGTACAAGTCCGAGGCCTTTGAGAAAATGGGAGAGTATAAGAATGAGGTGGAGAAGGATGGAAAGAGTATCAAAACTCTTCGATCGGATCGAGGAGGTGAATACTTAAGTATAGAGTTTACTCGGTTCCTCAAGGACCATGGGATATTATCCCAATGGACACCTCCTTATACACCTGAGCTCAATGGTGTCTCTGAAAGGAGAAATCGTACATTATTAGATATGGTACGGTCCATGATGAGTTTCGCTGACCTACCCATCTCATTCTGGGGATATGCCCTAGAAACCGCAGCTTACCTTCTGAACAGAGTTCCAACTAAGTCGGTAGTGTCTACACCATATGAGATATGGAAAGGAAAGAAGCCTGATCTTAAGGTTGTTAAGATCTGGGGCTGCCCTGCTCATATTAGAAGACACAACCCCGATAAATTATAATCAAGGACAGAGCGATGCAAATTTGTGGGATACCCCAAGGAAACTAGTGGGTATTATTTCTATCATCTCGAGGACCAAAAGGTCTTTGTAGCTAAGAGAGCAGTGTTCCTTGAGAAGGAACACATTCTTGGCGGAGACTGTGGGAGAATGATAGAATTGAGCGAGGTTGGAGAACCAAGCTCAAGCACCACTCTACAGCCTGAGTTTGTTCAGGTACCTAATACACAAGTTTCAACTTTACGCAGGTCTGATAGAGTATCCCATCCTCCTGAGAGATATGTGAGACATATTAGAGAAGAGGATATAGAGGATATTGATCCTCAGACCTACGAGGAGGCTATTATGAGTATAGACTCCGGGAAGTGGCAAGAAGCCATGAATTCTGAGATGGATTCTATGTACTCCAATAAGGTTTGGAACCTAGTTAATGCGCCCAAAGGTATTGTACCCATCGGTTGCAAGTGGATCTTTAAGAAAAAGATCGGAGTAGATAGAAAGTAGAGACCTATAAAGCAAGGCTAGTGGCTAAGGGGTATCGTCAAAGGCAAGGTGTTGACTATGACGAAACCTTCTCACCCGTAGCAATGCTAAAATCCATCAGAATTCTATTGGCTATTGTAGCACACTATGATTATTAGATCTAGCAGATGGATGTGAAAACCGCATTCCTCAATGGATACCTCGAGGAGGAGGTGTATATGATGCAACCTGAGGGATTCATGTGTTAGGATCGGAGCGGCACTAAGAGGGGGGGTGAATTAGTGCGGCGGATTAAAACGTTGGTTTCAACAAATCTTTCGTACGATAAAAATCGGAATCAGAAGTGCTTAACTTGAAAGTGTATTCGCAAAGTTATGCAGCAAAGGTAATGATGAAATAAAGCAAGTAAGAAGGTTTGCAGTAATGTAAATAGAAGTAATGAAATGCAAACCAGAGATTACGTCATTTTTGAAGTGGTTCGGTCAAGTGACCTACATCCACTTGCGAGGCCCCTCTTCGATGAGGCTCCCACCTTCCACTAGCAAATCTCTTGAAGGGGAAGGGTGAATACCCCTCTTACAACTCTTTTACAAGCGGTTCACTCTCTTACAGATTTTCAGCAAGAAAGAAGGAGGTGAACACTAGCTAATTGAAAACAAGACTAGCTAAGACTTTTCTAAGACCTTTCTCTTAAATAATTGCTGCTCAAAAAGTTGTAATCTCAGCTGAGATTTGAGGGGTATTTATAAGCCTCAAGAGGATTCAAATTTAGGCTCCAAATTTGAATTCTCGTTGGGTTCCCGATGCTGGCGGTGCCACCGCCTGTCAGTGGCGGTGCCACCGCCTGTCAGTGTCAGACGTTGACAGTGCTGGGCGGTGCAACCGCCCAGTCTGGTAGTGCCACCGCTAGACCCCTTCGGTTCACTGGTTGGGCTTCAAACTTAACCCAAACCAAGTCTAATTTTGGGCCCAATTAGCCCCTAACCAGGATATAGGATTATCTCTTAATCCTAATCCCAATTACAAGTGGACTACATAACAAAAAAAACATCCTAAGCAAGTTTTCAACCGCGAACGTCGAGTCTTGTTCCGACGAGCTTTCCGACGAACTTCTTCCGACGGACTCCCAGCAAGCTCCCGAACTTGTGATGACTTTAATGAGTAGCCGAGCTTTCTTGGTGACCTCCGTGAACCTCCGATGATCTCTTTGGCGAACTTCCGAAAATTCCGACAGGTTCCCGATTTCTTCTCGGTTGGTTCCGACAGCATCTCCAACGATTCTTCGGACTCTTAAACGTCCATCGAACTTGACTCCGGTATCCTTGCTTTGTGTTTTCTGGTTATCGTAGTTAATCCTGCACACTTAACTCAATAATATGGATTAGATCAATTAACCCATCAATTGATTTTATCATCAAAATCCGAGATTCAACAATCTCCCCCTTTTTGATGATGACAATCAATTGATGACGGAGTTAAACATAACTCCCCCTATCTATATGCCATATTATGAGAAGATAAAAATACTTGAATTCCATCCCATTGAATTCAAGCATAAACCGATAAGTTCTAACCGTAGAACTTATCGTTATTCTCATTAAGGATAATGTAAATGCGAAACTTCGATGAAAATCCTTTTCAAGTCGAAAGATAAGAGACAAATTTTACTACGACAGGACATAAAGATTTTCAACATGAATTTCATGATATACATGTTTAGACATGCTTTCAATATGATCAATCGATCTTGCGATATTCTCAAAGATTTTGAAAAGCTTTTGCAATTCATATAAGTCATGCTATTAAAATGATACAAGTCATCACTTTTCTCCCCCTTTGTCATCAACAAAAAGGGAATGAGACTTGAAGCACATAGTTTGTCATACAAAGATTCAAAATTAAGTATGCTAAAATATTTACGCAGAGTTCATCTTAAATGAAAATTCAGCATTCATCCATATTATCAAATCTCTTCGTTCTATAAGTAACAAAAGTTGTAGATGTACAAGGAAGAGATTGGGATAAGACAAAAAAACGTTTCAAGTAGTAACTCCAATAAGTCAAGATCATAATTCGAATACAAATTCATTCAAATTCAATTCGTCAACTTGAAACTTATAATCAAGCCATCAAAATCAATTTCGAGATTCAAAATATCATAAAATCATTAATCTTGATCAGATGGGAGCGATGTTTGACTCAAGATAGGATAAGAAAATTTAACATGTCATTAGAATCAAAAGAGAAGGATCAGTTCACCGAGGAACGAAGAGAGAATGAAAAACTTTACGGAAAATCCATTCAAACAAGATTATTGTTTAGGGACAATTTAACATACCTAATTCCCTTCTAATGAATTCAAATTGGTCTTCATTCAAGGCTTTTGTAAATATATCTGCTAATTGATGCTTTGTGTCAATGAATTCTAGAACAACATCATTGTTAAGGACATGATCGCGTATGAAATGATGCCTAACGTCGATGTGCTTAGTTCTAGAGTGCTGAATTGGATTTTTAGTAAGACATATGGCACTAGTATTATCACATTTTATGGGAATGTTTTTAAAGTGAATTCCATAGTCTTCTAATATATTTTTCATCCAAACAACTTATGCACAGCATGCACTTGCAGCAATGTATTCGGCTTTCGCCGTAGATAGTGCAACTGAATTTTGTTTCTTAGAAGTCCAAGAAACAAGTGCATGTCCTAAAAATTGGCATGTTCCGGTTGTACTTTTTCTATCTATCCTGCATCCGCCAAAATCAGCATCTGCATAAGCTATTAAATCAAAATTTTCAGATTTTGGATACCACAATCCTAAATTTGGAGTTCCTTTAAGATACCTAAATATTCTTTTAACGCTTTTAAGATAAGATAATTTAGGATTTGATTGAAACCTAGCGCAAAGTCCTACACTAAACATAATATCTGGTCTAGTCGCGGTGAGGTAGAGTAGACTACCTATCATTCCCCTATATATTTTTTGATCGAAATTTTCACTATTTTCATCCATATCTAACTTAGTCGCAGTACTCATAGGGGTGTTTATTGCTTTTGAATTATCCATGTTAAATCATTTTAACAATTCTAATGTATATTTAGATTGGTTAAGAAATATACCATCCCTAAGTTGTTTGATTTGTAATCCTAAGAAGAAGGTTAATTCACCCATTAAACTTATTTCAAATTCATGACTCATACATTTGGCAAATGATTCACATAGTGATTCATCCGAAGCGCCAAAAATAAAATCGTCAACATAAATTTGCATAATAAAAATATTATTTTTAAAATATTTAATAAACTATGTAGTATCAACCTTGTCTTTGGTAAAATTATTTAAAATAAGAAAGGAACTAAGCCTTTCATACCAAGCTCTAGGAGCTTGTTTCAAGCCATAGAGAGCCTTAGTCAATTTGAATACATGATTAGGAAGAAGAGAATTTTCAAATCCGGGAGGTTATTCGACATATACTTCTTCGGAAATAAAATCATTCAAGAAGGCACTTTTGACATCCATTTGAAATAGTTTAAAATTATTACTACTAGCATAGGCAAGGAGCATCCTTATGGCTTCTAATCGAGCCACGGGAGCGAAGGTTTCTTCGTAATCTATACCTTCTTCTTGGTTGAAACCTTTGGCCACTAATCTAGCCTTGTTTCTAACCACGATATCATTTTCGTCTTGCTTGTTTCTAAAGACCCATTTAGTACCAATGACTAAATGGTCACTAGGTCTAGGAACAAGCTTCCATACCTTATTCCTCTCAAATTGATTCAATTCCTCTTGCATTGCGATAACCCAAAAATCATCTTTTATGGCCTCGTCAATGCATTTAGGTTCGATTTGAGAAAGGAAGGCAGCGTTGGTACAAAAATTCTTGAAAGAGGAACGAGTTTGAACCCCTTTTGATGTATCCCCTATAATTAGCTCCTTTGGATGAGCATCTATATATTTCCATTCCTTAGGTAAGGAAATTTCGGAAGAAGGTGCATCCAAGTTGCTATTTTGAGGAGGGGGTTCATTTAAATTCAAATTATCAAAACCAAGATCATCATCAAAATCATTTTTCTTTAAATTTAAAACTTCATTAAAAACTACATGAATAGACTCTTCTATTACTAAGGTTCTTTTGTTAAAAACCCGAAAAGCCTTAGAAACGGAAGAGTAACCAAGAAAGATGCCTTCATCGGATTTAGCATCAAATTTTCCTAAGGCATCCTTTTCATTCAAAATAAAACATTTACAACCAAAAACTTTAAAATAGGAAATATTTGGTTTTTTGTTATTCCATAATTCATAGAGAGTTTTTGATAGGGATGGTCTTATTAGGACCCTATTCATGATGTAGCAAGCCGTATTTACGGTTTCAGCCCAAAAATACTTAGGTAAACTATGTTCATTTAACATAGTTCTTGCCATTTCTTGTAGGTTTCTATTTTTTCTTTCAACTACTCCATTTTGTTGGGGAATTCTCGGAGTGGAGAAGTTGTGATTGTATCCATTAACTTCACAAAAATTTTGAAAGTCACGATTTTGAAATTCACCACCGTGATCACTCTGAATTGATGAAATCATGAAACCTTTTTCATTTTGAGTGAGTTTACAAAATTTAGAGAAACACTTGAAACAATCACTTTTGTGAGCTAAGAAATAGGTCCAAGTGTATCTAGTATAGTCATCCACAATTACAAATGCATATTTGCTTCCCCCTAGACTTGTCATGTCAATTGGTCCAAATAAGTCCAAATGAATCAATTGTAATGGTCTAGTGGTGCTAATTTGAGTTTTTGGTTTGAAACTAGTTTTTATTTGTTTACCTAGTTGACATGCATCACATACTTTGTCCTTAATAAACTTTATATTTGGAATTCCTCGCACTAATTCTCTAGATGAGATCTTAGATATTAGTTTCATGCTTGCATGGCCTAGTCTCCTATGCCAAAGCCAAGTATCATCATTTAAAGCGGAGAAGCACATTTCATTACTTAGTTCATCAAGATTGATGGTGCAGACATTATTTTGTTTCAATGCAATCATAGTTATGTTATGGTTTGGTTTTTCAATAATACACACATTTGATTCAAATCTAACGATATAACCTTTATCGCATAATTGACTAACACTCAAGAGATTATGTTTCAATCCATCAACTAGAAATACATCATCAATAGAAAATTTTAATTTGTTACCTATGGTTCTCTTGCCAATGATTTTGCCTTGGTTGTTGTCTCCGAAGGTGACGTACCCTTCTTCTTTGCTAGTGAGCATAGAGAAATGAGATGGATCTCCAGTCATATGTCTTGAGCATCCACTATCTAGATACCATCTCTTGCTCCTAGCTTGTGATGGTGTATGTTTCTACAAGAAGGGATTATTTTTAGGTACCCATTTTCTTTTGGGTGTCTTAAAAACTTGTTCATCATATTGCATAGAATTGATCATGGTTCCTTTAGGAACCCAAATTAGTTTGTTCGGACTAATTTTCTTGACTGGACATTTATAAGTTTTATGTCCATATTTGTAACAAAAGTTGCAATTGCTTTGGTGCCTAACATGTAAGACGGGGCCTTTAATGAAGGTGGTTGGATTTTGGTGAGGACTTCTCACAAATCCGATTCCACTTCTTTTAGGAACGTGACCCTTATTTGTAATGATCATGTTCAAAGATTTGCTACCAACCTCGAATTTCTTCAAGGTGTCCTTAAGTAGCAAGTTCTCCTTTTGGAGAGATTCTAGATCATGGCATTTTATACATGGAGCTAAACTATCATGATATTTAGTTTTCAATTTATCGATATCATAAGTGAGACTATCATGCTCCTTTTTCCCCAATTTATATTTTCTACTAATTGTCTTACATTCATCAAATAACTCATGAAAAGCATTTAATAATTCATGATAAGGTAAATCTGCATCAATTAAATCTGTTACCTCTTCTCCGATGGCCATTAGGGCGTAATGAGCAACTTGCTCCATGTTGGACTCCTCTTCTTCGGACGCGCTTGAATCATCCCACGTTGCTTTGAGCGCCTTCTTCTTTGATGTTCTCTTTTTGGCTTGAGGACAATCGTTCTTGTAGTGTCCCGATTTTTTGCATTCATAGCAAATCACTTAGTCCTTCTTTTGTTCG
This sequence comes from Musa schizocarpa, assembly GCA_900464855.2. Taxonomy (NCBI): domain Eukaryota; kingdom Viridiplantae; phylum Streptophyta; class Magnoliopsida; order Zingiberales; family Musaceae; genus Musa; species Musa schizocarpa. Next base: position 36,523,545 of record LS990922.1, on the reverse strand, counting down.
AATTTATTTTTTGTATTATTTTAAATTTGTTCTTTCTTAAATATTTTTTAAATTTTTGAGTCAAAAGTGCAATGTCATTGTCACTGTCCTCATCACTTGATGTTCCTTTCAAGTGGTCTTCTTATGATTTGAGTGTCATATCCTTCCTGTTCTTTGGAAGGGGGTTCTCGAGCTCGTCATGAGCTTGACATGTCATTTCGTAGGTCATTAGAGACCCAATGAGTTCTTCAAGAAGGAATGTTTTAAGGTCTTTGGCCTCTTGAATGGCCGTAACTTTTGGATCCCAACTTTTAGGGAGGGATCTTAAGATTTTAGTTACTAGTTCAAAGTTAGTAAAATCTTTACCAAGAGCTTTGAGTCCATTGATGACATCCGTAAACCGGGTGTACATATCTCCGATGGACTCACTTGGTTTCATTCGGAAAAGTTCGTAAGAGTGCACAAGGATGTTGATTTTGGACTCTTTCACTCGGCTAGTGCCTTCATGAGTGACCTCAAGAGTTCTCCAAATATCAAAAGCCGAATCACAAATTGAAACACGATTAAATTCATTTTTGTCTAGTGCATAAAACAAGGCATTCATAGCCTTTGCATTTAAAGCAAAAACATTCTTCTCCGATTCATTCCATTCGCTCATCGGAAGAGAAGATTTTTGAAATCCGTTTTCGACAATAGTCCAAAGCTTGAAATCCATGGAAATGAGGAAGATCCTCGTACGGGTCTTTCAATACGTGTAATCCGACCCATTAAACATAGGTGGACGTGTGATAGAGTGTCCCTCATGCATGTCGGAGTAAGCAATCTCTCTTAGGTATTAAACCAAATGTGAGAGTGAGCCTTGCTCTGATACCAATTGTTAGGATCGGAGTGGCACTAAGAGGGGGGGGTGAATTAGTGCAGCGGATTAAAACGTTGGTTTCAACAAATCTTTCGTACGATAAAAATCGGAATTGGAAGTGCTTAACTTGAAAGCGTATTCACAAAGTTGTGCAGCAAAGGTAATGATGAAATAAAGCAAGTAAGAAGGTTTGCAGTAATGTAAATAGTAGTAATGAAATGCAAACCAGAGATTACGCCGTTTTTGAAGTGGTTCGGTCAAGTGACCTACATCCACTTGCGAGACCCTTCTTCGATGAGGCTCTCACCTTCCACTAGCAAATCTCTTGAAGGGGAAGGGTGAATACCCCTCTTACAACTCTTTTACAAGCGGTTCACTCTCTTACAGATTTTCAGCAAGAAAGAAGGAGGTGAACACTAGCAAATTGAAAACAAGACTAGCTAAGACTTTTCTAAGACCTTTCTCTTAAACAATTACTGCTCAAAAAGTTGTAATCTCAGCTGAGATTTGAGGGGTATTTATAGGCCTCAAGAGGATTCAAATTTGGGCTCCAAATTTAAATTCTCGTTGGGTTCCCGATGCTGGCGGTGCCACCGCATGTCAGTGGCGGTGCCACCGTATGTCAGTGGCGGTGCCACCGCCTATCAGTGTTAGATGCTGACAGTGCTGGGCGGTGCCACCGCCCAGCTCTCGGGTGCTGGGTGGTACAACCGCCCAGTCTGGCAGTGCCACCGCCAGACCCCTTCGGTTCACTGGTTGGGCTTCAAACTTAGCCCAAACCAAGTCTAATTTTGGGCCCAGTTGGCCCCTAACCAGGATATAGGATTATCTCTTAATCCTAATCCTAATTACAAGTGAACTACATAACAAAAAAAACATCCTAAGCAAGTTTTCAACCGCGAACGTCGAGTCTTGTTCCGGCGAGCTTTCCGACGAACTTCTCCCGACGGACTCCCAGCAAGCTCCCGAACTTGTGATGACTTTAATGAGTAGCCGAGCCTTCTCGGTGATCTCCGTGAACCTCCGACGATCTCTTCGGCGAACTTCCGAAAATTCTGACAGGTTCCCGATTTCTTCTCGGTTGGTTCCGGTAGCATCTCCGACGATTCTTCGGACTCTTAAACGTCCATCGAACTTAACTCCGGTATCCTTGCTTTGTGTTTTCTGGTTATCATAGTTAATCCTGCACACTTAACTCAATAATATGGATTAGATCAATTAACCCATCAATTGATTTTATCATCAAAATCCGAGATTCAACATCATGTCCAAGAACTGCCTAGATAAGGTGTGTAAGTTGCTTAGATCCATTTATGGATTAAAGCAAGCTTCCCGAAGTTGGAACATAAGATTTGATGAGGCAATCAGATCTTATGACTTCGTTAAGAACGAAGATGAGCCTTGTGTATACAGAAAGGTAAGTGGGAGCGCTATCATCTTTTTGGTATTATATGTGGATGACATCCTGATCATTGGGAATGACGTAGGAATGCTATCCAGAGTAAAGGCTTGGTTATCTAGACACTTCTCCATGAAGGACTTAGAGGAAGCATCCTATATTTTGGGGATTAGAATCTATAGAGATAGATCCAAGAGGATGTTTGGCTTGTCCCAGTCCAAGTACATAGAAACCATTGTCAAAAGGTTTGGCATGGAAAATTCCAAGAGAGGTCTCAAACCGATGAGACATGTGATATCGTTTTCTACGAGTATGTCCCCAAAGACTCCAGAAGAAAGGGCGAACATGGATATGATACCTTATGCCTCAGCACTAGGGTCTATCATGTATGCCATGCTATGTACTAGGCCTGATATAGCGCATGCTCTGAGTGTCACGAGCAGGTATCAGGCGGATCCAGGCTTGGAGCACTGGAAAGCAGTAAAGTGTATCCTTAAGTACTTGAGAAGGACTAAGGATCTTTTACTAGTATATGGAGGTAATAGCCTTAAGGTTGAAGGCTACACTGACTCAAGTTTTCAGTCTGATGTCGATGATAGCAAGTCGAATTCAGGGTATGTGTAGACCCTGAATGGAGGAGCATTGTGCTGGAAGAGTTCTAAGCAAGATACTACTGCTGACTCGACCACAGAGGCGGAGTACATTGCTGCATCAGATGCAGCAAAGGAGGGATTCTGGTTGAAGAAATTCATCACAGATTTGGGAGTCGTACCGGGTAGCGAGGAGCCAATCTCCCTATATTGCGACAACAACGAGGCGATTGCTCAAGCAAAAGAACCTAGGTCTCATCAGAAATCTAAGCATGTTCTGAGGAGGTTCCACCTTATCAAAGAGATCATAACCCGAGGAGATGTAGTAGTGGAAAGTGTTCCATCCGAAGATAACATTACAGATCCACTGACAAAGCCGTTGTCTCAGATTTGTTTTGAGTGTCACAGGGGTCTGATGGGGATCAGACACATAGGTGATTGGCTTTAGGTCAAGTGGGAGATTGCTACTCATAGGTGCCCAGTAAGCCAATCACATGAGTGATGGCACGTGTGACTTGATACAGAATCTTTTTGCTTATTATATTTTGGCGTATATCACTTTATAACCATTGCATAAATGCATACATATATTGTGATGTCCTTGGATTTGTGCAATGGGAATCGGATCGTGATGAGATCACGATAGTGAGATCGATTCACCTTTAAACACATATCCTAAATAATCCCGATCATAGGTTATTTTCGAGAGGGATATATCGATAACTCTTAGGATCGGTGTATCTTTGTATACCCGTCCATATGATGGATGCAGCTGGTCTCATAGCTGCTTGTGTAGGGACACTAGGGATACAGAGACAGTGCTCATTGGAGAATGAGTTCAATGATTGATCCAAGATACGGAATGTTGGATGGTTGATGATGCCTTATTGTCGAACAACAGCGATTTTCGTAGTCCTAGTGGTGTATCTGGTCCTTATACTTAAGACACCAAGGATGTCAGTATGAGTGCTCCACTCTTTGATACCGAGACTTATAGGTTATTTGTCCCGGATCTAGTACAGTTGGTCATTGGGAGTGGTAGTCGACCTTACGAGGGCTATTGAGTGTCGATAGAGGATCATCCACTCTTGGCGTCATGAGAGGAATATCCCATGTGTTCTTGCTCAGACAAATCCTCGCCGAAAGTCATTAGGGTTAAGGGAGAAAGAGTTCTCCAGGAGAATCCGATTAGAGCGAGACTCGAGTAGAAACCATATGGGTCCGACAACACCATGCTCGATATACGGTCTCGGGATATTAGATGGATGAGGGACTACAGGTACATGGTAATCGAGGACAGACAGTCCAATGGATTGGATTCCCCCCAGATCGATGCGGGGACTACTGGCAGTAGTGGTCTAGTACGTCCCAGAAGTCGATGAGTCGAGTGAATTATTACAGAGATAATAATTCAATGAGTTAGAAGGAGTTCTGATAGGTATGACTCACGGCTAGCTCGATATTGGACTTAGAGGGTCACACACATATGGTAGGCATTACGATGAGTAGAGGTTCGGATATGAGATATCCGACGGAGCCCTTGTCTTATTGGATGCAGATCCAATACCCACTAGCGGAAGACCCATTAGGGTTTGACAGGAGACCTCTATAAATAGGAGGGATTCAGAGCCCCATAGCCAAGAGAGCTCTTGCTTGCCTTTCCTATTCTCCTCTCCCTCTCCACCTCAAAATAGGCCTGGAGATTTGAGGAGCGTTGTCACAACCCTGCTGTGTGGATCACCGCTAGAGTGGAGGACACTTGACCTCCTTCACCCTCTCCTAAGGATCTGCAAGGAAACAACGATATACGATCTCCCTAGTAACACAATCTACTCTATACGCAATTTCATATTTTGCGGATTTTTGTGTACCAATCTTTGCACGACGACAAACATCTCTTTGGGAATCGGGGATTTTGTTTTCTTGATCTTCCGCTGCGCATGTGATGTCACCCCCTAAGATTTCCCAACACTAGGGTTGCTCCCCGACTAGCAATATTGAAGCCCTCAGTTCCCCCTACTATCGATCGAGTCCCTGCACCAAAAAAGTTGACAAGAGAAGAGCTTCGGGAGAGATCTGCGAAGTGGTTACGTTGGCACTGCAACGAGCCGTGGAGCCGCAAGCATCACTATAGAAAAGGGAGACTTCTTATGATTGAGCCAGTAGAAGAAGAGGTCATTGAACATCTAGAATAGAGCTTAGAATATAAAGAAGAAGATGCAGAAGAAGAGCCACAATCGACCGATGTTATGGTACACGCACTAGCTAGCTACTCAAACCCACAAACGATGAAAGTTGGAGGCCTTCTCAAACAACAACTGATCACTGTTCTCATTGACATGGGCAGCACTAATAACTTCCTAAATAATAAGCTTACTATTTGGATGGCACTTAACATCGAAGGTTGCAGCAAGTTCGACGTAAAGGTCACCGACGGAAGAATTCTAAAGTGCGACCAAAGATGTCCGCAGGTAAAACTATTATTGCAAGACCAAGAAATTATCATCGACTTCTTCCTCCTACCAATTGATGACTATGAGGCCATGCTTGGCATAGAATGGCTGAGGATGCTAGGTGTTGTCTCTTGGAACTTCCCTAAATTAATTATGAAATTCTATTGTAAAGGCAAACAGATCATCCTACGCGGAATGCGCGGAAGCAATGTAACCACTGTTTTGACCCAACGAATGGAGAAAGTTTTGCATAAGGTAAATGGTGGCTTTTTGATGCATCTCCAGCAGCAACCAGAGGGGAAGAAAATAGAAATTGAAGATCAAAATCTTGCCCAATTGCTTGCTAAATTTACCGACATTTTTGTTGAGCCGCATGGTCTTCCTCCTACTCGGCAACATGATCATCGAATTCTAATCCTTTCGGGCAAGCCACTAGCAAACACTCAGCAATACTGATATCCTCACCTCTAGAAGGATGAAATTGAAAAGATCATAAAGGAGATGCTTGAAATAGGGATGATTCGACCAAGTTACAACCCCTATTCCTCATCAGTGCTACTTGTACGTAAGAAGGACAGAACTTGGCGAATGTACATCGATTACCAAGCTTTAAATGGCATCACCTTCAAGGACAAATACCCTATTCCAATAGGAGATGAATTGCTAGATGAAAGAGAGCACAAATCTTCACAAAGCTGGACCTTCGATCCGGGTATCATCAAATATGAGTGTGCGAAAAAGATATACCGAAACCCACCTTTCGAATACACAATGACCACTATGAATTTTCGCTTTCTTCAATAGAAGGTGGAATATATTGGGCATATCATATCAGAGGAAGGTGTGATGGTGGACCCCTCCATAATTGAAGCAATGCAGAACTGGTCGACCCCGAGGAACATAAAATTGCAACATGGCTTTATGGGTTTAACAGGCTACTACCACAAGTTTGTGAAAAACTATGGAAAGATCAATGCACCACTTACTTCCTTACTAAAAAAAGATGCATTCCAATGGTCGGACAAAGCCACCACCACCTTCAACAAAATTAAAGCCGCAATGATGACAGCGCCCGACTTCGGTAAGACTTTTATTATTGAAGCTGATGCCTCCAAAGTCAGAATTGGTACTGTACTAATGCAAGATGGCCACTCCTTCACTTATATTAGTAAGCCATTATCTCCTTCCCATCTCAAGATGACTATTTACAATAAGGAGATGCTCCCGATTATGTATACGGTCGCCAAGTTGAGATCGTACTTGATCGGATGACGCTTTTAAATCAAGGCCGACCATAAAAGCTTAAAATATTTCTTTAAGCATAAGATATCTTCCCCTGAGTGGCAAAAATGGATAACAAAGCTTCTTGGATATGATTATGAAATAACTTACAAAAAGGGGAAAGAGAATATTGTTGCAGATACGCTTTTGCGGCTACCCGAGCAAGCTGAATTTTTGATTGTTTCACTTCCGACCAGTGACTTCCTCGAGGATATTAAGATGGAATGGCAGGAAGATCTGGATACCAGTAAGATCATAAAAAAATTGGAGAAAGTACCAAGCCCCGTGGCTTATTACAGTTGGGACTCAAAAGAATTGCGCTATAAGGGATGCATTGTGCTTGTACCAAATTCTACTTGCATCTTCACGAGCAGATTTTGGACAGAGTTATTCCAAATGTAGGCTACTAAATTGAAAAGGAGTATGGCGTATCACCCAGAAATCGATGGCCAAACGAAAGTGGTGAACAAGTGCTTGGAGATAGCCTAAAGCCATCCACCAAATATGACTACCCAAGGAGAACTCCCGACCCAATCGAGTGCCATTATTAATCGATAGATCGTGACTCGACGACGATGACCCACTACTAAAGCACTAATACAGTGGGCGAACTTACCAATAGAAGGAGTCACTTGAAGATCAAATTCCCAGAATTCATCCAATCTCAGTCTCGAGGACAAGTCTGATTTGAAGAGGGCGAATCTGTTAGGACTCTAGCTAGGAGAGTCCTAATAGAGAGGGGCATTTATGTAAATCCTACCTAAGCTGACCCCTATTAAAGAGGTGAAGAAGCCGGCTAGGGTTAGGAGGTTGTTTCTTAGAAAAGAATTATGAGTTGTAAAGGAATAGGAGTCTTGAGTAGGAGTCCTATTAGGAGTTATTCTTAGAGAAGCATTAGAAGCTGTAAAGGAATAGGAGTCTTGAGTAGGAGTCCTATTAGGAGTTAGGGTTTATAAACCCTATAAATAGCCATGCATTCATCCTCTTTTAACAAGCAATAGATGAATCTTTTCTACAGCCTTTAAGCAGTAACTCCAAGGGAGGAATCCCTATAGAGTTCTAAGGAGGCCAATCCCCTAAAGAGATCAACCCCAAGTTTAGAATCTGCAAGGGTTATATCAAACTTTGCCTCTACAAGTTTAGTCACCTTAGTTCCTCTGTCAAATGCTTCTCCGAGATAGGGTGTATGTGCTGCAAAACTCCCTTCATCTTTGGCACCATGCAGGATAAGTTTGCTCTATCAAACTGAAGGACCCATGGAATGACATGATCCCGCTCTTGCCTTTATAAGAGTTCATGTCCTTGACATTTGTCCAAGGAAAGCCTCATGCCTCAACTTTGTTCCTCCGCTCCATGTTCCATCTTATTTTCCAACTTCATTCATATGGCTTGGGTACTTCACTAAGTTACACCTAAGTTGCTCCGCTCCTCGATTTATATTGAGTTGATGGTGGCCCTCGCGCCCACCAGTTCATGGGTTAGCCCTCCGTTGAGTCCAATCTCTATATTGCTCCAAGTGTGTCTTCATTTTATATTACATTGGATTGCTCCCCACTTGATCTCATAATGCATCCACCAATGTATTACCTCATGTGAGATCATGTGATACTCCTCGCCACTTTCTCAGTCCGTTGAGCTTTGTGTGGTTATTATTTTGAGGTATTCCTCCTCAATATGTGTAGTCCGTTGCACATTATTCTCCCTTTGGAGAACCGGGACTTATCCCTCTAAGGTATTTGTCCCATTGGAGCCACTTCTCTTTTCGTATCCTTCCCTCTAGAAGTTTCGGAGACCACCATCCCCATGGACTACTCCGCCTTGCTGAACAAACTGTGCACTGTTCTGCCCCCACAAATGCACTTGTTAGATTAAGACTCCTCACCAATACAGCCCCTATTATACCCCTCAAGGCCTAGCAACATACTGAACTCACTACACACTTTAACCTCCTTCGAACGTATCCTTTTTATGCCAAAGAAAAAGTTTCAATACTCCATGGTGTCGAGTTTCAGTCGCCATGGGATGGCCACGAACATTCCATCGTCCGCATACAAGCTCTTGCGTGAGTACTGAATTCTTTGAGTTAGCAATTCCTCTCACCTCTGTGAGCTTTACATAACTCTTTCGGACACTAAATAACCCATTCTACCTTGCATGGTCTCATCCTTTACCAAGCACCTCGCTTGCCTTAAGCACCATCAAGTATGGTTGCCAACATCAAGCTGTAGCTTAAACTTAGCCATCCCAACTTTTATGCATTCTTCTCAGTTTGCTTGTTCTCGTGGTGCCTTTTGTGCAAAGGGTTAGTCATTCCTTTGAATGCCAATCTTAAATACCTGCTCCACTGAGCGACTTCTTTTCCCTACATCTCCATGCTTGTTTCCCTCAAATGGTTACGTATACTAGATGCCCTCAACGCAGCATCGCTAGGTCCCCCACATTTACATACCAAGTGTTTCTATGTGTGCTTACCCTGCTCTGATACTATATATCACGAACTTAACTAGTTTTGCTTAAATCATGCGGCACCCTTGCATGTCCGTCCATAAATTTTAGCCTCTCCGAAATATTCTATGGTCCCTTAAGACCTATAAAAGAGAAAACGAGTTAAAGAAAGCATCTCACTCGGAATCCGTAAGCAATAATTTCAGCAAATACTTTATAACCAATGTAAATTATAAACAGACTTCACAGGCTTTGAACGGTCGCACAACAAGGGGTTCAAAATGGTTCACTACATATCGAAATCCCCACAAGTGCCCACATGATACAACCATTGTTCGGAAGCCTAGGACGACCACCAAAACCAAAGAAAATGAGGCTGCTAAGCCTACTGCCAGCCCTTTATATGCTGTGCAAAGCATAAACAAAATCGAAAGACACAAACATATATTAGAATTACATCAAACACCTCATTTATAGTTTTGTCCATGACATGCAAGCGAACCACTTACGGGTAGAGGCAACATGCGCCCGCATAGGCGGCCACAACATAGCAAGAGAAAGGTTTAGGGTTTTTTGGATGAAAATATAATTTTACCCCTCTCAATTTTAAAAATTTTAAGGTTTGTCCTTTCTATCCAAATTACATAAATACACTTCACAAATCAAAAAATTCCTTATATATATCTTAAATTTCAAAAAAATATTAGTTAATTAAAAGATTTAATTAACTATTATTATTTATCTAGTAGTCCTATATAATGATATGTATATGTGATGTATGATGTGGACGGATGATCATGGACCATGTGATGTGATATTTGTGTGATGTGATCATTATTATAATTATTATTGAAGCGTACGAGCCTCTATTTTTTCTTATCTATTGTCAAGCCTGTGTGCCTATGAGTATGTTGTAACTACTTGAGAAGGCACAATAGGAGCGTAGAGGTGATAGCGAGACCCACGAGGCTAAGACGGATGATCGCGACATATTGTCACGGACTTAGCTGGTTTTGCCTAAGTCGTGCGGCACCCTTGCGTGTCCGTCCGCAAGGGTCAGCCTCCCCGAAGCCTCCCATGGTCCCTTAGGTCCCACAAAAGAGAGAATAGGACAGAGAAAAGGCCTCACTCCGGATCAACAAGCAAACATCTCCGAAAAACACTTTATAGACAATGCAAATTACAAACAGACTTTACAAGCTCTGAACAGTTGCACAACAAAGGGTAAAATGGTCCATTACAGACCGAAAATCTCTCACACGTGTCCACATGACACAACCTTTATTTACAAAGCCTAAAGCGCCACCGACCCAACTAAAATGGGACTATCAAGCCTTGGTACGCCCCCTACATCTTTGTACAATGCATGAACATACCAAAAGACACCGGACATACATAAGCATTATATCAAACACCCTGTTTAGAAGTTTGTCCGTGACATTCTCCCCACTTATTCCTTCGACGCCCTCGTCGAAACCTTTGTCGACACTGCAACTCCTTGCCTCTATCGAGTCTTCAATCTTTCGCTCCGGTGCAATCGTCCCTTGGTTCCCAAGCTGCTCTCCATCGTTTTTTTGGTAGTCGAACCTTTTGATCCGCCATCTTTGCTTCAACTCACCAATGACTCGACTCGGTGTGGGGTTGGCTGAGTTGTGTTGATCTTTGTTGATTCTGCGGATCCTTCAAATGAAGGAAAAAAGACCATCATTCTCGCTAGTCTCTCAAATGCCTCATCTTTGCTTTTGAACCGGGTGGATGCTTGTTGAAGCTTTTTAACGAGCATCGCCTCAAACTTCGAAGATTTGGGTCCTTCCTCCACAAAATTTGCTCATTGACTCTTCTTTCACTTAGTTGTCACATCCAAGTAGGTTCGCATCACTTCCTTTTCGATTGGCATTTCGTTGGGAAATGAAGCGGATAATCTACTCTCAATAACATTGATCACCATTGGTGAGGATTTGACAACTATTGTCTTCCATTATCTTGAAGGGTCTTTGAACTTTTGCAGAGCTCCTCTATTTGGATAGATAAGAGACTTGGGGTATTTTCGGTTTCGCCCATTCTCTTAAGGGTTGAGAAGGCAAAGGTTACTTGACGCAGCCGCCTCCTCGAGGTTGTACTCCATGCATCGATCGCCAAGTTCGGGTTTGGCCTTCGCCGCTCTTTGCTCACACTTGACGAAGCACTTGAAGTGTTTGCACTCCTTGCGTTGAGTTAGCTCTTTGTGATTCACCTTCTCAATGCCATTGAACACGGAATGCAGGAAGTTTTCACCCCAACTTGGAGTAATTCTCTAATAGATTTGGTCGCCTCTAGGATTGTACCGTCTTCTCCATCAAACATGCCGCCTATTCCCCGAGTAGCGAAGGTACAAAGACACAGCGTCGACTACCGTTCCTTGGTGGTGCACTCTTGCATGACCAAGTCCTTCACTTTCGACTATCTTGATGAGAAACTCATTGACACCGGTCTTACGAAGTTCCTTGGCCTCGCCCTTGACCTTGTCTCGGTGCTTGGAGTTTGCCTCTGCATGCTTCACCTCCTCGGCCCGGCCCCTTTACGACCAAGCGCTCTCCCTCCATGAGAGCAAGGGATCAATGACTTTCACGGAAGTCCGCCTCTGCGGTACCATGGCGCTGCCATGCCCATGGCACTACTATCCGTCGCCAAAGCTCGCATCCTTTTTCTTCCACGATCGGTAGAAATGTCTGTAAGCACTCCTCACGAGTCCACCTCCATTCTAAGCGATGCTTGATTTTGGGTAGCTAAGTCCCTCTGGACTCGTCCGCTTCCTCGCCCCTTTAGACCCCCGCTTCCAACACCTCTGTGTTCTCCAAGCAGTCCGATCGTCGATGGGAGAGGCGAACTACAACTCCCATGCACGACCTCTCGCCATCACGTTGTAGGGGTTTGCTGATTCTGTTCTCCTTAGCTTCCTCGGTAGCAACGTTAAACACTCTCGACCTTGTCCACTGACTTGTCGGGGCTCCCTTGATGCGAATATGAGCTCTGGAGTAGTCCAACTCTCCGGTTGCTTCGATCATACCGTTGTATGATCAAGTCCCTCCCATGGGACTCATTGGTACCTGCATTGAACTTTTCCCTTGGTGGAACACAGCCCCCATATGCTGATGACCAAGGCTTTCATCCGATGCAAAATTCGATGCACGCACGGAAGACCCACCTCTGCGGTACCATGGCTTTCACTCCTTGAATCCATAGCCCTTCTTGTCGCCGTGTTGTTCACCGAAGTGGAGCTTCCAGTAGCTCCCAATCATACCTCCGTATGATCTAGTCCCTCACGGGGCAAAGTCGTGTGTATCGCATTGCCACGAACTGTTCCACCACGATCCGCTGCACCATGTCGCCTCCTGGTGACTTCTCCATTGCATTCGATCCTTGTGGAAAAACTCAATTGTGAACCCTCCATGTGTGGCCTACGCCAATACATCGCAGGGTCTCCTCTACCTTCGATTTTGTTCGCTCCCTCGGCAATCGACCTTCATCCACCCACTCTTGGGTCACACCACGATGAAGCACCGCTCTAGGACAGTCCGTAAGCCTAGTAGCTCCCAAAGTCCCCCGACTTGGCTGCAATTAGTGCACCATTGTTGCGGATCCGGGTCTCTACCCTACCAAGACAATCTTCGGCTGTGCACCGCCTCCTTTATAGCAACTTGAATGACAACACTGTGGCATATTCTTCAAGAGTACCCGCCTCTGCGTCCTCTTGCCCGTGCTAAGGCCTTCGATCCCAACCCGCCTCCGCAAATTGAGTCGCCTTAGTTCCTCCATCAAATGCTCCTCCGAGATAAAGTGCATGTGCCCGAAGCTCCCTTCGTCTTTGGCACCATGCAAGATGAGTCGCTCGACAGAATGAATGACCCATGGAACAACATGATCCTACTCTTGCCTCTACAAGAGTTCATGTCTTGACCTTTGTCCAAGGAAAGCACTATGCCTCTCGGTCCAAGTTCCATCTTCTATCTTTGGCTCCCTTCATGCGGCTTGGGTACCGCCAAGTTACACCCAAGTTGCTCGCTCCTCGTTTTTTGCATTGAGTCGATGGTGGCCCTCAGCCCCACCATTCCACGGGTCAGACCCTCCCTTGAGTCCGATCTCCATATCGACTCCAAGTGTGCCTTCATTTGTGTTGCTTTGGGTCACTCCCCCACTTGATCTCGCAATGCATCCACCAATGCATTCTCTCAAGCGAGATCATGCGACGACTCCTCGCCGCTTGCTCAGTCCATTGAGCTTCGTGGAGTTGTTGTTTGTTGAGGTACTCCCCCTCAACTTGTGAGGTCCGTCGCACATGATTCTCCCTTTGGAGAGCCGAGACTTATCCCTCCTAGACAACTGTCCCATTGGAGCAACATCTCTCTTCGTTTTGGAGACCACCATCCCCTTGGACTACTCCGATCTGCTGAACAAACTGTGCATTGTTCGCGCCTCTTGCAAAAACACACTTGCTAGATTGCGACTCCCGTCAATACGGTCCCCGGGCTGCACCCTCAAGGCCTAGCAACATGCTGAACTAGTTGCACCATTCAGACCTCCTACGGATGTATCCTTTACATGCCGAAGAGAAAGTTTCAATGCTCCATGGCCGAAGTTTGATTAAGCCTTGGGATAACCATGAACATTCCGGTCGTCGCGATACAAGCCCATGTATGAGTACCAAATTCTTCGAGCTAGCAATTCCCCTCACCTCGTGAGCTTTGCATAACTCTTTTGGTGGTTGAGCAACTCATTCCACCTTGCATTGTCTCATCCTTTATGGCGCCTCGCTTGCAGAGAGCACCATCAAGTATAGTTGTCAACGTTGAGCGTAGCTCAAACTCAACCATCCCAACCTTTGGCGCTTCACATTCTTCCAAGCTTGTCCGTTTTCATTGGTGCCTCTTTGCGGCGAAGGGTTGGCAATTCCTCGAATGCCAATCTCAGATGCCCGCTCCTCTGAGCGACTCCTCTTCCCAACATCTCCATGCCCGTTTTCCACCAAACGATCGCGCGTGTGCTGACTGCCCTCAACGCAGTCCTGCTAGGTCCCCCACGTTTGCATGCTAAGTGTTTCTATGAGTGCTTGTCCCGCTCTGATACCATCTGCCGCACGACTTAGGCAAAACCAGCTAAGTTCGTGACAATATGGAGATATGCCAAGATACCAACGAAACCGACGAAGATGAGATGGACGATCACAGGGCATAGAGATACGCTGATGCACACATAAATCATGATGTGAGTGATTGGGCCCACTAGCTCAAGCTTGATCACAATAGACTGTGGTCCATGATCATCTAGTGTGATTGCTAATGTAATGTGTGATTGCTTATACACCTACTAGATATGTATATATATATATATATATATATATATATATATATATATATATATATATATATATATATATATATATATATATATATATATATATATATATATATATATATATATATATATATATATATATATAATATGTATATGTGTGACACGTTATAGGAGATCGAATCAAACTCCTCCCTCTCAATAATATTAAGTTGGTAAACGTGAGACAATTAGATTGACCCATATAGCCTTTCATCGTTATAAGGAGAAATTGATTCCCGGGGTGATAGAAATAATACCCATAAGTTTCCTTAGGATATCCCACAAACTTGCATCACTCTGTCCTAGATTCCAACTTGTCAAAGTTGTATCTCTTAACGTGGGCAAGATAGCCCCAAATCTTAATAACCTTAAGATCGAGCTTCTTCCCTTTCTATATCTCATATGGTGTAGATACTACCGACTTAGTTAAAATTATGTTCAGAAGATAAGCTGCGGACTCTATGACGTATCCCCATAATAAGACAAGTAGGTCGATGAAACTCATCATAGACCATACTATGTCTAATAGTGTGCAATTCCTCCTTTTAGATACACCATTGAGTTGAGGTGTATAAAGAAGTGTCCATTAGGATAAAATCTCATAGTTCTTGAGAAATTGGGTGAACTCTATACTCAAGTACTCATCTACTCGATCTGATTGAAGAGTCTTGATACTCTTTTTACTCTAGTTCTCTACCTCATTCTTATATTACCTGAATTTCTTGAAAGCCTTGGACTTATATTTCATCAAGTATATATGTCCATACCTAGAGAAATCGTCAATAAAAGTAATGAAGTAGGAGTAACCATCTATGGCCTGAGTTGACATGAGACCACATACATCACTATATATAAGTTCCAACAACTCAGTGGCTCTCTCTCTAGTTCCACTAAATGGAGAGTTGATCAACTTTCTATGAAGGCAAGGTTCACAATTTGCATATGACTCATAGTAGAATGGATCTAAGTATCCATACTTTATCAACTTTTGAATCCTTCCCTCATGGATATGACTTAGCCTACAATGCTACAGATATGCATTATTCATCTCATCTCGTTTTCTATTGGACATACTTACATTCATGATATGTGGAGCAGTATCTAGCATAAGCAAATCATTATGCAATGTTCCTCTTGTGATAATCTTATCATCTAATAATATTGAACAATCATTGTTCTCAAAAACTAATTTATATCCATTAACTATCAAACATGAAATGAAAATAATATTTTTTATAATAGAGAAAACAAAATAACATATATCTAATGCAATAGTTGCTCCACCAAGCAGATGTAGGGTGATCTCGCCAATAGCCACTACAACAACTTTTGCTCCATTGCCCATCTTAATGTCCATCTCATCTCTCACCAATCTCCTAGGACTTGCTAGAATCTGCAATGAATTACAGATATGATAAGCACTGTCGGTATCTAATACCCATGTGTTATCATAAGAATATAACAAATTGAGACTGATCATGAATGTACCTAAAGCTTTTGCAAGCTTTTGTTTTACCTTCTCTACAAGGTACTCCTTATAGTTCCTCTTCTAGTGCTCATATTTGCCGTAGTGGAAACATTAACCTTTATGCTTTGCCAGGTCCATCGTAGCAACCTTTGCTTTATCCGATCTGCCTTTCCCCTTGCCTTTCTTAAGGGACTTCTCTGCCTTCCTTTCCTTTTCTTTTTGGTCTCATCAGCATAGAGAATTGGCTTATCTTTCTTAATGATGCTCTTAGCCTTCCTCAAAATATTAAGGAGCTCGAGTCACCTCAAGCTTGTTCATATTAAAATTTATGATGAACCAAGAAAAAGAATCTAGTAGGGACTAAAGCATAAGATCTACACACAGGTTATCCTTTAGGACCATTCCCTGTGAGTTTCTCTATCCACTTAATTATCTTAAGGACATAGTTCTGAATCGGTGTCCCCTTAGTCATCATGGTGTAGAAGAAACTCTTGGATATCTCATATCGCTAAATCTTTCCATGTTCCTCAAACAATTTATAAATATGTAGGAGAATAGATTTGGCATCCATCTTTTTATATTGTCTTTGTAACTCGGGAGTCATGGAGCCCAACATGTAACATTGAGTAAGAG
Source organism: Musa schizocarpa (assembly GCA_900464855.2). Lineage (NCBI taxonomy): Eukaryota > Viridiplantae > Streptophyta > Magnoliopsida > Zingiberales > Musaceae > Musa > Musa schizocarpa. The sequence goes on along the minus strand of LS990922.1, from coordinate 36,507,068 downwards.
TGGAGTCATCTATGTGCTTCACATAGCAAGTAATTTCATCCTCGCTTGCCTCTTCCTCGGGCGTAGGCATCATCATTGTATCAAGGACATACGCGATCTTATCTACCATAAGAATGATTCTCAAGTTACAAAGCCAATCCATATAATTTAGACCAGTGAGGTAGTTGACATCAAGTATGTCATGCAAAAGATTTAAAAGTGATTTTTTTAAAAATAAATATATAAAAGAAATAAATAACATACAGATTTTGCATAAAGTAAACAATTAAGATAAAGACTTCTATCTTAATTAACTCCCACTATTTTCTTGCAAAACACACAACTCCCTCGGATATGTGAATTGGAGACCCCCGATAGATCTCTAGTAGGGATCGAGATTCAATCGTTGTCTGAACGTAATCTCGAGAGACTCGACCAATCACGCTAAGCCCGAAAAAGATAGGCAACTTTTGCCAATCGCAACTCTTTGTGATTCTCGTCCTGTTCGGCCTTTAAACCACCATGGCCTCGAGGGACTCGACTAACTATGATGTTCAGTTAAGTCATCACCATCGTTACAAGATGAGTTTGATTCAATAATATGCTCTCGAGAGACTCGATTAAGCATACCACGTCCTTAGGTCATCGGTGACATCTCTACATCGATGCATACATAGATCGTGATATGAGTGATTGGGCCCACTAGCTCAGGCTTGATCACATTAGGCTATGGCCCATGATTATATGGTGTGATTTCTCATGTGATGTGTGATTGCTTATACACCTACTATATATATGTATATATATATATATATATATATATATATATATAAATATATATATATATATATATATATATATATATATATATATATATATATATATATATATATATATATATATATATATATATATACATATATATATATATATATATATATATATATATATATATATATATATATATATATATATATATATATATATATATATATATATATATATATATATATATATATATATATATATATATATATATATATATATATATATATATATATATATATATATATATATACATATATATATATATATGTAATACATATATATATATATATATGTATATATATATATATATATGCATATATATATATATATATATATATATATATATATATATATATATATATATATATATATATGTATATATATATATATGTATATATATATATATATGTATGTATATATATATATATATATATATATATATATATATATATATATATATATATATATATATATATATATATATATATATATATATATATATATATATATATATATATATATATATATGTATATATGTATATATATATATATATATATGTATGTATATATATATATATATGTATATATATACATGTATATATATACATACATGTATATATATACATACATATATATGTATACATGTATATATATATATATGTATACATATATATATATATGTATACATATATATATATATATATATGTATATATATATATTAAATATGTATATGTGTGACACATTATATTACGAGACCGAGTCAAAAACCCCTCTCACGATAATATTAAGTCGATAAGCATGAGGCAATCATATTGACCCATGTGGCCTTCCATCGTTATAAGGAGATATCGATTCCCGACGTAAGTTGAGTTGGTCAAGTCCCTCAAGACTTACCTATATTGCGATTCAAGTTCTTTCCTATGATATAGAGATATCACTATGATCTGAGGACGTAGTATGCTTGGTCGAGTCCCTCAAGGGCATATAATGGAATCAAACTCATCTTGTAATAATGGTGATGATTTAACCGAACATTATGGTTGGTCAGGTCCCTCAAGGCTATCATGGTTCAGAGGCTAAACAAGATGAGAATCACAAGGAGTTGTGATCGGCAAGAGTTGCCTACCTTTTCGGGCTTGGTGTGATTAGTCAAGTCCCTTAAGGTCACACTAAGATATCGATTGAATCCTGATCCCCACTAGAGATTCATCGGAGGTCTCTGATTCACACACCAGAGAGAGTTGTATATTTTACGAGAAAATAGTGGGAGTATATTAAGATAAAAGTCCATATCGTGAATGTTTACTTTTATACAAAATTTGTATGTTATTTATTTTACTACATCTTTATTTTTAGAAAATATCATTTTCAAATCTCTTACATGACATACTTGATGTCAGCCGCCTCACTAGTCCAAACTACACATTAGCTCCATAATCTGAGAATCATTCTTATGGTGAAGAAAATCGCATACGTCCTTGACATAGTGATGCCCACGTCGGAGGAAGGGGCAAGGGAGGATGAGATCGCTTGCATCTCCATTCTCTTGCATCTCCATTCTCCTGTATCTCCGCAAACTGTTTAAAGAACAAGGAAGGACTAAGCGATATGGGATATCCAAGAGTCTTTTCGGTGCCAAGATGACTAAGGTGACACCGGTTCAAAACTATGTTTTTAAGATGATTGAGTGGATAAAAAATTGTTAGGACCTTTTCAGCACTAAGAGAGGAGGGTGAATTAGTGCTTTCGTAAAAATTACGACGATTCGAAAACTTTGTTCGATAATGCTCATATCAGAAATAGAAAGATGTTAACTTGAAAATATGTTCGAAATCATAGTGAGAGTAAGAAATCAATTTTCAATGTAAATGAAAAGCATAAAGAAAATATAAACTAGATTTATAGTGGTTCAGTCATCATGACTTATGTCACTCCCGATTCCTCTTCACTCGAGACTACCGGCTTTCACTATTGATCTTCTTTTAAAAGATGAAGATCAACTACCCTTAGAACTCTTTCTCCTTTTCATAGGCTTAGGAGAGAACATTCACACCCCTCTTTTATATGTATTCCCTCACATACTACATACCTCCCTTAGGACTATCTCTAAGCTTTAAGAGGAGAGACTATGAACTTTAAAAGAGTTTACAACCTTAGAAGCATAGAGTTTTATTCTACTTTCTTGCTATGCCTAAGCAAAAATTTGTGGGATATTTACCCCAAATGACTTCAAAAATTGGAGCCAAATTTCAAATCCCCGGGTTTTCAGGGTATTAGCGGTACCACCGCTAGCACTAAGCAGTACCATCGCTTGTCAATCTGACACTAGGCGGTACCACTGTCTAGTCTGGTGGTACCACCACTTGACACACTGACACTGGACAGTACCACAGCCTAACATAGTTTGGGAGACTATGTTTGGGTGGTACCACTGCTTGACACAATCTAGGAGACTGTGTCTAGGCAGTACCACTACCTAGTCTGGTAGTGCCACCGCTTGGCCCTTTTATGGATGACCAAATGGGCATTTCACTTGGCCCAAAATAGCCCCAACTCAGGCCTAATTGGCCCCTAAATGGGTTGGCATTGTTTCATCCCAAAATCAACTCAATTAGATAGAAATTAACATAATGTAGACACATGATTATAAGCATGAATCCTATATTATTCGACATGTCAATAGTTCATCCGGTGCTTCATCCGATCCTTCGACGCATCATCCTCTCCTTTGGCGTAGTTTCCAATCGATATGTTGACTCTTGCAACTTCTGATCTCCTTGGCACAATGTCCAATCCTTCGGCTCGATGCCTGAACTAATGGCACGAAGTCCTTCTACCAGTATATCGACCAATCCTCTAGCTCGACGTCCAATCTCCTAACATGTTTCACTACAGCCTAACGTATTATTCCTCCTACTTTAATCGATTTACCTTTTCTGATCAAAGTTAGTGTTAGATCGAGTCGACACTAAGAGGGGGGGGTGAATTAGTGCTTTCATAAAATCACGTTAGTTTTAAAAATCTTCTCACGATTAAAATCGATATTCAAAAAGAGTTTAACTTAAAGCATACAGAAGAATAGTGAATAAGTAAATAAAGCAATTTATAATGAAAGTAAAGAGCTTAAAGTAAATGCAAACTGAGTTTTATAGTGGTTCGATCGTAGTGACCTATATCCACTCCCGATTCCTCTTCTATCAAGGCCATCGGCATCCACTAATGGTCTTCCTTCAATAGGCAAAGATCAACTACTCTTACAACTCTATTCTCCTTTTGATAGGCTCAGGAGAGAACCTTTACACCCCTACTCTCTCCGCTCTAAACAAAAATCATACTTAGACTAGAGGAGGAGAACTCTCACACGATTATAATAGAATTTTCTCTTGTTTTTGTTCTCAGTTCTTATGTTTCTGAGCAGGGACGAGAGGAGTATTTATAAGCCCCAAATGGATTCAAACTTGGAGTCTAAAAGTGTCTCATCCTCGATTTTCGGGATACTAGCAGTACCACCGCTTGTGCTAGACAGTACCATCGCCTACAGCATTACATTGGGTAGTACCATCACCCAGTCTAGTGGTACCACCACCAGACATAGTCTGGGAGATTGTGTCTGGGCAGTACCATTGCCTAGACTAGCGGTACCACCGCCTAACACTTGGTGGTACCATCGCTTGACACTAGGCGGTACCATCGCCTAATCTGACAGTACTACTGCTTGACACAATCTTGGAGATTATGTCTTTGAGACTGAGCCTCTAGCGGTGCTACCATCTGGACCGACGGTGCCATCGCTTGACCCAACTTTCGGGTCACTAAATGGACCTTTCTCTTAGCCCAAAAGAGTCCTAATTCTGGCCCAATTGGCCCATAATTGAGTTGGCCTAGATTTCCCAACAGTAGATCCACTAACGAAGTCATTGTCTCATATTGTCTTTGAGCATCATAATGGCCTGATGGGAATCAGACATATAGGTGATTCGCTTTATGTCAAATAAGAGATTGCTAGTCATAAGTACCCTACAAGTCAATCATGTGAGTGATGGCACATGTGACACGATACACACTCTATTTTTTTATTATTTATTAGTAATTTTCATACTTTATGTTGCATGTTGCATATATTGTGATGTTCATGGATCTATAAAATAGGAATCGGATCATATTGAATTGATTCGCATTTATACATAAACCTTAAATAATCTTGGTCGTAAATTACTCGAGAATGATATCAAAATAACCAGATAAATTAGTATATTGTATACCCGTTTATACGATGAAAGCGACTAGTCTTATAGTTGCTCATATGGGGACACTAGGAATATAATGCAAGTACTCATTAGAGAATGAGTTCACTGATTGATCTACTCATAGAATGTTGGATGGTTGAGGATATCTTATTGTCAAACAATGATTCCATCATCCTAGTTGTGTATTTGGTCCTTAAATTTAAGACACCAAGTATGTCCTAGATGAGTACTCTACTCTTTGATATCGGACTTACATGTTTGGAAGATCCAAATCTAATACAATAGATTATCGGGAGTGGTAGTTAACCTTATAAAAGCAATTGAGTGTCGATAGAAGATCATCCACTCTTAGTCTCATGAGAGGAATATTCTATGTGTTCTTACTCAGGCAAAATCTCTAGCTAGAGTCGTTCGGATTAAGAGAGAAAGAGTTCTCTGGGAGAAACTAATTAGAGCGAGACTCCAGTAGATTCCATATGGGCTTGATAGCACCATGCTCGATATACGGTCTCTATTATATTAGATGAATGAGAGACTATAGATACATAGTAATTGAGGATAAACAAATCTAATGGATTAGATTCCCCTATATCGTTTGGGGATTATGGCATAGTGGCCTCATACATCCGTAATCGATGAGTCGGGTGAATTATTATGGAGATAATAATTCATTGAGTTAGAAGGAGTTCTAACATATATAACTCATGGCTAACTCGATATTGGGCCTAGATGGTCACACACATACGATAGGTGTTGCAACGAGTAGAAGCTCGAATATGAGATATCCGTTGGACCCTATATCTTATTGGATATCCAATAAGTCCCTGAATTATTGGATCTTTTGGGTGAGACCTAATAAGACTAAGTAAATATTATTGAATAGAGATCCACTAATCCAAGATGCTTGTGTAATTAGGTACTTAAGGTTAAGTAGCAAGAACCTCTATAAATATTATTGAATAGAGATCCACTCTTATTCTCCTCCTTCTTCTCTCCTCCTCAATCAACAGTCCCAATTTGAGTCAAGTGGATAGCAATATCGCAGTGCAATCTTATGGTGCACATGGAGAGGAAGATCATATAGCGATTTGAAGAGTGTCGTCGTCCCATCTATTATATAGATCACCGTTATAACGGATGATAGTTGATCTCCTTCATCCTCTCCTACATATTTGAGATTTTTTAGAGATATACGATCTCCCTATATAACACATCTCACGTGATACGTATAGTTTCTCGATTTTATAATTTCTCATGCACCAATCTTGGCACGACAATTAGATATTTTTAAAAAATCTAAATTTTTATTTATTTTATTTTTTCGCTACGTATATGTTATTCTGATCAGATTTTTCAATAGAATCTTCGTGACATATGTGGATGGTGGGATCATCTACTGCTTGAGCCATCTCCAAATCAGTCGCACCTGCACTTATCAGTGGGGTCAAGATTTGGGCGAGATGGTACGGGAAGTTTGGTCCGCAATTAAACTAGCACTAGGAGTCACGTGGATGTTTTGCTTTAGACTAACGACCGTAGCTTGGGAAGAGCCTGGGACTTGCATAGTATTAAATGTTGTGTGTCCCTCGGCTGCTGGGTTTGGCCCGAGCAATCCGACCATTGTTGGATCGGGTTTGTTCGGTATCCTCCAATCCAACAGCAGACGTGGGATTAGTCCCAGGTCCCTCCTGTTCCTTAGGGGTGGGTTCACCCTTGGGTTGAACCGAGCCGTACCTTGAGCCTGTTGTTTTGGGTTTGCCTCACATTTGGACCTTTATTCACAGTTTGTACAATTCAGAGTCCTTCGGTCCCTCTGCTTGAGGACTTCTTATCGGACCACTGTTGGTCTTAGTCGCTAATGCTAGTAGCATCAACATGTCCAGGCAATTCTCTGCCTTAACCTATAACCGATCAGACCATAGTAGAAACAAAAGTTAGAAAGATTTTCGTGAACAATAGTTTGAAAAAACTAGACCTTCTTTGCCCTAACCTATATAGCCCTTGAGGAAGGAGAGATGACAGGTTGACCAGTAAGTAAACCCTTCCAAATTTTCATCAATTTTTAGAGGTTTACTTATCATGGCTACGATCTGGAACGAGATATTGGGTTGAAGAAACTCAATAGGAATTCCGAGGAACTACACCTAGATGGGTGAGAATCTGATCACTTCTAAGAATGGTTGGAAGTTCTCTCTCCAGTAGATAAGGCTCAAGGCTTATTCCCTCTAGAACCAAGGTCCCCTTGTGCTGACCGAGTCCTTTTTGTCCTAGGAATGGAACTTGGAAGTAGAAAATACTGTCAATCATATCGATGATATTGACCAGATTCTTCACTTGCCAAAGCTTGGGAAGATCTAGTTTGATGGACTCAAGCGTGGGAGTTTTACCCCAAAACAAACTTGTCGTAAAGGCTCGTCTTCCATGCTTGTCGTGCTTGCTTCGTCCACCTCATTGTCGTTCATGTCCAACATTAGTACATTGGATCTTTTCTTCCAGTACAACATTTGGTTTCTATGTTTTAGCACCGTGTGTCTGTCGTAGTAATCCTCCTAATGAGATGGGAGTTTTAAGGCTATTGCCAGAGGGGTCGAGACTTGCGTTGCTTATGTTGTCGTTGTGCTAACAAGAACAACAATTGTTGGGGTCTTTACCATTGGGTGGGAGCTGAAGTAACCATCATCTTGCTATTGGGGCCTAGGGTCCTCATTGTCTTGCTAGTGGATAAGAGTCTTCCACTACGTTGATAGTGGAGGCAGAAGATCGCACAATCTTGAAAGCAAGGGTTGTCGAGTTCATCGAAAAGTTATCAGAAGAAAAGAGGAAGAGGAGATGAGGAGCCCTCCAAGGACGGAGATGCCTCACTCATTGCCTCACTCTTACTAGTGATCATATATACACCCATTTTCATTGAATACCATTTTAAGTCATATTAAGCTTATGATGTCAATTGCATTAATATAGCAAGAATGAAGGAATCATGAAAGCCACATTATTAAGACCATGCAGTATGTTAGATGTGCAATTAGGTTTTAACTTATTTTATAAAATAAAATGAACTAAGTCTGGATCATGAACTTTTCTAATTAATGAATCAACTATTTGATGAACTTATCTAATTAATGAATCAATTATTTGATCAGAATCCTGACTTGCAATGTTACAATTAAATAATCAATTACATGTAACTTTATACATTCAATCAATTTCATTCATGTTTAATGCACAATAATAACTTTATGACAATACAAAATATCAATCATCTCAATATCACCTTCGGATGACACAAGACTAGATGAAACTCTCAAGTATCAAGAAAGGTGTTACCCCGTGCTTCGCTCGTCCATCACGTCGCTCACTCACACAACCAAAAATAATCTATTTTAGCCACTTGGGACTGGATGAGGCCCCCGGGCATCATGGAAGATGCATCAAACCATTATTTGGTACCAAAACATGTTTGCAGTTCAAACAAAATCCAAGTTAGCCTTATGGGACTTTCTCAATCACACCAACTAATGCATCTCAACGACACTGTACAATGAATAGGGAACCATGGGAAAACCAAAGGTAGCGAAAGTCAGCACTAGCATGTCTAGAACTAATAGCAAATTTTCTAGTCCACAATGGATTTTGACAGGTGGGTTGAAATTACATATGACTAATCTCCAGCATCGAAGGTCCCATTCTTCGTATTATAGCTGCATGCACTTCACAAAATATCAACATCCAGTTGGAAGAAACCTCAACAACAAAGGCCTATGGCAAAGGAATGCATCACCGAAAGTTCGTTCATTAGAATTTCCAATATGAAGAACCTTCCACATACAATTGTGTAAAAGAGGCTCAAAAACAGCACATTTAACTCATGAGAGTCTCTTATAAGATGGCCGGCACACTAAAATTTGGACTCCAAGGCCAACAATATCTTCTTTCTTGGACCCTGGAACCACCCAAATAAATCAAATTAAGAAAAGCTGAAAACCTAAAATTATGTCTCAACCTATCAAATAAATCATAATGAAGAAATCAAAGGGCCGTGAAACAGCAGCCAACCTTGGGCAATCAAGAAAAATTAATATATTTTAAAATATTTAAAAAAAGGAACAATAGACGCTTGTATCAATCACAAAGCAAATTTCATGACACTAATCTTTGTCAGGGAACTTCGAACACTACCTCATCACACTGGTTTCTTATACTCATTTAAGATCATACTTTGCTTTCTTTTTTCTTTTTTCTTTTTTCTATTTTCTGTTTTTTTTTTACTGATTAACATGATAAACAAAAAAAAGAACAATGGAATAATTAAAAATGATAAATATTTATGAAAAAATCAATAAAAAAGGGAATACCATTGGAATTCCAAGAGCCCTGAGATCCTCATCATTCATATGCTTGAGAGCTGCCATGTCAATCTACATTTCAACAACAATGCATATTACTCGAAACCTATGCATGTACATACAAGCGCAATCAAAATAAAAATTATTAGATGACGAAAAAAGAGTACCAAACAGCATACCTCTTCTGCTTGGAATGTAATTGAATATTTTTCTAGACCCAAAGACTGTAGGAATCCATCTACCAACGACTCAGACTGTGCAAAAATATGAGTGTCATAACCAAGAAAACCAGGGTGGTGGCAATAATAGAAAATCAAAACAAAAAAATGCAATATTAGAAAAGTGTTGTGTTTTATTGAAGCCCAAAATCAAGCCCATTAGAAAGGAAAGGGGAGGAGTGTCATCAGAGGCCTGAAGTTACAGCTTACAAAGCACTATCAGATATTATTGAACAAATGGAACTTTACAAAAGATGAACTCAGCATGATTCACTAAATATGTATTGCTATATAAGCATCTCTAAACATACAGATAAGAAGACACCTATTTTGAGCTCAGCATGATTCATACAAATTGACATTAATTCTGCTCTACAGAATGGAAAAAGCTACTAGAAAAATTCATATATGTACATGTGCATAGTTAAGTTGACATTGGAAAGTGTACTCATATTTTCACTTGTAATATCAAGAAAATTCTTATTCTAAAAAGACAATGAAGAAAGGCGGTTGTTTCTGAAACAAACTTAAAAGTGCATTGTTGAAAACCTATTAAGTATTAGAGATTAAAAGTAACAAACCATGAAGTTACTCCTGCACTGCAGCTTGTGAGTGGTTACAGCAAAAAAAAAAGAATGTATACCTTGCGCTTAGATGGATTTCCAACAGTTGAGTCGGTCGGTTTCTTTGCTTCTGGTTTAGGTGGATCATGTCGGAGACTTTTCTTAATGGTTCCAGAAATTTCTGATACTCGTTTAGCCTTTGAAGGATCAATATTTGGTGGTTGTGACTGCATTGTACCAGAGAGTTTGTCACGAAGATCTCGGACTACAGATGCCTTTCCACTTTGGTGACCGTGTTGAGAACCTTTCTTCTGAAGCTTCCATCTAAGATCAGTGGGATCAACAGATTCTGCAAATGTAAAACATCCAATCAATGACATTAAAAAGTTAATTTAAAGAAAAATGAGGGACTACTGATCAAGTTTGGTAGGTCTTAGATCTTTGTACTGGAAGCTTCAGGTCGCCTGTCATCCTCATAAAGATCATGCTTCCATTTGTCATCACTTTGCCGTTGCCTGAAAAAAAGCACAAGAACTACTTATGCAGGTGGTTGAAAGCAAATACAGATAAAACAGAGCTATGTCCATAACATCATAATAGAAACTCCATAAACCTATAAGCAGTATCATGAAGAACATCAAAAAGAAAACAACAAAAGCAGAACTAAAAATAAGCAAAAGATAATGTGAATTTACAAAAATTTATAGCATCGTAAAGCTTGTCGAACTGTCATTGACACCTTCAATGTACTTTGTTTCATTATAAAAGAAGGACCCACCAGCTAATTATCATTAAGCTAATAAGCTCCTTTATTATATTCTTGCCGACCAGCAGATATACAAGTAGTCTAGTTTATCTAATCATAATTAATATTATCATGGAATTCACTTTTCTTATCATTTAAGGTACAATAACAAATAGCATAAGTCTTCAAAGTACAAAGACCAGAACTGTGTCGACACAAACTTAATTGCAGGCTAGTTACACATGGATAGAAAGGATAGGTAAATTGTTTTCTTCTCCAGAATTAAAATGAATTCAGTTAGGGCTGCAAATTAGGCTGACGTTAACCAGAACCTGCTCAACTAGGGTTGGGTTATGTTTAGGATATCTTGACTCAAAACCAACATCTTCACTGCACCAATCCAACCAGAATCCACCTTGAACTCTATTTAACACAAACTATCCAACATGAAGCCTATGCTAAGTGCAATAGACAGTTTCATTAGTACCATTTTACATAAAATTTTGACTAGACATATTTTATATAACAATACCTAATACCCAACCTTGATCAACCCAACAAAACTGATCACAAACCTGAGCTTTGGTTATGGTTTGGAAAACCGTATTTATCGGTCCAATTGGATTTGGCAAGTTCAGCCGGTTCCGTTAAAAGATGTTTTTTCACTCTTTTAACCTGGACAGCTGTCAACAGTTGTTCTGTCAACAGCTGATAGAACAGATTATGATTGTCGATAGCCCTCCTCCTCTCCTCTCTCGTCACCCTCCTTCCTCCATCTCCTCCTCTCCTATGGAGTTCTCTTTAATCCATGCCGACTTGTACGCTGCCAAATCCTGTTTTGGTACATGAGAATGTATTGAACCAATGCTGGTCCAGCCAAGGACTGTTTTTAAAATAACCATACAAGCAACTCTAAAGTCCCTTATATGATAGATGGTTAATATCTACCTAACATTTGAATTGTTATCATAGGCATGATTTGGCAATAAAAAATATTTAACTGAAAAGTCGGTAAAATTAGCCTAGAGGTGAAAAGAAATGAACAAATGTCAGCCTAGATTGCAAAATTTAGTCCACAAAAGCATTAATTTATTTTTCAGAGAAACAAATTGCATCAATTGAGTCTTATCTAAAGAAAGAACAGTTTGATGACCACAACCCCTCTAATACTTTTTTCCATCATCTATTAAACTACTCCCAAAAATAAATCCTCCTGACCTCCTACCAGGATATGCTGTTTTTCAGTTCTCAGAATTGGAGTGACCATGACTCTCTGCATGGTTACAGCCATGACATAGCTTTCACCCAACAAAAATAGAAATCAAACCTCTCTGAATTAATATATAAAGTTTTTATTTTCTTTCTTTGTTGCATAGTAAGCATTGCCTTGCTATAAAATAGAAAACAAATTAACGACAGGGCTACAAGATTTACTTATGGTGGTCCAGCAACTTGCAGTGCCTTCTCCTGAAGCTATAACCCCTTCTGTGGCAGTTGAGAGATGAAGAAGCACAATAATCATGTGCTCTCCCCACCCTCCAAATAAAAGAGAGAGAAAGAGCAATCTATCTACGTCTTAACCGGACCAATCAACAACCAAAACAAAAGCGAAACAAAGCAAAATTATCACAAATAAATGGAGATCCTTATTAGTCCACATATGCTCAGCAATCACAAATCCATGTAACCTAACTAAATATATAAGTGTCCCATGGTTTACACAACTGAAAGCAATAGAGACCAGGATACAAAGTCAATTTGAATATTACATAAACTAACGCAAAACAGATATCTGATTGACAAACAGAAAATGAACTGCAAAAATTCACCAAGTATACCATGCAAGAGTTAAGTTAAGACCTCACATGGGAAAGAAATGTTTCGTTTTTCTTCAGTAACAATATAAGAAAAAGCTTTTTACTCTCTTCAGATCAACAGAACAAAAACATTAGCCCTAAATTTCCTTTCATTTGATGAACTAGATAGCTTATCAACCCAATGCCCTATTGTGACCGACTACGACTGATACTCTTTTAACTCATATATGCAACTTTAACAATGGTGAAATCCCACTGGATATACTGCAGCAATCCAATACCTTCTTATGAATTCCAATATGTCAAGGGTACCAGGATCATCACAGACAGCAAGAAAATGGACAAAGAAAAGGAGATATATATCAACTCGTCCCATAAATCACTACCTGCCTAACTGAATCTTATTATCTGTCTCCCCAAAAAAATAAATAAATAAAACAATCCCAATCTCACCTTAAACCCCAATTTCCCATTCACTTATCCACCAGTTAAAAGAAGAAAATGAGTAATTTACTGTAAGGTAATAATTCCAACAGATCATTGATGAATCCCAAATGTGAAGTACATATCTCCACTTTGAGTAGTATCTAAAAGGAGAGTATTAAAAAGGTTTCACATGTCAGGATTAACAACATTTATTCAAATAAAGGACTAGTTAATAAGTGGCCTTAGTTTACATTTATTCCTATGAAGAACTACTTAATAAGTGGCCCTAGCTTAAGTCTTGTTCTACCACTTGCCTTTTCACAGTGCATCAGCATATCATATCTTCAGTTGTATCATTGTACCAAACTTTACTCTCACAAGAACACAACATTCCTTAGAAAATTGAAGATGCTTTTAGCGGCTTAATTACAAAAGTTGATGTCCTGCACCAAACGTCCCTCATCTAAGCTGGATGCTAAACACACAAGAACGCCTTCTGTCACAGAAAAAAAGGTGGAACATAGCATACTAAAGCAGATTTCAGGCGATAGAAATAACGACTAATTCGTGCCGCAGAGAAGCGTCAGGTGGCAACAAAGTCCAATAAAAGGCAAGTCAGGTTAGCATATCTTTTCCACTGCCTGCATCTTTAAGGTAGTAGGAACCAATCGAGACCAAGAAAATCTTGCCCTAGAAGAGAACCACCGTAGGTTCGTTCTGAGCCCACGTATTTGCCCATTTTACCCCACAAAAAATTAAACCTAAGCATCAAAACATCCTACTTGCCGCAAGCGAAAGTGGAAATCAACGAACAGCAAACCCAAATGAAAAGACAAAGAAGAAAGCTTAGTAGCTCGAATGAACGATTAAGAAGATCGCACCTTTTGGCCGCTACGACACTAGAGCGGCCGACATCGCCCCCGAGATCCCCGTGCAGGCGCTCTTTAATGGATCGCTTGCGTCCCGCCGATATCTGATCCGCGTACATCTCCGTTCTCGGCCGCGGACGAGAGAGGAGCCAAAAGAAATCCTCCAAGAATCGAGGCAGGCGTGGAACCGGAGAACTATAGGGTTTGCTGGGAAGTCTGCGAGAGATCTATGGGAACAGAAGGGTCATACGAATGTAGAAGACATCTCTGTGGGTTCGTTAAAGACCTGAAGTGGACAGCAGCGCATACATGTATTATGCACGTTTTCCCAAGAATAGATGTGAATACATCTTCTTATAATTGATAATTCTGTTCGGGTATGTCAACATCTTTTAACCAAAAATATTTATTCCAATCTACTCAAATAGTTTTCTTTTTTTCTTTTTTTCTTTTTTATATAATTATAAAAAAAAATTAGTCAGAGTTCAATAGGCTGAAGATTAATTTTGGGTAGGGTAAATTGTGCTACATGGTTGGTTGGTTGTTAATTCGAAATCAACTAAAGTCCTTTTCTAAGACATCAATCTTGAAAACAAAAACTTTATCGAGACATTTCAGACAAAAGAAATTTTTGAAAAAATTCTTTTATTGTGGGCTTTAAAGAACATTACTATCGAGATAATTATTGCTCTTAGACTTAATAACTATCATGGTATCGTGGCATACTAAATACGGGATGAGGTATGATAACGATGATTTGACTTGATCATTATGTTCAAGTGTTAACCATGCATTATTCACATGACACTGAGCCGTTGATTATGTGTCAAACATATATCATTCATGTGTTATCATATCACACCGGGTTATTGTTCGCATCTATAATGATGAGGTGTCAATCAAGCCATCATTTTCATATCAATAGTTAAGAGATTTTCTTTATTACAAAAAGGAGAGTCTTTGATGCTAAGACATTGCAATAATTTGATAAAGTTTCTACTAATTAACCTTAGCTACTTCATTTATCTAGAGAAATGGGTTTGATAAATAGTGAGATAATTACGAAGGAAAATTTTTGATTTTTTTTTATTCTGACAAAGCCCTACAAAATGTTCGATTTACTTTTTGATGCCTTGCACCTTAAATCAACAAGCAATTTAATTGTATTACTCACACTCTCGAGAGCAAGAACATCTAAAAAATATTTTTATTCAATAAAAAATACAAAATAATATGTTTTATATTAACAAATAAAAAATAGAGGTTTTTTAAAAGATAAATACCCTAAATTTTAGGCACGCCATCTTCTATTATATAATAATAATAATAATAATATATGAGTTGATATCTTATCGTAATTATAATAGTCATAACGAAATAAAAAAACTCGCAAGTATAGATATATATTTGTATGAGATGGATACATCTATCTATCTTAGTTTGGTATAATACTATCGGATAAATAGACCTTGGATCCCCTAATTTATTATATACCTAGTTTGGTCGAACATCGTAGATCATGAAAGGGTTAGATAAATAAAATTTATATTATAAATAATTAAGAAAAAATATGATTTTTGATGGATTCCTTTCTAACGTAATTTAGATGCTCACTTTTAGGAAAATTAATGTCATTTATAGTCTAAATATATGATAGGCAATTGTATCATTAAATATAATGGGCATTTCCCCAAACTAGTAAGTGACCTTTGTCATTAGAATTGGACTTATTTAGATGGCATCAGATACAAATGTGTCTGGATTTTATGATAAGATCTTTGAGCTAGAAGTGAAGGTGTTCCGATCGGGTTTATCTCTTAGCGAAGATAACTAATTAATTGGACTCCATAATTATTTTATACTTTAATTAGATAAATAAGTATGAAATGATATGCTAAAGCATAAAAGAAATAGATTTATGAAGTATATGAAAATTTTAAAGTGATAACATGACCTCAATACTATCTATCTATAGGAGACAAAACTTTATTCAACACATTCAATTTTAGGTTGTTGTTCTAAAGGAAACCCATTGAATTGGATTGGAGTTTTGACAACTTCATCCTTTTCGGATTATCCAATCTTTGGCCCTCCTTGATTAGCTAGACCGAGTCTTCAAATATTGGAATTCAAAATCTAGTTCGACTTGGATTGATTTTTATTAACTTAGGGTAAAAGAGCACTGGAAAAGAATGTGACATGAGGAATTCTAGAAAGACTTCCTCCGTATAGGGGAAGAAACGAGAGAGATATTAGTAAATCTAAAGTTTTCATTACCTCGCACAAGTTTCTACAATAAAATCTTGATTTTTGGAATAACGTTCAGATTCCATATCATTGGGAAATCTTGATATAATAGATTTTCCATCTTTTAGGTACCATTATGAGTCCGAGAGTATGAGAAGAGAACATCATCATTTATTAAGGATTTTATATACCACAGTTTAACGAAACAAAGTGGATAGTAAATTTGGAATATTACATCATTGATCATTTCAATGAGATGAGCCACTTTGGAATATTACAAGGAAAAAAGTTTGAAATATTTTGCATAAATATCCATCTCAAAACTGAAACCATTGAACTTTCTAAGGCCTCTAAATGTCCAATAAAAGTATAAAGAATCCCTTTCTAAAGCCAAGAGGATGATATGCAAACTTAAGATTCTGGTGATAATATTTTTATATTTCTCCATTAAAAATCTCACCAAGAGTATATGTCATCATACTCTATTTTTCACAATAAAAAATAATTTTTATTATGAAAAGTAGATAGAAAAATATTCAGATATATATATATATATATATATATATATATATATATATACTTATTCTACATATCACATCTATATACTACCATAGCTAATTCTAACTCACATTGATATAAAGGAGTTCAATATATTATATAATTAAGAATGAGAAGAATACTCTTAATTAATATGGTTTCCATAAAAACCTGAAGATTCCCAATTCCTAACCCCCTATTGTCTATTAGGATCAAGAGTCCGCACTAAGAGGGGGTGAATTAGTACGGCGGTAAAAATTATGTCGGTCTGAAACTTTCATACGATAAAAATCATTTACATTGAAAACCGATCTCGAAAATATCTTAACTTAAGCACGTTCGTAAATGAATTGAAGGCAATAAGCACTTAAGGAAGTTTGCAGTAAGGTAATAGTAGGAATGAAATACAAACCAAAGAACACGGTAGTTTATAGTGGTTCGGTCGTCGTGACCTACATCCATTCCTCTGATTCCTCTTCCGTCGAGGCCATCGGCATCCACTAATGGTTTTCCTTCAATAGGTGAAGACCAACCACCTTTCCTCTCTTAAACAGAATTCTAACACTTAGACTTGGAGGAGAAAATTTCTAAAGAGATTGCAGCAACGTTTCTTTGTTTTTAGACTCTTTGTGCTTATGTGCTTTAACCAGGGATGAGAGGGGTATTTATAGGCTTTAAGTTGATTCAAACTTGGAACATAAAATTTTCCCATCCCGGGTTCCCCGGGCACGGGCGATACTACCGCCTGCACTAGGCGGTACCACCACCCAATGTTAGTCGACAAACACTATTATGGGCGGTACCACCGCTTGGGGGGCAGTGCTGGGTGGTACCATCACCCAAACTAGCAGTACCACCACCTGGCACCCTGCTAACTATTTATACACACTCAGTAGGGAGGTTATACACATTCAGTATGGAGGATTTTTCTCAACTGCTTAGAGATTTCCTCAACTTCCTTGAGGAAATCTTATCTGCTTATCATGCCCCCGCAAGATTGAGCTTCCATCAAGGATGCCGATCTTGGACCGATGAGATGAAAAAAGTTTACGGGCGAGAGGCTTTGTGAGTGAGTCTGCTAGTTGATCAGCTGTATATACGTGAGAAACACGGAGTTGATGTCTGACAACTTGATCTCGCACGAAGTGGAAGTCAATGGCTATGTGTTTCATGCGGGAATGAAATACTGGATTAGCACATAAGTAGGTAGCTCCAATATTATCACAATATATTATAGGAATAATTGTAGAGTTGACATTGAGTTCTTTGAGTAGATTTGTGACCCAATTGAGTTCAGCAGCGGCGGTGGCGATGGCATGATATTCAGCTTCAGTTGTAGATCATAAAATCGTCTTTTATTTTTTAGAACTCCAACTGATTGGAGTAGCTCCAACGAAAACAATGTATCCTGATGTAGATGTTCTATCATCAAAGTTCCCTGCCCAATTAGCATCAGCAAAGGCATGGAGTTGGAGTGAAGTATTTTTGCGAAGAAAAATGCCATGATTAAGAGTCCCTTTAAGATAATGCAAAATTCGTTTGATCGCAGACCAATGCGTAGTAGATGGTCGATGCATGAATTGTGATAATTTATTGACGGCAAATGAAATATCTGGATGGGTGAGAGCCAAGTACTGTAAGGAGCCAAGGACTTGTCGATATTGAGTCGAATCTGTAGCAGGACTTCCATCACATAATTTAAGTGATTCACTGGTAGAAAGAGGAGTTGTAACCTCTTTCGCATCCTACATGTTTGTCTTTGATAATAAATCTTGAATATACTTTCTTTATGATAGGAAGAGACCTGAAGGTGTAAACGTTGCTTCCACTCCCAAAAAGTAGTTTAAAGTTCCTAGATCTTTGAGGGATAATCGATCGACCAAGTGCTTTAGAAATGCTTGAGTCTTCAAAGGATCATTTCCTATGACAATAATATCATCCACATATACTAAAAGATATATTATGCTTCTATTGTGCAGGCAAATGAATAACGAGGTATCAGACTTGGAATTGATGAAGCCAATTGAGGTCAAAAACAAGCCAAGCTCGTTATACCAAGCCCTTGGAGCTTGACGAAGTCCATAAATAACTTTTTAAAGTTTATAGACATGCCTCGGATATTGAGGATGAACGTGTTGAATCTCGTATTTTGATGATGAAACTACTTGATATATGTTTATGATTTAATCTGTGTTTTGAGTGACGCAGGATGCTTCGATCAGGATGAGACAATTAAAGCAGGAAAATCATGTTGTGCCGAAGGAACATGTCAGAAGATTGGACGTCGGGCCGGTGGATCGGTCGACGATCGACAGAAGGCTTTGGCCGTGGACTCTCGCATCGGGCCAAGAAGAGCGGGTATTGTGCCAAGGATATCGGAGTTGCAGAGTCAACGGCCGATTGGGCAAAGGTCAATGCGAGGAGAGGACGACGCGCCAAGAATCGACGGCGCCGAGGGACCAATGACATGACCGGACAACTTGGTTAAATTGCTTAGGATTAATTGTCTCGATCGAAGTTTTGTTGTGCAGGATTAACTACGATGAAAGTTAGACAAGCAGCCAGGAGTTGCGCCGGAGTCAAGATCATGATCACGTTGGGAGTTCGAGAGTTCGGACGGAAGTTTGGACGGCCGTCGGAGGTTCTACGAGAACAGATCCGAGAAGTCCGAAGCTTGCTGCTTAAGCTCATCGAACTCGCCAAGTGGATCGTCAAGAAAGTCCAGGAGTTTCTTGGGAAGTCCGAAGAAGAATCACCGAGGGTTCATCGGATGATCGACGGAAGTTAAGCGGAAACTTCAAAAGAAAAAGCGATTGACGATCGGAGCAAAGCTGCAGAAATTGTCTTAGATTTAATCGAAGTTAGCACGTTGATTAAGTTGGAAAATGGGAGGTGATCCCATTAGCTTAATCTTGGGGCAATTGGGCCCTCGAAAAGATTGAAATCGGCCGAATGGAGCTAACCATTCGGACCGATTGCACTAAGGCGATTGTGTAACCCCAGGCCGAGGTGCAACCGCCTTGGGCTATGTCTCCAAGCGAGGCGGTGCAACCGCCAGCCAGAGGTGCAACCGCTTGAGCTCGATCTTCGAGCTAGGATCGGGCGGTGCAACCTCCCCGACAGAGAGGTAGTAGTACCGCACCGAGTTTCGGTCTTGAGCTCAAGCGAGAGGTGCAACCCGCCGTCGAGGTGGTGGCACCGGCTCGATCTCGATCTCGAAAGCTGATTTCGGCGGTGCAACCGCCCCGAATGAGAGGTGCAAAACTTTGGGCTCGATCTCCGAACTCGCCCGGCGGTGCAACCCTCCAATCGAGGGTAACCACCGATCCCCAAATTCGGATTTGATCGTTTTGAGCTCCAAATTTGAACTAGGTTGGGGCCTATAAATACCCCACCCATTCAAAGACTGAAAAGACACAGATCTACAATCAATTCTTGATCTTTTCGTGATTCTAAGAGCTCAAATTTGTGTAAAGTCCAAAAGTTCTCCTCTTTCTGTTCTTCAAGTCTTGAGTTGTAAAGAGAGGAGAGAAAGGATCTGTAAGGGTTGTCTCCTAAGCCCGTCAAAAGGAGTGAAACTGTAAAAGGGCAGTTGGCCTTCGCCTATTGAAGGAAGGCCTCTAGTGGGCATCGGTGACCTCATCAGTGGAGGAAGCCAGAAGTGGATGTAGGTCAAGATTGACCGAACCACTCTAAAATCGCGCTGCTCTTTGGTTTGCATTTACTTTGAGCTTATTATCCTTACTGCAAACCTCCTTCATAGCTTATTGCCTTCTGCGCTTTTATGATTGCGTTTCCAAGCTCAGTATTTTCCGAATCGATGTTTAGACGTAAATCGCTTTTCTCGTACGAACATCGTATTTCAGTTGCTTACATTCTGATTTCCATCACAACTGCAATCTGCCTTCATAGATTCGTTTTAACTGCTTCTTGTCTAATCACAAGTTAAAGTGATTTACGAATTGGCTTTTCTACTGAAATCACTTTTACCGTACGAACATCGTATTTTAGTTTGTGCTTACATTCTGATTTCCATCATAACTGCAAACTGCCTTTATAGATTTGTTTTAACTGCTTCTTACTTGATCTCAAGTTAAAGTAATTTACGAATTGGCTTTTATACCAAAATTGCTCTTGTCGTACGAACGCAGTTTTAAACGTCGAAAGTTTTCCGCTGCACTAATTCACCCCCCCCCTCTTAGTGCTCTTGATCCTAACAGTGACTTGAGGTGTTGTATACCACAAGCAGAGAGACAGGATGTGAGGGCTTGATATTTGCCTCCGCAATCAAAGTAAACTGTTTTAATGGAAGATTGAAAAAAATTCTCGACCAACTTTCGAAAGTTGGTAAATACTGTGGAAATATCAGACTTATGGTGGAGAGGATATAACCATGTGTACTTAGTAAAATAGTCTACAAAAATGACATAAAAGTGCAACTTGTCAAAAGAAGGAATTGGGGTAGGGCCCCACACGTCGGTATAAATGATTTCAAATGGTTTAGAGCAAGAAATAGAGGTTATCCCAAAAGGCAGTTTATGACTTTTATTGCAAAGACAAGCATCGTAATGATTGATAGTGCTATTGATTTTCAAGGTAGGAAGAGAATAACGAGAAAGTAATTTTTGCTAGATAAAAGGAGAGGGATGACCAAGGCGATGATGCCATACATCGACCGGAGCTGCGACTGAAGAATGAGCAATAGGAAGGGTAATTTACGAAGCAGATGGCCACTCATAAATGTTATCTTTGTTCTGACCCTGGACCAAGGATGCCCCCGTGCTCAAATCCTTGACAAGAAAAAAGTTATGAAAGAATTCAATTGAGGTATTATTTTGTTTACAGAATTGAGAAATGGAATTGAGGTTTCTTTTAATGTTAGGTGCACACAGAACATCATCGAGTGTAAAAGTTGTGGTAAGTGAATTAAGCGTTGAGGAACCAGAATGAGTAATATGAATTCTTTTACCATCACCGATGATGATATCTTCATTTCCGTCATAGTTGTTGTGGATGGACAAGTTTTGAAGATCATAGGTGATGTGATGAGAGGCGCCCGAGTCCACAATCCAATTAGGTTGGGTAGGAGTTGGAGTAGCCATGAAATTTGCCTGAGGCCACTGTGATGGAGCTGGAAGTCTGGGGCGAGACCGACAGACTTTCGCAGAGTATCCGACTTTATCACATAGTTGGCAAACGACTCGTTGGTGGCTTGTGAAGTCAGGACACGACGGTTGAGGATTATGAAAGTTACCACCTTGATATGGATAAGGGGTTTGGTCTGGGCCCCACAGGGCTAGGAGGAAACTTAGTCGAATCATTGTTGACGTGCTTATTGTACTAGTTACTCTTCCTCTTGGATTTTTGATTGACCTGAGCTGTAATAGGTGGTCCGGGCAACCTATCATCACGCTTCAAGTACGTCTCATAGTCGATCAACTTATCATAAAGTTATTCGAATGATATTGGTGAGTCGCGTGCCCGAAGTGTTACTATCAGTTCTTTGCACTCGCCTCCTAGGCCATTGAGGGTATAGATTAGGACTTCTTCATCACTAAGAGAATGACCTATCAAAGCTAAATCATCGATGATAACTTCCCTCTTGTTTCGTTTTCATCAGATTGGAGAGAAGTCCGAGCATGCGAGTACGCGAGCGATTTGCCAAAGTTGTTTGTAACTTGCACTATGCTTCTATAGCAGTCGTACATGAGGATATCAGTGGGGCAATGGATCCAGCAATGTTAGCTTGAATAGCTTGGAGGATGAGGCGATCTTGACGTAACCATAGTTTATGGGCTGGATTTGGCACTGGACTTGGTTCACTTGGGATGTTGATCATTTCAGGTGGGCACTGGAGAGAGGCATCAACGTAACCTAGGAGATCATAGCCAAATAGAAGATTAGAAAGTTGTGCTCGCCAAGATGCGTAGTTGCCGCCTTTGGATAATTTGAAGGAAATAAGTGCTATAGCATTGATGGTGATAAGACTTTGAAAAGTGCTCAGAGTCCCTACAGAAATAGGGACAGGAATATCGGAAGAGGAAAATGAAGACATCCCAGATATTTGTGTGGCGGTTTAAGTGATCTTTACAAAAGATGTAAATATATAGGAGGGAGAGAGGAGGAGAAAAGCAGATTGATGCGCTGCAAAGGAGGCTACAACGATGAACTGCAGAGGAGGCTATAGCGATGCACTGCAAAGGAGGCTGCAGCGATGCACTATAGAGGAGGTTGCAGCGATGCACTATAGAGGAGGCTGTAGCGATGGGCAAGGAAGCTACAGCGATGAGCAAGAAATCTGCAACGATTAGGTGAAAAGAAAGAAAATTTTTTTTTTGCAGCAGTTACAGTTGCAGAGAAATTGTTGCGATAGAGGGAAGCGACTGCAAATGGAAGCTGTAGGAGAGGTCGCTGGCCGAGGAGCAATTGCAAAGACGGTGGTCACCACGGTAGCGTAGGCGAGGTTCTTGTGAGGATAGGAGGTGACCGAGCAGTCTCCAACTCCGTAACAAAAAGTAGCGATACCAGAGGAGAGGTAAGCAGCATCACTGTCCTTTCCAACTGAACAGAAAAGAGGAGCAGTAGAAGGCTTCGGCTGCCTACATCCGTAAGGAAGAACTCTGATATTGTTATACACATTTAGTATGAAGGATTTTTCGTAACTGCTTAGAGATTTCCTTTAGTGCAAATCTTATCTGCTTATCACAAACGTCCAAAACCAAAATGCTTGCTCATAAAATGTAAAAAAAAAAATCAATATCTGATAAATTCCTCGAATTTCTGAATTTTCTTTATCAATCTGCCGTTTACAATGACAATATTTTAATTATTTCGCCAGAGAAATCGTGGTCAAAGTCCGGTTGACAAGGATCGGTCGGTATTCTTTTGTCCGTCGATGACGTGTGCAGGTAACGATGACGGGCGTACTACCTCCGGTTGAATCCCACAGACGCTTGCTTCATCTTTTTTCTCCATAAAATATCTCTCCCTCCGTCTCTGTTAGTCTCGTCCACAGAAGGCCTCATACTATCCACAGATGTAACAACACCTTTAAACCTCCACAAAACCCTCTCTTTCTCCCTCGGAAATGGCGAATCCGTCTTCTTCTCCATGCTTCTGAGCGCTGCTTCGCCGAGCCCCATCAGTTGATTCATGGCTGCAGCTAGCGCCCCTCCGCCTCCAATCTCGACGCCGAAGCGCCTCTCCCTCCGCTACCCCTCTCGTTCCAGACTGGGATGGCTTCCGGCCCCCAAGTGCCCTCTCACAAGAGGGAATCCGCGATTGATCTTCTCGCTCAGGAACACCGCCTTCTACACCGAGGGGGCCGTCGCCCCCCGGTTAGAGAGGCCTGAGGCCGAGCCGGACGACATTGCTATCCTCAACGAGAGGATCCGGAGGGAGCATAAGCGCAGGGAGGGAGCCAACAACGGAAGCTCGATGGACTCCGTCGAGGCCGATAAGTACATCAAGCTGGTGAAGGAGCAGCAGCAGAGGGGCTTGCAGAAGCTCAAGGGGGATAAACATGGCAATGTGGGCGGGTTCGGGTACCAGGTTGATCCCTACACGCTTCGGCCTGGGGATTATGTTGTGCATAAGAAGGTTGGGATTGGGAAGTTCGTCGCCATCAAGTTCGACGCGCCAAAGGACTCATCCTCGGGCCCCATTGAGTATGTCTTCATCGAGTATGCTGATGGCATGGCTAAGCTTCCTGTCAAGCAGGCATGCCGGATGCTGTACCGCTACAATCTGTGAGATTTTTCTCATCACATCAGTATTATCTGGTTCTCTTTCACATTCTTAGTTGAGTTAATATCTTCCAGAATTTGAATTTATAACATTTGATATTTAAAAGAAAATTGAA
Source organism: Musa schizocarpa (assembly GCA_900464855.2). Lineage (NCBI taxonomy): Eukaryota > Viridiplantae > Streptophyta > Magnoliopsida > Zingiberales > Musaceae > Musa > Musa schizocarpa. The sequence goes on along the minus strand of LS990922.1, from coordinate 36,482,387 downwards.
GTAATGGAAGATAGAGATGAAAAGATTATGCACATCGAACCTCAGCGGTCGTTTGATACATGTATAAGGGTTAAGGGAATAGGTGATGCTATCCCATAACTAAGTGCATTGTAATGACACATACCTTGTTGGGTTTGAAAATGCATCAAACTGTATCCTTATTTTCTTTCACCTAGACAACAAATGGTGCAAACAAAGGGAATAAGTTCTCTGATTGCTGGAATTGCATGTTCCACTAAAAAATGCATCCTTTGATTGTAGTAAGTAGGAAAGAGAGAAAGAGTAGTGGGACTATGGTGGATGAGATATAAGATAATATTTGATCCTCACATAATTACAATTTTTCTCTACAATTTCTACACCATGAAGTTCCATTTATTTGTAGGGATTAGGAGACAAATCCTTTAAATTTGCAATCATTATCATGAACCTATGATAAGGTTCATGTACCTTTTCATAATGACCCTATTCAATATGACCTTCCATTTTCATATGCATTTTGTTGGTGTCTCATCTCGACAAAAGACATAAGATAAATAGAATAAATTTATTTTCCAACATAATTCCTTAGTTTTCTTCAAACATGTATTCACAACAAGCTCTTTAATTTGAAAATTAATTTTGAACTAAGGGGCTTCTGAAAATATCGACATCCAGTTTGATGTAACTTGATATTGTCTCTTCTATCTTAAATAACATCTTCTTTTATCTTTCTTCTTCTACATTCATCTTTTATTTCTTCATTTTATTCTCATCCAGTTTGACCACGTTTGTCAACCACTTCCGTGGCCTCTTCCATGTCCTTGACTTCTATCAAGACCACAATTATAAAGCCTTCATTTTTTTCTCATCTGCTTTGACCATGTTTGTAAACCACTTCTATGACCTCTACCATGCCCTTGATTTCTATCATGACCACAATTATAAAGCCTTCATCTTTCTCCTTTAAGGATGTTTAAAGAATTTGTTTCTTCATATCTGGACTCTTTTCAAGGTGTTTATAAGAGTTTGGAAGATACCTTTGAAAAGGTGTCATGACCTTATGATACCCTTTACGTAGGTCTTTTGGACATGCATCGAACCTTGCTCGTATGGAGAGAGCATTTTTCTAGCTGATGATGAGTTAGGAAGCATAGGAGTAAGTGCAGATATGCGTCACATGTCAATATGACAAGGTGGAGGGACAAAAGTTAGTGGGTCAATTGGAGCCTTTGCTATCACATCCTTAGCTTAGCTTAGCTGGGATTGCCTAGGGCGTGTGACACTCAAGTGATATTCGTCCGCAAGGGTTAGCTTAGACCTTAACCTTGTACAATCCACAAAAACCATGCATAGAGAAGAAAAGTTTAGAAAGACGAACACACATATAATATGCTACTATCGTACATAAAGACAAAATAATTGGGATTGCAAGCAACACAAAGCAACTAGTTTTTATTAAGCACAAAAAACTCACTCAAATGGGCTGAATGATCATGTACAAAGGGGTTTGGAAGGTAGGTATAGGCCCAATATTTGCTTAATCTATCAGTTGAACATAAAACGAACATGCTAAAGATGTTGCACCATTCCTTAGACATATAACCAAGGCCTCATTTGGTCTGGTGCCATCCACGGGGTTTTAGGGTGCTGAGACAACTGACATTTCATGCCCATTCAGCCATAACACACAAGAATGTGGTTGTTTTGTCTGTTTCCCTTGTGTGCGAAGCTGCATAGCCAGAAGCGTTTCCAAGTTTTCTCAAGAAAAACAAAAAACAAAACACTTCCAATAAAGCAAAATAGGACTGGCAATGCTTCATGCCTGTACAATCTGCCTAAGAAAACACTTCAAAACACTTGGTGAAGTGGCAGAACCTTCCCACTTTAGAAATAAGTTGGGAGCTAGATAATGCTTTGAGGCATGAAGAATATATTATATTAACATTCAAGCACATGTCAACAAGGACATTGACAGTGTAAGTGGGAGGACATATCATGGATTGTAACCACATCCTTTACTGCAGCAATAACAACTTTGGTTGCATGAGCAGTTTGCCACTTTCATTTTTGTTATGTTTTTTATACAGCATAAACTTGAGAGGCATACGGTAGGCTAGTATTGTCAATTTTGCTTGTATTTGAGTCCTTATAATAGAAAAGATTGTTGTGAGCTGAAACTTAATGAACAGGGTGCAACTGGGCCAATATAGCCCGCTTCCAAGACCGTCATAGGAGGTTTTTGGTGAGCAGAGCATTTAGCAAAATGTTAGCCTTCTCAGCCCCAAGGAACACTCTAGGTGGAATAAGGGTTTGATGTGCTACTCGAGGGGCAAGAAGACATATTAAGTGAGCCTTACATGTTGCTTTGTTTGATCACCATGTGTGTTTGGCATTCATTTTGCCCCTCTCTACCTTTGGGCCCTTCACAGCATTCATTCAAGCTTGTCGACTGTCCCTTGTTGCTTGATAAAACTTTTATTTGCCTTTTGTTGCTTGTTCAATCTATATCGAGTGCCTTGTAAATAGCTGTGCATGCACTTATTGATTTACTTTCTGTTTTCTCTCTTCCAAGTGCTGCCTTGCCATGCAAGGTTAAAAGTTGGCTGGCTCCTTGCTAATAGGTCCAGCACAAGAGTTCAGCACAAGTCAAGGCAAATCATTAAGTTAGTTCCAAGTGCCAAGCATATCAGGTGGTGAGCTTGGTATTGGACTAGACCTTGCAGAATTGTCTTGTCCATGTATCGATCAGTTGTTAGACCAGTCAATACCAGACCATATGAGTGGTATGGTTGAGATTTGAATCGATTTCTGAGAGTAAATATTTGTTGCATGTGGACTTGCATATGCAATTAGGTTTCATATCATGGAAGTCTATCGTAGAATATACTCAAGTTTGCTTCAAATATTCATAATTTTCCTTGCATTTCTGAAGAAAAGAACTACATGCTTCTATCTACCAATCCTTTCTGTAGCATATGATGTAATTTTCTCTGTAGCATACAGGGTATTCCTAAATTTATTTGTTAAGTATGCATCACACTCACCTATTATCAAATATTCTTTTGAATCCTCACTGTACCTTTTTGATAGTCATTTTTAGTTTTTACATTGCATGTCTCATTCCATCAGATCATGCTGCAGTTGATTTAGGATATACATTTATGAGCATTAACTTGACCCTGAGATCAACTGAGTATTTTGTTCTTAGGGATATATATTAAACATTTCTTCAGCTTATTCCTTTTGCAGTCCAAATGAAACAAAAAAGCCAAGAGCATTGAGCAAGCTGAGTGACCCTACTACATGGCAAAGGAGAAGGATAAAAGGGAAGATTGCTGTTCAGAAAATGATTGTTGACTTGATGGAACTATACTTGCATAGGCTGAAACAGAAAAGGCCACCATATCCAAAGAGCCCATCCATGGCTGAATTTGCAGCTCACTTTCCTTATAAGCCTACCCCAGACCAAAAACAGGTTCATCTATTCTCACTACAGTTATGAATCTCGTAGCACTGGTTTTGGGGATTCCTATTTGTGGTGCCATATCCTGAGCCTCAATTGTAGTGCTTTACAGTTTATGATCTACTAGGTGAGCAGATTTTGCTAACTTCTGATGGTTCAACCTTCTTTTCATGTTTAGAGCAATAAAAAATGCTATAGAACTAGTCTGCAGAGTCATGTGATAGATGTCTTCAAAATAAGTGTTCATAGACTATAACTGAAGATTTCAGGCAACAAAACCAGATAGGTTCATAACAAAATTTTGTTCTATTAGGCTATTAGTGCCCATCATCTTGGTGATGTTTGACACATCACATGCTGTTTGCACAGTCCATATGCCTTTGCACTGACATGGGCTTTTTAGTGACAACAAATAGGAGAAAAAAAAGAACAAAGAAACAAAGAGAGGCAAGTAAAGACTCATTCAATGTAGGGAATAACAATAGCTGCAATACCATGTGCATTTCTTTCGTATTGCTGTTCAATAATGGGTCATGGGAGAAGCAGGCATCACTGGTCAAAGTATCGAGTGATCAGGTAGGTAAAAGAGCAGTATTGTTATGAAACCACAGCAAAACCCATGAGCCTTTTAAGATTAGATAACTCAGGCTTTCTTAGGCTGACTTGAGTGAGTCTTTGGTTTGGTGTTTAGGCCTGCAGTATAACTAAATCCATAAGCTGGCTTATTAATGAATAATGATGATAACATCCTTCTGAATCCAGAGCCAAATAATGCTCCATCTCTTTGACTTGTTTCTATTTTTCATCTGAGGGAGCACCAACCTGGAAGACTTTAAAAGGTACCATGCGTGTGCCTGTTGTTCATTGACTTGCTTTTCTGTTTTGGTTAAGATTGAGTGGCATTATAATGCTTGCTTCCTTATCCTTTTTCTTTAACTTTTTTTTGAATTGTGGAGTGTATCTAGTGTGGAAAGGTGGATGATTTCTTTCTTCTATTTCATCTGTGCACTTAATCTAGATGAAATCTAGCATGCTTTTTTTTTGTTGTCATTACAGCATGGAAATAGGCTTGAGCTTTCTTGGATGACTGTGCATTTTTATTACTTACAGGCATTTATTGATGTTGAAAGAGATTTGACAGAAAGAGAAACTCCAATGGACAGGTTGATCTGTGGAGATGTTGGCTTTGGTAAAACAGAAGTAGCATTGCGTGCTATTTTCTGTGTTGTCTCTGCCGGAAAACAAGCTATGGTTCTCACACCAACTATTGTTTTAGCCAAACAACACTTTGTTGTAATTTCTGAGAGGTTTTCTCAGTATCCTCATATAAAGGTTGGGCTGCTGAGCAGATTTCAGGTATGCTAGTCTTTAGGAGGTTTAAATGTGTTCTATATCAATTTTACTGTTTATCTTTTTTTTTTTTTTTTTCAAAATCTTGATTTACTGTTCTACACCTTCAGTTATTTTCTTGTCTTTATTGTTGTGTATGCATGAAGGAAGGACTGTCGGTCTGATTTTAATAGTGAAAACTTCTACTTGTTGAGATCATTTGAAGAGTACATTATGAAGATTGTTGAATTCTATGGTGCTGAGAACATGGAAAACATACCTAAATATTGGTTTACAGGTGTACCAGACCCACTTACCAATTTGACAAGTTTTTGAAGATGTCAACTCGAGTAGCTGGGAAAAATCTTGACCGTTGATAGCAAGGTCGTGAGATCAGATTCTGTGTTCACTACTTACCTTCTGCTATATGATTTGGCAATAACTGAAAATTGACACAAATCTGAGATCTAGTTTGTAATTACCAGCTTAAGGTTTTCTTGTTAGAACTTGCATATACATCTCAATTTTGCCCCCTTTGAAGCTTAAGGGCATCTCCTTGATGTAGGCCATATAGTCCAAGGCTTGTACCACTACATAATATAGCTTGTAGGAAAATTTCGAGAAGAAATCTCTGAAGTTGGAGATCTGAGTCCAATAAATCTCAGATTATCAACTACAGATCTTTGTAGTTGATAATCTGATGGCTTGTTCACTTTTGAACTCAAACCGATACATATCTGAAATAGCACATATGTGCATGACCTTATAACTAATCTGAAAAGAACCTTCACAATAATGATGAAAAATAGCCCTTGGCACTATAATAAGATTTGAGTAGTGGAAGAGTCTGCATCTAGCAGAAGGGTTGTGTGTGCCTGAACCATACACTTGGTTTTAGATAGAATATTAGGGATCAATATTAAGCCAATATGAGTCTTCCCAAGGAACCCAGAGTGGCTGTAGCTGAAGGACTACATCAGTTTAGTTCATTCTCTTCCTGGTGAGCTTCTAATTGTTCTTCAAGTGTTTGATCAGCTATTGGAACCTCAGGATCTATTTACTTGAACTAATTCTGACTTTTGCTTGATCTTCACTAATTTGCAACTTTTTTTTCAGCTACCTTTATATGATGGATCTTGGTTGGAAGAGTTTGCATCCTTGAATTTATAAACTTGGGAAGAAAAACATAGCCGGTAAATCATGGTTGTTATGTACCCATCAGGTGTATCCTTGAACCATGATTTTCAGCATACCATTCATGTATTTTATGGATTACCCTAGAATACTTCAAGTCCTAGAAAGATTAGGCGTTTTTCCACTAATAACCCTAAAAATAGAAAATGGATATAAGCCTCTATGACTATGTCTTGAACTTTGGTTACCTTTTGTGCACTGATTTTAGTATAATTAAGACCTTTCTCTCGTTTTCATTCTTGGAGAATTTATTCTCAAATTTCCTGAGTTGGAGATTACCCTGATAGGAGAGTCATATCCTATCTATCAGTATGTTGGTCTACAAGACTTAATGGTTATCATCAATAATTTGGGAGGTCATGTAATTACGGCCTGTTATATCCAAGTTATTGAGCAGTAGTGTGCCAAGTTAGGTATTGACATTTATTATTTATTCCTTGACTTGTCTCTTCACCAACATCATTTTTAAGTTGTAATCCTTTAGCATTGGAACTTTGGAAATAACATGGCTTTTTGGTTTTTCTCTTATAGTAGAATTTAACTGATAGTGATCTCCAACTGTATGCTTTAGTTTATTATGATGCCAATTCTCATGACTCCTAATCCTTCATACAGTTCACACTTTGTCTTGCATTCTTTGTCACCATCAGTGAGGGTTGGTTCTATCAATGTTCTGAATATCGTACGATGTATCGGTGTACTGAGCTTTGCTCGGTATGGTACAACATACCAAACGGTATGCCTAAATTAGGCGTAAATCTCTCCGAAAATATCTAAAAAATAGAAAAAAAGTTAGGATAGGGTTTTTAAGTTATAAATAAATATATATTAAGTATAGTTTTAGTAAAAATAACGTAAATTAAGAATAGTGCCATATATCTTTTTCGGACTTTGAGAAGTAGCCTTGTGGAATGTTCGTAATTTCGGATTGTCCTTCCGTTAATATTGAATTATCTACAGAAAAATTATTTGAATTGTTAGATTATTTTTTATATTACTTAAAATTTAAGATTCAAATGAACTAACTAGTCACATGTGTAGATATATCTGATTCTACCATCAAAACGAAAAATGGACCTCCACGGGTGGTGGATCGGGGTCCTCGATTCTATGTATATATATATCAATATGATATGTTTGTCAGACCCAATCCTGAAATTGATCCCATGACATAGTGTATTGATACACTGTACGTCATTGGTGCATCAATGTAGTGATGGTCGTAGGTTGATCGTCATGAATCAGGTGTTCGAGGCGGCTCCTAAGACATGTATTGGTGAATGTCAGAACTTCTACTTTCACTACTGATCTGTTGCTCCATATCATACTATTGATTGGAGAAGTAAGACTAATTATCACCATAATGCTGTTGGCCGTAAGATTCTCTATAATACGATGACTATGAATACGTTGAGCTTCGTTCTGTTTCTATGTCGTGTAGGCTCTCTGGCATCTGCTCAAAATCAACCATTAGTTTTCCCTTCTCCTTCCGTGCATAAACTTGACTAGTATCTCGTCGATTTTCATGATTTGAATCTTCGATGACATGTGTAAAATGTTGTTGCTCAGTCCATGCACCACCCTCAAATTTTGTAAACGGGACCAACGACTCCCCGACGTCGCCACCATCATCGGTCGAGGCACTGTTGCCCACGTCGCTGCCATGTTTATGGACCAAGTGAGTTGCTGAATGTGATTGTGAATGTGTCTCGTTGCTTGACTCGATTCTTTCCAACGGTACAGCTGATGCTACTGCTTTCCCATTTGCCGTTGCCTTTGTATGTTGGGCGGACGACTGTGACAATAGGGTGTTTATAATTCCTAGAATAGTTTGACTCGATCTTGTTTGGCTCCTTCCGCCACGTTTTGACTGAGGGGGATTTTCTTCTTGCTGGGGATGTGCTTCCTCTTCTTCTATTGCCTGGGTGATAAAACGCGAAGGATATTAAGGATCTCCCACCTCATTAAGTAAAGGATCCTCTTGGTTCTCCGTCACTTCGACCCACTCTAACATTGACTTTGAATCTTCGTTGTAGAAATGGAGGTCGATGGTATCAATCTCTAGTTCCTCTGGCTCCTTGTTTAGCTCGACACACCACAATCTTAGCTGCATGTTATAGTGGACATATATCAGCTTCTCCAATCGTCTATACAATAGTCTGTTGCGGACCTTCGTGTGAATCAATGCGAACATTGACCAATTATGTTCGCAGCCACAAGATGTTATCGTTTGTGAAAGCACACGAAGAACAATCTTCCTTAAATTTGGTGCATCCCCTTCAAATTGTAGTAACCACTTGACCGCAAAAAGATATAAATAACACTTTATTAGCATAACAAATAATTAATATCATATATAGTTGATAATCAATATGTGTAACTTTGTCTCACTAGGATCCATAGTGTAACGACACGATACAACAACAACATCGGAGAATGAACCAATTGTAGCTCGGAAGAATCGACCCTCCATAATAGCATCAGCTGCATCAACAGTGTTTAACAAGAGTTGATATATAATCAACTATATATGATATTAATTATTGTGTCATTAGTAAATCATTTTGCATTCCAAGAGTATACCGATATTGAATTGTCGAGTTTAGATAATAAGCTGCAAGACATAATTTTGTTAGCAAGAATTTTTTATATAATAAAAAAATTATGAATTAAATTAAACTGAATATGAATTTACCTGCATTATGAATATCTTGATCTATATGAACTTCAGTCCTACGATCAATAATTTGCAAGTATTGGTCAACCTTAAAATCATCTTTGAATACTTTCCTGACCTTTTCTTTTACTGTAATCAGCATATGTTTAAGATAAGACATCTGTGGATGCTTGTCCATATCGACCTTACGGAGGACAACATAAAGTGGTTCCACACTTTCTATGATTTCAATCACGGTTTCCCAAAATCTAAAGGAAAGAATGGTCTTTTCCATCTTCTTTTGATCGCGCAATCTCGAATGCCTGGAATCAAACCATTCCTGTGAGGTGACCATTGCCTTGAGGCCCTACCTCTTTTGTTGTAATGACTTTAATGCAATGAAATTGATAACAAATCGAGTGACTCCAGGTCAGAGTATCTCACACCATTTACATACGTTTACATTAAAGAGTGGACCCAATGATGATTATATATAAACTTTGTAATTGACTGTGCTCGAGCTGCACACTTGCCGATAACTGAAAGCTCGCCAATATCCATCAATATTAGATCTATGCAATGAGCTGCACATGGAGTCCAAAACAATATTTTTCTTTTGCCATTAATTGTAAACCGACCTTCTTGAAATTTGGTCCATTGTCGATGACTATTTGGATAATGTATTGTGGTCCAATCTCCTCTATTACAGTGTCCATTAAGCTCTCAATATAGATTGCATCTTGGATCTTGTCAGAAGCATTAACTAACTTATGAAACACCACCCGTCTATTGCAATAAACAAGAAAGTTGATGATACTCATTCTTGTTGGCCCTGTCCAATTGCCACACATCAATATCACCCCATATTCTTCCCATTGCCTCTTGAAGGATTTGATCCAATCTTTCAGTTCTACTACCTCCTCATTTAAATACACATCGTGAATCTCCCTCAGTGTTGGAGGTTAGATCCTCGTGCCAGACTTAGAGGTGACTATGCTTTGATAATATGGACCTTGGGTTATGTTTGCTAGAATCCTATAGAAGTTGAATCATTTTGAAATTGCCTTCTTAATATCTCGTTTTTCTTTTATATGTGCATCGTCAATCCGTGTATGTTTTACTGTTTGTGGAGGATAGGCTTGTAGGTCAATATCAACAATATCTGGTGCGGACCTTCTGCTAAGACCTCTCATAAAACCACGGAGTCCACTATGCCTCATGCTACTAGTTCGGCCTAATTGAGGAGGGGCAGTTGGTTACCTCATCCTGGTCGACCTCTGGATTTCATTGCCACCACCGTGCTCCCATTGTGAGTTAGGTTATCGATGCCTCAATGCTTCGTCGTACATATATTGATGCTCCAGTGATGAATGAATATCAGTTGTGAAATTCAGGTCGATTTCATCGCTGTGGCCCTCATACTTGTCATAAACTGGTTCTTGCGTAGTCCTACAATATTCTTCCTTAGCTCTTGCCTTCTTTTTTATTGTATCTTCTCTTGTTTATTGTAACTTGTTTTGAAATAATTTACGAACCTCGGTCGGAACCTCCTTGCATTTTGCAACATCGGGATACCCACCAACCAAATACATCTTTACCTAATAATTCCTCCAACCTTTCCAATATAGTCACAATAAATATATTGCCAATAATGACGGTTCTCCTCCATCTTTCGGGCATGAGCCCATGCGTCATCATATGACTGTTCTTTTGGTGTTATATTCTTACCAAATTTAAATCAAATAAGCTATAAACACGTAAAGCACGTTAATAGGTATTAAAGACATTGGATTGACCCAATATCGATCAAATTTTGATTAAATCATCATTAAATTCACTAATCGAAGTATTAAATAACTTTATTAAAACCTAATTAAACCTATTTTGCTATCATAAATATGTTAAACACATAAAAGAAACATTAAATACATAATTTTGATCAAATATAGATCAAATTACGATGAAATCATCATTAGATATATTAATCACACTATTTACATAGTTAATTACCCATTAATTACTTCTCTTTCAACACTCTAAACATGTCGAACATCCTAATAGATATTAAAGACATTTAATTTACCAAATATCGTTCAAATTATGATTAAATCATTTATTAAAATCACTAATCATAGTATTAAATAATTTTATTTAAACCTAATTAAATATATTTTACTACCATAAATATGTTAAACACATAAAAGAAGAATTAAATATGCAATTTTGATCCAATATAGGTCGAATTACAATGAAATCATCATTAAATACACTAATCACACTAGTAACATAGTTAATTACTCACTAATTATTTCTTTTTTAACACTCTAAACATGTCAAACATCCTAATAGGTATTAAAGACATTTAATTTATCTAGTATCGATTAAATTTCGATTGAAGCATTATTAAATTCACTAATCGTAGCATTAAATAACTTTGTAAAAACCTAATTAAACTTATTTTACCATCATAAATATGTTAAACACATAAAAGAAGCATTAAATACGTAATTTTGATCCAATATAAATCAAATTATGATGAAATCATCGTTAGATTCACTACTCACACTATTAACATTGTTAATTACCTACTAATTACTTCTCTTTCAACACTTTAAATATTTCAAACATCCTAATAGGTATTAAAGACATTGAATTGACCTAATATCGATCAAATTTTGATTAAATCACCATTAAAATCACTAATCACAACATTAAATAACTTTATTAAAACCTAATTAAACCTATTATACCATCACAAACACATGATCCAATACTTAATATGCATGAAATATAAACATTTGACTTATTAACTGTCTAATTTTGAATAAATCAATATTAAATAGACTAATCGCAATATTAAAGATCTTAATTACTCCATAATTAATATTATTCTTTCATCAAAAACATGTCAAACAATATATTAGACAATAAATCATATATCATTTAAAATAAGCTTAATCATCTCATAAATAAAAAAATATCTAGAAAGAGAATACATAACTCTTGATTAAAAGGTTCTTCCTCTTAATCCTTTCAAATTAGTCTCATAAATTTGATTCAATCCATAAATCATTGCTTTGTTGAGTTTAGGAGAGTGAAAATATGAGAATAAAAGAGAAAAAAAGAGTTTAAGAGAGTTTAAGAGAGTGTGAAAGTGAAATAGATTGAAATAGAGGGGAGAAAAAGGTTTAAAAACCTTTAAGGAGTACACCAGCGGTTAAATTGACCATTGGAGCACTGTTACCATTCGGTAATGGTTGATTTCAACCGGGCGGTAACGGTCGAAATCGACCAGTACCAGCCAATACAGGTTGGTAATGGTCAAAATTTTGACCGTTACTGCCCGGTACAGCCCTGTATCGCCCGATACGAGCCAAATGCCTGATACTGCTCGGTAGCGGGCGGTTTGTGTGCCAGTCTGTTGGTTAACCAGTATGTACCACCCGTACCGAGCGGTACGGTACGATAATGCAAACATTGGGTTCTATGGTGTTATTGCTTTTGTATCTTGTCCTAACTTCACACTGGGTGCAGCTGGCTTTAGTTGAGATCAATTAGAGATTTAACTAAAACTTGTGGTGTGGGCAATCAGATATTCTGGTACTTAGTGATCAAATTCCACAAGTAAAATATAGGTGGACTTAGTGAGATAGGAGAGAGAATTACTTGTTCCTCTTATCGCATATAAGTTCATTCTTCCAATTGTCAGTTTCAAATTGTGAAAATGAGAATATGAAAGACATTAATTCCATTAGGACTGATATAACAGAAAAAAAATCATTAATTCCTTTCAAATTGTGAAATTAGAAGCAAGATTATCTAGGAATAATGATGAAAATCTGAGAATATGAAAGACATATCTAGACATGCAGTTCTTATTCCTAAACCTGGTGTGACTTCATCTGGGCCTAACTATACCTGATTGACAATTAGATTGTTTCGTTGATTACAATAGTTTGCTCTGAATCTATTGAATGGTACATTAAAAAGAGCATCAAACTCAACCATAATATATTATTCAGCAGCTTATCAATATATCTATTGTTCTTTGATTTTTTTTTCATCAACTTTCACAGCTTTTTCTAATTCACTTTTAAATGCCCACAGAGAATCTCTTCTTTCAGTCTATTTAGACTTATCTACGATGGTGTAAGATTGTTTGTGTAATACAAGAAAAAAAATTTAATAGTTAGAATTATTCTTAAATGCTCTCTTGGATTGCTTAGCTAAATCACTTTGGCTGTAGAAAATTATCACATTTTAAGGCTTTTAGTTTCAGATGCATTTTTTCTGACTTGAAGTTTAATTAACTTCTAGTGGTTCATTGAAGACATTTCGAAGTTTGCTTTTCCTAGGTTGCACTAATTATGAAGTTTTGATTAATTGTGTAGACTAAGGCAGAGAAAGAAGAGTATCTTTCAATGATTAAAAGTGGACATTTGGATATTATTGTTGGAACCCATGCACTTCTCGGGAACCGTGTGGTCTACAACAATCTGGGCCTGCTTGTTGTTGATGAGGAACAGGTGAAATCCCTATCTTTGTGTAAATTTGATTGGATATTGTCTCTTCTAAGTTATAAGAATATCTTGTATTATACTTTGGACTAGAGAATATATGGGTGGCAAGAACATGATATCTTGCTTCCTTGTCTTGGGCCTTTGCAGTATGGCTTTTGGTTCTGCATCGAAGTCGAGAAAATTAATGTTCTAGCATTTGTTTAGATTAAAAAATTCATAGAATACCTTTTCTTTTTTATCGTAACGAAATGCTAAAAACAACAATGATTCATGAATTCGCAGCCAAGGTTTTCAAATCTTGGTTGAGCGCCAACATTGATCTTCCATTGGGTTGGTAAAATACTGACATCATACCATACTGACACTCTATATAGGTTGGTACTAGTTGACATTGGCCGGACTTTCTGTGCCTACTTCCAAACCCATCCAGACCATCTTAAACATAGTTTTGCATATATATTTGCCTCAATAAATGAATAGAAAATCTGTTATGTAATATATATCAAAATACATAAGTAAAAGAACTTCAAAAACTGTTAAAATTAATGCACGATATAGGGATCTAGGCTATCTTTGCATTGATATAACCTAGATCTACATAGAGCTAGCCTAGATATGCATCAATCTTGGCTGGCTCTGTGTGGATGTAGCCTAGATCTATGCAAATCTAGGTAGAATTTGATCATATTTAGCATATATTTATGCTAGATTAGTCTATATTTGCTTGAATGTAGACTGTATGACACAATTCCTACTTCGATCCCATGGATCTGAGTTGGATTTTCATGAATCTAACAGGGATCTATGCTGCATATATCTGCATAGACCTGGCGTAGCTTTCAATAGATCTACAATGCATCATATGAATATAAAATGCAAGGAAAATGATATACTAATCTAGAGAAAAAGATAAATAAGCATGAGTTTGAGCACAAATAGACATAAATCAAGGCATTCATAAGTCAAATAAGCAAAATACCTTGATTATTGATTGGGGATAATCTCAACATCACCCAACCAGACTGGCCAACCCTTATTAATGGGCCTCTTAAAGCCTCAAAGCCCTATTTGGCCAAGCAAAGCCCATATTACAACAGCTTAAGTACCTCAATCCAAGTCATACTAGGACTAGGATTAGGGTAGCCCTCACCCAAATAGGGGCAGCCACAAGGAAGGAGTGGCACCAAGGATTAGGACTTTCTAAGTTTTAAAAAGTATTAGGACTCTCTAAGTCCTAACTATATTAGGACCAAGGATTTTAATTTCGAATGATACCGCCCTTACCGGGCGGTACCTACCGGTCCGCTAGCAGATTGGTACGTGGACTGCTCGCTATCGGGCGGTATCAATTTGGCTATAGCCTGGTTGCGACGAGGGAAGAAGATACGTCGAGGGAGAAGAGGGAGAAGGCACTCTAAGAAGAGGGAGAATTAGGAGAACCTTGACGCTTCCCGATCCGGTGCCGCCTTCCCCTGACGATCCCGATCCGAGAGGTAACGGAGAGGCGGCAGCTCGGCTTCTTTGCTGCGTTCTTCACCGAAGGCTGGAGATGCCTGCGACCTTCGCCGCATTCTTCGCCGAAGGCTGAAGACGTCTGTGGCCTTCGATCTCTTCACCAAACGTTATAGATGAGGAGAAGAAAAGGGAAGTGACGTCGCCGAGGCAGCGTACGCCTCTTTTTTTATTATATATATATATATATATATATATATATACCGAATGATACACCCTGGCATACCGCTTGGTATGTCTGTACCGTACTGTATCAAGCAAAGCTCGAAACTCCGGTACGGTACGAAATTACGAACCTTGATTAGGACTCTCCGAGTCCTAACCTAGTTAAGACTCCACACCTTCTTTAGCTATAAAAGGAGGAGGAGAGCCCATCTAAAGCATCCCAAAGCAATCTAAGTCGTGTCCCCTCTCAAGAAGCCAATCGGCCCTAAGCTGAGAAGAGATGAGAGAAGAGAAAGAGGACAACAACAACACCCTTCTTCCTTCTATCCAACCTTCCACCCGATCTAGGACAGCTTCCTAGCCGAGAGTAGTAGCAGAAGAAAAAGAGAAGAGGAAGAAAGCCTCGACAACTCATCTCCAATAGCAGTCGAAATCAGCAAGCAAGGAATCCTCTTCTTTTAGATTGCAGTAGAATTCTGTAGCAGAGAACTGTCGCAAAACCTGCAGCTTCATCTTCATCCTCGACATCCAAAGATGCAGCAATAGCTACAACATATTCTGCCCCTTTCATGGTGCCAAACAGAGGTGCATTCGATTGGTGAGAGGAGGGAAGAAGGGGAGAATTGACGAAGCAACCTATGTTCTGCTGAGAGCAATCTGTCTATGCTTGTCGCGCGAGAACTTCTGAGCGATCTGTCACGGACTTAGCTGGAATTGCCTAAGCCATGAGGCACCCTTGCGGCCAAGTCGCGAACTTATCTTGAGTTGCCTAAGTCGCGAAGTATCCTTGCGCCAACTTCTCGGACTTAGCTGGGATTGCCTAAGTCGTGATGCGCCCTTGCGTTATGCGTCCGCAAAGGGTCAGCCAGTTTGCAATCTCACTCAGGTTCCGAAGGACCTGTAAAAGAGAAAGTTGATTAGTTCGAAGAACGAGCGGCGGACAAGTCCCGACGTCTCGCGGAAAGAGGAAGCTTTACAAGCAATTCAGCAAGTACGTTGAGTGCAAGAGAGAAGAGAGGAAGGAGAAAACAAGGACTTTAGAAGGTAGAACGAACAGTTGCAAGTCCACAAACAACTGCTCACCGGGCACGAAGGTAAGTTCCCGTCAAGTTAACGTGTGAACTTTTAAAGATTTCTCAATGCCCGATGATATACCGAAGCCCCATCCAGCCCTGTGCCACCCGAGGGATTCCAGGGTGCTGAGATGGCCGACGTTTTGGGTGTTACAGCGGGCTACAGAAAACAGCCTGCGACACGCGAAAACGGAGCCATTTTGGGGCTTTTTGGTCCAACGCGATGAGCGATCGCACTGTAGCGCTGCAACTAGTTCGAACATGCATTTTTATAAGCAAAAGCACACAAAACCAAGGCAAAACAGGTTGCCATGTCTCTGTACAAGCATGCAAAAGCGACGAACGGTTCGTTGAATGAAGTTGTTGCGAGTGCGCGATGACCATTCGTGACATTCCCCCCTGCTTAAATTGTCGACGCCCTCGTCGACACTTGTTAGTAGTTATTGATGATTGCTTCTTCATGTTATAGGGCGTTTTTGGGCTCCCAACTGGCTTTGGTTCGGAGAAGCTTTCTCACTTCACCAAGTACTTAGTCTGCTCAGCTCTATTGGTTAGTTTTATCTTGTGATCCGCCAGAATGGTTTCAACTCGCTTCTCATAGAAGGCTTTGGTGGGGAGTAGCCGAGTTGGAACATTTCGGGAAGTATCTTGCGGATTTGAGTGGTAGGCTTTCAAGTTGCTGGCGTGAAAAACATTGTGAATTTTGAGCCATGCCGGCAGCTGTAACTTGTAGGAGACGTTGCTCACCCTATTGATAATTGGGAAGGGCCCTTTGTTAGAACCCTTGCAGATTCTAAACTTGGGGTTGATCTCTTTAAGGGATCGGCCTCCTTGGAACTCTATAAGGGTTCCTCCCTCCAAGTTACTGCTCAAAGGCTGCAGAAAAGATTCATCTATTGCTTATGAAAAGAGGAGGAATACATGGCTATTTATAGGGTTTCTAAACCGTACCTCATAATAGGACTCCTACTTAAGACTCATACTTCTAACCAAGGTTCGCTGTACCGTACCGGCGTTTCGACCCGGGCTCGGTACGGTATGGTACCAGTGTACCGGGCTGTACATCAGGGCGTATCGAATAATTTTTTTATTTTTTTTATACTGTAGCACTGTAGCAGTACTACAGTATAGTACTGTAGCACTGTAGCGGTACCGGGCGGTCCGCGTACCGATAACTTGTCGGACCGGTATGTACCGCCCGTACCGGGCGGTATGCTTCGGTACGGCAGACCTTGCTTCTAATCAACTCCTAATAGGATTCATACTCAAGACTCTTATTCCTTTACAACTCCTAATTTTTCTCTCAGAAACAACCTCCTAACCCTAGCCAGCCTCTTCACCTCTTTAATAGGGGTCGGCTTAGGTTGGTTTTACATGAATGTTTCTCTCAATTAGGACTCTCCTAGCTAGAGTCCTAACAGACCCGCCCTCTTCAAATCAGCCTTATCCTCGAGGCTAACGATTCATGAATTCTGGGAATTTGATCTTCAAGTCGTCATAATTCTCTCAAGTGGTATCTTCTGTTGGTAGATTCGCCCACTGTATTAGCACTTCAGTAGTAGGTCGTCGTCATCGAGTCACGATTCGTCGATCAATAATGACACTTGGCTGGGTCTAGAGTTATCTTTTGGTAGTCATATTTGGTGGGTGGCTTTGGGCTGTCTCCAAGCACCTATTTACAACTTCCGTCTGGCCGTCGGTTTGTGGGTGATATGCCGTACTCCTTTTCAATTTAGTACCCTGCATATGAAATAACTTTGTCTAAAATCTACTTTTGAAGATGCAAGTAGAATTTGTCACAAGCACAATGCGTCCCTTATAGCGTAATTCTTTTGAGTCCCAATTGTAATAAGCCACGGAGCTTGGTGCTTCCTCCAATTTTTTTATGATCTTAGTGGTCTCCGGATCTTCCTGCAATTTCCTCTTAATATCTTTAAGGAAGTCACTAGTCGAAAGTGAAATGGCCAAATATTCAGCTTGCTTAGATAGCCGTGAAAGCGTATCTGCAACAACATTCTCTTTCCCCTTTTTGTAAGTTATTTCATAATCATATCCAAGAAGCTTTGTTACCTATTTTTGCTGCTCGGGGGAAGATATCTCCTGCTTCAAGAAATATTTTAGGCTTTTATGGTTGGTCTTGATTTGAAAGCATTGCCCGATTAAGTACGATCTCTATCTCGTTGCTGCGTGCACAATGGCGAGCATCTCCTTATCATATGTTTGACATGTTTTGATGGAAGGGAGACAATGCCTTGCTAGTGTATGTGAGTGGTCGATCATCTTGCATGAGAACATCTCCAATTCCGACTCCAGATGCATCGACCTCAATGATGAAGGGTCGGCTGAAATATGGTAGCGCTATCACAGGCATCATCGTCATGGCTGCCTAAAGTTTGTCGAAGGCAGTGGAGGCTTTGTTCGACCATTGGAAGGTATCATTTTTTAGTAGAGAAGTGAGTGGTGCACTGATTTTTCCATAGTTTTTTATGAACTTACGGTTGTAGCCTGTTAAACCGAGAAAGCCACGTAGCAATTTTATGTTCCTCGGGGTTGGCCAATGTTGCATTGCTTCTATTTTGGAGGGGTCCACCGTCATACCTTCCTCTGATATTATATGCCCTAGATATTCTACCTTTTGTTGAAGAAAGCAAAAATTCGTAGTGGCCGTTGTGTGTTCGAAAGGCAGTTTTCGGTATGCCTTCTTCGCATACTCGTATTTGATGATACCCGGATCGGAGGTCCAGCTTTGTGAAGATTTGTGCTCCCTTTCATCTAGCAATTCATCTACTACTGGAATAGGGTATTTATCCTTGATGGTTATGCCATTGAGAGCTCGGTAATCAACGTATATTCGCCATGTTCCGTCCTTCTTGTGTACAAGTAGCACCGGTGAAGAGTAGAGGCTGCAACTTGGCCGAATAACTCCTGTTTCAAGCATCTCTTTTACAATCCTTTCTATTTCATTCTTCTGGAGATGTAGATACTGATATGATCGAGTATTTGCTAGAGGTTTGTTTGGAAGAATCGTTATATAATGATCATGCCGACGGGTAAGAGGTAGGTTGTGTGGTTCGTCAAATATATTTGAAAATTCAGCAAGCAAAGGAAGTAGGTTTGGATCTTCAAATTCTATTGGCTCTCCCTTAGTTTGCTGCTCAAGTTGTACCAAAAGCTGCTGCATGCTTTATGCAAAACCTTCCCCATTTGTTGTGTGCAAATTGTTGTTACGTCGCCCCCACGTTTCCCGTGCAGTATCACCTATTTCCCCTTACTGTAAAATTTCATAATTAATTTCATAAAATTCTAGAAAACATCACCTAATGTCGTCAACCATTCAATTATGAGCATGGCCTCATGATCATCAAGAGGGAGGAGGAATAAATATGCAATTATCTCTTGGTCCTGCAGCAATAGTTTCACTCGCGGGCGCCTACGATCATATTTCAAAATCCATCTGTCAGCGACCTTAACATCAAACCTGCTGCAATTCTCGATAGGTAAGGCCATATGGACAGCAACCTTACTGTTTAGGAAGTTATTAGTGCTGCCCGTATCGATGAGAATAGTGATCGGTTGTTGTTTGAGAAGGCCTCTAACTTTCATCGTTTACGGGTTTGAGTAGCCGGCTAGTGCATGTACCGTAACTTCGGTCGGTTGTGGCTCTTCTTTTGCATCTTCTTCTTTATGTTCAAGGCTCTCTTCTGGATGTTCAATGACCTCTTCTTCTACTAGTTCAATCATAAGAAGTCTCCCTTTACTACAGCGATGCTCACGGCTCCATGGCTCGTCGCAATGCCAACATAACCCCTTCACAGATCGCTCCCGAAGTTCTTGTATTGTCAAACTTTTTGGTGCAAGGACTCGGTTGATAGTAAGGGGGGCTGAGGGCTTCGGTATTGCTGGTTGGGGAGCAACCCTAGTCCTCCGGGCTTCATGATTCAATCGCTCCTCTTGATATCGTGCGAAAAAGATGGTTGCCATAAGCGTGTACGGTTGTCGTGCTTTAACTTCTCCCCGGATCTCCGGTTTCAAGCCCTCAATGAAGGTCCCCAATAGCTGTGTTTGAGACCAATCACGAGTTTGATTAGATAACCTTTCAAACCTGGTTTGGTACTCTTGAATGGTGGAGGTTTGTCGGATCTTTGTTGGTTCTCCGTCAATCATCTCATAATCGGTTGGCCCGAAGCGGATCAGCAGTCCTTCTTTGAATTGTCGCCATGAGAGGACTCCATGAGTGTATTCAAACCAGTCAAACCACTGTATGGCATCTCCTTCAAGATGTATAGCTGTAATTTTCACCATAAATGCGTCGACGGTTTTGTAGTACCAAAAATATCGCTCCGCGTACGAGATCTAACCAGTCGGGTCTCCTTCTTCCCATCTAGGGAAGTCCACTCTCATGCGTGGATGGTTGGGGTCGGTCATAGAGCCTTCCCTCTCTTGGAGGTCATCTCTTCGGGCTTGGTGCGATTGGTTAGAGCTCTCTCCTCGATGTGATTTCTTCGGGCTTGGTGGTCGGCCCAAACTGAGTTTGGTAAAGAGAGTCCGAATCTTATCTTTCATTCGCGCCTCGAAGGCTTCAAATTTAGCATTGATTACCTCCTCAGATGCCATAGTATATGCCTCCAAATCTGTGATGTTAAGATCTCTCTTTTGTTGTCGGGTTAAAGGCATGTATAGGTTGTGAGAAGTAATGGTTGAAAGGGTTGATGGATGTAGGCTACGGTTTAGGCTTGTTTTGTGGCTGTTTTGGGTGTGGTTTTGTGGAGTTTTAGGGCTGTGGATGAAAGTTTTAGATCTGTGGTAGATGACAGCAAAGGTTTGATAGAAATCAGTGGAAGTTTGCTGCAGAATTGTGTTGTCTTGTAAGAGCAGAATTGTTGTCGAAGAAACAGCGGTTTCTCGATGAAATTTCCACAAAAAACTTGAGAAATTTGAGGAGGTAATTGACAGCAACATCTCAGTTTATATGACAGCAAGGATGTCCAATTTAATCAAGAAAATTTCGGCAGTATAACAATAAGGAAATTGGTGCAAGTTGCAATAGCAGAATTCTCGTCAAAAAATTTCAGTGGTTTGCAACGAAAATTTGCAGCAACAAAATCAGTTTTAGAGATTAATTCCTCAATAGATCAATCTTAGATGGAAGCCAAGATGATCTATGAAGTATATAAGAAATTTCATTAAAAAAAGATTGCAAATAGATGGGTTAAGGCAATAATATGCGGTTGAAATTTTCTGCAGCACAGATTTTCAAGTGTAGCAGATTGGATGTAAAAGATCAGTGGTTTATATTAAGAATTTTTTGACGAAACCAAAGGGAAATCTATTGTTAGGAAGTGTCAAAGTTATCATAAAAATTTCATAGAGATTTAGACAGAAAAAATGTAGTAGCAAGATCAAGCAAACTGTGCTATGCGGTTGGAATTTTACGATACAGATTTTCAAGTATAGCAGATTAGACGTAAAAGATTAATGGTTTATATTGAGAATTTTTTGACAAAACCAAAGGAAAATCTGCTGTTTGGAAGTGTAAAATATGTCATAAAAAATTCGTAGAGATTTGGATAGAAAAAACGTAGTAGCAAGATTAAACAATCTGTGCTATGCGGCTGGAATTTTGCAATGTATCTTTCGTCGTAGAGATGAAAACTTTACGATAAAAAGTTTACGCATCAATTTTGGAACAATTTTTTTTTTGGATTTTCGAATAAGGATAACTAAATTGCAACAGCAGTAAGGTAGGAAACCAGAACTTGTTGCAATTCACGGGGAGATCAAAGGATGATCCGCGGTGGTGGAGATGACGGCGGAATTTGACGACGATCTTTTAAGCAATTGTGGGAATTGCTTTGGGTTGTTATGGAGGGCTGATAGATGGCTGTGGAAGGGCAGCGAGACGCCAAGAACGCTGCTCTGATACCAGGTGTTAGAACCCTTACAGATTCTAAACTTGGGGTTGATCTCTTTAGGGGATCGGCCTCCTTGGAACTCTATAGGGTTTCCTCCCTCCAAGTTGCTGCTCAAAGGCTGTAGAAAAGATTCATCTATTGCTTATGAAAAGAGGAGGAATACATAGCTATTTATTGGGCTTCTAAACCCTAACTCCTAATAGGACTCCTACTTCTAACCAACTCCTAATAGGACTCCTACTCAAGACTCCTATTCCTTTACAACTCCTATTTTTTCTCTAAGAAACAACCTCCTAACCCTAGCCGACCTCTTTACCTCTTTAATAGGGGTCGGCTTAAGTAGGTTTTACATGAATGTCCCTCTCAATTAGGACTCTCCTAGCTAGAGTCCTAACACCCTTCGTACTTACGCACCAATCCTTTGTGTACCTTGTTCTTAAAGAATTGGAGTGATGCTAGTTGGAGCTTCACCAATACCAAATCGCCGACTTTGAACTCCTGCGGTCGCCTTCCCAAGTCGGCCCACTTCTTCATCTTTTTGGCCGTCTTCTCCAAGTAAGCCCGCACAATATCTGCATTCCGGTGCCATTCTTTTGCAAAGTGATATGTTGATGGACTACTCTCAATATACCTGATAGCTAAGGTGTGAGGAGTCGACGGTTGTTGTCCAGTAATGATCTTGAAAGGGCTCTTGTTGGACGCAGAGCTCCGCTGCAAGTTGTAGGAGAATTGAGCTATGTCCAACAGCTTTACCCAATCTTGTTGGTTGGCACTCACGTAGTGCCAAAGGTATTGTTCAAGGAGTGAGTTTATCCTTTCAGTTTGGCCATATGTCTAGGGGTGGAGGCTTGTGGAGAAGTATAACTTAGACCTCGACGATTTGAATAGCTTGGTCCAGAATTGTCTCAGGAACCGAGCGTCTCGATCACTGATGATGTTGTGCGGGACTCCCTAATACTTCACCACATTCTTCATCATTAGCTTTGCCGCCTCCTTTGCTGAACAGTGTAGGAGTGCAGCAATGAAAGTTGCATACTTTGAAAATCGATCGACCACCATGAGTATTGATCCGAGTCCCCCTACTGCCGGCAAGCTTGATATGAAGTCCAAGGAAATGCTCTCCCACCGCCTTTCTGGTACGGGTAACGGTTCTAAAGTCTCACCGGTTTCCGCTGCTCCACTTTGTCTTGTTGGTAAGTGAGGCACGTTCGAATATATTCCTCCGCATCAATCCCCATCTTCGGCCAGTAGAAGGCCCTCTCCACGAGAGCCAAGGTTCTGTGAATACCTAGATGTCCAACCCAAAGGGAATCGTGACACTCTCTTAAGAGTTCACGCCTTAAATTGTCCACTCAATGAACATAAACCTTATTCCCTTTTGTGTAAACAAGTCCCTCATAGACCCAAAATCATCGTGCCTTGCCTTTTTTGATGAGCTGCATCAGGGTTACTGCTTGAGGATCCTTGTACAGTCCATCCCTGATCCTGGAAAGGAAGTTGGAGTGCAATTGACTTGCTTGGCCTCTGCCCTCCAACTGTATGGCATTCATTCGCTCCATTTTCCGGCTCAATGCATCGGCCACGATATTTGCTTTTTCGGGCTTGTACTCCATTGCCATATCAAACTCAGCTAAGAAGTCCTGCCATCGTGCTTGTTTTGGGGAGAGTTTCTTTTGAGTTTAGAAATAGCTCAAAGTGGTGTTGTTTGTCCTTAGCACAAATCGCGATCTAAGAAGGTAGTGTCGCCAAACTCGCAAACAGTGGACCATTGTTGTCATCTCCTTCTCGTGCACCGGATACCGTCGCTCGGTCTCATTGAGCTTGTGGCTCTCGTAGGCCACCGGATGACCCTCCTGCATGAGTACTCCCCCAATAGCGAAGTTTGAAGCATCTGTATAGACTTCGAAGGGCTCCCCGTAGTTCGGCAATTTGAGCACCGGTTCTTCCAACACAACAGCCTTCAGATCTTGGAATACAACTTCACACTTATCAGACCACCTCCAAGGCTGCTCCTTTAGCAACTCCGTTAGTGGAGTTGCATGCTTCGAATACTCTGCTATGAAGCGTCGATAGTAGTTGGCGAAACCAAGGAAGGATCTCAGCTCTAGCACCTTCTTTGGAGTTCGTCATTCCGTAATAGCTTACACCTTTGATTTGTCCATCCGAATGGAGCCATCACCGATTTGATGCCCCAAGAATAAGATATCCGTTTGAGCAAAGTAACACTTCTCCCTTTTCACGAACAAAGTGTTCTCCCTGAGAACCTTGAAAATTGTCCGAAGGTGCTCGACATGCTCTTTGAGCATTTGACTGTAGACGACGATATCGTCCAAGTAGACAACCACAAGCTTATCCAAATACTCTTTGAATAGTTGGTTCATAAGAGTGCAGAACGTGGCCGGAGCGTTGGTTAAGCTGAAAGGCATCACCAAGAACTCAAACGCTTCGTACCTGGTCACGTAGGTAGTCTTCGCTTCGTCGCCTTCAGCAATGCGCACCTACCAGTACCCCGACCGGAGATCGAGTTTGGATAAATACTTTCCTTTGCCTAATTGGTCGAACAAGTCCGTGATGAGCAGGATGGGATATTTGTTCTTCGCCGTCACTTTGTTGAGGGCTCGATAATCGACGCATAGTCGGAGGCTCCTATCTTGTTTCTTTTGAAAGAGAACTGGAGCTCCGAAAGGTGCTTTGGAACTACGGATGAGACCACCGCTTAGTAGTTCACCTAACTGCTTTCTGAGCTTTGCCAACTCTGGAGGGGGCATGTGGTATGGTGGTCTCGCTGGAGGCTTCACTCTTGGCTCTAGCTTGATATGATGATCAACGCCTCTGCATGGCGATAGAGTCTTCGACAACTCGGGTGGCATAATGTCTGTGAACTCCTTCAGAACGTTAGCCACCACAGTAGGTTCATGAATGGCCTCCTCGTCGAGTGGCTCTAGCTTCATAGCAGCTACGAATGTTAATTCACCTTTTCGTACCCCTTTCTTCAGTTGTAATGTCGATATCTGTTGGGGTTCCCTGGTTCCTCTCCGAGAGACGGGAACCACACAGGGGTTGTCACCTCCCATCATACACAAGGAGTTTAGGAACGACATTGGCACCAACTTCGCCACGTGCATGAACTCCATTCCAAGAATCACTTGGAAGTCGTCCAGTGGCACCGCCATCATGTTTGTGCTCCCGCTCCATATTCCGATCTTGATGGGAACTCCCTATGCTAACTCGGAGATTCGCTTGGCCTTCGAGTTCACCGCCTGTATTCGACTTGGGTTCTTCTCTAAGATTAGCCCAAGTCGCTTTGCTTCTCGATCGACAATAAAGTTGTGGATAGCACCCGTGTCCACCATCGCACGGGTTGTTTAGCCATTGAGCTTAATGTCTATGTACATCAGCTCGCTGCTTCTTGCTTTTTGTGGCCTTGTCTTCATGTTCTCCCCCACTTGACCTCGCATAGCGTTCAACAAACGCATTGCTCTCATCCGGGGTCCTTGCGACTCATCGATGTTGCAGGATGGATAGAAGCTATTAAGGCATTGAGTGCTTGCCTCTGTGGGCACTCTCTCACCATGTGCGACCCTCCGCACAAGAAGCATCCGTCAGGTTTTGGGGCTTTGCCTTTTGAGCTTGGCCCTTTGTGGGAACTCTTTTTCCTTTGTTCGCCCTCGGGCTCCTCTCGAGAATATTTTGGGGGGCGATTTCCTGAAGATTGCTTTCTTTTTCTTGGGTCCTTAGAGGTAACAAAGTCAGTGAGCCTTTCTGTAATGGCAATTGCTCCGATCACATCGGTGACATTCCTTCGATGTAGTTCTCGTTGAGCCCAAGGCTTCAAACCATCGAGGAAGCTGAACAGCTTATCATTCTTGGACATGTCATATATGTCCAACATTAGTGTAGAAAATTGCTTCACGTAGTCTCGAATGGAAGTACATTGGCGGAGTTGTCTTAGTTTCCACCTTACGACGAACTCTGTATTCTCAGGTAGAAACTGAGTTCTCAACTCTCGCTTTAAGTCCTCCCATGTGTTCACCCGACATCGACCTTGTTGGATCTCCTCCCAACGGGTTCGCCACCAAAGTTTTGCATCCCCATTCAAATATATGGTTGCTATCGAAACTTTGGTTTCTTCAGAATCATGCCTTGTAGCTCGAAAGTATTGTTCCATATCGAACAGGAAATTTTCGAGCTCTTTAGCATCTATGGCACCCCCATAACAATGCAGCTCGGGTGCCCTCAAGTTTTGTGGCGGCGCAACACGGGTGTTGCTCCCTCCCGCATTTAGTGCCCTTGTGAGCATTGTCACTTTGGAAGTGAGTTCCGCTATGACTTCGTGCAGATGTTACACGGAGTCTTTGGTGTCGTGCGACAGTCGATCGACTAGGGCCTCCACCTTGTTGATTCGGGATTCAGCTTCTTCTTGCGAGTTCTCTACCCTAAGAAGCCTTCTTTAGCTATGGTAGAGTTCCTCCAAGCTCACTTCAAGAACATCCAGGCGGGTTTCCGCCGCTGTGAGTCTCTCCTTATGGCTCTTTTTCCCGGTTGGCGCTCCAGATTGCGCCTCCTCCGCTCACGGAGAGTAGCCAACTTCTCGCTCATCATGTTCACTGCCACGCTCCTCTTGAGCGGCTCCAACAACATGAGAGCAAGTTTGCACTTGCAACCCACCTGTGGTTGCTTGGGGCAAGGGTCCGGCTTGCCCCGTCTTGCTCGATTCGCCACGATGCTTTGCTATAGCAAGATTGCGAAGTTTCTTCGTTGCTTGCTCGAATTGCTTGCCCGCTTTGATACCATAATGTCATGGACTTAGCTGGAATTGCCTAAGCCGTGAGGCACCCGTGCGGCCAAGTGGCGAACTTAGCTTGAGTTGCCAAAGTCACGAAGTACCCTTGCGCCAACTTCTCGGACTTAGCTGGGATTGCCTAAGTCATGATGCGCCCTTGCGTTATGCGTCCGCAAAGGGTCAGCCAGTTTGCAACCTCACTAAGGTCTCGAAGGACCTGTAAAAGAGAAAGTTGATTAGTTTGAAGAACGAGCGGAGGACAAGTCCCGACGTCTCGCGGAAAGGGGAAGCTTTACAAGCAATTCAGCAAGCAAGTTGAGTGCAAGAGAGAAAAGAGAGGTAGGAGAAAACAAGGACTTTAAAAGGTAAAACGAACCGTTGCAAGTCCACAAACAACTGCTCACCGGGTGCCGGGCGCGAAGGCAAGTTCCCGTCAAGTTAACATGCGAACTTGTGAAGATTTTTCAACGCCCGACGATATACCGAAGCCCCATCCAACCCTGTGCCACCCGGGGGTTCCAGGGTACTGAGATGGCTGACGTTTTGAGTGCTGTAGCGGGCTACAGAAAACAGCTCGCGACATGCGAAAACGGAGCCATTTTGGGGCTTTTTGGCTCGACGCGATGAGCGGTCGCATTGTAGCGTTGCAACCTGTTCGAACATGCATTTCTACAAGCAAAAGCACACAAAACCAAGGTAAAACTTGCTACCATGTCTCTGTACAAGCATGCAAAAGCGACAAACGGTTCGTTGAACGAAGTTGTTGCGAGTGTGCGACGATCGTTCGTGACAGATCGTCGCTTGAGAACTCTTTGCTTTTCCCTATTTGAAGCACTTTTAATTCACAACAAGAGTAGATTAATTCCTTTTTTAACTTGTGTTTATTGTAGCAAAAGTGCAACTCCTTCGCCAAAATTTTCATCCGAAAATTGGTATTGAGTCGATGGATCATTGAGCTCGAACCCCATACTATCACAGATTGTTGGCATTCACACGCAACACTTTCATCAATGAATTGTTTGTCACTTTAGTTTGCTTGTACAAATGCTTGGTAGCGTGTTTTGCCTTGTTTTTGTATGTTTTTGCTTGAAACTATGAGCAAGAACAGTTTGTTGTGTTGTAGAGCGATCGCTCACCAGAATGAGCAAATCTGTCTCAAAATGGCTTAGTTTCGCTTGTCATGATCTATTTTCTCCAGGTTGCGGTGCGGAGCAAAACGTTAGCCATATTAGCACCCTAGAACCACTCGGGTGGCACAAGGTTGATTGTGAGTTTGGGGTAGTGTTGGAGTTGATTGGATTCATAAGTTCGCACGTTAAGCCTACGGGAACTTGCCAATGCGCCTGACACCTGATGAGCAGTTGTTTGTGGACTTGCTACTGTTCATTTGCCTTTTAAGTCTTTGTTTTCTTTCTCCTCTTTTGCACACCAAACATTTGCTGAATTGCTTGTAAAGTTGCTCTCTTTGCGAGATGTCGGAACTTGGCCGCCGCTTGTTTTCAGAACTAATCAATTTGCTATTTTACAAGTCCTTCAGGACTTGAGCAAGGTTGCAACTAGGCTAACTATTTGTGGACGAATAACATAAGGATGCCTCATAACTTAGGCAATTCCAGCTAAGTTCGTGATAATACGGATCAATTATAAGCTCATATTACCTTGGTTACGTAGAAAAGCCTCTTTTCCTTGAGATTGAGGCATTATTTGTATCAGATTCTTGAGAAAGAAAGTTAGAAGTAGTTGTTATTGAAACGGTTTGCAAGTGCTTGAATGAAAGATATAATCGAGAAGGGGCTGCTTACCATCTTGTCACGGACTTAGCTGGTTTTGCCTAAGTCGTGCGGCACATATGCGTGTCTGTCCGCAAAGGTCAACCTCCCCGAAACCTCCTATGGTCCCTTAGGACCTACAAAAGAGAAAACGGGTTAGAGAAAGCGCCTCACTCGGGATCCACAAGCAAACCCTTCAGGAAACACTTCATAGACAATGCAAATTACAAACAAACTTTACAAGTTCTGAACGGTTGCACAACAAAGGGTCAAAATGGTCCACTACAGACCGATTATCTCTCACAAGTGTCCACATGATATAACATTTATTTACAAGCCTAAGAAGGCCACCAAACCCAACTAAAATGGGGTTGTTAAGCCTTCGATCGTTCCTTTACATGCTGTGCAAAGCATGAACAAACAGAAAGACACGGACATAAATAAGTATTACGTTAAACATCTTGTTTAGAACTTTGTCCGTGACATTCTCCCCCACTTATTCCTTCGATGTCCTCATCGAAGTCTTTGTCGACACTGCAACTCCTCGCCTTTGCTAAGTCTTTAATCTTCTACTTTAGCTGCAATGCGCCTCTTGGCTCCCAGTTGCTCTCCGCTGTTGTTTTTGAGTAGTCGAACCTTTGATCTGCCATGCCGCTTCAACTCGCCAATGACTTTGACTCTAGTGTGGGGTTGACTAAGTTGTGTTGATCCCTGTTGGTTCCTACGAATCCTCTAGGTAAAGGAAAAGACTATCCTTACTATGCGCCAATCTCTCAAATGCCTCATATTGCTTGAATTGGGTAGATGTTTGTTGGAGCTTTAACGAGCATTGCCTCACAAACTTCTGAAGTTTTGGGTCCTTCCTCCATAAAATTTACCCATCGACTTTTCTTTCACTTAGTTGTTACTTCCAAGTATATTCGCATCACTTCCGCTTTCGATTAGCATTTTATTGGGAAATAAAGCGGATAATCTACTCTCAGTTGCATTGATCACCATTTGTGAGGATTTGACAACTATTGTCTTCTAATATCTTCGAAGGGTCTTTGAACCTGTGCAGAGCTCCTCTGCTGGATAGATAAGAGAATTGGGGTACTCGATTTCGCCCATTCTCTTAAGAGTTGAGAAGGCAATGGTTAGTTGACTTCGCCCGCCTCCTTAAGGGTTGTACTCTATGCATCAAGCTGGTTACTGACCTTCGCCTGCTCTTTGCTCACACTTCTGAAGCACTCGAAGTATTTGCACTCCTAGCATTGAGTTAGTTACTGCGATTCACCTTTTCAATGCCATCGAACTTCTGGAATGCAAGAAGTTTTCACCCCAACTTAGAGTAAGTCTCTAATAATTTTGGTCGCTTTTGGGATTGTACCATCTTCTCCATCAACCCGACTGCCTACTCCACTGAGTAGCAAAGGTATAGGCGTACTGCTTGCTTCGTTCCTTGGTCGTGCACTCTTGCATGATCTGAAGTCCTTCACTTTCGGCTATCTTGATGAGAAGCTCGTTGACACCGGTCTTACTGTGATTCACCTTTTCAATGCCATCGAACTTCTGGAATACAGGAAGTTTTCACCCCAACTTAGAGTAAGTCTCTAATAGTTTTGGTCGCTTCTGGGATTGTACCGTCTTCTCCATCAACTCGACTGCCTACTCCACTGAGTAGTAAAGGTATAGGCGTATTGCTTACTTTGTTCCTTGGTCGTGCATCTACATCCCTTTTCTTCACGATCAGTAGATATGTCTCTGTGGCACTCCTCCGAGTCCACCTCCATTCTAACCGATACTTGATTTTGGGTAGCTAAGTCCCTCTAGACTCATCGTCGCTTCCTCGCCCCTTTCGACCCTCTACTTCAACACCTCTATGTTCTCTAAGCAGCTCCCTTTGGACGATGGAAAGACATTGCAAATTTCATGTATGGCCTCTGCTATCATGTTGTAGGGTTTGCACTGATTTTGTTCTCCTTAGCTTCCTTGGTAGCAATGTTCACTTACTCGACCTTGTCCTCTGACTTGTCGGGCTCCCTTAAGCGAATATGGGCCCTAGAGCAGTCCAACTCTCCAACTGCTTCGATCATACCTCTGCTTGATCAAGTCCCTCCCATGGGTCTCACTGGTACTTGCATTCGAACTTTTCCCTCGGTGGTACACAGCCCCCATATGCTTATGACCAAGGCTTTCATCTGATACAAAATTTGATGCACGCACGGAAGACCCGCCTTTACGGTACCATGGCCTTCATTCCTTGAATCGATAACCCTTCTTGCCATCGTGTTGTTCACCGAAGTGGAGCTCCTAGTAGCTCCTGATCATACCTCCATATGATATAGTCCCTCACGGGACAATGTCGTGTGTATCGCATTTCCACGAACTGTTCCACCATGATCCGCTGCACCATGTTGCCTCCTAGTGACATCTTTATTGCATTCTGATCCTTATGGGATGAACTCGAATTGTGATCCCTCCATGTGTGGCCTCTGCCAATACATCGCAGGGTCTCTTCCACCCTTGATTTTGTTCGCTCCTTTGGCAATCGACCTTCATCCACCCACTCTTGGGTCACACCTAGATGAAGCACCACTCTAGGACAGTCCGTCACCTAGTAGCTCCCAAAGTCCACCGACGTCGCTGCAATTAGTGTACCATTGTCTGGATCCTGGGCCTCTGCCCCTACTAGCACAATCTCCGCTGCGCACCACTTCCTTCATGGCAACTTGAATGGCAACACTGTGGCATATTCTTCAAGAGTACCCGCCTTCGTGTCCTCTTGCCCCATGCCATGGCCTTCTGAACCTAACTTCGCTTCCGCAAGTTGAGTCGCCTTAGTTCCTTCATCAAATGCTTCTCCGAGATAAGGTGCATGTAAGCTTCCTTCGTCTTTGGCACCATGCAAGATAAGTTCGCTCCATCCGAATGAAGGACCCATGAAACGACATGATCTCGCTCTTGCCTCTGCAAGATAAGTGTGCTTTCATTTATGTTGCTTTAGGTCGCTCCCCCACCTGATCTCGCAATGCATCCACCAATACATTCTCTCAAGCAAGATCATACGACGACTCCTCGCCGCTCGTTCGGTCTATTGAGCTTCGTGGAGTTGTTGTTTTTGAGGTACTCCTCTTCAACATATGCGATCTGTTGCACATGATTCTCCCTCTGGAGAACCGGGACCTATCCCTCCTGGATATCTGTCTCGTTAGAGTAATATCTCTCTTTGCTTCTCTCTCTGAAAGTTTCAGAGACCACCATCCCCTTTGGACTACTCCGATTTACTGAACAAACTATGTATTGTTCTGCCTCCTGCAAACGCACTTGCTAGATTGCGACTCCACGTCAATACAGCCCCCGCTGCACCACTCAAGGCCTAGAAACATGCTGAACTCGCTGCACACTTCAGCCACCTACGGACGTATTCTTCACATGCCGAAGAGAAAGTTTCAATGCTCCATGGCGCCGAGTTTCGGTCGCTTTGGAATGGTCGCGAACATTCCATCGTCCGTATACAAGCCCATGCATGAGTACCAAATTCTTTGAGTTAGCAATTCCCCTCACCTCTATGAGCTTTGCACAACTCTTTTGATCGCTGAGCAACTCATACCACCTCACATGGTCTCATCCTTTACCAAGCACCTCGTTTGCCTTGAGCACCATCAAGTGTTGTTGTCAACATCAAACCGTAGCTCGAACTCAGCCATTCCAATCTTTGTACGCTACGCATTCTTCCAAGCTTGCTTGTTCTCGTGGTGCCTCTTGCGCGAAGGGTTGGCCATTCCTCTGAATGTCAATCTCAGATGCCTGCTCCTCCGAGCGACTCCTTTTCCCTATATCTCCATGCTCGTTTTCCCCCCAAACGGTCGTGTGTACTGACTGCTCTCAACGCAGTCCCGCTAGGTCCCCTACGTTTGCACGTCAAGTGTTTCTATGAGTGCTTGTCCCGCTTTGATACCATCTGTCACGGACTTAGCTGGTTTTGCCTAAGTCGTGCGGCACCTATACACGTCCGTCCGCAAATGTCAGTCTCCCCGAAACCTCCCATGGTCCCTTAGGATCTACAAAAGAGAAAACAAATTAGAGAAAACGCCTCACTCGGGATCCACAAGCAAACATTTCAGAAAACACTTCATAAACAATGCAAATTACAAATAAAATTTATAAGTTCTGAACGGTTGCACAATAAAGGGTCAAAATGGTCCACTACAGACCGATTATCTCTCACAAGTGTCCACATAATACAATATTTATTTACAAGCCTTAGAAGGCCACTAAACCCAACTAAAATGGCGCTGTTAACCCTTCGACCGTTCCTCTACATACTATCCAAAGTATGAACAAACAGAAAGACACGGACATACATAAGTATTATGTCAAACATCCTGTTTAGAACTTTGTCCGTGACAATCTAGTACTTGAAGTTTATTGGACAAAAGCCTCATTCATGCCTTATTGGGCAGCATGCCTAGTATAAACTGATACCACCAGGTAAAGGCTGGTCTGTGTGTCAATTTAGGCTCATACCAGTAAACATCAATTGGCATAGACATTTAGCAATGGTATTTTAAACTTTGGTTGCAGCTAGTTGAGTGGTTACATGGATCTTTTCCCACTGTCTCTTAAGGCCAATATAACTAGTCACAGAAAGAGCTAATGAATCTATTCCAATGTTTTCTAATACAGTTTTCTTAGATGTTCCTTGCTGCTTCTCCTGCCACTAATTAACAGCAACTCACCTTGGTCTAACCCGTGAATCTCCTTTGGAAATGCACAAACCACCTTAAATAATATTTCCTCATTTTTTCTTAATTGGAACTTAATTGTTCGTGTATATATTTTTTATTGTACTCTTTTAGTAACCCGATCATCACATCTTAAGTGTACTAAATTATTGGTTATATTATTCCCTAATCATCCAACAGTTTGATCCATATTTATATTGACCATAAAATTGTTATATAAAAATTTGGAACTTTTGATTAAGTGCATGCTAGAAGTTAATGTTTGATCCAAGGTATGTAATACCGTACTATACCGGTGTTTCGAGGTTGGCTCAGTACGATACAGTACCAGCATATTGAGCGGTACATCAGGGCGTACCGAACGGTACATCAAGGCTTACCGAGCGATTTTCTCTTACCGTAGCACTGTAGCACTATCTGTTCGGTAACAGGCGGAGTGCTACAGTGTATTACTGTAGCACTGAAGCACGGTCCGTCCAGTAGCGGGCGGTCCGCATATCGGTATACCGTCGGACTGGTACGTACCGCCCGTATCGGGCGGGTACCATTCGAAATTGCATACTATGGTTTGACTTTGATCTATAGTATGCTTGTTTTATCCACTTATTGTAAGCTTGACTTGTATGGTTTGATATGGTTTGTATCATAGATTGAACACTCAGTATTTATTTGTCCAACAAAATTTAAGTCATGGACTGTGCAAAATCATCTTGTAGGTAACTTCCCAGTTCAGTTCGATATTGCACATATTGCTCGGAGAGGTAACCGGTACCAAGCTATACTAGCATGGGTATCAATTCTACATTATATGCTTATAAACGTAAGCCCTTGAGGAGTCTATCAACAGTCCCCATTATCATTCAACATTGTAGACATTTATGAACCCTCAAACCCCAAGCAATTATTTTGCAGCTTCTCTTCTCCTCTCTCTCCTTAGCCTCCGCTGTCGCCATAGCCTTCTTCACCTCTGCCCCTACCTCTGCATGTGCTTCCTCTGTTGCTGTTGCCTTCTGTTCCTTTGGTATAAGTTAATGTGGCCATTGCCTCATATTGCTGTCTCCAAATGTCATTATCACTTTAGTGTCATGGACTTACCTAGAATTGCTGGAGTCGTGAGGGACCGAAGTGAAAATCCAACAAGGTTAGCCTAAGTTTCAATTTTGTGTAGTGCTAAATGACCTGCAAAGAAGAAAAGGGTTAGTCAAAGAAGTAATGACAAAAAAAATGCCACTATTGCCTATAAAGCACACGAAACAAAAAATTAAAAGCAATGGGGAAGTTAATTAGCCTAAAAGAAGACAAGTGCAGTTTCGAACACTAATCAGAGAACTTGATGGAGTCTCATGCTGAGACGGCTGATGTTTTCTCCACCAACTAGTACACTGAAAACCAGCTGTTGCACGCACGAAAAAGTCTTTTTTGGCTGCTTCAGCCTCGGATTGCTAATGATCGACAAAATAGTCTATAAACTGCATATACAACAAAAAAAGTAAGTTACAAGCCCAAATGAGGATGTTGGTCTACCACATGCCTTGTTATTTATAATTGTACATGGAAAAGGGTAACAGCAAACAGAAGATGGATTGCACGGTTGCGGGCTTGCTATGGTTGTCCATGATCTTCTTCTCCATTTAATTCATTGACCCCCTCGTCAATGTTCTTTGGAAGCATCTGATGATCTGTTCTTCATGGGGTAGAGCATCTTCTAATTGACAATTGGCCTTTATCTTGGGAGGCACTTCAACAAGTCAATTTGGTTCGTTCCCGAGGGAATTTTATGCCTACAATATGCCAATATGGCTTCAACTCAACGTTTGTATAACATATGTGAGGGGATGATGAGTGAGATGCTTCTTAATGGGTTCTAAAGAAGTTTTGCATTTTAAACCATGTTGAGAGTTGTGCTCCATATAAGACATTGCCTGTCCTTCCTGTGATTCGAATTAGTTCAAACTCGGTGAAGTAATTGAAGATCTAGTTGACCATCCATATCGGGAATCAATTCCGAAGTGGGAGAATCTCTTAGACCTCTCGAATAATTTGTTGGATGACAGATTGTTTCAGACCTTGTTTTTTGTAACCTGGTTCTTCCGAGGGGCAAGACTAGGCAAGCAGATGTCAGTGCCAATCAGATGACCGAAAAATCAGAGTTGGTAGGGTCTTACAACAAGCTAATGGTGGTGGCCACACTGAAAAGGCATAGTATGATTGGCAGAAGATCAAATGCTTCATAAGACTAAGGCAATTTATAGAAGCAATTATCAGAAGAGGTAAGACATTGCAACTACATTGATTCTAGGAAGGACTCGACTAGCTAAGAAGAACTTGGTCGAGAAAGCATCAACAGAAGGCCATGAACATTAGAGGAAAAGGAAGGGCATGGTACCATAGCAGCTGGTCTTTTGAGTGTTGACCAAATTTGTGCTCCTGTGGGGAGAGCATAAGGTGTTTGACATACATCCATGACCCTTTTTGGTGTTGTTTTTCATTGTTTTTCAGTGTTTCAAATGTACGCAGCTTGTATGGGGCATGAAGTATTATTGTCAACCCCATTTTGCTTTATTGATGATGTTTTTGTTTTCTTTTTCTGTCTTGTAAAATTTGAAGTAATATTACCAAAACAACCCTATATTTGATACCCATAGGCTGATTTCTAGTTGACGGTCTTGTGTTACGAAATGTCACTGTCGTGGCACACAGGAACTTAGGTGGCACTAGGTTGGATGGGATTTTTGTTGTGTTTGGGGGGTGGTGCAACATTTTTAGTATGCTTGTTTTTGTTCGACGAAAGTGCCAAATGAACATTGGGCTTGCACCTATCTTCGAAACCCCTTTACATGTGTGACTGTATAACCTGTTTCTCAGTGCTTTTGCGCATAATAAAAACTAATCGCTTTGGCCTTTGTGTTGCTTGCGATCCCAACAATCTTTTAATTCATGTTAAGGTCTAGGCTGACTCTTGTGTAAGTAATGAATCAAGATTATAATTCATGATATGTGTTCTCTCTGCCATATCATCATTCCAAATCTTTTTTCCTCTCCAATAACATTGTTTTGTATCCATCTCTTTTTTGTTGATTTTGGAGTAGCCCATAATCACAGAACTATTCTCTCCTTGGACAGCTCTAAGCTACATAAGTTTGCTTGTGAAATAATGTGTTCAAATCTCTAGTAATGGACTTATTAAAGAAAAGTTATTTTCCATAACCATCTGATACATTTTGCTACTCCAAGAGATGAGCCTTTCTTTTTTAAAAAAAATGCTAAATGTAGTAACTTGCTTGTTTCCATACTGAATTCTGTCAAGTTTGATTAATTTATAATGTCCTAATGTCTAATTTCTCAGAGATTTGGAGTCAAACAGAAGGAGAAGATTGCATCATTCAAGACTTCAGTTGATGTTCTCACACTGTCTGCAACTCCTATTCCACGTACTCTTTACCTGGCATTGACTGGATTCCGTGATGCTAGGTAACAGATCTTTAGGAATATCACATCTGTGTTTATGTTTTCTAATATGGTTTAGTCTACCAGCTAATGTATCTCAGACGAGTTTTGAGTTGATTTAAATATGACTCTGATTCTCTTTATCAAGCACAAGGTCATTGTGCATATAGAACACAAAAAACTGCGGGGTTTAGTTCTCTATCTAATAGGTCCATCTGGAACATGGACCTATGGTTTTTATCATTCTGATTCATCATCCCTGAAACTCGTAAGTGATATTGGTGGATTCATCATCCTGATTCATTGATGCATCCCTTTAATGTCTTCTTTTCATTGTACTATGATGATAACAACCATGACTATCGTTCGAAGAACAGTTAGTAGAAAGGGCTTCTGGAGTTCAAGAAGGGTTAGAATTTATCATGGAGAAATATATTTAGCTATTCATTTTTTTCTTTTTAGCTGATTCACTTCTTGTCATATTTGACCATTGAACTTAATGATACATTTTTTTTCCATTACAGTTTAATTTCAACACCACCTCCAGAAAGAGTTCGTATAAAGACCCACTTGTCATCTTATAGTAAAGAGAAGGTCTTATCAGCAATTAAGTTTGAGCTGGATCGAGGTGGTCAAGTTTTCTATGTTTTACCCCGAATTAGAGGTATTTTTTGCTCTAATTTACTTCTTCTATTAAAATAAATAATTAAATATTTATCTTATTTTCATGTAGATCTCTTACTTACAAAGATTAGATAATGTACTTTGTATTTCACAGTACCGGTGATGCACAAAAATACACTTGTATTATATATTATTCAATAATCTGAATACATTTGCATACATTACAGAAAAACAAAGTAAACTGGAAATGCAGAAAAACAAAGTAAAAGGTTTTTTGAGTGTAAGGATAAACTGGAAAGGGACCCAATTATCAGATGAATTCATTTGGTTTCATTTAGAGCTGCAACCAAACTATATCATGCCTAATTAG
The DNA here is from genome assembly GCA_900464855.2 of Musa schizocarpa. Taxonomy (NCBI): domain Eukaryota; kingdom Viridiplantae; phylum Streptophyta; class Magnoliopsida; order Zingiberales; family Musaceae; genus Musa; species Musa schizocarpa. The sequence continues at coordinate 36,444,861 of LS990922.1, read as the reverse complement.
ATGAATTCATGTCACAAGGTCTAGTTTAAAGGCAATACATAATAAGTCATTATATTCCTTCAAAATTAGTGATTTTTATATTTGTCCTCTAAAATTATGTTTGACATAAATACCCTGCAAATCTAAAAGCTTGCATATGTGCCCTTATAGTTAATCTGTTGGTCAATTGCCATTTGATTGCTAGTAGAAACTCTAAATTATATTAATACCTTTGGAAACTCCTGCTGTTTTATTATTATGATGGCAACAAGTTAATGATATTTTATGTATTTTATATTTTTATTCTCTTAAACTCAGACTAGCTAATAGTAACCAGACATATAGTCGTTAACGAGGTCTTCTGAATGGGTGCTGATGTGAGGTATGTGGAGGATGTTAATTAGTGGAGGAACTTGTATACTATCTCAAAATTTGTTAAGGAAAATAAGCTATTTTTAAACTTTTCAAGGTCAGATATGTACAAAACACAATCATAATTGACTGAGTAAAATCTGTTAGACCCAAATTAAGCCCAATAAAATCAAGTTAAGATGGATTTGAGTTATAATTAAGCCCAATAAAATCAAGTTAATATCTCATTTTATAGCTTATGAAACATGTAATCTTTTTTTCTTTCCCATGGGTTTTGACATTGTTTTGTTGCAAATTTTTGGTTACAGGATTGGAAGAAGTAAAAGATTTTCTTGAGGATTCATTCCCCAATACTACAGTTGCAATTGCTCATGGAAAGGTTGGTTATTTTATTCTGATACAAATTTGCATAAGTTTTGGCTGAATTTCTTGTCTTCATTTGCATTATGGAAAACTTGAAAAATAGCTTTTCTTAGGGAGTTTATTAGTTGTTAGTGTTTTTTCTTTGTGATCTTAGCTTGTGTTCGGTTATCCATTTTCCAAAGGGGATGTGCCTCTGGTTCTATCTATTCTGCCAGCTCTTTTAATATTATACATTGAAAATAAGTCTTTAGTGCTCCAAAGCAGCACGTTACTATATCTGGATGACTAAGTCTATGATAATTTTTTAGATAAATTTGAAATGGGAATTGTTCTTTCTAATGTTAATTTTGCTAGTTACAAAATTTTATGCTATAACTGATAAGCCTGCTGTAATTCACTAACCTTGTTTCAGACCTGAACTTTGGTAAATAATTCCAGTAAATGTAATTCTATAAAACATGTTCAATATTTATGTTTTAGAACAAACATACTGCATCTACTAGGCTTTTGACAAGCTCGATTTCAGGTCTCGTTTATTGAAAATTTGAAATATAAATAATTTATGTTGGATGTGTAATGAATAAAACTATTCATACTCATATTTTATGTCATATTACAATAGCAACAACGATAACAAAATCGCAAGTCCCAACTATTTGGAGTCGGCTACATAAATATTTTGTCGCTATTGAGATATGTAAAAAGTCATATGCTTTCTTAAGTTCAAAGTACTCAAATTTTTATTTATAGTTTCTATTAAAGTCTTTTTAGTCTTCCTCTACCTCTCATTGTACCACTAACATTAATTACTTCACCTCTTCTGACCATCGCATCTGAAGGTCTCCTCAGCACGTACTCATATCATCCTAAATGATTTTATCGTATCTTTTTTCTCTATCGAAGCTATACCTAGTTATTCACAAATAAAAGTATTTCTTTTCCTATCTTTCCTAGTAACTCCATATATCCATCTTAACATTCTCATGTTAGTAATACAAACCTTTTATATATTTTTTTCTTAAATACTCAACACTCAAATTTATAAAGTATCATTGGTCTCACAATTGTCTTATAAAATTTTCTTTTTAATCTCAAAGGTACCCGATGATCACACAAGACTCTTGATGCCCATCGTCATTTTAACTATCCCGTTTTTACTTTATGAATAATATTTTCATCAATTTCTATCTTGTTGAATAATTGATTTAGGATACCTAAAGCTCTTATTTAAAGGGATTTCTTGTCCATTCGATTTAACTATATTCTCTTGTTTATTTCTAAAATCACTAAAATTATATTTTATATATTTGGTTTTAGTCCTACTTAATCTAAAATATTTAGTTTCTGAAGCTTGCCTCCGTAGCTCAAGCTTATAATTAATTCCACTTAGACTCTCATCAACTAAGATAATAATATCATCAGCAAATAACATACACCATGGAGGTCTATCATGTAAGTGACTAATAAATTTATCCATTATCAATGTGAAAATATAGGGATTTAATGTGGATCCTTAGTATAATCTTGTACCAATAAGAAACTCACTAGACACATTCTCTGTAGTTCTAATACTAGTAACTACATTATCATATGTATCTTTAATAACATCAATATAATTAGTAGATCTATCTTTCTTTGTTAAAACCCACAATGATAAATCTCTAGGAACCCTATCATAGGCTTTCTCTAAGTCAATAAAAACTTAATTTGTATTGAAGAAAGAAAAACCTAATCTAGGTAAGTTGAATATCAGCTGTTAGTTCGTTAAATGTAAAATATTAAATTCTTATGTTGATTTTTTTGTTAAACTCTTATTCTCTTATTCTGAAGAAAGAATTCTTTGTTAAATTGTCAGCAATACTCAAAGCAGCTGGAAAAAACAATGGAGAAGTTCTCTCTTGGAGAAATCAAGATTCTTATTTGCACCAATATAGTTGAAAGTGGACTAGATATCCAAAATGCAAACACCATAGTAGTTCAGGACGTTCACCAATTTGGCCTGGCTCAATTGTATCAGGTTCTTATTTCTGTTTCTCTTGTGCAAAAGCAAAATGATATCATGCATTAATTAGTTTAACATTGACAACCAAGTGTATTCCTGTTAGTATGAAGCTATCCACAAAGCAAAAATCAAGTTGGAAAGCTCCAATCTTTCGATTGTTTTCAGAAAAATAGTACAATAAAATAAAAAAAATTCTGATTTTGTTGTAGGGAAGTAGTACACCAAGAATTCATTAAAATGTCTTTGTTACTTAAGTGTACAAGCAGATGCTGCAGAAGATGACTTGTTTATAATTACTCTGAAAGCACCAACCATTTATGACACCTTTCTTATTAGGATTTAATCGGTGTTGTTGCTTGTCCACCACATAAATCCCTGAAGGCTCATTACTTATGTCATTTTGCTTCTGATCTTCTAACATCTTTTGATAGCTTCGAGGAAGGGTTGGACGAGCGGATAAAGAAGCTTATGCATATTTATTCTATCCTGACAAATCGTTATTATCCGACCAAGCTACGGTGGGTATTCTTGAGACTTCGGTTCCTACAAAAGAATTTTATATGCAATGGTAAATTAGGCTTGAACATTATTCTCACACGATAATAGCAATGGATGTTCTGAGCTTTTGTACTTGGTTTGTGTTTCTGTAAGTTGGTTCTGTTTCTTAAAGAACAATATTTGAAAATTCCTTTTCTCCACTTACAATTGATTGTTCCTTTATTACAGGAAAGACTTGCTGCTATTGAGGAGTATGGGGATCTAGGGCAAGGCTTTCATCTTGCAGAGAGAGATATGGGAATAAGAGGATTTGGGAATATATTTGGCGAACAACAGACTGGTGATATTGGGAATGTTGGTATTGACCTTTTCTTTGAGATGCTCTTTGAGAGCTTATCTAAGGTTTTATCCTGTTCTCTATGATCTTTTATTTAACATGTAAATACTTGCTTTCAACATTTGCAATTATAACACCTGGACTATAATAGTGTAACTCCAGAAAACTCAGAAGTTGCTAATTTTTCTCCCAGGTTGAAGAGAATAGACTCCTTTCAGTTCCTTATAACAGAGTTCAGGTACCAGTAACATATTTTTGTCAAAATTAAACATTTGTGAGTATTTTGAGATCAGATTTTAAGGTATTTGAGACCCTTGCTTCCTCTTTGGCAGCTTGATATAAATATAAAACCACACCTCTCCTCTGAATACATAACTTATCTTGATAATCCTTTGGAACTTATCAAAGAGGGTGAGAGAGCTGCAGAAAATGACATGTGGAGTTTAATACAATTTACTGAGCAATTGCGACAACAATATGGAAAAGAACCTCATTCCATGGAGGTAGTTATAATTATTAAAAATTTAGTTCTAAATAAACTTCATGATTCTTTCTGAAATTGGGTACTTCCCTTTTTTTATATGCAGTTATTGCTTAAGAAACTTTATGTGAGGCGAATGGCATCAGATCTTGGTATTAGTAAGATATATACAGGTGGGAAGACGGTTATTATGGACACAAAAATGAGCAAGAAGGTCTTCAAGCTTATGACAGAATCGATGACCTCTGATATATATCGTAATTGTCTTAATTTCACTGGGAACGAAATTAAGGTGTGTTTGTGATATTACTTTTGTTCAATGAAGCAGAGTCATCCTGGAATGATCATTATATTATTAATTTCATTATTCAGTTTGTATGACATAAATGATAGTATAAATGTTCTTCAAAATCTTGGCTTAACAGATGTCAAAGACAATTTTGAACCAATCTCTAAGTAGGTTAATCATTTAATTAAGAACATAATATGCATGTTATTATCACTTTATTTTTGAGATCGCTCATTAAGAAATTGCCACAAATTATGACAGTAAGGGTAACTGATGGCTGGTAGATTGCAGTTTGTGAGATGGAACGGTGAGAATTTATTGGGGTTGGCTACAAAAGTACCACCAGAAAACAGGGACATTTGACCATTTGATTTAGCTATATAGTTGTATACATTGTCAATCTCCAGAAGTTCTCACCTGGTTTAATTTTTGACAGAATTATGTTTCTCCTGTTGAGAAACATAAAATATAATGGCTAAATAAATAAATTTTATGAGATTGAAGAATATAAGTTGATTAATTAATCTTGGTCTGTCCAAATTGGATTATGTGTATCATAAGTTTGTCTGATTGTTCAATTGTGGCATGCCAGTTTGTTTTAGCTGTATGCTATCACATTGTTTTTCTACCACATTCTTAAATTGGAAGTCATTGCCAATTGGAGCTTGATGGTGGAAAATTATTCATCCAATTGATTATAAGGAGTTGAAAATAACATCATCTTGTAGTCGTAGCCCAGTATTTGGTTTTGTGTTGTTTCCTGTAGGTTTTGATCTTTGCTATTTTGTGTCATCTTGGATCACTGTTGTAACTTGACATTGTTATCTGTATGAAATGGATGGCCTGCATCCTCAACAATATATTGAACTTACACTTGCAACTGCTAGTCCAATCTACTTACAATACATTTGAATTTCATTGTTATTATCCTTTAATTTTGTTGAAGTATGCACATCATCAACTAATTATGCTTGATTGAAATTCTCTTGCCCCTCTGCAAGAATATAGATTTTATTTTTGTACATTATTTTTGTAATGCAAACCTACAAATCTATACCATATAATAAAAGTTGGGTTTCCTGAAACTGCTCTACCTGTGTTTTTACTATGTTGCAGTATTCCCACGTGTCCTTAAGCTGTGCCACAAAGTTACCAATTAACTTCATTCCATGCTGTTCCCAAAATTTGTCATGTGTTTTCTTTTTTCTGTTCAAAATGAGAGGATTGATTATAAATTACTAAATAAATCTTGCATTGCATGAATCATTATTTATAATGCGTAAATAAGATATGCTATCCTCAGAATAAACATATTCCTAATGACATGTCATGTGAAAATTACTAACATCATTCATGTCTTTTTGCATGGTGATGGTGCTTCATGTGTGAAATTTAGAACCTTTACCTCCAACAGAATGTGAAGAATTTAAATCATCATGAAACTCTACAGAAATAGGAAACTTGTGATTTACATGAACCCTCGTTGGCCCAGCTGAATTGTTCTTGCTGGGAGGCTTTGAACTTCCATAACAAGAAAATATTGGTTTCTCATCAGTGACACCTCAGTATTCTCATTAATGTGGATTGATTGTATTCTTGGTCACCCATGGTTGCTTGTAGTTTAGATCTTACAAACATATTAATCCCTAAGTCTATATATGTGCCGCTCTTTCTTGATTTTCACAAAATATTTATTTCAAGGTCAAATAAAACAGGAGTTTTCGTATCAACTTTTGCACTTCCCTAGGAGTTATTGCAGGTCCATTTCGCCAATCTACCTCCTGGCAGATACATTGTCAGAAAAGAGGAAAAGTGCTGCAGATTACTTCTTTTTCCTCAAACTTTGTTCTTAGTGATGATTTTTTTAGTTTGTCTGAAAACTTATCTAATAAAACTGTACTACAATCACTAAAATCATTCAAATATTCTTGTAGCATCTTTAATTAATTTACTGAAATTTTCTGTTGTATCATTTTACACGACCCCAATGTTGGATATATCAATACATAGGATTTGGTTTCTAGTTTCTAGTTTTTTATTAAAGTGAGCAGCTATACCCACATATCCTAGACTTTTGGGAAAACTTAAAAAGTCACATGATAGGGACCTTTATTCTACAGTTAATTGCTCTAAATGTATGGCTTGACAATAATCATCTGGTGAATTAAAATTTTGTTCCTGATATGCAGGCTGAGCTTCTTTTGGAGCTACCAAAAGAGCAACTTCTTAACTGGATTTTCCAGTGCCTGGCAGAGTTTTATGCAGTGTTGCCTGCTCTTGTGAAATACTAGTATATCATATCATAAATAGAGACAAATCTTAGACCTTGCACTGTGATTGCATTGTCGTGGAAATTTATATATAACAAAAAGGATGCCCAACTTTTCCATGAAGATAACATGGTAGCCTGCTGCATTTTACATTTCTGGGGTTCATCACATTGCAAACAAGGTTCTACCGAGAGTTGATGCCAGTTGTACAGTTCATTATACCCCAGAAGCTCATAGCTACATTGTCAGGAATCCTGATACAAGTTCTCTGTGGTCAGAGAATCAAAACAGCTGCCCTGATACATGGACACTGGTAGATGATGCTTTGTTGCTTTAAATTTCTGTAATATCTGGTTTCATCTTTTACTGAGTTCTGATTGTTATTTTTGCAGGAACTTACTGAGTTTGATTAAACTCTAATGCTGCTCCCTGTAATCCAGAGTTTACCACTGAAAGCTGTTTTTGGATGCTAATTCTTTATGGCCATGAGTACCATATGGATATACACTGGAAACTAGTGATGCTATGTCTTTTTTCTCAATTCTCTGGTACCTCTGCTGAACAAGATCCTCAAGTATTCTCTCATTGTAAGTGCTGTTATATTAACTTTTATTATGCCTAGTGGGTATCAATCAACATCTTCGAAACAGCTATTGTATATTCATTCTTATTAACACGAGGTACTGCAAGTACACTGATCTTCTTGTTATAGAAAGATTTTTTGGATTTTTCTTATACCTAATAGTACTATGTTTAGATCCATGCTACTATGCAATCAGAATTCAACGGAAATTCATATTAAAAAATTCTCATTCTTATTGCTAAATGTCAGTTGAGGATTAAATCTATGCAGTTTGTGTTTTGGAACTTTTATTTGAATTTTTTTGAGCAACCCTCATAGGATGCATAAAAGACAATTACCCTTTCAATGATTTTTCACATGAAAGGTCATCCTTCATGCACTGACATTTTCTTTTATTGCTGCAAAACTAGGATCCCCGCACTTAGTACATGTCTAATTTGCAGTTCTTTCCTTGCAGAGTGGTGTTTGTATTATTATTATATTGTTATTATTTTACAATTTGAACAGCACCATGCAGTAGATTTGGAGTTCGAATTACTTTTGACCATCATGATCTGCATTAGGAAGGCCTACAAGTGACAATCTTTCAAATTTAGATTGATTCATTCGAAAGAGCCCTTAGCTATGGGCTTTGAATGTAAAGTTCCTTAATTTGAGGTTTTATTACTTTTAATTTGTGTGTTTTTGGTAAATGTTATTGCTGAAAATCAGGTTGAGAAAAATTCAAATAAAAGTTACATTAAATCCTCAAATAAGGTTACAGGTTAAAACTTAGCTAGCCATTCATCAGAATATTAGTGTAAGTTGTATTTGTTACTTAGGTAAAGCATTTATTTTGAAGTTATATTTATTGCTAACATAAACATTTAGTATAGACTAGTTAAGAATATAAATAAATAACATTAAATTAAAAAAAATAAATCTACATTGTATTAGAAACTAGTGTAAAGCATTTATTTTGAAGTTATATTTATTGCTAACATAAACATTTAGTATAGACTAGTTAAGAATATAAATAAATAACATTAAATTAAAAAAAATAAATCTACATTGTATTAGAAACTAGTGTAAACATTGTACAGAACTAGTTTAATTGTCCTCAAAACAATTTAGATTTCATTATTTTGAACTTAAATAGTTTATAAATAAATTATGTGTGATATTTTTATAAGTTAGTAAAGTTGATGATTGTTATTGAAGGATCTGATTCTCTTTGAATTATTTATGCTGAAAATAGATCTGTTACTAACATAAGCAGTTAGTAGAGATTAATGTCGATGATCAAAGAATACAAACCAATTACTTCAAAAGATTAAACACTATTTTTGAAGGATTATGTTTTACTGTTACCTTATATTTGTGAGAATTTTTCAAGAATTTTCTAGATTTATTTCACCAAAAGACCAAATCTACTCGAACAAGATTTGGCAAAAATTATAATGATTTAGAGGATTATTTTGGTTTTGAAAAGAAGATTTCACACATTTAGAATGATCCGACATCTAGAAATAGCGGTCACCTCCAAGCTTTGTAGATGGAAGATCTCATTGAGCTAAGATTTGTGTATCTTACATGAGACAAAGAAAAGAGGAGGAAAGCTACAACTGTATATTCTTAAGAGAAAGCTCCAAACTTGTTTTTTTCTTGAGAGCGAAAGAAAGAAGCTTTTGTTCCTCGCTTCTAAAGTCTTCAGAGATCTTTCCTCCTCCTGTAAGCTAGTCTTATTTTTGTACGTTTACTGTTAGTCTAGCATGCCTTGCTTATAGACCTCTATAATTGTGAGGTTTAGACTGCCAATTAGAAACTTGTAAAGGTATAGAGCTCGGAGAGGAGACTTGTTTTTCTCTAAACTTGTTCTAGAGCTTGGAAGTGGAAGTGTGAGTTTGTGCTCGAGTATACTTGATTTGGATTTTACTAATGGAAGGAGATAACAGTAATCTGGATTACCTTCAGAACGTAAAGGTACCTAAAGGTCAATGGAACCTTAAGAACTTCTTGCTCTTTGATTTTTATTTTTTTTTCAATTTTCTTTTATTTGTCCATTTACTTGTTCATAATCTTTTTTGATACATATTAATTGTTTATATCGTTTTTATATCCTAGTTTATACAGTAAGTCTCGTAGTGTCTAAATCATCCTTTATATTTTGTCATTGTTTATTGAAATTCTAAACATAAGTATAATAGGCTGTGAAATCTTTGTTATAGAAGGATTTTATGGGTTGATAAAATTAGATCATCTCATAACATCTATCAATAAGGGGTCATGTATTTCTCGAGGCATAATTTGAAAGTGTAGCTTACTTATCTCTCTCTCTCTCTCTCTTTTAGCTTTCTTTTTACCTATCCTCAATTCTTGTCTCACTCTTGGAGGATACCTTTTTCAGTCAAAGAAAGAAATCACTCGGTGGTAGACTCAACACCAAGAAGGTTCATCGGAGATGGAAAAGTATTTCCAAGTAAATTTTGTCATACCTACACGGATTCTAGTTTTCCAACCAATTGGCTGCATAGGCTTGAAATTCTAATCATAGTTGGATCAATTTATATATCATTATTTGCTGATACTTTTGGAGTATCTATGTTAGGGGATAGATTTTTTTTCTTTCTTTTGTACAATACTAATGCAAAATTTGCTGTGTCTGGGCAAGAGCAGCGAAGGAGGTTTTGCTTAGACCGATACAAAACGGAAAGTACATACTGGTTCAGGTGTGAATCGATATGTGAACTATCCCTGTTTCTGATGGTCCAATCCAATCTAGTAAAATAGTAAAAGAACAAAAACATAGTTTTTCTTGTTGATTAGATTAGGGTTTGTGAATGTGAATCCTTTTGCATGGGGAACATGATTTTTGCCTCGAGCATGATTTTGCTGCCTCTTCTTTATTTGTCTCCCTCCTTCATTGCCTTGTATGTTTCATCCATTGCCTCTTGTTCCTTCATTCATCCTTCTTTTTCTATTTCTCTATTGTCATATGTTCTTTACTCGTTCTTCTCTCTTCAAAACAACGATGTATATCGAGTCGACCCGCGAGAGTCTGACACCTTAAACAAGGTTCGTTGGGTAAGAGTAATAATTAAGAGACAAATCTAGTTAACTCGAGAGATCTTATTATCGACGGTCAAGATCTTTATAACCAAGTTAGCTTAGGCAAGAGAAATCATTTTATAAGGTTAAAATATAGTATGATCAGAATTTCCTTCCCATAGTTAAAATAATATGAATGTGTGATCAAAATTTACTATTAAGACAAGATTTTCTCATCGACAATCAAGACATTCACTAATCAAATGAATTAACAAAAATTGCACGGAAAAATACAAGTAATAGTTAATAATCGATCTTAGGTGAGCAAGGGGCATGGTATCGTAGATCTTTTACAAGCACACATTCCTTCGAATGTTGATTAGGATGCAGGCATAAGCATGTTCATGATACAATGAATGATTCACTTCATTTTCGACTAGCTCTTGCTCTATGCTCTTCAGGGATTATTACTTTCTTAATAACTCAACATTCTAGCACAAGACTGTAGTATTGAAGTTCGGTTAGATACTCGAATTCTGTTATATACCGGAGAATGTTAGACCATAAAGAAGTTAAAAACTTAACATTTATGTCAACTAAATTAATTTGTACTTTAAAATTTTTAGTGAAATTTAAAATAATTATTTAAACAAAAAAGTAAGTTAATACTTCTGTTTAATTTTATGGGTTTTTTTTTTTTTTTTTTGTTTGTTATGGTGGAGGAGAAGGGAAAAGTGTTGAACTCTTCCATCACAGAAATAGAAAGGATTACGAGCCTCCTTCCACTCTACCCTACCCTGCCCTGCCATGCCCTACCCCACCCCCACCCCCACCAGCCCGTGGGACCGCGCGGCGACAGGCTTCTCCCGCTGTCCTCTCTCCCCACCCAAAAGAACTCTGCTGTCGGTCGGTATCATTATTATTGTTTTCCGTGAGGCAGTTCAGACTGCAATCGCCAGAAAGGCTACGACACCACCAGCGTCCCCCACCCCACGCTTTCCATTCCCGGCCGGTTTGGCGCGGTCAAGGACCGATGCCTTGCGCCGAAGCAAGCCCGTTTCGGCCCGGAAAAGGGGGTTGAAAACGAGAGCACACTGCTGCGTCCACACCGCACTCCACCCTTCTCACTTTAGGGGTTCCATCGAAGCAACTCCCCCCGGATAGGGAAAGCCTCGGGAGAGGACTCCGGTGCGGTCATTGGCGTGCAGACCTCACTCACGGGCAGTGAATTGGGGGATCTCTTTTCCCGAGAATTTTAATCAAGGGAGTTTATTGAAAGTTGGAGACGCTCTTCTTACTCCGGTGTGTGTCTATTTACCCATCGGGACCACCGTGGGGATGAGTAAATGCCATAGCTTAACTGTTCGGAGTGGATGGATGGAGAGTTGTCCTTCAACGTATCATCTTCTTGTTCCCCACCTAAAAAGAATAGATGCACCACATTTTTTTCTTCTATACAGAAATCCCAACAGTGCTTTGCCTCGTTCAATGTGAAGAAATCTAACCCGGATATCGGGATTTTATATTTGTTGAATCCTTTCCTTGTTAAGTTTTTAGGGTTACCACTCACTCAATTATGTGTATAAATAGAGTTTAAGTTTTGAGGTTACTGATCACCCAATAATAGTTTTCTATCTATTAAAATTTTTTATTATCATTATTATTCTGAAGCATAGATTAGAGACATCTACTCTTCTGAGTCTCTCCTTATGGTTCTTCTTTTCGATTGACGCTCAAGATTGTATCTCCTCCGCTCGCGAAGAGTAATCAACTTCTCGCTCATCATGTTCACTACCTAGGTCCTCCAACGCGACTCCATCAACATGAGAGCGAGTTTGCACTTGCAGCCCACTTGCGGCTGCTTTAGGCAATGGTCCAGCTTGCCCCTCCTTGCTCGATTCGCCACGGTGCTTGACCATGGCGAGATTGCAAAGTTTCTTCGCTGCTTGCTCGAATTTCTTATCTACTCTGATACCACAATGTCACAGACTTAGCTATAATTGCCTAAGTCGTGAGGTACCCTTGCGACAAAGTCACGAACTTAGTTGTGGTTGCCTAAGTCGTGAACCACCCTTGCACCAACTCCTCGGACTTAGCTAGGATTGCCTAAGTCATGAGGCGCCCTTGCAACAAATGCGTCCGTAAAGGTTCAACCTAGTTGCAACCTCGTACAAGTCCCGAAGGACTTGTAAAACAAAAAATTGATTAGATTGAAAACGAGCAATAGACAAGTCCTGATGTCTCGTAAAGAGGGAAGCTTTACAAGCAATTCAGCAAGCACCTTGAGTGCAAAAGAAAAAAGAGAGAAAGGAAAAAATAAGAACTTTAAAAGGTAGAACGAACAGTTGCAAGTTCACAAACAACTGCTTATCGGGTGCCGAGCGCGAAGGCAAGTTCCCGTCAAGTTAACGTGCGAACTTGTGAAGATTTTTCAACGCCCGACAATATACCGAAGCCCCATCCAGCCCTGTGCCACCCGGGGGGTTCCAGGGTGCTGAGATGGTCGACGTTTTGGTGTGCTGCTACAGCTTGCAGTAAACAAGCCATGACACACAAAAATGAAGCCATTTTGGGGCATTTCGGCCTAGCGCGACGAGCGGTCGCACTATAGCATTGCAACCTATTCGAACATGTATTTTTACAAGCAAAAACATAAAACTAAGGTAAAACAGGCTGCCATGTCTCTGTACAAGCATGCAAAAGCGACGAACGGTTCGTTGAACGAAGTTGTTGCGAGTGCGCGACGATCGTTCGTGACAATACGCCATCGACTGCAACATCTTCCTTTGGCTTATGCCTTTGATTGCAAGCCTCCTCTGCCCTCTGCTGTTGTGTGCAGCATCTTCCTTCGGCTTACGTCGTTTACCATGAGCCTTCTTCACCCTATGCTGTTATGTGTAGTGCCTTCCTTTGGCTTACGTTGTCGATCACAAGCCTTCTTCGTCCTACGTTGTTGTGTAAAGTTTCATTTCTCCACCTTGTGTAGCTTACATCATCAATCAGCTTTGTTCCTCCATCGGTTACCACCTTCCTCTGCCCTAAGCACCATTGCAATCACGTGAACCCTACTTGAGTCGAAGAATACAACTGTCCTCCAACATGCTCTATCGCCTTCCTAGATGCCATACTCGATAGTCTTTTGCAAACTGGTTACTTCTCCGTCTCCCATCTTTGTTAAATGATCTCCTATTTCCTCCTTGCTATTGCACTTTGTTTAATGATCTCTAATTTTCTGGACTTTGTTAAAATGTTAGGAACTTATGAACACTACTAGATGGGTACACTATTAAGAGTTAGGACATGTAGTACACTGTTTCGGTAGATAAACATAAGGTTTGATGTACCGGTGCGTATTGCTTAGTATGGATGATACATATCAGTCTGATAGAATATCAATACTCAAACTATCCTCTATCGGGCGGTTTCGATCACTTGACCTCTACTCTTAAATTTTTTATTAATATCATTGCATCTAAAAGCTTCGACCTATATGGTCTATAATTTTACATGCTTAAATTTAAAAATTAATCGAGAATTTTTATTTTTTTTTGTTGGGAAGCTTAGTATGATGGGTTTAGAATATAAAAACCTTCTTCAATATCATCTTAATATGTTTTTATCATTATTATTTTAATCCATATTAATAATAGTATCATATTCATTTGTTGCTTATATTCACGGGGTGGAAAAAAAAAACCAAGAGAAGAAAACTTGTACAAGATTATGGACCTTTGTTTTCTCACATAAACTAAAGAACAACTCGGATCATATCAACTTTGATCGGATCCAATTTAAAATTGCCCATCCTACCTTCTATCATCATCATCAAGTGCAAGATCGTATCAATCAGACAGCGTCACGTGTGCCAATAATTATATGTGCAAAGGGGATACGGTGATACCCACCACACCACCCCCACAACATTTATTATCGTATGACAAGACTTGTGAGGTTTCACAAACCCACCCGCAAAGTGTTTTCTAAATCTCCTTTAGCATATATCATCATTCTCCTTAAGAAAGCTAATGTGACAGTTGTTAACCAAAAACATTGCAGTAAAAGACTACTTGGTTAGGCATGTGGACCTATCAATTAGGTCACTCTAGATCAGGACATCTTGACTTCAATTATGAGAATCTACTGACCAACTTGATACTAACTTTGGGGAATTATCTTAGTCGAAGTTTTACCAGCATTAATTTTATTGGTTTGATTGTCTACTTGTTTGTTGTTCCAAAAGCCAACACTCCATTAATTGCCCATTCCACATTAGGAAACAAGGAATCCAATCTTACTTTTAGCCAAAAAAAAAATATTGTAATAGCATATGTGCAAAGAATATATTATATTTTCAGAAGAAAATTAATGCTCGGTCATATATTATATTTTAACCGAACATTCTAAAATTCTTAACTATAGTTTTTTTTTCCAACAAGATCAGAATACAAAATTAGAAATGCTTCAGAGAAGATGAAAAATACTTTAAATGCACTACTACTTGGATTTTGATTTTTCTTCTTCTTCTTCTTCTTCTTCTTGTTTTGTAAATGATAAATATCAATAATTTAGATTTTACCCAAACCTTACTAGTTAGCATCTCCATACAATAAAAAGAATGTTTGAATCACCTAATTAGTTAATAATAATAAAAGTTTATAATATAGAAAAGTTCTAAAAATATCAACAAACGCAAGTTTCTGATAATAAATATACTTTTTCGAAAAGAAAAAATGATGAAGGAAAATATTTAGGATGATTTATTTTTAATGTCGAAACCATTAATTTCTAGTCATGGAACGTTCATCCATCCATTTCTTAACTTAAATTTACTAGCACTAGCAAGAAAACTTCACTCCCTGCAGTCGAGAAGAACAAAGATGCATCGACCTTACTCTTTTTGAGTTTGGACCAATGGGCTCGAGTAGATCTCTTACAGCCAAGTCAGATGTGGCCTCGCTGTTTGTTGAGGGAATCCTGATGATGCTGCAGCCGAACTGGCCATCACTCGAGGTGTGGCCATGTCTGCGAAGCGTAGCCTATCGCTGCTACCGTTACCCCAGTTCCACTGTCTCTGTCGTCGTTGCTGCTGCTGCTGGTGGCCACCGCCGTCACCGCTGCTGTTCGCAAGCTGCAGCTTTCGATCATGGCAGGCAAAGTAAGTGAGCATGGAAGATTGTCGTTGCTACGGGGACAGAGGTCATCATCATACCTTTGCCTTGCTGTCCATCCCAACACCCTTATCGACCCCACGAGGATCGTCGATATCAGAGTTAGACCTTCCCAAGCTCAGGTCGAGGTTGTGTTCCTTCTTGCCATCTGCAACATTAGATGAGAAGGAAGACTAGACCAAGCATCAAACTGCGAAAAATAGCAACCGATAACCCACCGCTGGGATCGAGCTCCTCCACGTAGATGCTCGGGTCGAAATTGGTCACCGCATCTTTCCCATAGCATTTAATGGCAGCGTTGTCATAAGCCCTGCAAACCCGAAGCACACGTAAAGCCTCCGTTTTAACTCGTAGCAACTGTGGAACAGAGTTTACCTTGCAGCTTCCACTTCCGTGTCGAAGAGGCCCAAATAGACGTATCTGCTTGAAGAGCAAACGATTACGAGCTTCGAGGGGGGAAAGGAAACAGAGAAGAGAAGCGAGAGAGAGAGAGAGAGAGAGATGGATTTGCATACTTCTTCCCCAGGAATTGGCCCATTCTGGCTTCCCATCGGCCGCACTTGTGCAGTGTGACTCCCCTGTACTTGGAGCTCCCTCTCGGGAAACCGGTGCTCTGGCGTCGAAGCACATGGACGAACTCCTCCTTCGTGAGATTGTTCATCTGCCCACCCACAACCGTCGTCTTTCTCAGGAACTGCTCTTCTATGTTTGCACGAGTTATGGCAGCAGCAGCACTCACCTGTTTGATGTCCTCCTCGTAGTCTTCCATATTGAAGTTGATGTCGGCGTCGACGCCGCGAAATTTGATGGCGGCACGGTCGTATGCCCTCGCCGCAGCATGAGCTGTATCGAATCCACCTGTAGGAATTGACGGCGATAAGCCATTGAAGCGGTGTGACGCACGGAGGTTACCACGAAATCCATCAGATGCTTACCCAAATAGACTTGCTTTCCGCAATCCCTGCACGTAAATGATGAAACAGTACATGAATTCGTTGATGTCTACGAAGCGAAAAAGGAAGATGAGAAAGGAAGAAGGGAATTGGGCTAACCATATGTGTGACTCCCAGCGGCCGGTCCTCCGGTAGAATGTGACGCCGCGGTACTGCGAGCTCCTCGACCGCGGCCCTCGCCGGCTCTTCTTGGCGGGCTGAGACGCCTCCGCCGCCGTCTCTGTCGCGGTGGCGCTCCGCTGCGGTGACTGCCCGAACTGGACGCCAACCCAGTGCGCAGGTGGCAACGAGCTCTCCGCGGCGCCGCCGCCGACGTCGCCTGCTTCCATGACTTCGTCTAACGGGAAGAACTGCCGCGTGATGACGGCGGGTTCGCTGTCGGCGGAGCAGCTGCCTTCCACGTGTTGGAGGCCGCGGCCGGTGACTGTGAATCCGAATATCTTGCAGTCTCCGTCGGCCTCGACGGCGGAGGAGCTGGAGTTGTCGTAGCAGCAGCGGTCCTTGTCGGTGGACACCGTCTCCGGCGCTTTTCCTTTGTTGTCCTCCTCAGCATCTGTAGCTGCGTCCTTCATCTGATCCGGCGAGTCGTTTAGATTCCACATCGTCGGCTTTGCCCTCCTCCCCTCCCTCCTCTGCTCTTTTTCGAGCTCAACTCCTACTAAATACAGCAGACAGAACACTTGAAGACCGATTTTTTTTATTATTATTATTTTAATCTTTCTCGCCTCAAGATCTCATCTTTCACCTAACAAAAGAGAGGAGGAGGGTTCGATCATCCTTCTCCGGTGTCTGGCTCCTCCTCGAGAAGCAGCAGACAGAACCCTTCAAGATGGAATTCTTTTCTCTTTGTTGCGTTCAAGATATCTTCTTTCAAGGATGCGGGTTCAGTCTTCCTCCTCCGGTTTCTTGCTCTTCCTCGAGAAGTAGAAAACTAGAAATAGCCTTCAACCGGTACTCAACTGCAGCAGACAGAACACGTCAAGATCGAATTTTTTTCTTTTTTATCTTCTTCTCTTCTCGTCTTCAAGATCTCATCTTCCACCTCGCAAAAGAGAGGATGCGAGTACAATCTTCGATCGCCGGTCGCTTGTCGTGTTATCGGAACAGGAACTTTGTAGTTGTGGAATCCAAAACCTAGGACAGGAGACAGAGGCAAAAAGAAGAGCAGACGGGGAGGGGGGAAGCTGATGACCAGAGGGAACCCACTTTTGCCAAAGTTAGTGCCTCCCCCCCAACCAGTGAAACGCTCCCAAAACGCACCTATGACGCATCCAAGAGGAGCACCACCACATACATTTAAGCACAATAGAGTGGAAGCGCAGTTATACCTCGGCGATCTGTTCCCGTCAAACATACAAGCAACGTTCTCCATCCATCCATGAAGTCATTTGCTTGTTGGGCTCCGCCTCTCCCCTTGTGCTGATGGCGAAGAAGGAAAGAAGACGCAACAACCATTACGCAGCCTAATCCCACGTTAACCAAATCGAAAAGCCAGCCCTGATTTGGAATTGCCTCTCGTGGTTTCTTGCTCTTTCTCTCACTGCCATGAAAGGAAGCAGTTTCCCCTTCGCACGCCTTGGCAGGCAAGTGTGGCCATCACGCTTTGCCTCTTCGACATGGCATGTTGATCTCATGGCACTACTTCCGAATTGGTAGGATTCAATCGAGAATGCATTCTACTAAGGGCAACACCGAAGTCCGATTTGACTCGAGGTTACGTCTGCAGATTAATCTCAGCTTGATTCGAACAGACCGAAAGGCTGTGATCCCAATCGAGTTTGGGGTGGGTGGTGGTCTTCTAATCGGATAAGGAGTGGTGGTTGGTTATCTGAGGTTTCCATAGGAATGAATCTTTGGAGTGTTGGTGATGAATATGGTCGTGCACCAACGAGTGATTTGGGTCTAATCTCTCTCTCTCTCTCTCTCGGTTCAATCGAGCCAAGTTTGGTTGAGTTAGAATGGAATAAGGAGAGTTGGATGAGACAGTAAGTAAGGACAAGTGTACGACTCCAAATGGCCTCACCGCATTAAAAAAGTCTTGTGGGCCCCGCGCCCCCGTTTGCTTGCAAAGTGATTGGGGTATTGAAAGCAAGACGCCATCTCTCGAAATCTCTCGTCTCGTAAGTCTTAACACCTAAAAGGTAGTCGTTGCTCATTTACCAAATGTTAATTGTCCAAAATATCATCCGATAAAAGCATAATGAATGAGATAGATTTAGGACACGAAATCTCATTCGAAGAATTTTTGAAGATGATAGCCCAACTATCAATCTATATAATGATGTTTCAGAAAAAAAAATCCATATTTAATCACGGCAACAGATACCATTATCATCTTCCTCTCCTCGGCCCATTAAATAGTGGAATGTGAATATATGCTCTTCTTCTTCTTCTTTCTCCTCTTTTCTTTGTCAGTCTTCCTTTTCCGCTTGCTTGCTCTTCTCCCATATTCAATGTCTACCAAATGAAAAAGAAAAAGACATTAGTTCGTAAGCAACCACGTCTCGATTAGACAAACCCAAAAACCGACGACATGGCCTCCTCTCCTTGTTGATCTAAGAAAAGGAACACCACTATTAGCGAGAGAAAGAAGAGACACTGAGTGTCTCTATAATTGAGGGATGGAGTCATCGAATAGCAGGGAATGGGAAAATAATGGTGACAAGACCTATTAACTATAATCGAGGGATGGAGTCGTCGAATAGGAGGGAGTGGGAAAATAATGGTGACAAGACCTATTAACAATAACCTCTACCAACTATAGGTCAACTTAATGAGCAAGAGACCGACCGAGGGAGGGAGGGTATCAAATGCATTAACGTGGGAGGAAACCTAAGAAGTTTTGGGCTTACTTACCTTCAACATCATCAACACACGAGAGCTACGAGTACCTTTCGACATCTCTGCACATGACATGGTCAAATTTGGCCCTTCTTCCAATTTGACAAAATTGATTCCATCCATCAACTTCGAAAGAGGAAAGAAAGGCATTACTGAGGATTCAAACATTGGATTTTATAAAAAAATTTCCAAGGTACCAACCACCCTTATATTCCTTGTAGAATTCTGTCTTTGTTGGATGAGTTTTGAACAAAAATATATTTGAGAATGTTATTTTATAAAATATCAATCTTATAACCATCGATTTATTAAATTAAAAAAAATATATTCTTTTAAGTATCATACTAATGTGTCATATGCCTAAAGGTTCAAAAGCCATGTGGCATGTTGATAGATCGAATCTCGATTGATCCAAAACAATAATCATATCAAAAGCCCATGTGGCATGTTGTTGATAGATCGAAAATAATCTCGATTCGATTGATCGAAAATAATAATCATATCAATAACATGCTTTCTTAAACTGAAGTGTAGTTTGAACCAACCAAAACTTTGAAGATGTAATTTAGATGGTAACTATCCCTCTCTCCTAATCATGTCTTATGATGATAAGACTGCCAATCTAATAAAACTGAAAAAAAACGACAAACAAATGAACACTTTCAATTCTTCTTCTCACAAGCAAATATGTTAAGACCAACTAATGTGACTTGCACCAACCACAACATAGAGCAATCATATGCAAATGACTACCAGAAAAAAAAACAAAACAGAAAACAAAACTCATCAAATCAAAGCACTTATTTCTGCATTCAACGAAGAAATAATTCGAGCAGCATCCAAAGCAAATGTGTTTCACACATGGGCAGAAGTCACTTGCAAAACTTAACAAAGCTTTCCATCACATGAAAAAGGAAAAAACCAAGTGTTACTGTTTTGTCTCCTCATGCAGCAGCTCTATGTGCTACTGACCTCAACTTGTACACCATACCCACAACATCTGAACGTATCCGTAGCATAAACATCCAAAGTTCTAATCTAATATTCGATGTTCGTTGTAAACATAATCTCCATACTCTAAATTTAACTAGTCCAACCAGCTAGTTAACATGTCCAAGACCTATGAAACAAAAGATCTCATGATTGGATTGTACGTTCAAGAAAAAAGATTTAAGCATCAAATTTATCACATAAATTGTTACAAATTGCAGTCAACTGTTATATACAACTTACATGTATGTCAAAACCCCAAAATATCTAATTTGATGCACTCCGTCCGTAAATGACGAGTGAGCACTTGCCTCATTCGATGGAACAAGAGTTTCTTGCTTAGCGTATGCACACTTGAAACAGATTAGAGATTATTAACTTCGAGGTGGTCTCTCACCAAGCTCAACCAAGTCGGGCAATCTTCAACTTCATATTTCAGAATCATGCACAGGATTCCTGCGCTGAACAAAACCTACAAGTCACTAAACTTGTATCAAGTGAATATAAACAGACTTATCATCAAGGTATGAATATCAACACTCATCTTGGGAACTTATTAGACCGGTAGGTAACCGATCAGTAGGATCATTACACCTTGGTACATCCGGAAAAAGGTTCAGAATTTGTTTAACTTGCCGATACTAATCACTATGACCAGTGTACTACCGTATTAGTCCAATATTGAACCTATATGGTAGGGCCGGTAAAAATTGGTATTATGTGGTTTTTGAGACCATGCAAAACAATTACAAAAAGGCTCCTGCTTATACTGAAAAATTAATAAAGTAAGCTGGTAATAGTGGGATATACAATTTTAAGTTGTAACCAAGAATTTAGCATGCAGCCTGTACTCAGCACTGCCTGAAGAGACAGGCATACAATATTCTGTTGTATCAAGGCATGCCGACATGCTGCAAGTTTGGCAGTGTCAAATAATACAAGACTCCAACATGTCACAGGCACGTAAAAGTTCACTTCAGTTACAAGACATATAACAGAAAATTTAGAGCATGGAACAGCCTTTATAATAATTACTTTTAGGAAAACAACAAGATGAAGCATTAGCATGGAACCCATAGGCTTCTACTGTATCACATTAGTCATCACCTTCCTACATCTACCAATCTGACTTATGCGAGTCATTACCACCTCAAATAGGTTCTGGTATAACTCTTCGTTTCTAACAAGTGTTGACATTCTTTGAGGTCTTATTGCGGTTCTCTCAAGATACAAACAAGGGGAGCAACCTCTTCTTCTCACTATAGGAGTCCCCGGAGACTTTGATAGCTCTTAATAATTCCTGAAAACCCATCTGCTAATCATGAACCCAAAGTAGCCTTAGCATTAGTATTTGATGTTTTAGACCAATGCTATTTGGAGTCTGAAGCCACTTAAGACATCAATTAGCATCCTCTACAGTTACTCTCCATTTTCCAGCATTAAAATAATCTTTTTGCTCTCTAGTTTAGATCTTTGGGAGATCTTTCTCTTCAAATTGGAGAAAAAATTTCTGGTTTGAGGAATAAATCCTAACATGTAACTCACAAGTCCTATAGTGTCTACAGACATCTAGTTCTCCAAATCCAGGTACTAATCACTTACAACAAATATACCATACAACAGCATATGCTGCCTCCTTCAACGTGACAAACGCAGTTGCCACCTCCTCCCCCGATGATCTCCTCTGCTGATGTTGTCGGCCCCGACGACTTCTCTCAATCGACAGTGCAGGCCCCCTCTCCCTCTCTCTTATTTCTCTCTCCTAGCCCACAGTGCCCCCCTCTCTCCTGAAGGTGAAGGGCCATCCCCCTGCCCCCCATCTCTCCCTGCTTTCCCCTGTCTCTCTCTTCCCCACTCTCTCTCTCTCTCTCTCTCTCTCTATATATATATATATATATATGAAGGCACATCCCCTCCCAGCCAACTGAGTGGCACCGTAGTAGAGACAACATTCTTCGTCATTGCCTTTGATCTTAAATCGAACTCCGCTGCTCCCTCTTGATTGTTGATCTTGGGATTGTTACTGCTAGTCCTTTGGATTGTTTCTGTTGTTTTGTGATCTTAAATCATGACAATCATAGGTAGTATCTTAATCTTAGTGGTTAAATGTATGTAATTCTAAGTTTTTGGGTGATATTTTGACTATATAAAATGTTATTAAACTCATATATCGTCTACTTTTTATTTTAATGATTATTTTTATCATTAATTATATTTTATTATGATTTTTATATTCACAAGTGTCTCACTTCACTCAAGCAAGCGTCTAAGGTCTTTTGACAATATATATGTGTGTGTGTGTCTGCGCATCCTTTTTGCAAGTAGTACATATAAAAATAACAAAAGGGCTCATCTACATCATATAGTTAAGTAACATTGGAAGCAAATTAGGCTACAAAAGAAATATGTCTACATATATCATAATAATTTGACTGAAACTGAAAGTACCTTTTGGCACTCAAATGTATGGATCCTCCTCCTCTGCCTCACTATCCCATAGCAATTCGTTGTTGGGAGTTGGTGATCCAAAGCTTTGAATCCCCTCATACCCAAATTCCTCCCCAAAAGTGCCTTCATCGACAACCTCCTCCTCCGAAAATGCTGAAATCTCAAGACCACCCAATCTGGAATTCCCAATGACAATCTCATCAATTACCACGTCTAAATCCTGCAATTCACCATCCTCATAGAAACCAGCAGATGCAAATAATCCTTCCATGTTGTCATCAGCATCGTAATAACTATTCGCCTCCTCTCCATCCAAGAATTGTGCCCCCCACCCTGACTGCAACAACTCTTTGCCCACCTCCCCATTCTCCACCCGCACCCAAGGAACCCATATGTCAGCCTGCCGCCCCAGTGCCGTCCGACCATCCCCGACCACCACCGTCCTCAGGTCAGCCTCCCTCGCCCTCCTGATCATGTCAGAAAAATCCGAGTCGTCGGACACCAGAAACAGCCAATCAATCCCCCGTGTCATAGAATGCAGCATCTGCCTTTTGACCGCCGAGTCTGCAGCCTGGGGCTTGTCGGCGACCGTCCTGACGAAGACTCCTGCCCGCCGAAGCTCCGAAGCAAGGCCATACCCTGTCTTGGGGGTGAGCAGAGTCCGGGCGGCATCCTCGTACTTGTGGTTCCCAGCGATGAACCTCTCGCGGTACCTCTGCCGCTTCTTGCCCTTGAGGGAGCGCATGCGGTCCAGCTTCTTCTGGCGCTCACGCACATGGAGCTGGCGGAAGTGCTTCTTGAGATCCAGGTTGGTTCGGCACTTCCGGCCACAGACGCCGCAGGTGTAGGATTCGGCAGGGGCGACGAGGCCCTTGCGCTCGAGGACGTTCAGGCGATGGCGCTCACGGCGCTGCTCGAGGACCCACTGGGGGAGGTGGACGAAGGCGTGGCGGTTGGCGTAGGCGGAGACCTCGACGACGCGTCCGAAGAGCTCGGCAGTGCGGCGGAGGGCGACGGCGGCCTCGTAAGGGGGCCCGCGGGGGGGCTTGTTATCGAGGTCCCAGAGGACCACCACCGTCCGCTGGCGGGCGGTCCAGACGCCGTCGCGGCCGCAGAACATGTCCACCTCGGCAGCCGCAGCGCTAAGATCGGGGGGCTGGGCGGCGGAGGCGAGGGGGCGGGCGGCAGCGGTGCGGGGGCGGAAGGCGAGCCTAGGTACGGGGCAGCGGAGCGGGAGGAGAGGCGAGACGATGAGAGAGGGTGGGCTGAGTGGGAGGTGGACGGCGGTGGCCGGACCAAGCATCTTCCTCCAATTAAGTCGGTGAACAGGAGGGATGATGTTCTTCACCCCGTCCAAGCTTCCGATGCTTGGCTTGAAGTAGATCATGCGGCAAGAGCAGGGATACGCCAAACCGAACAGGCCATGTCTTAAAAGCCCAATCCGGGGCAGGTTAGATTGGGCCTATGTGGCCTTCGGTTTGATCGGCTCAATTAGGGATCGATTTGCCTAGCTGTGTGGCCCAGTACGACATTCTGTTCAATTGGCGGTCCAACTTGACCGTGCGATGCAGTACGATTTATTATAACCTTTTTTATTAATGATACAATTTTGCGTCCATTTTTGAAGGTTAATAGCGTAAGATTAACTTTATTTTTTGCATCTATTATAACTTGATTTAACGTTTGAGTCTCTTTATCCAATAATGAATAGCCAAAGTAATTGCTAGCAGAATGCAATATAACGGTAGAAGCTCTAACAAATCAAGCACGAATCACATGATAATATGTGGATAAGCTAAAGATGCGAGATAGATTTCCATGGCAGATGTGCCACGTTCATTAAGAACTCCTTATCTTTCACCGGTGAGCTCAGTGCCGCGTGCCCGCCTCACCGACAGCCAAAGGTGGGAGAGCAGGGATTGGAGAGAGGAGATCCGGTTGCCGGTGCCCATCTCCGCGTTGGCTCTGGCCTTAGCTTGGCCACGGATTCAGCGGAGAAATGGAACGCGCACTCCTCCACCGGAGTGTACACGGGCCTTCTAATGAATTCTCGCTCGCTGCTGAACGGCGGCCGGAGAGGAGGGCTGCAAGACTCGACAAACCACCGGTCGAAGACGGGAGGATCGATGACATGGTTGCTGCTGGTGCGGCATATCTCCGACCACGAGTTGAAGATGTGCCAGAAGCAGGTGCCGTCGGCCAAGGCATGGTTGACGGTCCACCCAATGAACACCTCGCCGGCGAGCTCGGTGACTTAGACGCCGAGAAGTGACAAGTGGTGGCCGCCGTAGCTCAGCATTCTGTTGAGTGGGAGGAACGCGAGCACGACTGGTGGAACGTAGACGGAGTCGAGTATGTCCGAGACCTTGGTAGTGGGGGCGGACGCGTGGATGAACTCGGCTTCCTGGTCGTCGCACTTGAGGGAGAGACGTGTCGTGCTCGACGACGGCGAGGCGACTAGCCAAGAGTCAGATGTGGGATTATGACTACGTAACTTACTGATCCTTCCCAACAAATAGTATTAAAGCGAGATTACCAAGTCACTAGGCCTCGACGGTAGACACAAAATATGAAATTGGAAAGTTGGATCGAAAGATCAACTACTCTTTGTGAACTTCACAATAAAGACGACGACTATCTTAGAAACTTCAAAACATCATCCTCGCGAAAAGAAAATGACAAATAACATTGTTCATGTGTATATCCAACGAAGTACTTCGAGAGGTTACTACAAAATAAATAACAATAAAAGTTTGGGTTAAATTAACGATCATATATCAAGACAAAACCCCTATAAGGAAGATCACCTTCAAACCATATTAATGTCTTAGTAAATTAATGTCTTTCAAACCATAATCATAGATCTAGAAAGTATGAACATGGTCATCCAAGAAGAAGATAAGGCTCTATTATTATTATTATGTTCTATTTATGTTTCATATAAAAATTTTCATGAAACAATTTTATATGTGAAGAGTACCATTTTTTTTATTTTAGCCCTAGTATCAAAAGAAGTTATGAACTTGCAATTGACGATCAGAATCTCCAAAAGTCATACTGAAGCTTTGAACTCCAAAGGAAAAAAATGAGTCTCGCAAATGAGATAAAAGCAAATTTAGATTTAAATCTAGAATAGAACTACTACTACAAAAACAAAAGGGTCATATCAAAGCAGACTCCTAAGCTCTAAGAAAAAAAAGCTACAGTCAAAAGAAAAATAAATTATTGAAGTCTCATGGATAGAGAAGTTGAGACGGTGGTACTTGTGGCCTTCACGTGCCATATAAGGCCACAAGATGAGTAGCATTTCGACTGTTCTTAACCTATAAACTCACCCAAAGAGAAGGAGATGTGCTTATGGGAAACACCTATTTTGCCCAGATGAAAGTTTAAAAGTCAGAAAGGGGACTCTTGTGGTGATGAAGGCTGAAAACAAAATCTAAATTTACGTCCTTTAATACTCAACAGTAATAAGAGTTACGACTATCTTTAGTTCATTTCTCTCATATGAAGAATATACAAAGATATAATATAAAAAATATTTATTAGGCGAAAGGCATGATGATTTTAAATAAGGTTTATTAGGCGAAAGAAAGTTATAAAAAATGGAACAATGTGAGTATTATATTTTTGAAAAGTAAATCAGAGTTTCTTTTTCCACTATACAATATCGTATGAAGGAACCCTCGACTATATCCATTCATATTTGTGGGGTCCCTCCCTGGTAGCATTTTAAGGAAGTGTTCGATCATCTTCGTTGATGACTTTTCAAGAAAGGTATAATCTATAATGGAGAAACAAATTGGGAGGCATGTTCAGACACTCTGTATTGATAATAGCCTGAATTTTTATAGTAGTGAATTTAATAATTACTATGCAAAGAAAGTAATCATTCGCCACTATATAGTGCCTCACACTCCACAAATGATATAATAGAGAAAATAATCATATCACATTGGAAAATATATGATACATATTCTCGAGCTTCCAAAGTCATTCTAGGCCAAGATAGCATCGACCGCATGCTACTTGATAAATAGATCATCATTATTTATTACTAAGTTCAAGATACTAGAAGAAAAGTGGAGTGAATCCCTTGCCTCTTATTTATAATTAAGAATTTTCTATTATAAAGTATGTATAAGTGTGAATGATGATAAACTAGAAGCTAAGTCAAAATATTATATTTTTTTAGATTATCCCTTAGGAGTAAAAAGGCTCGAAAGTTTAGTGCCTAAAGAATCTTTAAGTTGAAATATATAAAGATGCTATTTTTGATAAATAGTTGCTATTGCGAATGGAGAAGACGAAGGTTGTAAATGATGCAAAACTAACTAAATATGGAGTTTTGATTCCAAAATCATCCTCTATACCTGAAGAACCTATTATCACCCCTACATCTCTTGAAGATGAAATAGAGAGCCACAATTGGTCAAAGACTAGCACCACTATAGTATTGACCTCAACCAGTCACGTCATGAGACCACATCTAAATATAAATTACACAAATGCTATGGAGTTACAAAATGTAAAAGAGTCAACATCATACAAAGAAGCTCTTAAAAACTCCACATCATACAGGAGGCAATAATAAAAGACTTTTAATCACCGTTGAAAGTTTATATTTGGGAATTGGTGAAGTCTCCACCCGATGCAAGTGGATCTTTAAGATCAAGGAAGGTAGCATTTACAAGATTTGCTTACTAGTCGAGGGATATAGCAAGATAGCAAGTATCGATTATAAAAAAACTTTTCTCTGATTATTAAACATACTTCATTTCGAGTCCTAGTTGTCTTGGTAGTAACGGAATTAAAGTAGCTAGATATAAAGATGACATTTATTTATGAAAACTTAAAAAAAGAGATATACATAGAGCAACCAGAATGGCTCGAGGAAAAAGGAAAGGAAAGGAAAATCATATTTGCTTACTAAAAAAAGTCTCTCTACACCCTCAAATAGTCTCCAATGCAATATTATAACTTAATTTTAGAGTATGATAGCTACGTATATATGAAAGGATAAACAATTTTATAGTATATTTACAGTAGATCACTTGATGATATGCTCATTACGAATCTGTTTAAGAATCTGCTTAAGAAGGAGTTTGAAATGAAGGACTTAGAGCGATAAAAAAAAAAATCTTAATATGGAGATTCATTCTGCTAGATCTGCCAATAAGTTGTATTTATCCCAAGAGATATATATAAACAAAGTAGTGAAATAATTCGGTATATAATCTTTAAAGATCGTTCGCGCTCTACTGGCTACACACTTTCGATTGTCAAAGTCCTTGTGTCCTCGAGACAAAATAAAAAATAAAAAAAACTTTGTTATGCAAGTGCATTGAAAAGTATAATGTACACCCGCATGGCAAACTAGGGAAGTCATTAAATGGGTTTATCGGTACCTTTTAGAAACCCAAAAGACTTATTCAATTTTTGGAGGAACTAATATCTCACTTAAAGTTCTCAATTTCTGATTATGTTAGGGATCAATGTTAAGAACGAGTCGGCACTAAGAGAGAAGGGGGGTGAATTAGTACAGTGATAAAAATGTCGGTTCTGAA
Organism: Musa schizocarpa; assembly: GCA_900464855.2. NCBI lineage: Eukaryota > Viridiplantae > Streptophyta > Magnoliopsida > Zingiberales > Musaceae > Musa > Musa schizocarpa. Next base: position 36,416,693 of record LS990922.1, on the reverse strand, counting down.
AATTCTTTCGCATGTTGAAAACCGATTTCGAAAACTTGAAAATGTATGGGAGTATAGGCATATTAAAAGCACAATAAAAAGGAAAGACAGTTTGCTATAAAAAGTAAAGTGCTAAAAGAAAATGCAAACCATATTTTTATAGTGGTTCGATCGTCGTGACCTATATCTATTCCGTCGATTCCTCTTTCGTCGAGGCTATCGGTATCCACTATTGGTTTTCCTTCAATAGGTGAAGACCAACCACCTTTTACAACTCGATTCTCCTTGTACCGAGTTTAGGAGATAACCCTTACACCCCCACTTACTCCTCTCTCAAACTATTCTAACACTTAGAATTTTTGAGAGGAGTTCACACAAGATTGCAGTAATATTTCTTTCTATTTTTACTCTTAAGTCTTATGTATCTTAACCAGGGATGAGAAGGGTATTTATAGGCTTCAAGTTGATTCAAACTTGGAGCCTAAAAACATCTCATCCCGGGTTTTCCGAGTACGGGCGATACTACTACCTCGTATCCTAACACTAGGCGGTACCATCGCCTAACAGAGCTCGGAGACCGAGCTCTGATAGTACCACCGCTGGCAGCATTTACTACCGATGGTACCACCGCCCAGACCACCTAGTGTTAGGATCGGAGCGGCACTAAGAGGGGTGGGGGGGTGAATTAGTGCAGCGGATTAAAAACTTATAAGTTCGAAAATGATTACGTAAAATGCAAGGAGATTTCGCTTTGATTGAAACTTGAGTAAAGTAAAAACCGAAAACTTGCTCCTGTGTAGATAACGATTGCAGAAAGGTAAGTACTCACACATTCAATGAACATGCCAATTTAAAGTGGTTCAGTCAAATGACCTATATCTACTTGCGAAGCCTTCTTCAATGAGGCTCCCAACTTCCACTAGCAAATCTCTTTGAAGAGGAAGGACAAATACCCCTCTTATAACCTTTTACAAGTGGTTCACACTCATACAACTTTTGAAGAGAAAGACGGAGGTGAACACTCAACCAATTTAAGACAAGACTTGCTAAAGACTTTTCTAAGACCTTCATCTCAATCTATTGCTTTCATCAAAGTTGTAATCTCAACTGAGAATTGACGGGTATTTATAGGCCCCAAGAGGATTCAAATTTGGGCTCCAAATTTTGAATTCTCTTGGGTTTCCGAGGCTAGCGGTGCCACTGCCTGTCGGTGGTGGTGCCACCGCCCAGTTTGTGTCCGACACTGACAGTGTACTAGCGGTGCCACCGCCCAGTCCGGTGGTGCCACCGCTTAGTCCAGCGGTGCCACCGCTCAATTCTCGAGTTCTGGGCGGTGCCACCGCCTAATCTGGTGGTACCACCGCCTACCCTATTTCAGCTCACTGGTTAGGCTCTAAACTTGGCCTAAACCAGTCCGAACTCAGCCCAATTGGCCCCTACTTGGGTTATAGGATTAACACCTAATTCTAACCCTAATTAATGTGCTAACTATGAATTTAAAGACATTTCCTAAGCTATTACAAAGTTTGCAAGTCAAGACTTCTTCCGGCGGTCTTCCGATAAACTCTCGAAAACCATTCTGCGGACTTCCGGCAAGCTCCTAGACTTCATGATTTGATCTTGGCGAGTTCCAATGAGCTTCTTCGGCAAGCTATGATCTTTCTCGGTGAGCTTCGCGAACTTCCGACGTACCTTCCGACGAGCTTCCGAAAACCCTTCGGCAAGCCCCCTACTCATTCTCGGCTAGTTCCGGCAACATTCCCGACGAATCTTCGGACTCTCAAACATCCATCGATCTTGACTCCGGTATCCTTGCTTTATATTTTCAGGCTATCGTAGTTAATCCTGCACACTTAACTTCAATAATATGGATTAGATCAATTAACCCATCAATTGATTTCATCATCAAAATCTGAGATTCAACACCTGGGAGACTGCATCTCCTAGGCAGTGCCACCGTCGGCCAGGGTTTCAACATCCTAGTTGGGCCTTAAATCCGGTCCAAACCAGTCCAACTTCGGGCCTAATTGGCCCCTAACAAAGTTGAAGGGATTACCTCCCAATCCCAACTCCTATTATTGTTGGGAAATCCTTGGGGGCGACATCATATGCGCAGCAGAAGAACAAGAAAAACAAAATCCCCGATTCCCAAAGAGATGTTCGTCGTCGTGCGAGGATTGGTACGCAAAAATCCGTGAAACATGAAACTGCATATAGAGTAGATTGTGTTACCTAGGGAGATCGTATATCCCTGTTTCCTTACATATTCTTAGGAGAGGGTGAAGGAGGTCAAGCGTCCTCCTCTCTAGCGGTGATCCACATAGTAGGGTTGCGACGACGCTCCTCAAAACTCCAGACCTACTTTGAGGTGGAGATGGAGAGGAGAATAGGAAGAGACAAACAAAAGCTCTCTAGCCCATGGGGCTCTGAATCCCTCCTATTTATAGGGGTCCCCTGTCAAACCCTAATGGGTCCTCCCCTAGTGGGTATTGGATCTGCATCCAATAAGACAAGGGCTCTGTCGGATATCTCATATCTGAACCTCTATTCATCGCAATGCCTACCATATATGTGTGACCCTCTAGGCCCAATATTGAGCTGGCCGTGAGTCATACCTTCGAACTCCTTCTAACTCGGTGAATTATTATCTCTGTAATAATTTCTTTCGACTCATCGACTTCACGGACGTACTAGGCCACTACGCCAGTAGTCCCTAGACTATCTGTGGGAATCAATCCATTGGACCTGTCATCCTCGATTATCGTGTACCTATAGTCCCTCATCCATCTAATATACCAGAGATCATTATATCGAGCATGGTGTTGTCGAACTCCACACGGTTTCTTCTCGAAGTCTTCGCTCTAATCGGATTCTCCCCAGAGAACTCTTTCTCTCAACCCAGAATGACTTGTCCATGGATTTGTCCGAGCAAGAACACATGGGATATTCCTCTCATGACGCTTGAGAGTGGATGATCCTCTATCGACACTCAATAGCCCTCGTAAAGGTCGACTACCACTCCCAATGACCACCGTACTAGATCCGTGACGCCCAAACCTATAAGTATGGTATCAAAGAGTGGAGCACTCATATAGGACATCCTTAGTGTCTCAAGTCTAAGGACCGATACACACCACTAGGACTACGGAATCATTTGTCGACAATAAGGCATCATCAACCATCCAGGCATTCCGTGGCGGATCAATCGGTGAACTCATTCTCCAATGAGCACCCTGTATTGTATCCCTAGTGTCCCCTACACAAGCAGCTATGAGACCATTTGCATCCATCATATGGACATATATACAACACACTAGTCCGTCCTAGGTTATCACGATATCCCTCTCGAATAACCTATGACCGGGATTATTTAGGATATGTGTTTAAAGGTGAATCGATCTCACTATCGTGATCTCATCATGATCCGATTCCCATTGCACAAATCCAAGGACATCACAATATATGTATGCATTTATATAAAGTGATATATGCCAAAATATAATAAGCAAAAAGATTCTATATTAAGTCACTCGTGCCATCACTCACGTGATTGGCTTGCTGGGCACCTATTACTAGCAATCTCCCACTTGACCTAAAGCCAATCACCTATTTGTCTGATCCCCATCAGACCCCTGTGACGCTCAAAACAAATCTGAGACAACGGCTTTGTTAGTGGATCTGCAATGTTATCTTTGGATGGAACTCTTTCCATTACTATATCTCCTCGGGTCACGATCTCTCTGATAAGGTGGAACCTTCTCAGAACATGCTTAGATTTCTGATGAGACCTAGGTTCCTTTGCTTGAGCAATCGCCCCGTTGTTGTCGCAATATAGGGAGATCGGCTCTTATCCCAAGATGCATGACTCCCAAATCTGTGATGAACTTCTTCACCCAAACTCCCTCCTTTGCTTTGCATCGATGCAACAATGTACTCCGCCTCGGGTCGAAGTCAAGAGTGGTATCTTACTTGGAACTCTTCCAACACTTTGCTCCTCCATTCAAGGTGTACACATACCCCGAATTCGACTTGCTATCATCGACATCGCATCGAAAACTTGAGTCAAGATAGCCTTCAACCTTAAGGCTATTACCTCCATATAATAGTAAAAGATCCTTAGTCCTTCTCAAGTACTTAAGGATACACTTTCTTGCTTTCCGTGCTCCAAGCACGGATCCGCCGATACACCTGCCGCAGGACACTCGGGAGCATGCGCTATATCGGACCTAGTACATAGCATGACATACATGATAGACCCTATTGCTTGAGGCATAAGGTATCATATCCATGTTCGCCCTTTCTTCTTCGAGTCTTTGGGGACATACTCAGAGAAAGCGATATCCCATGTCTCATCGGTATGAGACCTCTCTTGGAATTTTTCATGCCAAACCTTTTTGACAATGGTTTCTATGTACTGGTGGGACAAGCCAAGCATCATCTTGGATCTATCTCTATAGATTCTAATCCCCAAAATATAGGATGCTTCCCCTAAGTCCTTCATGGAGAAGTGTCTAGATAACCAAGCCTTTACTGTGGATAGCATTCCTACGTTATTCCCAATGATCAGGATGTCATCCACATATAATACCAAAAAGGTGATAGCGCTCCCACTTACCTTTCTGTATACACAAGGCTCATCTTCTTTCTTAACAAAGTCATAAGATCTGATTGCCTCATCAAATCTTATGTTCCAACTTCGGGAAGCTTACTTTAATCCATAAATGGATCTAAGCAACATACACACCTTATCTGGACAGTTCTTGGATACGTATCCCTCAGGTTGCATCATATACACCTCCTCCTCGAGGTTCCCATTGAGGAATGCAGTTTTCATATCCATCTGCCAGATCTCATAATCATAGTGTGTTGCAATAGCCAATAGAATTTTGATGGATTTTAGCATTGCTACGGGTGAGAAGGTTTCGTCATAGTCAACACCTTGCCTTTGACGATACCCCTTAGCCACTAGCCTTGCTTTATAGGTCTCTACCTTTCCATCTACTTCGATCTTTTTCTTAAAGATCCACTTGCAACCGATGGGTACAATACCTTCGGGCGTATCAACTAGGTTCAAAACATTATTGGAGTACATAGAATCCATCTCAGAATTCATGACTTCTTGCCACTTCCCGGAGTCTATACTCATAATAGCCTCCTCGTAGGTCTGAGGATCAATATCCTTTACATCCTCTCCTCTAATATGTCTCACATATCTCTCAGGAGGATGGGATACTCTATCAGATCTGCGTAAAGTTGAAACTTATGTATTAGGTACCTGAACAGACTCGGGCTGTAGAGTGGTGCTTGAGCTTGATTCTCCAACCTCGCTCAATTCTATCATTCTCCCACTATCTCCGCCAAGAATGTGTTCCTTCTCAAGGAACACTGCTCTCTTAGCTACAAAGACCTTTTGATCCTCGAGATGATAGAAATAATACCCACAAGTTTCCTTGGGGTATCCCACAAATTTGCATCGCTCTGTCTTTGATTCTAACTTATCGGGGTTGTGTCTTTTAACATGTGCAGGGCAGCCCCAAATCTTAACAACCTTAAGATCAGGCTTCTTCCCTTTCCATATCTCATATGGTGTAGACACTATCGACTTAGTTGGAACTCTGTTCAGAAGGTAAGCTGCGGTTTCTAGGGCATATCCCCATAATGAGATGGGTAGGTCAGCGAAACTCATCATGGACCGTACCATATCTAATAATGTACGATTTCTCCTTTCAGAGACACCATTGAGCTGAGGTGTATAAGGAGGCGTCCATTGGGATAATATCCCATGGTCCTTGAGGAACTGAGTGAACTCTGTACTTAAGTACTCACCTCCTCGATTTGATCGAAGAGTTTTGATACTCTTTCCAGTTTGGTTCTCCACCTCATTCTTATACTATCTGAATTTCTCAAAGGCCTCGGACTTGTACTTCATTAAGTACACATATCCATACCTTGAGAAATCATCAGTAAATGTAATGAAGTAGGAGTAACCTCCAATGACATGAGTTGACATGGGTCCACATACATCACTATGTATGAGTTCCAACAACTCAGTGGCTCTCTCTCCAGTTCCACTAAATGGAGAGTTGGTCAGTTTTTCACGAATGCAAGGCTCACAAGTTGCATATGACACATAGTCGAATGGATCTAGATATCCATCATTTAGCAACTTTTGAATCCTTCTTTCATGGATGTGACCTAGCCTACAATGCCACAGGTATGCACTATTCAACTCATCTCATTTCCTTTTGGACACATTTACATTCATGATATGTGGAGTGGTGTCTAATATAAATAAACCATTATGCAATGTTCCTTTCATGATGATCTTATCATCTAATAATATCGAACAACCATTGTTCTCAAAAACAAATTTATATCCACTAACTATTAAACATGAAATTGAGATAATGTTTTTGATAATAGAAGGAACAAAATAACATGTATCTAATGCAATAAAAGCTCCACTAGGCAGATGTAGGGCGACCTCGCCAACAGCTACTACAGCAACTTTTGCTCCATTACCCATCTTGAGGTCTATCTCGCCTCTCTCTAGTCTCCTAGGCCTTGCTAGGACCTGCAACGAATTGTATATATGATAAGCACTACCGGTATCCAATACCTATATGTTATCATAAGAGTCTGACAAATGAAGACTGATCATGAATGTACCTGAAGCTTCATCAAGCTTTTGTTTCGCCCTTTCTGCAAGGTACTCTTTGCAGTTTCTCTTCAAGTGCCCATCTTTACCACAATGGAAGCACTGATCTTTGTCCTTTGTTGGGTCTTTCTTAGCAACCTTTGCTTTACCTGGTTTGACCTTGCCCTTTCCCTTCTTAAGGGACCTTTCTGCTTTCCTTTTCCTTTTGGTCTCACCAGTGTAGAGAACTGGCTTCTCTTTCTTGATAGTACTCTCTATCTCCCTCAACATATTGAGAAGCTCTCGGAGAGTCACTTCAAGCTTGTTCATATTAAAATTCATTATAAACTGTGAAAAGGAATCTGGTAGGGACTGAAGCACAATGTCCACACATAAGTTATCCTCTAGGACCATTCCTAGACCTGTGAGTTTCTCTATTCACTCAATCATCTTTAGGACATGGTTCTGAACCGGTGTCCCTTCAGTCATCCTAGCGCGGAAGAGGCTCTTAGATATCTCATATCGCTGAGTCCTTCCCTGTTCCTCAAACAATTTACGGACATGTAGGAGAATGGATCTGACATCCATCTTTTCATGTTGTCTCTGTAACTCAGGAGTTATAGAGCCCAACATATAGCACTGAGCAAGAGTGGAGTCATCAATGTACTTCACGTAGCGAGCGATCTTATCCTCGTTTGCCCCTTCTTCGGGCGCATGCATCACTGTATCAAGGACGTACACGATTTTCTCCGCTGTGAGAACAATTCTCAAGTTACGGAGCCAATCCGTATAATTTGGACCAGTGAGGCGGTTGACATCAAGTATGCCACGTAAGGGATTTGAAAGCGACATTTTCTGAAAATAAAGATGCAGCAGAAATGAATAACATGCAGATTTTGCAAGAAATAAACTATCAAGATATGGACTTCTATCTTAATATGCTCCCACTATTTTACTAACGAGTCACGCGACACCCTCAGCACGTGAAACGGAAGTCTCCGGCAGACTTCTAGTGGGGATCAGGATCCAATCAGCGTCTTAGTGTAACCTCGAGGGACTCGACCAATCACACTAAGCCTAAAAGGTAGGCAACTCTTGTCGATCACAACTCCTTGTGATTCCCGTCCTGTTCGGCCTCCGAATCACCATGGCCTCGAGGGACTCGACCAACCATGATTCTCGGTTAAGTCAACACATTCGTTACAAGATGAGTCTGATTTGATGATATACCCTCGAGGGACTCGACCAAGTATACCATGCCCTCAGGTCACCGGTAACATCTCTATGTCGTAAGCAAGATAGCGAATCGCGATATAGGTGAGTCTCGAGGGACTCGACCAACTCAACCTACACCGGGAATCAGTTCCTACTTATAACGATGGAAGGGCACGTGGGTCAATCTAATTGCCTCACGTTTACCGACTTAATATTATCGAGAGATGTTTCTATGATTTGGTCTCCTAATATGACATGTCACACATATACATATTTAATATACATCTACATCGCATACAAATATATATACATATCTAGTATGTGTATAAGCAATTACACCAGATGATCATGGACCACAACCTAATATAATTAGGCCCGAGCCAGTAGGCCTAATCACTCACATCAAGATCTATGTGTGCAACGGTGCATCTCCATGCCCTGTGATCGTCCATTTCGTCCTTGTCGGTTCCGTCGACATCTTGATGCATCTTGATGCATCATGATCGTCCATCTCGTGGGTCCCGCTATCGCATCCACGCTCCCGCTGTGTCTCCTCATGTGATTACAACTTAATCATAGACACGCAGGCCCGATAATAAATGAGAAATATAATGGAGGTTCGCAGACCTCAATAATAATAATCACAGGTACACACATCACACGGTACATGATCATCCGTCCACACATCATACATCACTTGTATAAATAATCATCATCATGTAGGACTACTAGATAATAATAATAAAAATAATAATCAACTAAAATTTTTAATTAATTAATATTTTCTGAAATCAAGGAACTGGGATAATAATCATCATCATAGGGGTATTTTCGTAATTTGGACAGAAGACAGAAACTGGAATTTCTCAAATTCCGAGGGGCAAAACTATCTTTTGCCCAGAAAACCCTAATGCCCTTCCCCTTTTCGCTGTTGCCGCCACCGCCACCCTAATGGCGGCGACACGTCTTGGTGGGCGAGGGCACTACCCTCGCCGCGAAGCAAGACGCTCACCGGCGCTTCCATTTCTGGTGGGCGCCTTCGGGCGTCGCGAGGCGGTGTTGTCCCATCGGGCGACCACCCCCTGGGGGTTTTTCGCCATGCAGGGGCGGCGGCGCCGCCGGCCCGGCGGTTTTTTTGCCTTGGTCGGTGGTGCCGACCCAAGAAGAAGCTCTGCAGGCAGCCGGGCCCTGGCTGCAGCAGACGCGAGCCCCCCTGTGCTGCCCGCTAACCGGTTCGCGTTGCACGCGACACAGATCGAGGGCAGCAACTGTTGCTGCCCTTCCTTGTTTTTTAAGGTCAACAATTTTGATGTCAAAATTCTTCCTAAACACAACACACGCCAGTTCAAAACCAATCATTCGCGACGAAAGCAACTTGGCTCGATACCACTATTGGGAAATCCTTGGGGCGACATCATCATAAGCGGAAGAACAAGAAAAACAAAATCCCCGATTCCCAAAGAGATGTTTCGTTCACAGCGAAGATTGGTACACAAAAAAATCCATGAAAAACATGAAACTGGCAGATAGAGTAGATTGTGTTACCTAGGGAGATCGTATATCCCTGTTTCCTTGCAGATCCTTAGGAGAGGGTGAAGGAGGTCAAGCGTCCTCCTCTCTAGCGGTGATCCACACAGCAGGGTTTGCGACGACGCTCCTCAAAACTCAGACCTACTCCGAGGAGGTGGAGATGGAGAGGAGAATAGGAAGAGGCAAACAAAGCTCTCTAGCCCATGGGGCTCTCAATCCCTCCTATTTATAGAGGTCTCTTGTCAAACCCTAATGGGTCCTCCCCTAGTGAGTATTGGATCTGCATCCAATAAGACAAGAGCTTTGTCGGATATCTCATATCCGAACCTCTATTCATCGCAATGCCTACCATATGTGTGTGACCCTCTAGGCCCAATATCGAGCGGTCGTGAGTCATACCTGTTAGAACTCCTTCTAACTTCGGTGAATTATTATCTCTGTAATAATTCACTCGACTCATCGACCATGGACGTACTAGGCCACTACGCCAGTAGTCCCCGAGATGATCTGAGGGAATCCAATCCATTGGACACTGTCGTCCTCGATTCGCGTGTACCTATAGTCCCTCATCCATCTAATATACCAGAGACCGTATATCGAGCATGGTGTTGTCGGACCCACACGGTTTCTTCTCGAAGTCTCGCTCTAATCGGATTCTCAGGAGAACTTTTTTCTCTCAACCGAATGACCCGGCCGGGGATTTGTGTCGAGCAAGAACACATGGGATATTCCTCTCATGGCCGAGAGTGGATGATCCTCTATCGACACTCAATAGCCCTCGTAAGGTCGACTACCACTCCCAATGACCAATTGTACTAGATCCGGGACAGCCAAACCTATAAGTCGGTATCAAAGAGTGGAGCACTCATAATGGGGACATCCTTGGTGTCTCAAGTCTAAGGACCAGATACACCACTAGGACTACGTAATCATTGGTCGACAATAAGGCATCATCAACCATCCAAAGCATTCCGTAAGCGGATCAATCAGTGAACTCATTCTCCAATTAGCTTTTGTCATTGTATCCCTAGTGTCCCTACACAAGCAGCTATGAGACCATTTGCATCCATCATATGGACGGTATACAAACACACCGTCCGTCGGTTATCACGATATCCCTCTCGAGTAACCTATGACCGGGATTATTTAGGATATGTGTTTAAAGGTGAATCGATCTCACTATCGTGATCTCATCACGATCCGATTCCCATTGCACAAATCCAAGGACATCACAATATATGTATGCATTTATATAAAGTGATATATGCCAAAATATAATAAGCAAAAAAGATTATATATTAAGTCACACGTGCCATCACTCACGTGATTGGCTTGCTGGGCACCTATGACTAGCAATTATATGCTAACTTCGATTCCTAAGACATATTCTAAGCAAAATAAATATGGTTTCTTCCGGCGAGCTTCCGGCAAACTTCCAATGAACTCTTGGCAATGTTTTGGTGGACTCTCGGTAAGCTCCTGGACTTCATAATGATCTTCTTGGTGAATTCCGACAAGCTTCTTTGGCAAGCTCTTGGACTTCTCAGTTGGTTCCAATAGAACTTCCGACAAATGTCCGGACTTCCGACGAACTCTTGAACTCCAACGAAATCGCGTCCTTGGCTCCAAGACTTCATTTTGCTTTATGCCTTGCTATCATAGTTAATCCTGCACGTATAAAAACACACTTTGATCTAGACAAATATTACTAAGCATGAATCATATTATCCGGCAAGTCATTGGTCTATTGATGCTTCGTCCGATTCTTCGATGCATCATCCTTTCTTACAGCCTATTGACCAATCGGCCAGTTGACCTATGCAACTCCAATATCCTTGGCACAATATTCGCTCTTCTTGGCCGATGCTCAGAACCGTGGCCTGAAGCCTTCTGTCGATACATCGACCGATCCTTTGGTGCGACGTCCAATATTCTAATATGTTCTTCTAGCCCAACATGATTATTCCTACTTTAAATGTCTCTCCCTAATCGAAGCATCCTATGTCACTCAAAACACATATCAAATAATAAATATTTATCAAATGGTTTCATCATCAAAATCCGAGATTCAACAATCTCTCCCTTTTTGATGATGATAACCAATTGATGACAGAGTTAACCTTAACTCCCGGAGTTTAAACAAACTCCCTTTATCAATATACTATATTGATAGAACTCATGGATTACAACATGTTATTATAAAACTTATGCATAACATCATACTTCTCCCCCTTTGTCATCAACAAAAAGGAGAAGTTCAACTATCAAGTGTTTGAGATATACAAGTTCAAATCATTGCATAAAAAACATAATATCAAGTTTTATCATCATGCAATTTGTAAGCTAGAAAATTTAGCAAGTGCTACATCATGCAAGCTATCAAGTTGTAGATATGCAAGGTAGTAAGATAGCAAGTTTACAACATACAAGCTAGCAAAAATTTCAAAAGCAAATGCAAGATAGCTTTCTTGTTGAAGTGTGCAAGCTAGCTATTCTTGCTTCCTATTGCAATGTGCAAGTTGCAAGTTTTGCTTCTTGAGATAGGTAAGATAGTGATGTTTAAGATAGCAAGCTCTTTCTTCTCTTTTGAGAAGTGACATTTTTGCTTCCTTTGCAAAGTGCAAGCTAGCAAAATTTTATATTATTTTATAATATGCAAGCTAGCAATTGTAGTATGAAGGCTAGCAAGTTTTTGAAAAATAATGCAAGATAACAAGCTAGCAAGATAGCAAGATACAATGTTTTACATGAAGCAAGCTAACAAGTTTTGCATTATGCAAGCTAGTGAGTTGTTTACAAACTTTTTACACCTTTTGATATATGCAAGATAGTGTATTTTTGCATCTACTTAAAATGTGCAAGCTAGCATTTTTGAGTTTCTAAAAATTCTTTCTCCATATATCATCATGAAAGCTAGCACTGTTTTTTTAGTTTTACAAGTTTGTAAATTTTGCTAGATGTGCAAGTTTAGCATGTTTTGCATCTTCTTGACTTGTGAAAGCTAGCTAGCAAGTTAGCTATCTCCCCCTTTGTCATTATCAAAAAGAAGGGAAGAATATAATTTTATATATCTTTTTCCCTTTACAATAATTTTTAAAGCATGACAAAGATAAGTAATCATTCTTATTTCAAAATATCATAATTGAGATAAACCTTGAATTCAAATCAAAGTAATTTTAATCATGATTCACATCATATGCAATACATCACATACATCATCATAATAAAAGATATTCAAATGAAATTTTAAGTCATGAATTTTTAAAAATATATTCAAATGAAATTTGAAGTCATGAATTTTGAAAAAGATATTCTCTTTAGTAAATCGCAAAAGGAAACATACAAGAAAAATATTTCAATTCATGCATAAGAAATCTTATGATTCATATAGAAAATATCTTTTTTAGTAAAATACAAAGAAAAATCGTAGGAGTACAAAGAAGAGATCTTGATTCAAAAAATCTCAAATAATTCCAAGAAACCAAGATCATGATTTTGATAAGACTCATTCAAATTTAAATCGTCAAAATCTTAACATTTCTTTCAAGCGATTTAAAATGGCGGAAATAATTTTATTGGTCTCTTAGTGAAAAATCGATAAGATAGAGAAAAAAAATTTCAAGAAAAATACTTTAAGTTCGAAATATAAACTCGTTAAGCATGCTTTCAAATCATCATTACATTTTCATTAAGACTTCAAGCATAGTTTCGTTGAACATAATATTGAATGATTTTTAAAGATATATAAACCTCTTTAGTTTTAATTTATGTGATTGACTTTATATTAGCATGCCCAAATATTTGTTCTTATGTCAAAACCATATATCAACCTTTAAAACGAAAAGATAAAAAATATCAAGATCAAAAAGTGTAATACATAATTTCAAAACATATTATTTCAAATCATTACTTCAAGTCCTCATGCATAAAAATTATCAAGTATGATACAAACATTTATTTTCAAAACATTCATCATGATAAGGTATATAAGCCAAAAAAATCATTAAACATGAAGCATATTCATCGATCATCGTTTCATTGAGCATAAAGCATTTCCAAACAAAATTGAAAATCAATACGCAAAATCATCAACATATACCTTATTGCTTCTTAAAATATATATGATTATCAATAGATTTAAGTCTAATATTTTTATTCATTTATCATAAAATATGTAATTTTCATGATCACTTTCAAAATTACTAGAAAGATAAGCATGATCCCGAGTTTTTAGCATTTTCATTATATTATTAAACATGTACTTTTCAAGAAACATAATTTTATAAGCTAAAATAGCTCATGAAAAACATTATGTAATTTCGAAATACGGCAAAAGGGTTTTGGTTACCTCATTATAGAAAGTTGTTAAGGCATAGTTTGTCACCTCGCCTTTGTTGATTTTCTCCTCATCTTCGGAGGAGCTCGATTCATCCTAAAGTACTTCCCTCTTATTGTGTTCATAGCAAGTAGTTGTATTCTTTTTATTCTTTAACATTTGTTTCATGAACTTTTTAAATTTTATAGTGAGGAGTTCAAGTTTACCATTACTTAAGCTTATGCTCGAGTGGTCTTCAATTGTTCTAAGTTCAAAATCTTTCATGTTCTTTGAAAGGTGGTTCTCAAGTTTTTTATGTGCATTGCATGTCATTTCATAGGTCATCAAAGACTCTATAAGTTCTTCAATTGGAAAATTGTTCAAGTTCTTTGATTCTTTTATTGTCGTTATTTTCGAATCCCAATTTTTAGAAAGCGATCGTAAAATCTTGTTAACGAGTTCAAAATCTGAAAAACTTCTACCAAGTGCTTTTAAACCATAGACGACATCCATAAAATGGATGTACATGTCTCCAATGGTTTTGCTTTGTTTCATATGAAATAGTTCAAAATCGTGCATTAAAAGATTGACTTTAGAATCTTTTACTCTACTCGTGCCTTCGTGTGTGATTTCGAGAGTGTGTCATATTTCGAAAGTCATTTCGCAAGTAGAAACCCGATTTAACTCAGTTTTATCCAAAGCGCAAAATAGAGCGTTCATAGCTCTAGCATTTAAGGAAAAAGCATTCTTCTCCAAATCATTCCAATGGTTCATTAGAAGAGAAGACCTTCAAAAATCGCTTTCGACAATATTCCATAAGTTCAAATCCAACGAAAGCAAAAAAACTCTCATTCGAGTTTTCCAATATATGTAGTCCGTCCTATTGAATAAAGAAGGAAGAACGAGAGAGTGACCCTCTTAAAAGCCGAAAAGAGCCATTTCTATTTAGGTGTTAAACCAAATATGAAAAACGAGGCTTTGATACCAACTTTTAGGAACGAATCGACACTAGGGGGGTGTGCGGGGGGGTGTGTGTGAATTAGTACAGCAGTAAAAACGTTGGTTCTGAAAATTCTTTCGTACGTTGAAAACCAATTTTGGAAACTTGAAAACATATACGAGTGTAGGCATAGTAAAAGCATAGTAAAGAAGAGAGGTAGTTTGCTATAAAAGTAAAGTGCTCAAAGGAAACGTAAACCAGATTTTTATAGTGGTTCGGTCATCGTGACCTACATCCACTTAGTCGATTCCTCTTTCGTTAAGGCCACCGACATCCACTATCAGTCTTCCTTCAATAGGCGAAGACCAACCACCTTTTACAACTCAATTCTCCTTTTACCAGGTTTAGGAGATAACCCTTACAGCCCCACTTACTCATCTCTCAAACTATTCTAACACTTAGAACTTTTGAGAGGAGTTCATATAATATTTCAATAGCATTTCTTTCTATTTTTACTCTCAAGTCTTGTGTATCTTAACTAGGGATGAGAGGGGTATTTATAGGCTTCACGTTGATTCAAACTTGAAGCCTAAACACATCTCATCCCGGGTTTCTCGGGTATGAGCGATACCACAACTTGTGTTGGGTGGTACCATCGCATAGCATCCTAACACTGGGTAGTACCACCGCCTGACAGAGCTTGGAGACCAAGCTCTGGTGGTACCACCATTAGCAGCATTTACTGCCAATAGTACCATCGCCCAGACCACCTTATCACAGCCTTAGCTGGAATTGCCTAAGGCGTGAGGCACCCTTGCGGCCAAAGACGCGAACTTAGCTTGCGTCGTCTAAGTCGCGGGTCACCCTTGCGGCAAAGATGCAAACTTAGCTTGCGTTGCCTAAGTAGCGCTTCGCCCTTGCGATATTGCTCCGCAAGGATCAGCCAACTTGTAACCTCTCGCAGGTCCCGAAGGACCTGTAAAAAGAGAAAGTTGATTAGTTCGAAAGAACGAGCGGCGGACAAGTCCCGACGTCTCGCAAAAAGGGGAAGCTTTACAAGAAATTCAGCGAGCACCTTGCGTGCACAAGAGAAAAGAGGGAGAGGGGGAAAACAAGGCTTTAGAAGGTTAAACGAACAGCTGCAAGCCCACAAACAACCGCTCACCTGGTCCCGGGCGCGACAACAAGTTCCCGTCAAGGCAACGTGCGAACTTGCGAAAGAGTGTTCAACGCCCGGTATATATCCGAAGCCCCATCCAGCCCTGTGCCACCCGAGGGGTTCAAAGGGGCTGAGATGGCTGACGTTTTGGTGAGCGGAGGCAGATTTCAGAAATCAGCCCGTGGCACGCGAAAACGGAGTTGTTTTGGGGCTATTTTGCTCGCTTCGGTGAGCGGTCGCTTTGTAACACTGCAGCTTGTTCGAACTTACATTTTTACAAGCAAAATGACCCAAAACCAAGAGAAAATAGGCTGTTAAGCAGCTGTACATGTGGGTGTGAGCGACGAACGGTTCGTTGAACGGAGTTGTTGCGAGTGCGCGATGACCGTTCATGACATTCTCCCCCACTTAAAATGTCGACGCCCTTGTCGACGCTTATTGGTAATTGTTGATGATTTCTTCTTCATGTCGCAGGGCGTCTTCAAGCTCCCAACTGGCTTCAGTTTGGGGAAGTTTTCGCCACTTCACCAAGTACTCTGTTTGCTCAGCTCCGTTGGGTAGTTTTATCTTGCAGTCCGCCAGAATGGTTACAACTCGGTTCTCGTAGGAGGCTGTGATGGGAGGTAGCTGAGTTGGAACACTTCGGGAAGCATCTTGCGAATCCGAGTGGTAGGCTTTTAGGTTGTTGGCATGAAGAACGTTGTGAATTTTGAACCACGCCGGCAGCTACAACTTGTAAGAGACGTTGCCTACCCTGCTGATAATTGGGAAGGGCCCTTCATACTTGCGCACCAATCCTTTGTGGACTTTGTTCCTAAAGAATTGGAGTGATGCCGGTTGGAGCTTTACCAATACCAAATCGCCAACTTTGAACTCTTGTGGTCGCCTTCCCAAGTATGCCCACTTCTTCATCCTCTTTACCGTCTTCTCCAAGTAAGCCCGCGCAATATCTACATTTCGATGCCACTCCTTTGTGAAGTGATAGGCTGACGGATTACTCCCAGTATACCCAATTGCCATGGTGTGCAGAGTCGACAGTTGTTGTCCTGTGATGATCTCAAAGGGGCTCTTGTTGGATGCAGAGCTCCGCTGCAAGTTGTAGGAGAATTGGACAATGTCCAACAGCTTCACCCAATCTCGTTGATTGGCACTCACGTAGTGCTGGAGATATTACTCCAGGAGCGAGTTTATTCTTTCAGTCTGGCCATCCGTCTGAGGGTGGAGGCTTGTAGAGAAGTATAACTTCGACCCCAACAATTTGAATAGCTCGGTCCAGAATCGTCTCAGGAACCGAGCATCTCGATCACTAATGATGTTGTGTGGGACTCTGTTAGGACTCTAGCTAGGAGAGTCCTAATTGAGAGGGACATTCATGTAAAACCTACTTAAGCTGACCCCTATTAAAGAGGTGAAGAGGCTGGCTAGGGTTAGGAGATTGTTTCTTAGAGATAAATTAGGAGTTGTAAAGAAATAGGAGTCTTGATTAGAAGT
The DNA here is from genome assembly GCA_900464855.2 of Musa schizocarpa. Taxonomy (NCBI): domain Eukaryota; kingdom Viridiplantae; phylum Streptophyta; class Magnoliopsida; order Zingiberales; family Musaceae; genus Musa; species Musa schizocarpa. The sequence goes on along the minus strand of LS990922.1, from coordinate 36,399,427 downwards.
CTAATAGGAGTTGGTTAGAAGAAGGAGTCTTGAGTAGGAGTCCTATTAGGAGTTAGGGTTTAGAAACCCTATAAATAGCCATGTATTCCTCCTCTTTTCACAAGCAATAGATGAATCTTTTCTGCAGCCTTTGAGCAGCAACTTGGAGGGAGGAACCCCTATAGAGTTCCAAGGAGGCCGATCCCCTAAAGAGATCAACCCCAAGTTTAGAATCTGCAAGGGTTCTAACACCTGGTATCAGAGCAGCGTTCTTGGCGTCTCGCTGCCCTTCCATAGCCATCCATCAACCCTCCACAACTGCCCAAAGCAATTCCCACAATTGCTTAAGAGATCGTTGTCAAATTCCACCGTCATCTCCACCACCACGGATCATCCTTTGATCTCCCCGTGAATTGCAACAGGTTCTGGTTTTCTACCTTACTGCTGCTGCAATTTAGTTATCCTTATTTGAAAATCCCAAAAAAAATTATTCCTATATTGCTGCATATACTTTTCATCATAAAGTTTTCATCTCTATGACGAAAGATATATTGCAGAATTCCAATCATATAGCATCGTCTGTTTGATCTTGCTATTGTGTTTTTTCGATCCAAATCTCTACGAAATTTTTATGACATCTTTGACATTTCCTAATAGCAGATTCCCTTTGGTTTCATAAAAAAATTCTCAATATAAACCACTAATCTTTTACGTCTAATCTGCTATACTTAAAAATCTGTGCTGTAGAAAATTTCAGCCGCATATTGTTGCCTTAACCCATCTATTTGCAATCTTTTTTTGAATGAAATTTCTTATACACTTCATAGATCATCTTGACTTCCATCTAAGATTGATCTATAAAGAAATTCATCTCTAAAAACGATTTTGTGTTGCTGCAAATTTTCGTCGTATCCTGCTGGAATTTCTCGATGAGAATTCTGTAATCGCAACTTGCACCAATTTCCTTGCTGTTATACTACCGAAATTTTCTTGATTAAATTAGATATCCTTGCTGTCATATAAATTGTGATTTTGCTATCAATTCCCTCCTCAATTCTCTCACGTTTTTGGTGGGAATTACGTCGAGAAACCGTTGTTTCTTCGACGATAATTCTACTCTTACAAGACAGCACATACTTGCTACAACTTCCATTGATTTCTACCAAACCTTTGCTACCATCTACCACAGATCCAAAACTTTTATCTACAGCCCTAAAACTCTACCAAACCACACCCTCAACCTACACCCAAAATAGCCACAAAACAAGCCTAAACCGTAGCCTACATCCACCAATCTACCAACCCTTTCGACCATCACCTCTCTCAACCAATATATGCCTTTAACCCGACAACAAAAGAGAGATCTTGATATCACAGATTAGATGGCATATACTATGATATCTGAGGAGGTATTCAATGCTAAATTCGAAGCCTTCGAGGCACGAATGGAGGATAAGATTGGGATGCTCTTTACCGAACTCAGATTGGGCCGACCACTAAGCCCGAAGAAATCACATCAAGGAGAGAGCTTTGCCCAATCGCACCAAGCCCATAGATATGACTTCCAAGAGAGGAGAAGCTCTATGACCAACCTCAACTATCCATGCATGAGAGTGGACTTCCCTAGATGGGAAGAAGGAGACCCGATTGGTTGGATCTCGCACGCGGAGCGATATTTTCGGTACCACAAAATCGCAGATGCATCTATGGTGAAAATTGCAGCTATACATCTTGAAAGGGATGCTATACAGTGGTTTGACTGGTTTGAACATATTTATGGAGTCTTTTCATGGCAACAATTCAAAGAAGGACTGCTGATACGCTTCAAAACAACCGATTACGAGAATATTGACGGACAACTAGCAAAGATCCGATAAACCTCCACCATTCAGGAGTACCAAACCATGTTTGAAAGGTTATCTAATCAAACTCATGATTGGTCTCAAAAACAGCTATTGAGGACCTTCATTGAGGGCTTGAAGCCAGAGATCCGAGGAGAAGTTAAAGCGCGACAACCGTATACGCTTATGACAGCCATCTCTTTCGCACGACATCAAGAGGAGCAATTGAACCATGAAGCTCGGAGGACTAGGGTCACTCCTCAACCAGTAATATTGAAGCCCTCAGCCCCCCCTACTGTCGACCAAGTCCCTACACCAAAGAGGTTAACAGGAGAAGAGCTTCGGGAGCGATATGCGAAGGGGTTATGTTGGCATTGTGACGACCCGTGGAGTCGTGAGCATCGCTGTAGTAAAGGGAGACTTCTTATGATTGAACCAATAGAAGAAGAGATCATTGAACATCCAGAAGAGAGCCTTAAACATGTAAAAGAAGATGCAGAAGAAGAGCCATAATCGGTCGAAGTTACGGTACATGCACTAGCCGACTACTCAAACCCACAAACGATGGAGGCCTTCTCAAACAACAACCGATCACTATTCTTATCGACACGGGCTGTACTATTAACTTTCTAAACAGTAAGGTTACTGTCCATATGGCTTTACCTATTGAGAATTGCACCAGGTTTGCCGTTAAGGTCACCGACGGACGGATTTTGAAGTATGATCGTAGGCGCCCGCAAGAGAAACTATTGCTGCAGAACCAAGAGATAATTGCAGATTTCTTCCTTCTCCCGCTTGATGATCATGAGGCCATGCTCATAATTAAATGGTTGACAACATTAGGTGATATTTCTTGGAATTTTATGCAACTAATTATGAAATTTTACAGTAAGGAGAAATAGGTGATACTGAACAAGAAACATGGAGGCGACGTAACGATGATTTGCACACAACAAATGGAGAAGATTTTGCATAAAGCATGCCACAGATTTTTGGTACAACTTGAGCAGCAAACTAAGGGAGAGCCAATAGAATTTGAAGATCCAAACCTACTTCCTTTGCTTGCTGAATTTTCAGATATATTTGACGAACCTTACAACCTACCTCTTACCCGTCGGCATGATCATTATTTAACGATTCTTTCAGACAAACCTCTAGCAAATACTCGGCCATATCAATATCTACATCTCCAAAAGGATGAAATAGAAAGGATTGTAAAAGAGATGTTCAAAACATGAGTTATTCGGCCAAGTTGCAACCTCTACTCTTCATCGGTGCTACTTGTACGCAAGAAGGATGGAACATGGCGAATATGCATTGATTACCGAGCTTTAAATGGCATCACCGTCAAGGACAAGTACCCAATACCAGTGGTGGATGAACTTCTTGATGAATTAAAAGGAGCTCGAGTCTTTACGAAGTTGGACCTCCGATCCGGTTACCACCAAATTCGGGTATGTGACGATGACATTCCAAAAACTACATTTCGCACACATAATGGTCATTATGAATTCTTAGTAATGCCTTTTGGACTCACTAATGCTCTTTGCAAATTTGTGCTGGTATTTTTCGATGATATTCTCATTTACAGCCCTTCTCTTGAGACTCACTTTCAGCATTTACGGATTGTTCTGACGATCCTTTGGGAGAATACTCTTTTTGTAAAGCAACCAAAGTGCAGCTTTCTCTAGCAAAAAGTAGAGTACCTTGGGCATATAATATCAGAAAAAGGAGTGGCAGTAGACCCAGCAAAAATTGTGGCAATGCAAGGCTGGCCGAAACCTACAAACGTGAAATTACTACGGGGGTTCCTTGGACTAACGGGCTACCACCAAAAATTTGTTAAGGACTATGGGAAGATCAGTGCAACACTCACTTCTTTCCTGAAAAAAGATGCTTTCCAATGATCGGACAAAGCCTCTGCTGCCTTCGACAAACTTAAGGCAGCCATGACAACGACGCCGGTGCTTGCGCTACCAGAATTCAATAGACCCTTCATCATTAAGGCCGATGCATCTAGAGTCAGAATTGGAGCCGTTCTCATGTAAGATGGTCGACCACTCACATACACTAGCAAGACACTATCTCCCTCCCATCAAAATAAGTCAATATATGATAAGGAGATGCTTGCCATTGTGCGCGCAACAACGAGGTGGAGACCCTACTTGAATGGTCAACGATTTCAAATTAAAATCGACCATAAAAGCCTCAAGTACTTTTTGGAGCGAAAGATATCATCCCCTAAGCAGCAAAAATGGGTAACAGAACTTCTTGGATTTGATTATGAAATAACTTACAAAAAGGGGAAAGAGAATATTCTTGCAGATGCGCTTTCGCAGCTACCCGAGCAAGTTGAAGTTTCAGCCGTTTCACTTCCGACCAGTGACTTCCTTGAGGATATTAAGATGGAATGGCAGGAAGATTCAGAGACAAATAAGATTATAAAAAAATTGCATGAAGCACCAAGCTCCGTGGCTCATTACAATTGGGACTCAAAAGAATTACACTATAAGGGACGCATTGTGCTTATGATAAATTATACTTGCATCTTCACGAGCAGATTTTGGACAAAGTTATTCTATATACAGGGTACTAAATTGAAAAGGAGTACGACATATCACCCGCAAATCAACGGCCAGACAAAATTTGTAAATAGGTGCTTGGAGACAGCCCAAAGCCACCCACCAAATATGACTATCCAAGGAGAACTCCAAACCCAGCCAAGTGTCATTATTGATCGACGGATCGTGACTCGACGACGACGACCCACTACTACAATGCTAATACAGTGGGTGAACCTACCAACAAAAGATGCCACTTGGGAGAACTATGACGACTTGAAGATCAAATTCCCAAAATTCATGAATCGTCAGCCTCGAGGACAAGACTAATTTGAAGAGGGCGGGTTTGTTAGGACTCTAGCTAGGAGAGTCCTAATTGAGAGGGACATTCATGTAAAGCCTACCTAAGCCAACCCCTATTAAAGAGGTGAAGAGGCCGCTAGGGTTAGGAGATTGTTTCTTAGAGATAAATTAGGAGTTGTAAAGAAATATGAGTCTTGATTAGAAGTCTAATAGGAGTTGGTTAGAAGGAGTCTTGAGTAGGAGTCCTATTAGGAGTTAGGGTTTAGAAACCCTATAAATAGCCATGTATTCCTCCTCTTTTCACAAGCAATAGATGAATCTTTTCTGTAGCCTTTGAGCAGCAACTTGGAGGGAGGAACCCCTATAGAGTTCCAAGGAGGCCGATCCCCTAAAGAGATCAACCCCAAGTTTAGAATCTGCAAGGGTTCTAACAGACTCCCCAATACTTCACCACATCCTTCATCATCAGCTTGGCCGCCTCCTCTGCTGAACAATGTAGGGGAGCAGCAATGAAAGTTGCATACTTTGAAAACCGATCGACCATCATGAGTATCGATCCGAGTCTCCCTACAAGTGGCAAGCTAGATATGAAATCCAAGGAAATGCTCTCCCACGGCCTTTCTGGTATGGGCAACGGCTCCAAAAGTCCCATCGGCTTCCGCTGCTCCACCTTATCTTGTTAGCAAGTAAGGCATGTTCGAACATATTCCTCTACATCAGTCCCCATCTTCGGCCAGTAGAAGGCCCTCTCCACGAGAGCCAATGTTCTATGAATGCTTGGGTGTCCAACCCAAAGGGAATCGTGACACTCTTTTAAGAGTTCACGCCTCAAATTATCCACTCGGGGAACATAAACCCTATTCCCTTTTGTGTAAATGAGTCCCTCTTGGACCCAAAATTGTCGTGCCTTGCCTTCTTTGATGAGCTGCATCAGGATAACTGCCTGGGGGTCACTATACGGTCCATCCCGGATTCTAAAAAAGAAGTTGGAGTGCAACTGACTTGCTTGGTTTCCGCCCTCCAATTGTGCGGCATTCACACGCTCTACCTTCCGACTCAATGCATCAGCCATGACATTTGCCTTACCAGACTTATACTCCATCGCCATATCAAATTCAGCCAGGAAGTCCTGCCAACGCACCTACTTTGGGGAGAGCTTCTTCTGAGTTTGGAAATAGCTCAGAGCGATGTTGTCCATCCTCAGCACAAATCGCGATCCGAGGAGATAGTGTCGCCAAACTCGTAGACAGTGGATTACTGTTGTCATCTCCTTCTCATGCACTGGATACCGCTGCTCAGTCTCGTTGAGTTTGCGGCTCTCGTAGGCCACCGGATGACCCTCCTGCATGAGTACTCCCCCAATAGCGAAGTCCGAAGCATCTGTATGGACTTCAAAAGGCTCCCCATAGTCTGGCAATTTGAGCACTGGTTCTTCCATAACAGCAGCCTTCAGATCTTGGAATGCTATTTCACATTTGTTAGACCACTTCCAAGGCTGCTCCTTCTTCAGCAACTCCATTAGTGGGGTTGCCCGCCTCGAATATCCCTCTATGAAGCGTCGATAATAATTGACGAAACTAAGGAAGGATCTCAACTCTGGCACCTTCTTTGGAGTTCGCTATTCCGAAACCGCTTGCACCTTCGACTTATCCATCCGAATGGAGTCATCACCGATTCGATGTCCCAAGAATAATATCTCAGTTTGAGCAAAGTAGCATTTCTCCCTTTTCACGAACAAAGTGTTCTCCTTGAGAACCTTGAAAATGCTAGTCATAAGTACCCAGCAAGCCAATCACGTGAGTGATGGCACGTGTGACTTGATACAGAATCTTTTTGTTTATTATATTTTGGCGTATATCACTTTATAACTATTGCATAAATGCATATATATATTGTGATGTCCTTGGATTTGTGCAATGGGAATCGGATCGTGATGAGATCACGATAATGAGATCGATTCACCTTTAAACACATATCCTAAATAATCCCGGTCATAGGTTTTTCGAGAGGGACATCGTGATAACTTAGGATAGGCGGGTGTGTTTGTATACCGATCCATATGATGGATGCAGCTGGTCTCATAGCTGCTTTCGTATAGGGACACTAGGGATCTGATCTGATGATGCTCATTGGAGAATGAGTTCACTGATTGATCCGCTACGGAATCTTTGGATGGTTGATGATGCCTTATTGTCGGATTCCGATTCCGTAGTCCTAGTGGTGTATCGGTCCTTAGACTTGAGACACCAAGGATGTCTGTATGAGTGCTCCACTCTTTGATACCGGACTTATAGGTTTGGCTGTCCCGGATCTAGTACAAGTGGTCATTGGGAGTGGTAGTCGACCTTACGAGGGCTATTGAGTGTCGATAGAGGATCATCCACTCTCGGCGTCATGAGAGGAATATCCCATGTGTTCTTGCTCGAGACAAATCCCTGGCCAGGGTCATTCGGGTTGAGAGAGAAAGAGTTCTCGGGAGAATCCGATTAGAGCGAGACTTCGAGTAGAAACCGTATGGGTCCGATAACACCATGCTTTCGATATACGGTCTCCGGGATATTAGGTGGATGAGGGACTATAAGTACATGGTAACTAAGGACGAGATAGGTCCAATGGATTGCATTCCCCAGAGATCGTCTAGGGACTACGGTAGTAGTGGCCTAGTACGTCAAGTAGTCGATGAGTCGAAAGTGAATTATTTGAGATAATAATTCGAAGTTAGAAGGAGTTCGGCGGTATGACTCACGGCCAGCTCGATATTGGGCCTAGAGGGTCACACACATATGGTAGGCATTGCGATGAGTAGAGGTTTGGATATGAGATATCCGGCGAGCCCCTGTCTTATTGGATGCAGATCCAATACCCACTAGGGAAGGACCCATTAGGGTTTGACACGGGATCTCTATAAATAGGAGGGATTCATAGCCTCATAGGCTAGAGTCTTTGCTTGCCTTTCCTATTCTCCTCTCCCTCTCCACCTCTCAGAGGCCTGAAGTTTTGAGGAGGGTCGTCAGAACCTGCTGTGTGGATCACCGCTAGAGAGGAGGGACGCTTGACCACCTTCACCCTCTCCTAAGGATCCGTAAGGAAACAGGGGATATCTGATCTCCCTAGGTAACACAATCTCTATCATGCCAGTTTTTGTTTTTATGGATTTTTGCGCACCAATCTTCGCATCTACGACGACGAACATCTTTTTGGGAATGGGGATTTTTGTTTTTCTTGTTCTTTTCGCTGCGCATATGATGTCGCCCCATGATTTTCCAACGGTGGTATCGAGCGAGGTTGTTCGTGCGAATGATTGGTTTTGAACTGCGTGTGTTGTGTTTAGGAAGAATATTGACGTCAAAATCGTTGGACGCAAAAGCGAGGAAGGGCAGCAACAGTTGCTGCCCTCGATCTGCATGCCTGCGACCCACCTGCGGCGGCGCCGCCGCCAGCACCAAGCGGCCGACGCGATGCATTAGTTGCTGTACTGCGCAAGCCGGGCCGGGCGGTTCCGCTTTGATGAGGGTTTTGCCCGGCGGGGCTGGCAGCCCGGGTAGAGGCGCCGACGGGCGACTGACCCATGGGGCAGAGGGCGCCAAGGGGCAGCCGGCTGGTCGAGGGAACCGCCATGGCGGTGGCTACCGTGTACATGCCCCCCGGCAAAAACCCGCGAGCAGGCCGCCCGCCGGCGAGGCAGCACCGCTTGTGGGGCGCCTCGGCGTGCAGAACCGCCCATGAGGGCGGCGCCCGGGCGCCCCACTGCAGCGGCGGCGCCGATCATGGCGTCGCCGCAGCAAAGAACGGCAACCGCCGCCCTCGCCCGCCGCCGCCGCCGCCAGGGTGGGTGGGCGGCGGCAGCAGCAGAGGGAATTAGGGTTTTGGGCAAAAGGATAGTTTTGCCCTTGTGAATTTGAGAAATTCCAGTTTTCGTCTTTTGTCCAAATTACGAAAATACCCTTAGGAATTGAGAAATTCCCTACATGTCCCCCGATTTGAGAAAAATATTAATTAATTAAAAGGTTTAGTTGATTATTATTTTTTTATTATTATCTAGTAGTCCTACATGATGATGATTATTTATACATGTGATGTATGATGTGTGGGACGGATGATCATGGACCGTGTGATGTGTGAACTTGTGATTATTATTATTGAGGTGCGAACCTCCATTATATTTTCGTTTATTGTCGGGCCTGCGTGCCTATGATTAAGTTGTAATCACATGAGGAGGCACAGCGGGAGCGTGGATGCGAGAAGCGGGACCCACGAGACAAACGATCGTGATACATGGAGATGCATCAAGATGTCGACCGAGGCAAGCGAGGGGCGAGATGGACGATCACAGGGCATGGAGATGCACCGTTACACACATAGATCTTGATGTGAGTGATTAGGCCTACTGGCTCGGGCCTAATCATATTAGGTTGTGGTCCATGATCATCTGATGTGATTGCTTATACACATACTAGATATGTATATATATTTGCATGCGATGTAGATATATATTAAATATGTATATGTGTGACATGTCATATTAGGAGACCAAATTATAGAAACATCTCTCGATAATATTAAGTCGGTAAACGTGGGGCAATTAGATTGACCCCCGTGGCCTTCCATCGTTATGGTAGGAACAGGATTCGGTGTAGGTTGAGTTGGTCGAGTCCCTCGAGACTCACCTATATCTTGATTCGCTATCTTGCTTACGACATAGAGATGTCACCGATGACCGAGGACATGGTATGCTTGGTCGAGTCCCCGAGGGTATATCATCAAATCGAGACTCATCTTGTAACGAAGGTGTTGACTTAACCGAGCATCATGGTTGGTCGAGTCCCTCGAGGCCATGGTGATTCGGAGGCCGAACAGGACGGGAATCACAAGGAGTTGTGATCGACAAGAGTTGCCTACCTTTTAGGCTTAGTGTGATTCGTCGAGTCCCTTGAGGTTACACTAAGACGCTGATTGGATCCTGATCCCCACTAGAAGTCTGCTGGAGACTTCCGTTTCACGTGTTGAGGGTGTCGCGTGACTCGTTAGTAAAATAGTGGGAGCATATTAAGATAGAAGTCCATATCTTGATAGTTTATTTCTTGCAAAATCTGCATGTTATTCATTTCTGCTACATCTTTATTTTTCAGAAAATGTCGCTTTCAAATCCCTTACGTGGCATACTTGATGTCAACCGCCTTACTGGTCCAAATTATACGGATTGGCTCCGTAACTTGAGAATTGTTCTCACAGCGGAGAAAATGGTACGCCCTTGATACAGTGATGCCTACGCCAAGAAGGGGCAAGCGAGGATGAGATCGCCTTCACGTGAAGTACATTGATTACTCCACTCTTGCTCGGTGCTATATGTTGGGCTCTATGACTCGAGTTCTGAGACAACAAGAAAAGATGGATGCCGGATCCATTCTCCTACATGTCCGAAAATTGTTTGAGGAATAGGGAAGGACTCAACGATATGAGATATCCAAGAGCCTTTTCCGCTAGGATATTTGGGGGGGACACGGTTGAGAACCATGTCCTAAAGATGATTGAGTGGATAGAGAAACTCACAGGTCTAGGAATGGTCCTAGAGGATAACTTGTGTGTGGACATTGTGCTTCAGTCCCTATCGATTCCTTTTCACAGTTCATAATGAATTTTAATATGAACAAGCTTGAGGTGACTCTCCCGGAGCTCCTCAATATGTTGAGGGAGGCAGAGAGTACTATTAAGAAAGAGAAGCCAGTTTCTCTACTGGTGAGACAGAAAAAAGAAAAGGAAAGCAGAAAGGTCCCTTAAGAAGGGAAAGGGCAAGGGCAAAAACAAGGTAAAGCAAAAGGTTGCTAAGAAAGACCCAAAGAAAGGACAAAGGCTAGTGCTTCCAATTGTGGTAAAGATGGGCATTGGAAGAGAAACTGCAAAGAGTACCTTGCAGAAAGGGCTAAACAAAAGCTTGATGAAGCTTCGGTACATTCATGATCGGTCTCCATTTGTCGGACTCTTATGATAACACATGGGTATTAGATAACCGGTAGTGCTTATCATATATGCAGTCGTTGCAGGTTCGCAAGGCCTTGGAGACTTCAGAGAGGCGAGATGGACCTCAAAATGGGTAATGGAGCAAAAGTTATTGTATTAGGCTGTTGGCGGAGGTCGCCCCTACATCCGCCTAGTGGAGCTTTTATTGCATTAGATGCATGTTATTTTGTTCCTTCTATTATCAAAAACATTATCTCCATTTCATGTTTAACAGTTAGTGGATATAAATTTGTTTTTGAGAATAATGGTTGTTCGATATTATTAGATGATAAGATCATCACGAAAGGAACATTGCATAATGGTTTATTTATGTTAGACACCACTCCACATATCATGAATGTAAATGTGTCCAAAAGGAAACGAGATGAGTTGAGCAAGTGCATACCGTGGCATTGTAGGCTAGGTCATATCCATGAAAAAAAGGATTCAAAAGTTGCTAAATGATGGATATCTAGATCCATTCGACTATGTGTCATATGCGACTTGTGAGCCTTGCATTCGTGGAAAACTCGACCAAATCTTCATTTAGTAGAACAGAGAGAGAGCCAATGAGTTGTTGGAACTCATACATAGTGATGTATGTGGACCCATGTCAACTCATGCCATTGGAGGTTACTCCTACTTCATTACATTTCTTGATGATTTCTCAAGGTATGGATATGTGTATTTAATGAAGTACAAGTTCGAAGCCTTTGAGAAATTCAGAGAGTATAAGAATGAGGTGGAGAACCGTGGTGGAAAGAGTATCAAAACTCTTGATCAGATCGAGGAGGTGAATACTTAAATACAGAGTTTACTCGGTTCCTCAAGGACTATGGGATATTATCCCAATGGACACCTCCTTATACACCTGACTCAATGGTGTCTCGAAAGGAGAAATCGTACATTATTAGATATGGTGCAGTCCATGATGAGTTTTGTTGACCTACCCATCTCATTCGGGGGGGGATATGCCCTAGAAACCATGACTTACCTTCTCGAACAGAGTTCCAACTAAGTCGGTAGTGTCTACACCATATGAGATATGGAAAGGGAAGAAGCCTGATCTTAAGGTTGTTAAGAGATGGGGCTGCCTTTGCCCATGTTAGAAGACACAACCCGATAAGTTAGAATCAAGGATAGAGCGATGCAAATTTGTGGGATACCCCAAGGAAACTTGTGGGTATTATTTCTATCATCTCGAGGACCAAAAGGTCTTTGTAGCTAAGAGAGCAGTGTTCTTTGAGAAGGAACACATTTTTTTGAGGAGACAAGTGGGAGAATGATAGAATTGAGCGAGGTTGGAGAACCAAGCTCAAGCACCACTCTGACCGAAGTCCGTTTGGTACTTAATACACAAGTATCAACTTTACGCAGGTCCGATAGAGTATCCCATCCTCCTGAGAGATATGTGGGACATATTAGAGCAGAGGATGTAGAGGATATTGATCCTCGGACCTACGAGGAGGCTATTATGAGTATAGACTAGGAAGGAAGTGGAAAGAAGCCATGAATGCGAGATGGATTCTATGTACTCCAATAAGGTTTGGAACCTAGTTGATGTGCCCAGAAGGTATTGTACCCATCGTTTGCAAGTGGATCTTTAAAAAAAGATGGGAGTAGATGGAAAGGTAGAGACCTATAAAGCAAGGCTAGTGGCTAGGGGGTATCGTCAAAGGCAAGTTGTTGACTACTTCTGAAACTTTTCTCACCCGTAGCAATGCTAAAATCCATCAGAATTCTATTGGCTATTGCAGAGCACTATGATTATGAGATCTGGCAGATGGATGTGAAAACCGCATTCCTCAACGGGAACCTCGAGTAGGAGGTGTATATGATGCAACCTGAGGGATTCGTGTCCAAGAACTGCCCAGATAAGGTGTGTAGGTTGCTTAGATCCATTTATGGACTAAAGCAAGCTTCCCGAAGTTGGAACATAAGATTTGATGAGGCAATTAGATCTTATGACTTCGTTGAGAACGAAGATGAGCCTTGTGTATACAGAAAGGTAAGTGGGAGCGCTATCACCTTTTTGGTGTTATATATGGATGACATCCTCATCATTGGGAATGACATAGGAATGCTATCCACAGTAAAGGCTTGGTTATCTAGACACTTCTCCATGAAGGACTTAGGGGAAGCATCTTATATCTTGGGGATTAGAATCTATAGAGATAGATCCAAGAGGATGCTTGGCTTGTCCCAGTCGGTACATAGAAACTATTGTCAAAAGGTTTGGCATGGAAAATTCCAAAGAGAGGTCTCATACTGGATGAGACATGGGATATCGCTTTTCTGAATATGTCCCCAAAGACTCGGAAGAAAGGGCGAACATGGATATGATACCTTATGCCTCAAACAATAGGGTCTATCATGTATGACATGCTATGTACTAGGCCCGATATAGCGCATGCTCACGAAAGTGTCCTGAAAGCGGTATCAAAGGCGGATCCAGGGCTTGGAGCACCGGAAAGCAATAAAAGTGTATCCTTAAGTACTTGAGAAGGACTAAGGATCTTTTACTAGTATATATGGAGGTAATAGCCTTAAGGTTGAAGGCTACACTCGACTCAAGTTTTCAGTCGATGTCGATGATAGCAAGTCGAATTCAGGGTATGTGTACACCTTGAATGGAGGAGCAGTGTGCTGGAAGAGTTCCAAGCAAGATACCACTGTTGACTCGACCACAGAGGCAGAGTACATTGCTGCATCAGATGCAGCAAAGGAGGGAGTCTGGGTGAAGAAGTTCATCACAGATTTGGGAGTCGATACAGATAGCGACAAGTCGACTTCCTTATATTGCGACAACTATGGGGTGATTACTCAAATAAGGGAACCCGGGTCTCATCAGAAGTGTTCTAAGGAGGTTCCAGCTTATAAGAAAGATCGTAACTTGAGGAGATGTAGCAGTGGAAAGAGTTCCATCCGAAGATAACATTGCAGATCCACTAACAAAGCCGTTGTCTCATTTTGTCTTTGAGCATCACAGGGGTCTGATGGGGATCAGACACATAGGTGATTGGCTTTAGGTCAAGTGGAAGATTGCTAGTCATAGGTGCCCAGCAAGCCAATCACGTGAGTGATGGCACGTGTGACTTGATACATAATCTTTTTGTTTATTATATTTTGGCGTATATCACTTTATAACTATTGCATAAATGCATATATATATTGTGATGTCCTTGGATTTGTGCAATGGGAATCGGATCGTGATGAGATCACGATAATGAGATCGATTCACCTTTAAACACATATCCTAAATAATCCCGGTCATAGGTTTTTCGAGAGGGACATCGTGATAACCGGATAGACCGGTGTCTCATATACCGTCCATATGATGGATGCAGCTGGTCTCATAGCTGCTCGTATAGGGACACTAGGGATACAAAGACAGGTGCTCATTGGAGAATGAGTTCATCGATTGATCCGCTTACGGAAATTTGGATGGTTGATGATGCCTTATTGTCGGGACACGGCGATTCCGTAGTCCTAGTGGTGTATATCGGTCCTTAGACTTGAGACACCAAGGATGTCTGTATGAGTGCTCCACTCTTTGATACTGACTTATAGGTTTGGTTGTCCCGCATCTAGTACACTGGTCATTGGGAGTGGTAGTCGACCTTATGAGGGCTATTGAGTGTCGATAGAGGATCATCTACTCTCGGCGTCATGAGAGGAATATCCCATGTGTTCTTGCTCAGACAAATCCACGGCTAGGGTCATTCGGGTTGAGAGAGAGAAAGAGTTCTCCGGGAGAATCCGGATTAGAGCGAGACTTCGAGTAGAAACCGTATGGGTCCGACAACACCATGCTCGATATACGGTCTCCGGGATATTAGATGGATGAGGGACTATAAGTACATGGTGGCGAGGACGACAGGTCCAATGGATTGGATTCCCCTTGTATCGATGGGGGGACTCTGGCGTAGTGGCCTAGTACCTCAAGTGAGTCGATGAGTCGAAAGTGAATTATTACAGAGATAATAATTCACCGAAGTTAGAAAGGAGTTCGGCAGGTATGACTCACGGCCAGCTCGATATTGGGCCTAGAGGGTCACACACATATGGTAGGCATTGCGATGAGTAGAGGTTCGGATATGACATATCCGGCGGAGCTTTTGTCTTATTGGATGCAGATCCAATACCCACTAGGGAAGGACCCATTAGGGTTTGACACGGGATCTCTATAAATAGGAGGGATTCACAGCCTCATAGGCTAGAGTCTTTGCTTGCCTTTCCTATTCTCCTCTCCCTCTCCACCCTCGAGGCTTGGAGTTTTGAGGAGTGTCGCCGCAACCCTATTTTGTGTGGATCACCGATAGAGAGGAGGACGCTTGACCTCCTTCACCCTCTCCTAAGGATCTGCAAGGAAACATGGATATACGATCTCCCTAGGTAACACAATCTCTATACGCAGTTTTGTGTTTTGCGGATTTTTGCGCACCAATCTTCGCACGACGACGAACATCTTTTTGGGAATCGGGGATTTTTGTTTTCTTGTTCTTCCGCTGCGCATATGATGTCGCCCCCATGATTTCCCAACAGAAAATCGTCCGAAGGTGCTTGACGTGCTCCTCAAGCGTTTGACTGTAGACGACGATATCGTCCAAGTAGACGACCATGAACTTATCCAAATACTCATTGAATAGCTGGTTCATGAGAGTGCAGAATGTGACCGGAGCGTTGGTTAAGCCGAAAGGCATCACCAAGAACTCAAATGCTCCATACCTGGTCACACAAGTAGTCTTCGCTTTGTCGCCTTCAGCAATGCGCACCTGCCAATACCCCAACCGAAGGTCAAGTTTTGAGAAATACTTAGCTTTGCCCAATTGGTCGAACAAGTCCGCAATGAGCGGGATGGGATACTTGTTCTTCACTGTCACTTTGTTGAGGGCTCGGTAGTCGACGCATAATCGGAGGCTCCCATCTTGTTTCTTCTGGAAGAGAACTGGAGCTTCGAAAGGTGCTTTCGAGCTGCGGATGAGACCACCGCATAGCAGTTCACCTAACTACTTCCTGAGTTCTGCAAACTCTGGTGGGGGCATGCGGTAGGGTGGTCTTGCCGGAGGCTTCACTCCTGGCTCCAGCTTGATGTTGTGATCCACACCTCTGCGTGGTGGAAGAGTCTTTGGTAACTCGGGTGGCATAACGTCCTTGAACTCTTTCAGGACGTTCACCACCGCAGCAGGTTCTCGAATGGCTTTCTCGTTGAGTGGCTCTAGCTTCATAGTAGCCACGAATGTCAATTCGCCTTTTCGCACCCTTTTCTTCAGTTGTAATGCCGATATGTGTTGGGGCTCCTTGGTTCCTCTCCGAGAGACGGGAACCACGCAGGGGTCATCGCCTCCCATCATACATAGGGAGTTCAAGAACGGCATTGGCACCAACTTTGCCGCGTGCATAAACTCCATTCCAAGAATCACTTGGAAGTCATCCAATGGCACGGCCATCATGTTGGTGTTCCCGCTCCATGTCCCGATTTTGAT
Source organism: Musa schizocarpa (assembly GCA_900464855.2). Classification (NCBI taxonomy): domain Eukaryota; kingdom Viridiplantae; phylum Streptophyta; class Magnoliopsida; order Zingiberales; family Musaceae; genus Musa; species Musa schizocarpa. The sequence goes on along the minus strand of LS990922.1, from coordinate 36,383,260 downwards.
GGGAACACCCTTCGCCAACCCGGAGATTCGCTTGGCCTCCGAGTTCACCGCCTTCATTCGGCTTGGGCTCTTCTCCAAGATCAACCCAAGTCGCTGTGCTTCTCGATCGGCTATGAAGTTGTGGGTAGCGCCCGTGTCCACCATTGCACGGATCGTTTGGCCATTTAGCTTGATGTCCACATACATCAGCTCACTACTTCTTGCTTTTTGTAGCTTTGTCTTGATGTTCTCCCCCACTTGACCCCGCATGGTGTTCAACAAATGCATTGCTCCCATTCGGGGTCCTTGCGACTCCTCGTCGTCGCTATTGGATTCAGAACTGCTCGAACTAAGAGCAACAACTTTGCCCTTGTCCGATCGGGGGGGGTGGATGGAAGCCGTCAAAGCATTGAGTGCCTGTTTTTGTGGGCACTCCCTCACCATGTGCGGTCCTCCGCACAAGAAACATCCTCCAGGTTTTGAGGCTTTGCCTTTCAGGTTTGGCCCTTTGTGGGAACTCTTCTTGTTTTGTTCGCCCCCGAGCTCCTTCCCTTGAGAATGTTTTGGAGGGCGATTGCCTGAAGATTGTTTCCTTCTCCCTGGGTCTTCGGAGGAAACAAAGTCGGTGAGTCTTTCTGCAGCAGCAATTGCCCCGACCACATCGGTAACATTCCTCCGATTTAGCTCCTGTTGAGCCCATGGCTTCAAACCATCGAGGAAGCTGAACAACTTGTCCTTCTCGGACATGTCCTGTATGTCTAGCATTAGTGCAAAAAATAGTTTCACATAGTCTCGGATGGTGGTACTCTGGCGGAGTTGTCTCAACTTCCTTCTTGCGACGAACTCTGTGTTCTCCGGTAGGAACTGAGTTCTCAACTCCCACTTCAAGTCCTCCCATGTGTCGACTCGACATTGGCCTTGTTGGATCTCCTCCCAACGGGTTCGCCACCAAAGTTTCGCATCTTCGTTCAGATACATTGTTACTATAGAAACTTTGGTATCTTCAGAATCAGGCCTTGTAGCTCGGAAGTATTGTTCCATGTCGAACAGGAAGTTCTCGAGCTCTTTGGCATCTCTAGCCCCTCCATATCCATGAGGCTCAGGTGCCCTCAAATTTTGTGGCGGTGCAACGCGGGTGTTGCTTCCTCCCGCATTTAGTGTTCTTGTGAGCATGGCCACCTTTGAAGTAAGTTCCGCCACAACATCCTGTAAGTATTGCACGAAGTCTTTGGTGTCATCATACAGTTGATCGGCTAGGGACTCGACCTTGTCGATCCTAGACTCCGCTTCCTCTTGCGAGCTCTCTACCCCAACAAGCCTTTGTTGGCCATGGTAGAGTTCCTCCATGCTCGCTTCAAGAACATCCAGGTGGGTTTCCGCCATTGTGAGTCTCTCCTTATGGCTCTTTTTCCTAATTAGCGCTCCAAATTGCACTTCCTCCACTCGCGGAGAGTAGCCACCTTCTCGCTCATCGTGTTCGCTGCCGCACTCCTCTTGAGCGGCTCCAATAGCATGAGAGCGAGTGTGCACATGCAGCCCACCTGCGGCTGCTTGGGGCAAGGGTCCGGCTTGCCCCGTCTTGCTTGATTCGCCACGATGCTTTGCCATGGCGAAGTTCGTTCGCTGCTCGCTTGAAGTGCTTGCCCGCTTTGATACCACAATGTCACGGCCTTAGCTAGAATTGCCTAAGGCATGAGGCACCCTTGCGGCCAAAGATGCGAACTTAGCTTGCGTCACCTAAGTCGCGGGTCACCCTTGCGGCAAAGACGCGAACTTAGCTTGCGTTGCCTAAGTCGTGCTTTGCCCTTGCGATATTACTTCGCAAGGATCAGCCAACTTGTAACCTCTCGTAGGTCCCGAAGGACCTGTAAAAAGAGAAAGTTGATTAGTTCGAAAGAACGAGCGGTGGACAAGTCCCGACGTCTCACGAAAAGAGGAAGCTTTACAAGCAATTCAGCGAGCACTTTGCGTGCACAAGAGAAAAGAGGGAGAGGGGGAAAACAAGGCTTTAGAAGGTTAAACGAACAGCTGCAAGCCCACAAACAGCCGCTCACCTGTCTCGGGCGCGACAACAAGTTCCCATCAAGGCAACATGTGAACTTGCGAAAGAGTGTTCAACGCCCGGTATATATCCGAAGCCCCATCCAGCCTTGTGCCACCTGGGGGGTTCAAAGGGGCTGAAATGGCTGACGTTTTGGTGAGCGGAGGCAGATTTCAGAAATCAGCCCGCGGCACGCGAAAACGGAGCTGTTTTGGGCTGTTTTGGGGCTGTTTTGCTTGGTTCGGTGAGCGGTCACTTTGTAACGCTGCAGCTTGTTCGAACTTACATTTTTATAAGCAAAATGACCCAAAACTAAGAGAAAATAGGCTGTTAAGAAGCTGTACATGTGGGTGTGAGCGACGAACGGTTCGTTGAACAGAGTTGTTGCGAGTGCGCGACGATCGTTCGTGACAACTTGGGAGACTAAGTCTCCTAAGTGGTGCCATCGCTGACCAGGGTTTTAGCATCCTGGTTGGGCCTTGAATCCAGCTCAAACCAACCCAACTTTGGGCCTAATTGGCCCCTAACAGAGTTGATGGGATTATCTCCCAATCCCAACTCCTATTATGTGCTAACTATGATTCCTAAGATATATTCTAAGTAAAATAAGTCAGGTTTCTTCCGGCGAGCTTCCGGCGATCTTCCGACGAACTCTTGGCAATGTTCCAATGGACTCCCAGTAAGCTCCTGGACTTTACGACGATCTTCTTGGCGAGTTCCGACGAGCTTTTTTGGTAAGCTCCTGAACTTCTCAATTGGTTCCGACAGAACTTCCGACGAACTCTTGAAATCTCAATGAAATCACGTCCTTAACTCCGAGACTTCATTTTGCTTTATACCTTGCTATCATAGTTAATCTTGAACATATAAAAACACACTTCGATCTAGACAAATATGTTAGAACCCTTGCAGATTCTAAACTGGGGGTTGATCTCTTTAGGGGATCGGCCTCCTTGGAATTCTGCAGGTGTTAGAACCCTTGCAGATTCTGAACTTGGGGTTGATCTCTTTAGGGGATCGGCCTCCTTGGAACTCTATAGGGGTTCCTCCCTCCAAGTTGCTGCTCAAAGGCTGCAGAAAAGATTCATCTATTGCTTATGAAAAGAGGAGGAATACATGGCTATTTATAGGGTTTCTAAACCCTAACTCCTAATAGGACTCCTACTCAAGACTCCTACTCAAGACTCCTTCTTCTAACCAACTCCTAATAGGACTTCTAATCAAGACTCCTATTTCTTTATAACTCCTAATTCATCTCTAAGAAACAGTCTCCTAACCCTAGTCGGCCTCTTCACCTCGTTAATAGGGGTCGACTTAGGTAAGTTTTACATGAATGTCCCTCTCAATTAGGACTCTTCTAGCTAGAGTCCTAACAGACCCGCCCTCTTTAAATCAGCCTTGTCCTCAAGGCTGAGATTCCATGAATTCAGGGAACCGGGTCTTCAGCTCCTCATATGGTTCCCATGTGGCGTCTTCAAGTGGTAGATTATTCCAATGCACTAGTACTTCAGTAGAGGGATGTCGGCGACGCATCACGATCCTACGATCGAGGATGGCTTGTGATTGGGCTTGAATAACTCCATCCTCAATTGTGTTGGGAAGTTGGATCTGGGATGACTCGTGTTCTCCCAACTTGGGCTTTAAGCATGATACGTGAAAGACAGGGTGAATTTTGGCATCCTCAGGTAATTTAAGTCTGTACGCCATGGCTCTAATACGCTCTGTGATCTGACAGGGCCCATAAAAACGTGGGGATAGCTTCATGAAGGCTCGAGTGTTGATAGAGAGTTGCTTGTATGGTTGTAGGCGAAGATAAATCCAATCTCCTACTGAAAATTCTCTTTCACCTCGTCGTGTGTTGGCTTGCTGCTTCATTCTGGCCTGAGCGGTAGAGAGATTATCTTTTAACAGTTGTAAGAGTTTGTCTCTATCAATCAATTCTTTGTCAACCTGATCTACCTTGGCTGAGCCAATTACATACTTTGGAATCACAGGGGCTGGTCGACCATATAATGCTTCATAAGAGGCACATTTTGTAGATGAATGATATGTAGTATTATACCACCATTCGGCCTAGGGTAGCCATTTTGCCCACTCTTTTGGTCGGTCGCTAGTGAAACACCGGAGGTACGTCTCTAAGCACCTATTTACCACTTTTGTCTGGCCGTTGATTTGTGGATGATATGCCATACTCCTTTTCAATTTAGTACCTTGCATATGGAATAACTTTGTCCAAAATCTGCTCGTGAAGATGCAAGTAGAATTTATCATAAGCACAATGCGTCCCTTATAGTGTAATTCTTTTGAGTCCCACTTGTAATGAGCCACGAAGCTTGGTGCTTCCTCCAAATTTTTTATAATCTTACTATTCTCTGAATCTTCCTGCCATTCCATCTTAAAATCCATAAGGAAGTCGCTAGCTGAAACTTCAGCTTGCTCGGGTAGCTGCGAAAGCGCATATGCAAGAACATTCTCTTTCCCCTTTTTGTAAGTTATTTCATAATCAAATCCAAGAAGTTTTGTTACCCATTTTTGCTGCTCAGGGGATGATATCTTTCGCTCCAAAAAGTACTTGAGGCTTTTATGGTCGGTTTTAATTTGAAATCGTCGACTAATCAAGTAGGGTTTCCACCTCGTTGCTGCGCGCACAATGGCGAGCATCTCCTTATCATATGTTGACTTATTTTGATGGGAGGGAGATAATGCCTTACTAGTGTATATGAGTGGTCGACCATCTTGCATGAGAATGGCTCCAATTCCGACTCCAGATGCGTCGGCCTCAATAATAAAGGGTCGGTTGAAATCTGGTAGTGTTAGCACTAGCGTCATCGTCATGGCTGCCTTAAGTTTGTTGAAGGCAGCGGAGGCTCTGTTTAACCATTGGAAAGCATCTTTTTTCAGTAAAGAAGTGAGTGGTGCACTGATCTTCCCATAGTCCTTAACAAATTTTCGATAGTAGCCCGTTAGTCCAAGGAACCCCCGCAGTAATTTCACGTTTGTAGGTTTCGGCCAGCCTTGCATTGCCTTAATTTTTGCTGGGTCTACCACCACTCCTTCTTCTGATATTATATGCCCAAGGTACTCTACTTTTTGCTGGAGAAAGCTGCACTTTGGTTGCTTTACAAAAAGAGTATTCTCCCGAAGGATTGTTAGAACAATCCGTAATTGCCGAGTTTGGTGGTAACCGGATCGGAGGTCCAACTTTGTGAAGACTCGAGCTCCTTTTAATTCATCAAGAAGTTCATCCACCACTGGTATTGGGTACTTGTCCTTGATGGTGATGCCATTTAAAGCTCGGTAGTCGATGCACATCCGCCAAGTTCCGTCCTTCTTGCGTACAAGTAGCACTGGTGAGGAATAGGGGCTACAACTTGGCCGAATCACCCCTGTTTCAAGCATCTCTTTTACAATCCTTTCTATTTCATCCTTTTGGAGATGTAGATACTAATATCGTCGAATATTTGCTGGAGGTTTGCCTGAAAGAATCGTTATATAATGATCATGCCGACGGATAAGAGATAGGTTGTGTGGTTCGTCAAATATATCTGAAAATTCAGCAAGCAAAGGAAGTAGGTTTGGATCTTCAAATTCTATTGGCTCTCCCATAGTTTGCTGCTCAAGTTGTGCCAAAAAGCCGCTGTATGCTTTATGCAAAACCTTCTCCATTTGTTGTGTGCAAATCGTTGTTATGTCGCCCCCACGTTTCCCGTGCAATGTCACATGTTTCTCCTTACTATAAAATTTCATAATTAGTTTCATAAAATTCCAGGAAATATCACCTAATGTCGTCAACCATTTAATTCCGAGCATGGTCTCATGATTGTAAAGAGGGAGAAGGAAGAAATCTACAATTATCTCTTGGTTCTGCAGCAATAGTTTCTCTTGCGGGCGCCTACGATCATACTTCAAAATCCATCCATCGGCGATCTTAATGTCAAACCTGCTGCAATTCTCAATAGGTAAAGCCATATAGACAACAACCTTACTATTTAGAAAGTTATTAGTACTGCCCGTGTCGATGAGAACAGTGATCGGTTGTTGTTTAAGAAGGCCTCCAACTTTCATCGTTTGCGGGTTTGAGTAGTCGGCTAGTGCATGTACCGTAACTTCGATCGATTATGGCTCTTCTTCTGCATCTTCTTCTTCACGTTCAAGGCTCTCTTCTGAATGTTCAACGACTTCTTCTTCTATTGGTTCAATCATAAGAAGTCTCCCTTTACTACAGCGATGCTCACGGCTCCACGGCTCGTCACAATGCTAACATAACCCCTTCGCATATCGCTCCCGAAGCTCTTCTCTTGTTAACCTCTTTGGTGTAGGGACTTGGTCAATAATAGGGGGGGTTGAGGGCTTCAATATTGCTGGTTGAGAAGTGACCCTAGTCCTTCGAGCTTCATAGTTCAATTGCTCCTCTTGATGTCGTGCGAAAGATATGACTGCCTAAGTGTATATGGTTGTTGCGCTTTATCTTCTCCTCGGATCTCCGGCTTCAAGCCCTCAATAGCTGTTTTTGAGACCAATCACGAGTTTGATTAGATAACCTTTCAAACCTGGTTTGGTACTCCTGAATGGTGGAGGTTTGTCGGATCTTTGCTAGTTGTTCGTCAATATTCTCGTAATCAGTTGGTCTGAAGCATATCAGCAGTCCTTCTTTGAATTGTTGCCATGAAAGGACTCCATAAGTATGTTCAAACCAGTCAAACCATTGTATAGCATCCCCTTCAAGATATATAGCTACAATTTTCACCATAGATGCATCTGCGGTTTTGTGGTACCGAAAATATCGCTCCGCACGCGAGATCCAACCAATCGGGTCTCCTTCTTCCCATCTAGGGAAGTCTACTCTCATGCATGGATAGTTGAGGTTGATCATAGAGCTTCCCCTCTCTTGGAAGTCATATCTTTGGGCTTGGTGCGATTGGGCAAAGCTCTCTCCTTGATGTGATTTCTTCGGGCTTAGTGGTCGGCCCAATCTGAGTTCGGTAAAGAGCATCTGAATCTTATCCTCCATTCGCGCCTCGAAGGCTTCGAATTTAGCATTGAATACCTCCTCAGATGTCATAGTATATGCCGTCTAATCTATAATATCAAGATCTCTCTTTTGTTGTCGGGTTAAAGGCATGTATTGGTTGAGAGAGGTGATGGTCGAAAGGGTTGGTAGATTGGAGGATGTAGGCTACGGTTTAGGCTTGTTTTGTGGCTATTTTAGGTGCAAGTTGAGGGTGTGGTTTGGTAGAGTTTTAAGGCTGTAGATAAAAGTTTTGGATCTGTGGTAGATGGTAGCAAAGGTTTGATAGAAATCAATGGAAGTTGCAGCAAGTATGTGCTGTCTTGTAAGAGTAGAATTATCGTCGAAGAAACAACGGTTTCTCGACGTAATTCCCACCAAAAACGTGAGAAAATTGAGGAGGGAATTGATAGCAAAATCATAATTTATATGACAGCAAGGATATCTAATTTAATCAAGAAAATTTCGGCAGTATAACAGCAAGGAAATTGGTGCAAGTTGCGATTGCAGAATTCTCGTCGAGAAATTTTAGCAGGTTACGACGAAAATTTGCAGCAACACAAAATCGTTTTTAGAGATGAATTTCTTTATAGATCAATCTTAGATGGAGGCCAAGATGATCTATGAAGTGTATAAGAAATTTCATTCAAAAAAGATTGCAAATAGATGGGTTAAGGCAACAATATGCGGCTGAAATTTTCTGCAGCACATATTTTTAAGTATAGCAGATTGGACGTAAAAAATCAGAGGTTTATATTTAGAATTTTTTTATGAAACCAAAGGGAATCTGCTATTAGGATATGTCAAAGATGTCATAAAAATTTCGTAGAGATTTGGATAGAAATAACACAGTAGCAAGATCAAACAGACAGTGCTATATGGTTGGAATTCTACAATGTATCTTTCGTCGTAGAGATGAAAACTTTATGACGAAAAGTTTATGCAGCAATATAGGAATAAATTTTTTTTTTGGGATTTTCAAATAAGGATAACTAAATTGCAGCAGTAGTAAGGTAGGGAACCAGAACCTGTTGCAATTCACACGGAGATCAAAGGATGATTCGCGATGGTGGAGAAGATGGCGGAATTTAGCGATGATCTTTTAAGCAATTGTGGGAATTGTTTTGGATGGTTGTGGAGGGTTGATAGATGGCTGTGGAAGGGCAGCGAGACGCCAAGAATGCTTCTCTGATACCAGGTGTTAGAACCCTTGCAGATTCTAAACTGGGGGTTGATCTCTTTAGGGGATCGACCTCCTTGGAATTCTGCAGGTGTTAGAACCCTTGCAGATTCTGAACTTTGGGTTGATCTCTTTAGGGGATCGGCCTCCTTGGAACTCTATAGAGCTTCCTCCCTCCAAGTTGTTGCTCAAAGGCTGCAGAAAAGATTCATCTATTGCTTATGAAAAGAGGAGGAATACATGGCTATTTATAAGGTTTCTAAACCCTAACTCATAATAGGACTCCTACTCAAGACTTCTACTCAAGGCTCCTTCTTCTAACCAACTCCTAATAGGACTTCTAATCAAGACTCCTATTTCTTTACAACTCCTAATTCATCTCTAAGAAACAGTCTCCTAACCCTAACCGGTCTCTTCACCTCGTTAATAGGGGTCGGCTTAGGTAGGTTTTACATGAATGTCCCTCTCAATTAGGACTCTTCTAGCTAGAGTCCTAACAAAATATTACTAAGCATGAATCATATTGTCCGACATGTCATTGGTCCATCGATGCTTCATCCGATTCTTCGGCGCATCGTTCTTTCTTATAGCATATTGCCTAATCGGCCAGTTGACCTTCGCAACTCTGATATCCTTGGCACAATATCCGCTTTTCTTGGCCCGATGCCCGAAACCGTGACCTGAAGCCTTCTATCGATACGTCGACCGATCCTTCGGTGCGACGTCCAATCTTTTGACATGTTTCTCCAGCTCAATATGATTCTTCTTGTTTTAAATATCTCTCCCTGATCGAAGCATCTTATGTCACTCAAAACGAATATCAAATCATAAATACTTATTAATTAGTTTCATCATCAACATTTAACAATCTAAATAAAAGATGAACTATTATCGCTTATGTCTTCACCATAATACTATAGCTGTGTTATTAATTATGTTTTCAACCACTAAGGTAATTTGGAAATAATATGGCTAGAAAATCTGATAAATTTTTTTTTTATAAATCAGAAAGCATAGAATGACAACAAGCATAATTTTTTAATCCAAGGATCAAATCTATCATGATATAACGAAACATGTCAACGTCAAGTATCATTTTATTCATGAAGTAATCACTAAAAAAATTCCTTCACAAAATTGATACAACTCACAATCGGACGGATATGCGATGAAATCATTTCTTTTGGCTAAATTTCAGAATTGCTTAAATATGATCAACCTGCATCGAGCTATTGCGAGAAGAGAAAATTAAGTTTTCAAGATGAACCAACACCAATTTTCCGTCAAGAGGAGAATTTGTGGTAACGGACTCAGCTCAATCAACCGGGTCAAGCAGGGATGTTGACCACGTCGATTTCGCACTGGCCCCCACGTCTCCTCCGCATCGCGGGGCACGCTGCTTGCCCCCGCGCCGCCGTCCTCACGCGAGGGTTTCACCGCGCAGTCCCCCACAGCAGCCCGCCGCTCGCCGCACCGCCGCCAGCAGCGCCCTCACCAGCGTCGCCCGCGACTCTCGCCGCCTGCTCGTGGGCCCCGCCACTCGCCGAAGCGTTCACTGTGATCGTCGTCGCATGCGCTGCTGCCTGCGGCCACCGCCGACTGCGGTCGCCGCCCACGCGGTTCGCAGGAGAGTTGTTCGAACAGTTTCCTGATTGGATGAATTATCCTAAGATTAGGTAGAAAAAAAAACCTAAATAAACTTCCAATTCAAAATCAATCCTAACAATAATGTATATAAAACACTAGATTTATCATGGTACTTTAAGATTCTCACCCCTTAGATTCCTTGATGAACTCAGCACTCCATGAATCATGATCACACGAAACTGAAGACATGAATTTAGCTACAAGTATAATGAGGTGTAAGAGAATACGCTATCAAAGAATAACATCACCACTGTTGCCCATAACGATCTCCATTCGTATGACCAGACTAGGAAGATCCGTTAGCATCCTACCCATAAACTGGTATTATTACTTGGCAAGTTAGATTTAGCCTCTTTTCTTTACCCATAAACGGAACCGTACCATCATCAACCATGCTAGTACATGATCAAAGTCAACGTTTCCATGCAGTCCATCCTCGGCCACTTCCATACATCTATTATTAACTTGAGTTTAAATATTTTAAATTTTTAGTTTAAATTTAATAAATTAATAAATAAATTATCACAATTGATTGGATCATTATAAAATCTTATCGTGGCCAACTAAATATTAAACGTGATGAGAAGCTTAAATAATAAATGATTATATATGGATTAATGTCTCAATTTAATCCCACATTGAAATAAAATTTTGATGGTATGTTATTATTAATTGAGAAGTGACTAAAGACTTATGAAACTCCACTCTTTCGATAGGAAATTTATTTTATTTCTCTTCCTCCACTTAAATTCCTTTTGAGTTCCTAATCCTTTTCCTTGTAGAAGGTTAGAGGAGAGAAGGATCTCACTAAGCATATTCTCGGCAATTCCTTATATAAGGTCATGTTGATGTACAATCAAACTTAGCCAGACCTATCAGGATGAACAAAGTATACATCATTAAAGGAAGGGTTCATCAGGAATGAACCATAAAGGGCCAATATTGACAAGATCAGGATTCCTACGGCCATTATTTTTGTTCTTCATAAAGACTTACATCTAAGGTTCAAACAATGATATTGTATGCAAAAAGTAGGTGATGTTTCGATGCTGATTATGGTGCATAAGAGGATGATCAAGTGAGATTGTCAGTGTTCAATTATCACATGGTTTGTCTTTCGGCGTGCGTTTGGAAATGCGACATTCTGATATGCATTTTAACTATGAATTATTATTTAATAGTTCTTTAAAATCATATTTGATCTAAATGTTAAATTATAAATGTTGATGTTACCTTAGGGTAGCATTAGCATTTCAGTAATTACCGAATGTTAATATAATTTTTTAAATTCTTAAACTATATTATAATATTATCTAAAATTATAAAATTATCAATTTTATTTAGTTAGAAATTAATATTATTTTTTTTATAAAAGTTATTTTACATTCATTGATATGATTATAATTTTATTTATAATATTGCATTTAAGTGACACTCATTACAATTGAGTTACATTCATTTAGAGAATCTACTAAAATTTATTAATTTTTATATCAACTTATTCTAAATTTATTATAAACAAAAAAAGAATATATTTTTTATTAACATCAAATTATAGTAGAATTTTCAAAGTTTTGATAATTAATTATCCTAAAAATATCTAAAAATACAAATATTAAAATAAGATAGGAAGTAGAAAATAAAAAATCTAAGATTCTATGATTAGTTTTATGATGAATTTAAGATAATTTTATATAAAAATTAATTTAGTTTTAACGGTGAATGAGTGTAACTCAAGTATAATAACTTTTTTTAGATAATTTAGAATAAGTTTATATAAAAATTAATATATTTTTTAGGATAACTCGAGCTTTTTAGTTTTATGATGAATTTAGGATAATTTTATATAAAAAATAATATTTTTTTAATGTGTTATGGAACGGATTTAACTCGAGCATACTGGTTTTTCTAGATAATTTATGATACTTTTATATAAAATTTAATATTTTTAATGATAAGTCAAGTTTTGTAGTTTTATGATGAATTTGCGATGATCTTATATAGAAATTAATATATTTTAATATGTTATATGAATAAATATAATTCAAGTGTAACCCAAGTGTAATTCAAACTTAATAATTTTTCTAGATAATTTAGGATAATTTTATATAAAAATTAATATACTATAAGGATAACTTAAGTTTTTTTAGTTTTATGATAAATTTAAGATAATTTTATATAAAAATAATATATATTTTATAAATGAGTATAACTCGAGTGCAATGACTTTTGTGAGTAAATTATAAGGAAAAGGAAAAGGAGGAGAGCGAGGTAGATGAGGGATGCGAAGAAAGAGATGAGGAGGTGGTGACGATGTAGTCGAAGGAGGAGGAGGCGATGGAGGAGAAAGTCAACAGAGAGGGAGGAGTAGGCGGTAGAGGAGAAAGTCAACGGGGAGGGTGAGAAGGAGAAAGTCGAAGGGAAAGAAGCAACAAAGTGGGTGGAAATGGAGGTGGGGATAATGAAAAAAAATCAAAAGATAATCTAGGTCTTAATTAAATTAACTTGAATAGTTAGAATTTTGTTGAATTAGTTTAAGCTAAAACAAAATTGATGCAATGATTCAAACCTAGTGAAAGAGAAATCATTATCTTTTTTTATGAGAATATTGTGAGTAGTTTTTGTTAAAGTCCAAAAAAAGGAGCACCTCTTGGTCATGAACTTAGCTAGTTTTGGCTAAGTTGTAGCATCTTTGTATATCCATCCGTAAATAGTCAACCTGCTTGAGACCTCTTATGGTCCTATAAAGACCTGCAACAATATAGATATGTACAAGCATTACATCGAACATTGTATTCATAGATTTGTCTATGATATTTTTGCTGGTCATAGGTGCCTTGTAAACCAATCACATGAGTATAGCATGCGTGACATGATATGGATTCTTTTTACTTATTATATTTTAATATTTTAATATTTTATATTATATATATATATATATATATAAAACTTTCGACGATTAAAACTGCGTTCGTACGTTGAAATTCGATTCCGACATAAAAGTCATTTCGTGCAGATAATAACTTTGAAAGCTTACGGAAACGTATTTGAAGTAAAGTAAGGAAGACAGTTTATAGTTAAGATAGAAATCAGAATATAAGCACAAACTGAAATATGATGTTCGTACGATAAAACTGATTTTTGTCTTAACGCTGATTTGAAAAATACTTAACTATAAAACTGGTTGTAAATGAGCAGAAGGCAGTAAGCTATTGAGGAGGTTTGCAGTAAAGATAAGATGCTCAAAGTAAATGCAAACCGAGATTTGGAGTGGTTCGGTCAATCTTGACCTACATCCACTTTTGGCTTCTTCACCAATGAGGTCACCGACGTCCACTAGAGGCCTTCCTTCAATAGGCGAAGGCCAACTACCCTTTTACAGTTTCACTCCTTTTGACAAGCTTAAGAGACAACCCTTATAAACTTTTCTCTCCTCTCTTGAAAGATCAAAACTTGGAAAAAGAGGGAGGAGAACTTCTAGCCTTTACAACACTTTTGAGCTCTAAAAATCACAGAGTAAGATTGGATTTTCGGTGCCCCTTCATGCAGGAAAGGGTGGGGTATATATAGGCCCCAAACTAGTTTGAATTTGGGCCCTGACGGTGCTACCACCTGACTAGGGCAGTTGCACCACCTGGCAGAGCTCGGAGACTGAGCCCTGACTGAGCCCTGACGGTGCTACCACCTGACTAGGGCGGTTGCACCACCTGGCAGAGCTCGGAGACTGAGCTCAAGCGGTTCCACCGCTTGTCAAGGGCGGTTGCACTGCCCAGTCTCGCTCGGAGACTGAGCCCAGGCGGTGACACCGCTTGCCTGGGGCGGTTGCACCGCCCAGCTTTCCTGGGAGACCCTCTCCTGGGTAGTGCCACCGCCGAATCTGGCAGTGCCACCGCTTAATAGGAATTCTGGTTCGAATTAGTTGATCCATTCGACCCAATTTGCATCTATCAAGGGCCCAATTGCCTCCAGATTAAGTTAATGAGATCACCTCCCATTCATAACTTAATCTACATGCTAACTACGATATTTCTTAAGACATTTACTATAACTTGCTTCGGTGTGTCAATCGCTTCTTCCAACGAGCTTCCGGCGAACTTCCGGCGAACATCCAACGAACCTTCGGCGATGCTCTGACGGACTTCCGGCAAACTCCTGGACTTGTGATGATCTACTTGGCGAGTTCCGACGAGCTTCTTTTGGCAAGCTCCTGGACTTCTCGGATTTATTCCTACAGAACCTCTGACGACCGTTTGGACTTTCGTCGAACTCTCGAACTCCCAATGTGATCATAGTCTTGACTTCGGCGTAACTTATGCTATATGTCTTACTTTCATCGTAGTTAATCCTGCACACTTATCTCAACATATGGATTAGATAACAAATGACAATTGACTTCATCATCAAAATCCGAGATTCAACAATCTCCCCCTTTTTGATGATGACAATCAATTGATAACGGAGTTAACCTTAACTCCCCCTATCTATATGCCATACTTGAGATAAGTCATTCTTGAATTCAAGGCCTTTGAATTCAATAGACTTATTGATAAGTTAAGAACTCTTAACCTTATCAATTACTCCCATCATGATTCATATCATGATGTATATTACTGAAAATGATGTCAAGACTTGACATCCATTCTCAAGTTTTACATTTCAAATATGAATGATGGTAGCAGTTTAACATAAGATATTAACATGTAAATTTATAATTTAAGCTTTTGATATCTTAATGTAAAGCAAACATTTCAAGTGTTTAGCAATCGTAGCATTTCATCACATGGTAAGATATCAACACGTAAAATTATGATGCAAACATAGCATAATGCAAATATGACAATCATAGTTATCATCAATTCATATATTTTTGATGATACAAGCATGGCATAATCATAGCATCAATACTCATAGCATCAATTCATATATCTCTCCCCCTTTGTCATTAATAAAAAGGAGAACGATATAAGCAAATTTTAAGCATAAGTGCGGTATTTATTCATGCCATAACTAGGTTCATGTCATTTTCCAACAGTGAGTGATAGGATACTAATTATGCAAACATCTCAAGGAAAACATGACATGGAGATAGCTTTTAATACATCTTCCTTTTTATTTGTTATTATCTTTTTGCATGAATGAGGAAGGCTATTTGTGATACCAACTATTTGTGAGTTTATTTTGAATGAAGTTAAAATCGATGAGAGATTAAATTATACTCCATTTTTATAAGGATCAAGATATGTATGTGAAACAAATCCTTGCAAGTAAACATACTGACATCCATATTTCAAGAAGGAGTTTACAAGCAGGAATCATTTTATTAAATCCATTTCTCAAAAAATATTTTTCACATGATAAGTGTATAAGAGATGTTTTTGCTAGTTGATTCCATATGTCAAAAATCAATGATGAGAATCAAACTCGATATAACATATGTTTATTAAGTTCGAAAAAGGATAATGTATCGAGAAAATCCGATTGTTAGGATACCACTAGTTAAGAGAATCCGAAAACGAAATTAACACCTTTATGCATTCGGACAAGACTATACTATAGATTTTCAAATACAATCATGAAGACAAAACATGCTCTTTGTTATGGAAATTTTTGTATCCAAAAAACATAATTTCTAACATGTAATTTTAGGCATGTAATGGCAATCAAGTGATTTGATCATTCAATCAATAAAGTCCAAAAAATGATTTTAACAAGTTTATGCATTCAGACATATTAACATTCTTAATTCTCTTATAATGAAATCAAATTATTCTTCGCTTAGAAGTTTTGTAAAAATATCAGCTAGTTGATGCTTAGTATCAATGAACTCTATGATTACATCATGATTAGTGACATGATCTCGTATGAAGTGATGTCTAATATCAATATGTTTTGTTCTTGAGTATTGAATAAGATTTTTTGTTAAACATATTGCACTTGTGTTATCACATTTAATGGGAATGTTTTTAAGATGGACTTTATAATCTTCTAAGGTGTTTTTCATCAACACATGTGCACAGCATACACTAGCTGCAATATACTCAGCTTCGGTTGTTGATAGTGCAACCGAGTTTTGTTTCTTAGATGACTAGGAAACAAGGGAATGTCCCAAAAATTGACATGATCCTGATGTGCTTTTTCTATCTAATCTACACCCAGCAAAATTCGCATCAGCATACGCAATTAACTCAAAATTCTCAGATTTTGGATACCATAATCCTAGATTTGTGCTACATTTAAGATATCTAAGTATTCTTTTAACTACTTTAAAATGAGATATCTTAGGATTCGATTGAAACTTAACACAAAGTCCTACACTGAACATAATATCTGGTATAGTTGCAGTGAGGTAAAGTAAACTTCCTATCATACCCCTATAAGTTTTTTGATCGAAGCTTTTGAGCATAATATCTGGTTTATCAACTTTTAACTTAGTGGAGGTGCTCATAGGAGTGTTAATAGCTTTTGAGCTATTCATATTAAATCTTTTTAGCAGATGTAAGGCATATTTAGTTTGACTAATAAAGATGCCATTGCTTAGTTGCTTAATTTGTAAGCCTAAGAAAAAGGTTAATTCTCTCATCAAACTTATTTCAAATTCGAGACTCATGGTTTCAGCAAAAGATTCACAAAGAGATTCATTCGTAGAACCGAAGATAATATCATCAACATAAATATGAACAATGAGAAAATTATTTTCAAAATTTTTGATAAACAATGTAGTATCGACCTTACCTTTTGTGAAATTATTTTCAATAAGAAAAGTACTAAGTCTATCATACCAAGCCCTTGGGGCTTGTTTTAAACCATAGAGAGCTTTAGTTAATTTAAATACATGATTAGGGAGGCTATTATTTTCAAATCCGGGAGGTTGTTCAACATAAACTTCTTCAGAAATAAAGCCATTAAGAAAAGCACTTTTAACATCCATTTGAAACAACTTAAAATTATTATTACTAGCATAGGCAAGGAGCATCCTTATGACTTTAAATCTAGCCACAGGAACGAAGGTTTTTTCGTAATCGATACCTTCTTCTTGGTTGAAACCTTTGGCCACTAATCTAGCTTTGTTTCTAACCACGATATCAGATTTATCTTGCTTGTTTCTAAAGACCCATTTAGTACTAATAACTAAATGGTCATTTGGTCTAGGAACAAGCTTCCATACCTCATTTCTCTCAAATTGATTTAACTCATCTTGCATTGCGATAATCCATGAATCATCTTTCATGGCTTCTTCAATACATTTAGGTTCAATTTGGGAGAGAAAGGTGGCGTTGGCACAAATTTTTTTAAGAGAAGAATGTGTTTGAACACCCTTAGATGTGTCTCCTAGGATTAGCTCCTTAGGATGAGCATCTACATACTTCTAGTCCTTAGGTAAGGGTGTTTTGGAAGTGGATGCATCCAAGTTGCTAGTTGGAGAAGGGGTTTCATTTAAATTCAAGGAATTGAAATTAACATCATCATTAAAATCATTTTTCTTGATTTCGGAAATCTCATTGAATGCAACGTGAATGGATTCTTCTATAATTAAAGTTCTTTTATTGAAGATATGAAAAGCTTTAGAAACCGAAGAATAACCAAGAAAAATTCCTTCATCGGATTTAGCATCAAATTTTCCTAAGGCATCTTTTTCATTCAAGATAAAACACTTACACCCAAAAACTTTAAAATATGAACCATTGGGTTTTTTATTATTCCACAACTCATAGGGAGTTTTGGTGAGTAAGGGTCTTACTAGAACTCTATTCAAAATATGACATGCAGTGTTTACGGCTTCGGCCCAAAAGTATTTGGGTAGGCTATGTTCATTTAACATAGTTCTTGTCATTTCTTGTAAATTTCTATTCTTTCTTTCTACTACTCCATTTTGTTGAGGATTTCTCGAGTAGAGAAGTTGTGGTTGTATCCATTAGATTCACAAAATTCTTGGAAATCATGGTTTTGAAATTCACCAATGTGATCACTTCAAATTGATGAAATCATAAAACCCTTTTCATTTTGAACAAGTTTACAAAACTTGGTGAAATTTCTAAAGCATTCATTTTTGTGTTTCAAGAAATAAGTCCATGTGTATCTACTATAGTCATCTAAAATGACGAAGGCGTATTTGCTACCTTCTAGGCTTGATGTAGAGATTGGTCCGAACAAGTCCATATGGATTAATTGTAAGGGCCTAGAGGTGCTTATTTGATTCTTAGATTTGAAACTACCCTTAATTTGTTTTCCTAATTGACAAGTATCACACACATTATCTTTGATAAACTTGATATGAGGAATTCCTCGTACAATTTCTTTGGATGATATTTGAGTGATTAGTTTTATGCTAGTATGACCTAATCTCTATTGAATCTCGTATTTTGATGATGAAACCAATTGATAATTGTGTTTATGTTTTAATCTGCATTTTGAATGACGCAGGATGCTTTGATCAGGATGAGATAATTAAAGCAGAAAAAATCATGTTGTGCCAGAGAAACATGTCAGAAGATTGGACATCGGGCCGATGGATCGATCAACGTATCGATAGAAGGCTTCGGGCCATGGACTTGGGCATCGGGCCAAGAAGAGCGGGTATTGCGCCATGGATATCAGAGTTGTGGAGTCAATTGGCCGATTGGGCAATAGGCCGCAGGAGAGAACGATGCGCCGAAGAATCAGATGAAGCGTTGAGGGACCAATGACATGCCGGACAACTTATTTAATTGCTTAGGATTAATTGTCTCGATCGAAGTTTTGTTTTAAGTGTGTAGGATTAACTACGATGAAAGTAAGACATGCAGTAGGAGTTGCGCCAGAGTATGATCACGTTGGGAGTTCGAGAGCTTGACGGAAGTCCAGGAGCTTACAAAAAGAAGCTCGTCAGAACTCGCCAAGTGGATCGTCGCAAGTCCAGGAGTTTGCCGGAAGTCCGTAGGAGCATCGTCGGAGGACCATCGGATGTTCGCCGGAAGAAGCGATTGACGCACCGGAGCAAGCTGAAGTAAAAGTCTTAAGAATTGTCGTAGTTAGCACGATGATTAAGTTAGAATTGGGAGGTGATCCCATTAACTTAATCTAGGGACAATTGGGCCCTTGAATGAACCAAATCGGCGGTGGCATCGCCCAGGGCTCGGTCTCCGAGCTCTGGCTGGGCGGTGCAACCGCCTCTGACAGCGGTGCAACCGCTTGAGCTCGGTCTCCGAGCTCTGGCTAGGCGGTGCAACCGCCCTAGTCAGGCGGTGGCACCGCCTGAGCTCGGTCTCTGAGCTCTGCCAGGCAGTGCAACCGCCCCTGACAAGTGGTGTCACCACCCAGAGGCTCAGTCTTCGAGCCCTGTCAGGCGGTGCAACCGCCCCAGTCAAGCAGTGCAACTGCCAGACCTCGGAATTCCGGGAGATGATAGATTTGAGCTCCAAATTCAAACTGGTTTGGAGCCTATAAATACCCCTCCAATCCCTGGGTAAAAGACACAAGCACAGAGAGATTAAAAGAGAGAAAACACTGCTGCAATCTCTAGAATTTCCCTCCTCTAGCTAAAGTGTTAGAATTCTGTTTAAGAGAGGAGAGTAAGTGCTTGTAAGGGTTGTCTCCTAAACCCAAGTAAAAGGAAAAGAGGGGTGTAAGAAGGAGGTTGATCTTCGCCTAGTAATGGATGATCGTTAGTGGATACCGGTGGCCTCGACGGAAGAGAAATCGGAGGAGTGGATGTAGGTCACGATTGACCGAACCATTGTAAACTCCCGTCTTCTCTGGTTTGCATTTACTTTGAGCTAATTATCCTTACTGCAAACCTCCTTCATAGCTTACTACCTTTTGCACTTTTACGATTGCGTTTCCAAGCTCAGTATTTTTCGAATCGTGTTTAGACGTAAATCGCTTTTCTCATACGAACATCGTATTTCAGTTTGTGCTTACATTCTGATTTCCATCACAACTGCAAACTATCTTAACAGATTCATTTTAACTGCTTCTTGCCTAATCTTAAGTTAAAGAAATTTACGAATCGACTTTTCTACTAAAATCGGCTTTGTCGTACGAACGCAGTTTTAAACGTTGAAAGTTTTCCGCTGCACTAATTCACCCCCCCCTCTTAGTGCTCTTGATCCTAACAATTGGTATTAGAGCCCGATATTTCTCATTTCAGATTTATACCCGAGAAAAATGGCTCTTCTTGGCTTTAAAGAGGGTTTTTCGGTTGTTCGTCCACCGTTGTTTAACAGATTGGACTACACTTATTGGAAAACTCAAATGAGAGTTTTTTTGATTTCTATGAATTTGGATTTATGGAATATTGTTGAAAACAATTTTCAACTTCTCTCTGAACCGATGAATGAATGGTCGGATTTGGAGAAGAAGTATTTTTCTTTAAACTCAAAGGCTATGAATGCCTTGTTTTGTGCACTTGACAAAAATGAATTTAATCGCGTTTCAATGTGTGATTCGGCTTTTGATATTTGGAGAACTCTTGAGGTCACTCATGAAGGCACTAGCCGAGTGAAAGAGTCCAAAATCAACATTCTCGTGCATTCTTACAAACTTTTTCGAATGAAGCCTTGCGAAACCATTGTTGACATGTACACCCGTTTCACGGATGTCGTCAATGGTTTAAGAGCTCTTAGCAAATGTTTTTCAGATTTTGAACTCGTAAACAAGATTTTACGTTCTCTTTCTAAGAAGTGGGATTCAAAAGTAACTGTAATACAAGAAGCTAAAAACCTAAACAACTTACCACTTGAAGAACTAATTGGTTCATTGATGACATATGAAATGGTGCACAATGCATATGATGAACATGATGAACAAAACAACCTTCCAAAGAACATGAAGGATTTGGAACCCCGGACAAATGAATACCACTTGAGCGATGACTCAAGTGATGAGGACAATGATGAACTTGAACTTCAAACACTAAATCTTAATAAGTTTATTAAACAAAAATCTAAAATAAATAATGAACTTGAACGGAGGAAGAGGCCAAAGAAGAAGAACACAAAGTGGGATGAATCGAGATCCTCCGAAGACGAGGAGAAAATCAAGAAAGGCGAGGTGGCAACTCACCGGTTGCCCTTGTTCCCAACCGTGACACCGTCGTTGCCAGCATCGCCAGCGGCTTCGGCTATGGTGCGATAGAAATAGAGCACCCTGTTTCCCATCTCTAGCATCGCAACTTCTCGGCCAGCGACGATGCTCGCTGCCTTTTTCTCCACTGCCAACGCTGCGCTCCGGCCAGCAACCACCGCTGTTGCCAGCCACCGTAGCCTTCTCCTTAACCGCTCGTGATCCTTCTGGCCAACTCCTTCGGTGATGCGACAAAAACAGAGTACGCAGCAACCACCATGCAGCAACAAAAACAGTGGCACCCTCTACTGCCGTAGCCGCCGATTGTAACCACCGTCATCGCTCCCGACCAACGACCAACCCCTTGTTCTGCAGTAGCCACCCTCCAACAGCGAACGCAATAACCGCAACAAGTACGCTGCCTTGCCTCAACCCAGCAGCGCATGCAACACCGATTCCTCTTCTCAACCTCGGCCACATCAACGTCGCCTCCCCCTTGCTTAGCATATTCTGCCACAACCACAGGTTGCCATCACCACTGGTTGCCATCACCGCAGCCTCAACCCCGTTGCTCGGCGATCGCCCCTTGGGTCACAACAGCTATAGCCACATCAACGCAGTCGCCTTCCAACCCCGGCGCTCTCACCTCACGCAGTGATAGAAACAGGGTAGCTACTCTTCCTCCAACGTAGCGATCGCAGCACTGCCCTTGGTGTCCACCTCCTCGGTAACTTCGCATCGATAGTGTTTATGCCCTTGACCGACACCAAAAACAGGAATTGAGATTACAGATTTGCAGTCTTACGCAATGACCAGTAATAACTCGGTGAAAGCATAAATGGAAGCATTGGAAATCAGAATTGAGAACCAATTGCAAGAAACACTTAATGATTTCAAAAAGAGCCTACTGGAGAGCCTCAGCAAATTTCAACAAACTGAGGGCTCAAGTTCTACAT
Source organism: Musa schizocarpa (assembly GCA_900464855.2). Taxonomy (NCBI): domain Eukaryota; kingdom Viridiplantae; phylum Streptophyta; class Magnoliopsida; order Zingiberales; family Musaceae; genus Musa; species Musa schizocarpa. The sequence continues at coordinate 36,361,409 of LS990922.1, read as the reverse complement.
TGCACAGATCTAAAAATACAGGAAAAGGGCCCCAAGATTGTGACACAAATTACTCACACATGAAGATGGAATTTCCGAGATGGAAAGATGGAGATCCAACCAATTAGATCTCTAAGGCAAAATATTTTTTCCGTTTTCACTGAACCCTAGAAGAATCCAAGGTAGAAGTGGCCTTAATCCAGCTCGAGGGAGATGCACTCTAGTGGTACGATTGGTATGAAACTTTCCACGGAGTTCCTTCGTGGGAGCAGTTCAAAAGAGGGCTTCTTGTTCACTTTGGCCCATCTGAATATGAGAATATTGATTGCCAACTTGCCAAAATTCATCAGACTTCTACAAAGTTAGAATATCAGAGTAGGTTTGAAAGATTGTCAAATCAAGCTAGAGATTGGTCGGACCGACAACTTCTGAATACATTTATTGAAGGGCTTATTCCAGAGATCCTATGTAAAGTTAAGGCTCGTCAACCCTGTACTATGATAGCTGCGATCTCATTTGCAAATCTACATAAGAAAAAAATTAGAAAGGATAGATCAGCAAGGGGTTTGTATTATGATAAAAAATGGAGTATGGAGCACCAATGTAAATAAGGGCAACATATGATGATTGAGCCAATTGGAGAGGAACCGAAAGTAGAAGAGTTGGACTCCGATTATGAAGGTGTGGAAACTGATGAAGATATTGAAGCCATCACACATTCAGTGCATGCATTGGCTAGCTATGCTAACCCACAAACTATGAAAATCAGAGGAACTTTGAAGCATCAGCCTGTCACTGTGTTGATTGATACGTGCAGCACTAATAATTTTATGGATAGGAAAGTTACAGCCCGATTAGCTTACCGCATTGAAGGCTATGATAGATTCGAAGTAAAGATTACTAATGGATGGATTTTAACTTGTGATAGCAAAGGCCAGGAGTTTCTTGCAATGATTACTACACTAAAAGATCGATCTGTTGCTTACACTATCAAAAAGTGGAGACCATACTTACTTGATCAACGGGTTATGATGCATTGTAGATAGTCTATGATTGAAGTGCTGAAAGAGAAGCTCCCCGAGATTGATGCTGCTCAGCCTTGAGGACAAGGCTGATTTGAAGAGGGAGGAATTGTTAGGACCCTTTTTCTGAGCTTTTGAATAATGTTTATTGAGTCTATTTAGTCTAGTTGTTTTTTGAGTCGATTTGGTTCAGTTAGAGTCAAGTAGAGATTTATTTAATATTTATTTATTATTAGAGTTCAAGTCCTGATGGACTTTGGGTGGAACTCTATAAATAGGGATGCAACTGCTTCTTTTCGGTTATCTATGAAAAATATTATTTTATCTTTTGACAAACCCTAGGAGGCCGATCCCCTCGAAGCGATTAAGGAGGGCTGATCTGTTGAATCTCGGATTTTGATGATAAAATCAATTGATGGGTTAATTGATCTAATCCATATTATTGAGTTAAGTGTGCAGGATTAACTACGATAACTAGAAAACACAAAGCAAGGATACCGGAGTCAAGTTCGATGGACGTTTAAGAGTCCGAAGAATCGTCAGAGATGCTAATCGGAAGTTCGCCGAAGAGATCGTCGGAGGTTCACGGAGATCACCGAGAAGGCTTGGCTACTCATTAAAGTCATCACAAGTTCGGGAGCTTGCTGGGAGCCCGTCGGAAGAAGTTCGTCGGAAAGCTCGCCGGAACAAGACTCGACGTTCGCGGTTGAAAAACTTGGTTAGGATGTGTTTTGTTATCGTAGTTCACTTGTAGTTAGGATTAGAATTAAGAGATAATCCTATATCCTGGTTAGGGGCCAAATGGACCCAAAATTAGACTTGGTTTGGGCTAAATTTGAAGCCCAACAAGTGAACCGAAGGGTCTGGCGGTGGCACCGCCTAGCACTGTCAGTGTCTGACACTGACAGGCGGTGGCACCGCCAGCATCGGGAACTCCAAGAGAATTCAAATTTTGGAGCCCAAATTTGAATCCTCTTGAGGCCTATAAATACCCCTCAAATCTCAGCTGAGATTACAACTTTTTAAGAAGCAATTGATTGAGAGAAAAATCTTAGAAGAGTCTTTGCTAGCCTTGTTTTCAATTTGCTAGTGTTATTATATGTTTTAATAGGTTTTAAATATATTTTTAAACAGGTTTAAAATATATTTTTTAATAGGTTTTAAACATATTCGAAAATGCTTTTTAAAAACTATTATTCTACCAGGGAATAAGTATAGATAATGACTAAAAGGAACAATCTATTTTGAACAAAACAATACATATCTTTCACATACAATGATAAAAACTGGTAACCCTTTTTGAATGGCAGTCCCCAAAAAGCGTACTTCTATGTCAAAAAAACGTATTCGTAAAAGTATTTGGAAAAAAAAAGGATTTTTAGCTGCAGTAAAGGCTTTTTCCTTAGCAAAATCGGTTTCCACCGGACGTTCAAAAAGTTTTTTTGTGCAACAAACAAATAATAGGAAGGATATGTCACTCAAATCAGAAGAAGACCACTTGAAAGAAACATCAAGTGATGAGGACAGTGACAATGACATTGCACTTTTGATTCAAAAATTTAAAAAATATTTAAGGAAGAACAAATTTAAAAATAATATAAAAAATAAATTTGAACAAAAGAAGGACCAAGTGATTTGCTATGAATGCAAAAAACCGGGACACTACAAGAACGATTGTCCTCAAGCCAAAAAGAGAACATCGAAGAAGAAGGCGCTCAAAGCAACGTGGGATGATTCAAGCGCGTCCGAAGAAGAGGAGTCCAACACCGAGCAAGTTGCTCATTACGCCCTAATGGCCATCAGAGAAGAGGTAACGGATTTAATTGATGCAGATTTACCTTATCATGAATTATTAAATGCTTTCCATGAGTTATTTGATGAATGTAAGACAATTAGTAGAAAATATAAATTGCTAAAAAAGGAGCATGATAGTCTCACTTGTGATATCGATAAATTAAAAACTGAATATCATGATAGTTTAGCTCCATGTATAAAATGCCATGATCTAGAATCTCTCCAAAAGGAGAACTTGCTACTTAAGGACACCTTGAAGAAATTCGAGGTTGGTAGCAAATCTTTGAACATGATCCTTACAAATAAGGGTCACGTTCCTAAAAGAAGTGGAATCGGATTTGTGAGAAGTCCTCACCAAAATCCAACCACCTTCATTAAAGGCCCCGTCTTACATGTTCGGCACCAAAGCCATTGCAACTTTTGTTGCAAATATGGACATAAAACTTATAAATGTCCATTCAAGAAAATTAGTCCGAACAAACTAATTTGGGTTCCTAAAGGAACCATGATCAATTATATGCAATATGATGAACAAGTTTTTAAGGCACCCAAAAGAAAATGGGTACCTAAAAATAATCCCTTCTTGTAGAAACATACACCATCACAAGCTAGGAGCAAGAGATGGTATCTAGATAGTGGATGCTCAAGACATATGACTGGAGATCCATCTCATTTCTCTATGCTCACTAACAAAGAAGAAGGGTACGTCACCTTCGGAGACAACAACCAAGGGAAAATCATTGGCAAGAGAACCATAGGTAACGAATTAAAATTTTCTATTGATGATGTCTTACTAGTTGATGGATTGAAACATAATCTCTTGAGTGTTAGTCAATTATGCGATAAAGGTTATATCGTTGGATTTGAATCAAATGTATGTATTATTGAAAAACCAAACCATAATATGACTATGATTGCATTAAAACAAAATAATGTCTACACCATCAACCTTGATGAACTAAGTAATGAAATGTGCTTCTCTGCTTTAAATGATGATGCTTGGCTTTGGCATAGGAGACTAGGCCATGCAAGCATGAAACTAATATCTAATATCTCATCTAGAGAATTAGTGCGAGGAATTCCAAATATAAAGTTTATTAAGGACAAAGTATGCGATGCATGTCAACTAGGTAAACAAATAAAAACTAGTTTCAAATCAAAAACTCAAATTAGCACCACTAGACCATTACAATTGATTCATTTGGACTTATTTAGACCAATTGATACGATAAGTCTAGGAGGAAGCAAATATGCATTTGTAATTGTGGATGACTATACTAGATACATTTGGACCTATTTCTTAGCTCACAAAAGTGATTGTTTCAAGTGTTTCTCTAGATTTTGTAAACTCACTCAAAACGAAAAAGGTTTCATGATTTCATCAATTCCGAGTGATCACGGTGGCGAATTTCAAAACCGTGACTTTTAAAATTTTTGTAAAGTTAATGGATACAATCACAACTTCTCCACTCCGAGGAATCCCCAATAAAATGGAGTAGTTGAAAGAAAAAATACAAACCTACAAGAAATGGCAAGAACTATGTTAAATGAACATAGTTTACCTAAGTATTTTTGGGCCGAAGCCGTAAATACGGCTTGCTACATCATGAATAGAGTCCTAATAAGACCATCATTATCAAAAACTCCCTATGAATTATGAAAAAACAAAAAACCAAATATTTCATATTTTAAAGTTTTTGGTTGTAAATGCTATATTTTAAATGAAAGGGATGCCTTAGGAAAATTTAAGGCTAAATCCGTTGAAGGCATCTTTCTTGGTTACTCTTCCATTTCTAAGGCTTTTCGGGTTTTTAACAAAAGAACCTTAGTAATAGAAGAGTCTATTAATGTAGTTTTTAATGAAGTTTCAAATTTAAAGAAAAATGATTTTGATGATGATCTTGGTTTTGATAATTTGAATTTAAATGAACCCCCTCCTCAAAATAGCAACTTGGATGCACCTTCTTCCGAAATTTCCTTACCTAAGGAATGGAAGTATATAGATGCTCATCCAAAGGAGCTAATTATAGGGATACATCAAAAGGGGTTCAAACTCGTTCCTCTTTCAAGAATTTTTGTTTTGCATGCCTTCCTTTTCTTTCAAATCGAACCTAAATGCATTGATGAGGCCATAAAAGATGATTTTTTTGGGTTATCGTAATGCAAGAGGAATTGAATTAATTTGAGAGGAATAAAGGTATGGAAGCTTGTTCCTAGACCTAGTGACCATTTAGTCATTGGTACTAAATGGGTCTTTAGAAACAAGCAAGACGAAAAATGGTATCGTGGTTAGAAACAAGGCTAGATTAGTGGCCAAAGGTTTCAACCAAGAAGAAGGTATCAATTCTGAAGAAACCATCGCTCCGTGTGGCTCGATTAGAAGCCATAAGGATGCTCCTTGCCTATGCTAGTAGTAATAATTTTAAACAATTTCAAATGGATGTCAAAAGTGCCTTCTTGAATGGTTTTTTATGAAGAAAGAAGTATATGTCGAACAACCTCCCGGATTTGAAAATTCTCTTCTTCCTAATCATGTATTCAAATTGACTAAGGCTCTCTATGGTTTTGAAACAAGCTCCTAGAGCTTGGTATGAAAGGCTTAGTTCCTTTCTTATTTTAAATAATTTTACCAAAGGCAAGGTTGATACTATATTGTTTATTAAATATTTTGAAAATAATTTTCTTATTGTGCAAATTTATGTTGACGATATTATTTTTGGCTCTTCGGATGAATCACTATGTGAATCATTTGCCAAATGTATGAGTCATGAATTTGAAATAAGTTTAATGGGTGAATTAACCTTCTTTTTAGGATTACAAATCAAACAACTTAGGGATGGTATATTTCTTAACCAATCTAAATATACATTCAAATTATTAAAATGATTGAACATGGATAATTTAAAAGCAATAAACACCCCTATGAGTACTGCGACTAAGTTAGATATGGATGAAAATAGTAAAAAATTCGATCAAAAACCATATTGGGGAATGATAGATAGTCTACTCTACCTTACCGCGACTAGACCAGATATTATGTTTAGTGTAGGACTTTGCGCTAGGTTTCAATCAAATCCTAAATTATCTCATCTTAAAAGTGTTAAAAGAATATTTAGGTATCTTAAAGGAAGTCCAAATCTAGGACTGTGGTATCCAAAATCTGAAAAATTCGATTTAATAGCTTATGCAGATGCCGATTTTGGCGGATGCAGGATAGATAGAAAAAGTACATCCGGAACATGCCAATTTTTAGGACATGCACTTGTTTCTTGGACTTCCAAGAAACAAAATTCAGTTGCACTATCTACAGCGGAAGCCGAATACATTGCTGCAAGTGCATGCTGTGCACAAGTTGTTAGGATGAAAAATACATTAGAAGACTATGGAATTCACTTTAAAAACATTCCCATAAAATGTGATAATACTAGTGCCATATGTCTTACTAAAAATCCAATTCAGTACTCTAGAACTAAGCACATCGACGTTAGACATCATTTCATACGTGATCATGTCCTTAACAATGATGTTCTAGAATTCATTGACACAAAGCATCAATTAGCAGATATATTTACAAAAGCCTTGAGTGAAGACCAATTTGAATTCATTAGAATGGAATTAGGTATGTTAAATTGTCCCTAAATAATAAACTTGTTTGAATGGATTTTCCGTAAAGTTTTTCATTCTCTCTCCGTTCCTCGGTGAACTGATCCTTCTCTTTCGATTCTAATGACATGTTAAATTTTCTTATCCTATCTTGAGTCAAACATCACTCCCATCTGATGAAGATTAATGATTTTATGATATTTTGAATCTCGAAATTGATTTTGATGGCTTGATTATGAGTTTCAAGTTGACGAATTGAATTTGAATGAATTTGTATTCGAATTATGATCTTGACTTATTGGAGTTACTACTTGAAATGTTTTTTGTCTTATCCCAATCTCTTCCTTGTACATCTACAACTTTTGTTACTTATAGAACGAAGAGATTTGATAATATGGATGAATGCTGAATTTTCATTTAAGATGAACTCTGCGTAAATATTTTAGCATACTTAATTTTGAATGATAAAATCATTGTATGACAAACTATGTGCTTCAAGTCTCATTCCCTTTTTTTTGATGACAAAGGGGGAGAAAAGTGATGACTTGTATCATTTTAATAGCATGACTTATATGAATTGCAAAAGCTTTTCAAAATCTTAGAGAATATGCCTTGCAAAATCTTTGAGAAAAGTGATCGATCGATGAATGTCTTATATGCCTTGCAAAATCTTTGAGAATATCGCAAGATCGATTGATCATATTAAAAGCATGTCTAACATGTATATCATGAAATTCATGTTGAAAATCTTTATCTCCTGTCGTAGTAAAATTTGTCTCTTATCTTTCGACTTAAAAAGGATTTTCATCGAAGTTTCGCATTTACATTATGCTTAATGAGAATAACGATAAGTTCTACGGTTAGAACTTATCAGTTTATGCTTGAATTCAATGGGATGTAAAAGTGTTTTTATCTTCTCATAATATGGCATATAGATAGGGGGAGTTATGTTTAACTCCGTCATCAATTGATTGTCATCATCAAAAAAGGGGAGATTGTTGAATCTCGGATTTTGATGATAAAATCAATTGATGGGTTAATTGATCTAATCCATATTATTGAGTTAAGTGTGTAGGATTAACTACGATAACCAGAAAACACAAAGCAAGGATACCGGAGTCAAGTTCGATAGACGTTTAAAAGTCCGAAAAATCGTCGGAGATGCTGCCGGAACCAATTGAGAAGAAATCGGGAACCTATCGGAATTTTCGGAAGTTCGCCGAAGAGATCGTCGGAGGTTCACGGAGATCACCGAGAAGGCTCGGCTACTCATTAAAGTCATCACAAGTTCGGGAGCTTGCTGGGAGCCCGTCGGAAGATGTTCGTCGGAAAGCTCGCCGGAACAAGACTCGACATTCGCAGTTGAAAAATTGCTTAAGATATGTTTTGTTATGTAGTTCACTTGTAATTAGGATTAGGATTAAGAGATAATCCTATATCCTGGTTAGGGGCCAATTGGGCCCAAAATTAGACTTGGTTTGGGCAAAATTTGAAGCCCAAACAAGTGAACCGAAGGGTCTAGCGGTGGCACTACCAGACTGGGCGGTTGCACCGCCCAGCACTCGAGAGCTGGGCGGTGGCACCGCCCAGCACTGTCAGCGTCTGACACTGACAGGCAGTGACACCACCAGCATCGAGAACCCAACGAGAATTCAAATTTGGAGCCCAAATTTGAATCCTCTTGAGGCCTATAAATACCCCTCAAATCTCAGCTGAGATTACAACTTTTTGAGCAGCAATTGTTTAAGAGAAAGGCCTTAAAAAAGTCTTAGCTAGTCTTGTTTTCAATTTGCTAGTGTTCACCTCCTTCTTTTTTGCTGAAAATTTGTAAGAGAGTGAACCGCTTATAAAAGAGTTGTAAGAGGGGTATTCACCCTTCCCTTTCAAGAGATTTGCTAGTGGAAGGTGGGAGCCTCATCGAAGAGGGGCCTCGCAAGTGGATGTAGGTCACTTGACCGAACCACTTCAAAAACGACGTAATCTCTGGTTTGCATTTCATTACTGCTATTAACATTACTGCAAACCTTCTTACTTACTTTATTTCATCATTACCTTTGCTGCACAACTTTGCGAATACGCTTTCAAGTTAAGCACTTCCGATTCTGATTTTTATCGTATGAAAGATTTGTTGAAACCAACATTTTAATCCGCTGCACTAATTCAGCCCCCCCTCTTAGTGCCGCTCCGATCCTAACACGATCCCCTCGAAGTGATCAAGGAGGGCCGATCCCCTCGAAGCGATCATCCCGTTTCTCTTCTTCTTTTTTACAATAAGACTTTAGGGTCTTATCATGTTCCGTCCTTCTTTTGTACGATGAGCATCGGTGAAGAGTATGGGCTGCAACTTGGCCGAATAACTTCTGTTTCAAGAATCTCTTTTATAATCCTTTCTATTTTATCCTTTTAAAGATGTGGATACCAATATGGCCAAGTATTTGCTGGAGGTTTACCTAGAAGAATCGGTATACAATGATTGTGCTGACGGATAGGAGGTAGGTTACACGGTTCGTCAAATATATTTGAAAATTTAGCAAGCAAAGGAAAGAGGTTTGGATCTTCAAATTATGTTTGCTCTCCCTTAGTTTACTGCTCAAGTTGTACTAAAAAGCCACTGCATGCTTTGTGCAAAACCTTCTCCATTCATTGTGTGCAAATCGTCGTTACGTCGCCCCCACGTTTTCCGTGCAGTATCACCTATTTCCCCTTACTATAAAATTTCATAATTAGTTTGACAAAATTTCAAGAAATATCAACTAATGTCATCAACCATTCAATTCCGAGCTCGACCTTATAATCATCAAGAGGGAGGAGGAAGAAATATGCAATTATCTCTTGGTCTCACAGCAACAGTTTCACCCGAGGGCACCTATGATCACACTTCAAATTTCATCCGTCGGCGACCTTAACGTCAAACCTACTATAATTATTGATAGGTAAGGCCATTCGGACAGCAACCTTGCTATTCATAAAATTATTAGTTCTCCCGGTGTCAATAAGAACGGTGATAGGTTGTTGCTTCAGAAGTCCTCCCACTTTCATCGTTTGTGGGTTCGCGTAATCAACAAGAGCATGCATCGTAACATCAACCGGATACTGTTCTTCATCTGCGACCTCTTCCTCATGCTCCTAGACCTCCTCCTCCATGTCTTCAAGAGGTTCAATCAGTAGGAGGCAGCCCCCTTTGCAGTGATGATCGCGGTTCCACGGCTCGTCGCAATGCCAACAAAGACCCTTTGTTGACCGATCACGTAATTCTTCTCTTGTCAATTTTTTTGGTAGCAAAGGATGGCTAGGAGCAGAAAGAGGTTTATATCCCATAGGCCTAGGAGAGGTTCTTATCCTCTGAGCATCTTGGTTGAGCCATTCTTCTTGTATTCAGGTGAAACAAATCGCAGCTGTCACGGTGCCGCGCCTTAACCTCCCCTTTTATCTCTGGCTCGAGTCCTTTGATGAATGTTCCTAACAATTGATGGTCAGTCCAATCATGAGCAAGGTAGGATAGTTTCTTAAATCTGGTTTGGTACTCTTGAATCATAGAGGTTTGTCGAATCTTTGCGAGTTGGCCATCGATATTTTCATACTTCGTAGGTCCAAAACGATTCAGCAGTGCATTCTTAAATTGATTCCATGTTGGAACCCCATGATTGTATTCCAGTCAATTGTACCTTTGAATAGTATCTCATTCAAGGTAGATGACAACAATTTCCACCATAGCATCATCCGACGTTCGGTAGTAATGAAAGTAACGTTCGGCGCGCGAAATCCACCTCGTTGGGTCTCCTTCTTCCCATTGCGGGAAGTCCACCCTCATGCATGGCTGAAGCATGTCTGAGGGTTATCCTTCCTTCTCTGGAGGCATCTCCGAACTCTCTCTTCGCTAAAATTTGGTTGGACTCGGCGGTTGTCCAATTCTGAATTCTGTAAACAAAGCGCGTAATTTATCCTCTAAGCGCGATTCAAGCAGTGATTCAATCCGAGATTCCAATACTTCAAATTTGGTATCAATTGGATCTTGAGAAGCCATAGCATATGATTGTAGATTAGAGATGTCCAAGTCTTTTTTTTCTGTTGATGGGTTAATGGCATGGGGTGGTGGAAGGTTCAAAAAAATTGAGGATCACAGAAAGGTACTGCAATAGATTTTTATGTCTAAAGTATAGCAATTTGGATGTAAAAGGTCAGTGGTCTATATTGAGAACATTTTGATGAAACCAAAGGGAAATCCGTTGTTAGGAAGTGTCAAAGCTGTTGTAAAAATTTTGTAGAGTTTTGGATAGAAAAAACATAGTAGCAAGATCAAACAAACTATGCTATGCGATTGGAATTCTATAGTGCATCTTTCATCGTAGAGATGAAAACTTTACGATGAAAAGTTTATGCAGCAATATTAGAACAATTTTTTTTTTTAAATTTTTGAATGAGGATAACTAAATTGCAGCACCAGAAAAGTAGGAAACTAGGACATATTGCAATTCATGGGGAGATCAAAGGATGATCTGCAGTGGTGGATATGATAATGGAATTTAGTGACGATCTTCTAAGCAATTGTGGGAATTGCTTTGGGTGGCTATGGAGGGCTAATGGATGGCTGTGGAAGGGCTATGAGATGCCAAGAATGTTGCTCGGATACCAAGTGATAGAACCCTTGTGGATTCTAAGCTTAGGGATGATCTCTTTTGGGGATCGGCCTCCTTGGAACTCTATAGGGGTTCCTTCATCCAGCTTGCTGCTCAAAGGCTGCTAAAAAGATTCATCTATTCATTGAGAAAAGAGAATGAATACATGACTATTTATAGGGCTTCTATACCCCAACTCATAATATAACTCCTACTCAAGACTCCTACTTCTAACCAACTCCTAATGCTTCTGTAAGCCCTTCACCTCTTTAATAGGGGTTGACTAGGTAGGTTTTACATAAATACCCCATTCAATGAAACTCAATTAGGACTATCCTAGCTAGAGTTCTACTAGCTTCTTTGGTAAGCTCCTAAATTTCTCGGTCAATTTCGGCAGAACTTCCGACGAACATCCAAACTTTCGATGAACTCTTGAACTCCCAAAGAAGTCTTGTTCTTGACTTCAGGACTTTATTTTGCTTTAAGCCTTGATTGCTATCATAGTTAAT